>JAUCBN010000059.1:5007500-6257500 GCA_035048815.1 Abelmoschus esculentus
TTTTTTTTTTTACATTACAAAGTATACATATATATAGGCTAGTACAAGGGAGTTGGCGCCTAGAATACTTGGCCAGAATTGAATTGGAAGTTTCAGATGAGTGGCTGAAATGTAAGCACAATTAACATGTGTTAATTATGTTAAATGTGGATGAGAAAACTACTCATCCTTATCCTTTGTGGCCGGCTGGTTTTGGAGGGAGGGAAGACTGAATTTCAAACATTTAACACATGTGTTTTATGTGTGAAATTCAAAGGAAATAACTCCTTGTCCTTATCTTACTTTGACGCCAACTTCAAGGAGGGAAATCTTGAAATTTGAATCTGCCACATGCCATGCACATGCACATGCTTGGAATGGATGGTGGACGCCCCTCATGCTGGTCACATGACCATGACACACTCTCCCACGTGGAGGACACCTTTGAGCTATCCCGGGACTCACCAGCTTGAGTTGAGCTAGTAGAGCTGGAGTTGAGCTGAATGGAGCTGAGTTGAGCTGAATTCAGCTAGCTGAAGTGTTGAGGATTAGTTGAGCTGAAACGAGCTGCTAGAAATCCATTGAGCTTTTCCCGAGCTAAGGTGAAGTCCTTCATTTGGTACTCTTCCTTGTGCCTATGAGAAAACAAAAGTTATACCATCATAAGTATTGTAAACTTATTAAAGAAAGTTAAAACAAGCTGAAAAACATAGTTATCATATTGGAAAACATGTAACAAGCTAAAGAAACATGGTAAACATGATTATGAGCTTGTGTTCTTATTGAACTTATTGAAAACACACCTATTTACATGCTTAATAAACACAATACTAGCTTAAGTACTATATAGTTACAAGATGTTACACATCAGTATGTAACATAGTGTAAAGTTTATTCTCTAAGGCATATGCATTATTAAGGGATTCTGAGACTTGTAAACATTTAAGAATAAGAACTTCCCTGAATTGCTTAGCCTTTGATCGAGTGATGGGTCCTGATGGTAAGACCTCCGGATCAGCTGATTGAGCTTGTGTAGATGTGCTCACATCAGGAGTTAAGCCTATATTTTTGGTTCTCTCACTAATCTCGTAAACTGTAATCCTCAAACCCCCATTGAACTTGAAGGATAACCCCAAGCAGGTATGTATTGTCATGTTGGTTTAATCCATAAATTGACATTTTCTGTAAACAAACTCTTATTTCAGGTATATACTGCAGCGAGAGAGCAATATGATCTATGATCTATAAACAATTCTATCACCTAAACCTAACGACGACGCAGGATATGTCGTCTTTACTGTCTCTTTGAACCGCTTCGGCAATTAGTTGTTTTGCAGCCTTCAGGGGGTCTTTAACCTTTCTTGCAATATCAACAGCTTCTTGATTATTCATCACCTGGATTAAGCATATGGAAAGGAAAATATAAATCCTAGAGAACTATGTGCAGTGCATCCTGAGACGAGTGATTATTCATGATAAGATGTCGTCAAAGCAAAAGGTTTTACCTTCCAAAGACCATCACTTGCAAGGATTAGAAGATCTGTGTTGTTATCTACATTGGTATTTTGAATGTCCGGATCTGATCGCAGATGCGATTTCAGGCTCTTGTCTCCGAAAGCACGTGAAACTGCCAGTTGTCCATTAACTCTAGGGACATCTCCTGATATGATAGAATACAAAAACAGCAAATTTAACAATCTCACCTACATCAGGCCACCCTCCCCAGCCTTTTTTCTCTCTCACTTAACAAGAATATGTTAAAGCATATGAAAGCTAAGAAATGATATTAGAATATAATTACTCAAAATCTGCAAATTTCTCGGTTGGTGAGATATCCATTCTTATTAAGACTTGACTTGAATATCACTCAATTGTAGAAACCTTAACGTAATAGAATTAATAGAACTTATTTTTTAAGGCCTTGACTTCTTTCTTGGTGTCTTCAGTTCAGCATGTACAAAGACATGCCTTAAGAGACAATCCTTTGCTTATCAGGAACTGCCAAGAACAGGAAACTAATGCATAGTAAAGTTGATATAAGTTATTCTATGAACTTCCTACACAAAAGTGTTATGAATTAGAAGCAGCAAAAACACTTTGAAAATAATCACAGGTTTTGACTACTCAACTGTCTGGCCAAAAAAAATGTTCAGTTATCAACATATATTACTAGATGTGCACAAGCTCAAAGAATTAACTTCTAAAAATTGGCTGTAGTAAAATACCTGGCAAATTTGAGACGAATCCACCTCTGTTCTCAATGCTGCCTCGTTCAGTGTTGGGCTCATGATCTGTGGTCATCTGTATTGCCTGACCCCCTCTTGAAAGAACTGCACGTGAATCTCCAACATTTGCCACCCACAGCCTTATTCCATTTATCAATATTGCAGTTACAGCAGCGGATCCACCACGACCCAAGTCTGAGCTATGCGAAAGAATTGCTTGGTCTGTTTTCTCATAAGCTTTGGAGATGGCTCTGGAGGGGTCAACCAAAAACTCTTCCTACAATAGTGAAAAAATGTGAGCATATAGTGGCTTGAAAATAATAAACGAAACCATGTAATTGTCCCTTTAAAAATGATATGGCACATCCCACCTCCTTTAGGATATTGGCAAACAAATGCTTCTGTAGGTAGGCAGGTATACTATCTCCCAAATGACCATCGTATATAGCCAAAAGCCCTAACTCATGCTCGTGAATCTGCACGAACTTAGCGACATGATAATCCTCCATAGGATGATTAGCTTTCCCTCTTACTAGGCTGAAACCAAACTTTATCATACCCTCACGGCTTTTCCCCTTACCCGAACTTGAATACGAACGCCCTTCTCCAAGCTGAAAAGTTAAAATAAGTACAATAAGGCTCCGTTCGGCGCCGCTGCCAAACCCTTGGTTTGGGTTGAGAAGCAGCTGTTGGGGAGAAGCTGGAATTTTCAGCTTCTCCAAAAACTGCCTTTAAAACAAAAAAATGGTAGAAAAGCTGGGTGATGACCAATGAGGGCTAAAAGTTGGGTGTTCGGTGAAGCTTCTCCAAAAGCTAGGTGGAGAAGCAGCGCCAACGGACCCTAAATCTCATTGTGAACCACACATTGCTTAATGGAAAATAAAAGCAACCTCATACTAATCCGGTTTTCAAAAACATCAAACGTGTTGCACTAACCACCAAACTTTCCAACTCATTCAAAGCAACGATTTAGCAAGTTAGAAACATTCTTTTCCTTTTACTCCTATTAAAAAGGGGTTCAAGAATATTATCTTACAGTGGAGGAAAAACCAATGCTGTAAACCTCTTTATTATGAACACTATGAAAAATACTTGTAACCCAAAACAAACCTAACATGAATGGCCAACTCTTCTCCTTAAGCAGCAGAGTTATACAATTCTAATCCCTGTAGAACCTTTCCAACAACTAAATTCATAACTCCCAATTAGTCACACAAGAAAACCATTGAAATCAATTAAAGAAACCTCAAAATTAGCCACAAAAATCAAAGGTTCATCACAATTAATTAAGTATTATTTACCCCCGAATATTAGATCATAATGAAAAACCTTAAAAATTAGAAACATGCTTTACCTGAGATGAACTAAAGCAGCACAACCGATCCATAGAAAAATAAATGTATACAAAGCCTCTAATTTGCCTGACTAATTTCCCTTCAGAATCAAATTCTAGGTCACCCGGTTTCCAAATTCAAAGCCCGAAGCAGCAGAAACCAAAAACATTAAAGAAAAGCCCTTTAGATTATAACCCTGAAAGCCACAAAAAAATACAGCAAAAAGAAGAATTGGGTATTAAAGAATCACCCCCAAAAGGATCAATTCAAAGGCCAAAGTATGGCCTTGCTGGTAAACATCTAAAAAAACTCAAGGTTTTTTCCCCTTTTTCCTTGTCTTCTTCCTACGGGGGGATTTTATTAGTTTGCAGAAGCAATTGAATAAAAAAATGTACGGAGAGAGAGAGGGTGGGTGGAGTCAAGACTCAAAGAGGGGAACAACATTTCGAAACGAGGAGAGAGCGTGGGGGAATAAAAGGTTAAAGAAATTTGACCACAAAAACTAACAAGAAACGATTTTAATGGATATAATTTTCTAAGACGTAGGATGTAATTATTACATAAAAATGATACGATAAAATAATAGATCAGGATTTTAATCTTGAAAAAATATATATATATTTTTAAAAAATTAAAGTTCGAACATTAAAAAATAAGATGAGTGCGTCAAATACTGTTGAACACTATTAATGTTGAACACCGTTAAACATTATTAAATTAATTAATGAAGATTAAAAAATTTTAAAGACTCAACACATAATTATTAATATATGTTGAGTCTATCACTCTTTTATCAATTACATATTGAGTCCTTAAAAATTTTAATTTTTATTAATTAATTTAATGATGTTCAACATTGTTGGTGTTCAACAATGTTCGACAAGCATTGTAGAATTTTCTTAAAAAATATCACGAATTTCGAACATGAATTATCATAAAATCATGGGCGGAACTGTATGCTCAAATAGATACCCAAAATTTTTGAAAAATCATATTTTTTTATATAATTTGTATATAAAAAGTAAAAATATATATAATTGGCACCACTTTATAAATAATTTGACACCCTTTAAAAGTAATTAACTTATCTTAAATATTATTTAAGAAAATGACACCCCTTAAATAAATTTCTAACTCTGCCCTTGCGTAAAATAGACATATAATTTATTCAAAGAATATGTTTTTCGAGTTTTAGTAAAAAAATTGTGTTTATCCAATAAATCAATCATGAATAAAATAGTGTTTGATAAGAAATTATATCATAAACTCTTTTCACCCCATCATTCGCGGTTTCAACCAACTAAATTAATCTATTTTATTTTTTTCAAGGTGAATTATCATCTATTTCCTACATGTAATTAGTGAGTGATTAGTTATTAAGTAATTACATAAAGATGAATGAACTTAATTGCTAGGATTACAGATGACGTGATAAACAAGATTTATAATATAATTTTTTATGTTTGATTTAAAAGTTATTCTATTCATATTTAATTTAACTCAATATTTGATAAATTTTATAAAAAAATTATTTAAATTATATTCATTAAAAAAATTATTATTCGATTCTACTTGTTATACAAATTCTAAAAAATTGTTAATGAACCCTCAAACTTTCCTATTGTGTTTATACTGAACTTTCCTTGCCTTCCTGTCTCAAAGGAAAGTCAAACTCTCCTGTTCCAGTTGTAGTAATCTTAAAGGCAAAATTAATATGTTCCGCGTAAATGGTTCTCCAAGTCATTCCCTATGGCTATGAATTTAAGCTCAGGCTCCAGCTAGGGTTGAAAGTTGTACGTCGTATCAGATATTATTTCCGCAGATGACACATGTTGGAATATCAATCGGGAAAATTCTTGTTTTTCTATTGAAGGGAACAACCGAATATTAGGAGGTACAAATTTCTTACAATGTTTTCCAAAAGAGGATGTTTTGACTCTGTTACAAGCGGGTATAGGATATTGATCGGATCAAGTCTATCGATTGGTAAATATTCGATCGAGTGGAATAAAAGAAATTAAATTATTTAAATTAATGAGTCATATTTTATGATTTAAATTTTATTTGAGTCGAATATAAGAGAGTCAAGTCGAGTTTTCGAGTTTTTATAAAAATTTAATTATAATTATTTATCATGTTATAATATGTTTTGCTTTTAATTTAAACAAATTTCTCTAATCATATAAGATATGTATAGATATATATTTTTTATATATGATAATATTTCTTAATATTTGATATATAAGTATTTATATCATAAAAAATTAAGTCACGCATCTCAAACTTAAAAATAAATCCTATAACTACTAAAAAAGCACGAGTTATTTTAATTTCTATTTTAAAACTCAAATTTTATTTGAATTTTTTTAATCGAATCAAGTATATAAAATTTCTCAAATAGAGCAAGGCAAGGTCGTAGAATAAAAGAACGCAAGGTTAATCCGTGAATTATTTTTGAAAGGTAAGGACGAAGTGATCGGAGATGAAGAAACAAGAGAAATGGGGCACCCATCAGTAGGATTTCCAGGGACATACGTCTGAGGATTTTGAGGGATAAATATTTTTAATTAAATAAATAAACGAATACGATTAACTAAATAAAAATAATTTTTATACATATTCGTTTGTTAAATAATAATTAATGCAAACAAACATTAAGTATTGTTTATTCTATTCATAAACAATAAATAATCAACCAGAATAAACATTCTATTTATTTTACATATGAAATAATAAGATATAAATATATTACAGATAATTAAAGCAATACATAAGGACTGCAGTTATTAATTACATATTTAAACAAACATATGTGTTATTGTTTTTTTGAGCTTCTATATTAATTTTACGAACCAAACCTCAATAATTTTTTTTATAATATGATTATGAAATGAAATTAAAACAACACCAAGAGAAGAGCACAAACCGGAATTAAAATAACGTGATGGGCAACGGCGGAGCCACCATCTGCTTAAACCTCATCCTCCTTAAGAAGCATATTGGGGATTCCCTTAGTGACCGGAAACCTCCTGCCAGTCTCGGGACAAACAAGAGCACCCTCCTCCAGATGAAGTTCCAACAGGGCGTGGTGGAACTTTCTCAACAAGTCAGCGTCCGAGTCCAGCACCGACGGCTCAGGTGCCTCCTCGGGAAGCTCAACGTAGCCAATGATTCTGGAAGCTTCGGAGAAGGCTTTCCATTGGATCTTTGGGAAGATGTTCCTGAGGAAATCGTGATTGATTTCGACTTTCTTCTCCACCACTTTGTCTGCTTCGATCCTAAGAGGGAAGCCATTGGTTACCCCCTTGATGTTTGAGGACAACATGTTGTGGGTTAGCAACCTCATCTCCTTCCGTTTCCCTTTTCTGTTTCTCTGCTTCGACTTGGGCGTTAAATGCAGCATAAAAAGCACAAGGCCGGTGGATGCCAAGCTTGTTTCTTAGGGTTTCGTATGTTCCTTGAGTGCTGGGGTGGGTTTTGCCGGACGAATCAGTTGCTTCATTCCTCGTGTAGCATTTAGTTTAACTGGTGTTGCTTTGCCACCAAGATTAATATTCTGGTGTCATTACATCTATCTATTAAATATATGTTCCTCAAAGACAGGACTGAAATCAAATCAAAAGGTTTATGTCTTTGGAAGCAACTGCTTCGAAATGGAATGGAAAACGCTGTGGCACTTAACTTATAAGGGCAATGATTATGCATGTAATGAAATTTAATAAAAATAGAGGTCAAAAGTGATTATTTTATTAAATGTTGGAGTTATTTTATGATTTTATATTAGGAAAATTCTACAACGGACGTTGAACACCGCTGAACATCGTTAATGTTGAACACCGCTGAACACCATTAAATTAATTAATAAAGATTTAAAATCTCAAGGACTCAGTATGTAAATTAATAAAAGTGTGATAAACTCAACATATTATTAATAATTATATGATTAGTCCTTTAGATTTTTATTCTTTATAAATTAATTTAATAATATTCAGCGGTGTTCAACATTAACGATGTTCAGCGGTGTTCGACTCCCGTTGTAGACTCATCCTTTTATATTATTATTATTATACTACTGTAAATATATTTTTGTTTACATACTTTTAAAATAAATAAAAGGTATTTTAGAGTTCAATAAATGATCTCAGTAGAAAGATGTTTATTTTAGAATATCCATGTTTAAATTGTTTTTTTAATAAAATATAAATATATTTTTAAAGGATTAAAAATATATATGACCAAATACTAAAAAAAATCTTACATCGTTATCTAGCTAAAAAAATTCTCTATGTACTGTCCAAATGCCTCTATTTTATAAAATAAAATCAAACACACCCATTTTTTTTTTTAAAAAATTACATTATTATCTGGCTAAAAAATTGATTATTTTTTCTTTAAAAAATCAAAAATTAAAAAACATTTCACAATATAAAACAAGAAATAACCAATAATTTTATGATTTATTTGAAACGAATGATAGTATAACTTCACATAGAGAGATTATATCATGAATCTTGTTCATCATGTCATCTGTAGTCCATGTAATCATATCCGTTTATTTTTTTAAGTAATTACATGATAACTACTTACTTATTAATTACATATAAAAAAGATGTGATGATTTATTTTAAAAAATATGAGATAGACGAATCTGATTAATTAAAACTACGAATAACGTAATAAAAAATATTCATGATATAATTTTTTCGTCACCCGATAGATCGGGATATAGATAAAGATGATACAAACCGTTCTGATTACTAAAACCCCTATTCTTCTCTGTCATGGTCCATCATTAACATCATTCCAAACATCTGTTCCTCCATGCTCCAACCCCACTCCCATTGTTACTTGTTTTCCACATATGTCTTCATTCTAGCATGTTTTTTCTTTATTTCTTTCGCACACATGGATTGTTTAGAAACTTCTTCAAGCTTTGAAAATGCTGCACAAATATTGCTAACCCAGAAACCTCTCAGCCATTCCATAGGCAATTGCCAGTAGGGATCTACCATGTGAAAGGAGACAAATCTAGGATAAACAAGACACATAGGAGAAAGAATTAATCATTATAACTTTTATGATGATGTATAGAAATATTAGGATTAAGAAGGTAAAAAGAAACTCAAACTTTTATGAAAAAAAATCAATTAGATTCTTTAATTATTTTTTACATTCAATTAAATTCTTAAAATTTAAATATTTATTAATATGCACTTTTGACTGACAAAATTTGTTATTAATCGTTAATAACCTTAAAAATGATGACATGTTTCTTTTTAAAATATCACATTATATTCTTTTTTTAAAATTACATCATCACGCTGATAAGGCAAGAAAATTATTTAATAAAAAATATCACGATATATAACTAATTAGTTGTTGTTTTATTTTGGTTTAACCGTTATATAGGTATTTGAATTATATTCTTTATTCCAGTTAAGTGTTCAAACTATTTTTCAGACTAAATAGATGCTTAACGTTTTATTCCGTAATCTATTTAAAGTTACACATTAATTCTCACCGTTAAAGAATGCGTATCATCTTTTAAAAATTTTAAAATTATGTTATAAATAAATAAAATTAAAAAATAAAAATATATTTTAAAATTTTTAAATATTCTCAAAATAATCCTAAAAATCCATAAAACCAAAATCTAGCCACTCTCGTCAACATTGCCAACGACGAAATGAAGCATTCTTCCCGTACCGATCAACCGATGCGTTATTTGTCATGAATCGTTCGAAGGAACTATTTGATATTTTTAACATTTCGTACGATATCAATCGATTTCTAACAACAAAATGATGGGAGAAATGGTCATAAAATTTTAATGACTGATGTAATAAATAACAACGTGATAATCGGTGTTGAAATTAACCTAAAACAAGATTTAGGTTTGGCGGATGCGTATATTACTCTATTTTTTCTTCTAAAAAATTGGCCACATGTTCGCTTGAGAATATATTATATACATTGATTCAAAAGTACCCTTATTGTCAAGATTTTATAGTTTGATAATAGATTAATTTAAAAATTAATTTTGGGGGAAAATGAAATCAAGGGAAATTAAAGAGGATGGTAATAATTAGGGATAAATATTAAAATAATACAAAAAGTAGTTAAATATATAATGTGATGTATAAATTTTGTTTTTGTGTAATTCTCTGATTGAAATTTTGATTTAGTTTAATTTTATGCAATAAACTTTAATTATTTTGGTTCAATTATGTATATTTAAAAGATAAATACATGCTTTTTTATATTGGATAGATATAATTATTTGTGTACGTGAAATTTAGGTAAAAAATATTATGTTGATATTATTTTATCCTATATAAATTCGAATTTTTATATTTATTTTAAAATATAATATCTTTTTATTTAATAAAAAATTAAAATTCATATATAACACTATACATTTGATAAAAATTGAGTGATACTTTTGATATTTAGTCTAACAATTAATACAGAATAAAATATTAATTCGAAGACATGATTTGTTTTGATTAGGGATATCTATTGGGCAGGAATGATGCGAAGAGTACTCTTCCCATACCTTTTCCACGTTAAAATTTTTTTATGTCCTTTTCGTCTTACGATATATTACAAATATAAAATTTAAAATTATTCTTATCCCATTATATGTAATAATAAAATCATCCTCGTTCAATCACCCATACAAGTCATAAGATCCACTTAATTTTTTGTTTGTCTTTCTCATGGTCCATTCATAAAATATATTTATTAATATTATTTAAATAATTATAAATTGAATTTATTAAAAAATATAAAATAAATGTTATTCAGACTCCCACTACATGTGCAATATTATTTCAATTATCGTTATTTAAAAAAATAATATACGAAATTAATTTTTTACAACATAAAAGTTTAAACTAAAAAAAAATACTAAAATATATTTTAAAACCGAAAAATAACACAAATAATATATAAAATAATATTTCAATTGTTACAACAAATAAACAACATAAAAATAATAAAAAAATAATAAAAAACAACCATTAAAAATCAAAACAAATACCAATACAATCTTAAGAAAATAAAATTAAAAAAAATAGAAGAATTAGCATACATATGATGAAGAATGAAGAGAAGAAAGCAAATATTAAAAAGACGGTTTAACGTCATATTACACAATAAAAAATAAATCAATATACATAAATATTATATATATTCATAAATAAATTAAAATTTAGATAAATTAATATAAATTATTTTAAATTTGACTCTAATTCAAACTAATATTTTAAAAGTATTTATATATTTAATCTAATCAATCTTAAACACAATTATATATTTATTTAACTTTTTATTAATATTTTATGACAAATCAATATGAATTACCTTAAATTTGATTATGATCTAAACTAATATTATATTTTTTAATAATATTGATAATAATATATTATAATATTTATTGAGACAGATGAAATGATGCGAGGCGGATAAAGTTGAGGCAGATATAAAGATAAATTTGCCTATTTTTCATTATCTACAATAAATTTAATTTTTATTTTAAAAATCATAAAATTTATAATTATTCTTATTCAATTAAATGCAAAATGAGGCAAATCCTCCACTGTCGTCCCTTGTTTTGACTTGTAGTTTATGATATATCTATGATATTATAATTTATTAAATGAATATATAATTGACCATGTATATTATTAAATGAATATATAATTTATTAAAAATACTTAAAAAAATAATTTCCATTATTATTTGAGAAAAATAATTATATATTTAATATTTAAAAAGTTTTATAATAAATTTAGACAAGGTAAATTAACTTAGGTCTTATAATAAATTTATACAATATTTGTCATATTACTCAAACAATAACTTAGAAATGAACAAAAATCTTGTCTCTTAATCAAGTTTCATCTTACGTTTCATATTAAAAAATACATAAAAATTAAATTTTAAACTTTAACCTTAATTTTAACATCCTAAATCCTATATTTTACGATATATCTTACTTTTAATTCATGCTAACTATAAACCCTAACATTATATTTTAAACTCTAAACTTTAAATATACTATTTTAAAATAAAAACACTAAAAAAACATAATATTAAAAGACATACAATTTCTATCCGATACAAACCGATGAAAAATAATCTTTACCCTTAAAGATATTTTGTATTTCGGGGCCTATTAATTATAATAAGAGACCGTTCTCTTAGGTTTAGAAGACAAATTTATGCACATTAACATATAAGTTCTACTCTGAGGGACAAATCCATGAACCAACAGTACCTTCACCTCTAGAAACGGTCTCCAACCCTTTTTCATGTGAATCACTAGTTGCTATTACCATAATTCCAATCTAAAGCCCTTAAATGATCTTGGTTCCCTTGGTTCAGTACAACCATATCTCTCCGGTTTCCATGACGTGCTGCATCAGGTCCTAAGCCACCCAAGTTGGCATTGACTTGACCATGGCTCAAACCAAAATCACCCAAGTTAGGAGGGTGTTGGAAAGGTAAAATGGGGATCTGGTTTTGCAAGTTTAACATATTATGAGGCTGCTTTAGTAGGCCTAAATCACAAGGAAGTTGGTAGTGACTTGGAATAGTACTATTATCGGTATTGGTATTGGTAATGGCATTAGCAGGATCAACTAAAGGTCTATTTAGCAATGAAGGAGGAGATGATGAGGATAGAAAGGGAGTTGGTTGAACCCTTTTGGCTGAGGGACGTAGAGGGTACAGAGAACCTAAACCAGAGTCAGAACGAAAAAGGTCGAGCCTTCGAGAATATGAGGATGAACCCGGAAATGGTGGTGCAGGGATTCCAGTGAATTCTTGCACCATTGCTCTAAAATTCATTGTATCGGTGGTGAGAACTGTAGTGGGTGCTCTCCTAGATGCCCTTGTTCGCTTCTTGGGATTCTTTGTAGATGATCTTACACCATTGTTGTCATGAGGTGGCCGTGTTTGAACCAAAGATGAGCTTGGGAATGAACCAGGGTTGAGTCCTTGTAGACCCAAAATAGACTGACTCAATGAAGAGGAGCCTGGTAGGTTAGTGTAGTTGGGGTCAGATCGTAGACTCCGTGGCCTAACCCCATCAAGATGTGGCAGTTGAGATTGAGATAAAGGGTTATTGAGATAGATTGAGGAAGGATCAAAGGAAGTGGTTGGTGGTGTGTATCTGATAAGCCACTAAAGTGACCTGAAGTGTTCAGAAAAGCGGGGACTGACTCAGACCTTGAGCAATACTCTTCATCATCACCACTTGAAGATTGTGAACTACTACTATTACCGGAATCCATGGAAAAAACTATGATTATCTTTCAGAATTCCGCAAAAGGGATGGGAATTATATATCGTATATGTTGTTGACAGTTCCACAGTCCCAAACACAGAAACAAGGCAATAATCTAACTAGATAGCTCTAAAAAAGCAATTATGAAGAAACTGCAAAAGGAAAAGAAGGAAATTAAAAAGTTACCAGCTTGTCCTTAATACTAAAAAGCTTTCCCTTCATATACATCGATCCACTTGAAAAACTACTTTCTATAAGAAAGAGAGTTGTTCATCTTGTTGGTGTCTTACCCTCTATGATATGGATTAGGGTTTGTTTTGGAGGAGGAAAAGAGAAAGGAAAGGTTCTTTACGCTATCTCCAGCTCTAAAAAAGAGGAAGAGAGAGAGAGGGGGAAGGTATTTCTCACCTGATCGAAGAAATGTTTCCACTAAGAAGATCCTGTCTAGAGAGTGCGGGGTGGGGCAGCCATTGGTGTAGAGGAGAAAACTCCCGGTGGCAGGCGACGGGTCTAACTCAATGAGAAAGAGAGAGGTTGGCTGAACTTAATAGGTTATGAAAGTGAAAGCAAGGACAACGATATCTGATTGTGAAAAAAAAATATTCTCATTCGATAATAAATTTTTATCTATTTTTAAATTGAATTTTTATTATTTTTTAAGATCATAAATAACCTGATGAGACGAGACTATATAATAATTTTTCGTAATTGTGATAAGTAAATAACAATTATTAAATACTGTATCACATATATGGTTAATCAATACATGCATTATTAAAGAGAATACGAAAAAGAAAAGTATATAAATAAGTATTAAAATTAAAAGTTGTATAATATAAAGTATCTAATAATGCAAAATTCCACTAGAAGGGATCACTATTTAAAATCCCCACTAATGTTCAAACTTCACGTTACGAATTTAAAACTTGTTTTTACTTTTACTTTTTAACTTTCTTCTATTTCTTTTATTGATTATAGATTTTTTTAATAGTTTATAATATAAAGAAATTAAAATTCAGCTCTATTAATTTGCAACTTTGCTGTACGGAAGGTACGTTTGGTCATGTGATATTATATATATACTACAATGACCAATAGTTGTAGTCTATAGATTAAATTTTCTATGGATTTTGGGATTTTTTAAGGGGAAAAAACATTTTCAAATATTATGAAAAATAATATAAAAGTAATGATAATAAATGTTTACTAAATTATTTTAAAATAGTTATTTTAGTAAATTTTTAAAAAATATGAAATAAATTAGATTAAATTTAAGTTTTTATTATAAAATCAACATTGAAATAACTATGAAAACTATTAGTTAACTGATTGAGTGAGCGTCCATGTACGAGCCTCGTCCACGAGAATTCATGTAAAAAGCAAAACTATCCATTTACCGATGAAAACTATTAGTTAACTAACGATAAATAACTTGAAATGATTTAACAGAATGACACGTGAGAAGAAAAATATATATTACATATAATTTCTTTTGAAATTATTTTTACTAATTTATCATTCTTTACGATCAACATATTTGTCTATATAAAACTATTATCACAACGTATAAAATATAAAATATTTTTTCTTTTGACGTGTTATTCTACTAGATATAATAACTAACTTATATTTTTTTATTTGTATTTAAATAAAAATTTAATCAAATATTAAAAATTATTTTTGATATTATGCCTATAATAAAAATTAAATCCCAGTTTAGATCTTTCTTATTACCCCCTCAATGTATACAATATTTATCCAACAGCATTAGTCCAGTAAGAATGGGTTAATGATTGTCCTTAGCCCAGTGGGTCTTAGTCTACTCCTAATTTGCAGCAATTGGTTATTTTTCAGGTTAATTTTTATTACATTCTATTTCCAGGTTGTCCTAGAAATATTTCTAAAATGGTTTGGATTAACCATTACTAAAATTTATCATATTTTTACAATAAACTGAATTTAAACAATTATATATAATATTCACATCATATAAAACATAATCTATAATAAGATTATATTTTGATATATCGTCCGTATAATTTTTTTTACACATTTTTTCTTTAAGATTTTAATCTTAACAATTAATATCTTATACTCTAAATCTTAGTTTTAAACCTTAAATTTTAAACTTTATAACTTAAACACCTAAACCCTTCAACCAAATCTCTTCGTGAAGATATAATTTTTAAAGAAATTATATTGTTTTAGGCGACAAAATACAATCTTGTCATGATCTAAATTTGAAACATTAAAAATAAATGGACTTAAATTGCAATTTTATCATTTTAGAGGGGTCAAAGCCAGTGCTACGAGAGATTATATCATAGGCTCGGCCTACCACGTCAGTCGTGGTCCCATCCAATAATAACTACCCATTTCGCTACTAATCAGCCATGTAATTAATGTAATTTTCAGAAATCATATTTTTAAAATGACATGGAAATTCTGAGTAAAGATTCATTGGTTGAAAAAAAATGAGACGGAGATTAGTAATGAAGTGGATGGTTATTATTGGATGGGACCACGACAGACGTGATAGACCGGGCCTATGATATAATTTCCCCAGTGCCACCCCTTTAATCCATTTCTGATAACACGAAATTTTGTTTTATTTAAATTAATAGGTGTTTTCTCAATGAAAATCTGGGGTCATTATTTCAACTAGAATAGTTAACGATGATAATCATTTGAACTAATTAATGACATGAATGATGTTAAATTAAAATATAAAAATTAAATTGTAAATTTAAGTGTAATACAGGGTAAAATTAGATTTTAACTTTTTTTCTTTATAATTTTTTTAATTAGATGTAAATTTTAGAACATTTTTTAAGTTTTAAGCGAGAAAAAGAAACTTGAAATAAGAGTTTGAGAGTATAATTTAATTTTTTTTTTTATAAATTTTGAGTGTTTAACTATTTTTTTAACGATTATGATTGATAATAAGATTGTTTTAGAATTATAAGATAATATTTAAAATTTTGAGTTTAATATGAATTTTAAAAATATTGAGGAGACCAAATTAATATATTTTAAAAATTTATATGCCAAATAATAATTTCTCAAAATTTGAGTGGGCTATGGTCACTCCTGGTGTTTGCTAGGAACGAGTTTTACCTCTATATAAAAATAAAGATACATAATTTATATGCCAACATTTATTCTTTCCTTCTTCTAGGTTTAATGCCGAACAAAAACATTCGTTTTGCATTGTTTTCAATGATGTGGTCATTAGAGATGGAAGAAATTCATGAACTGTAAAAGAATTCTTCCATATTGCCTCAGTTTCTTTTAAATCCATCTCCTTTTCTAGGTATCCTATAAAGATAAAGTTTGTTTCTTGGAAACCACTCTAGAGGGTACTGAATTTATGATTCTGGTTGTACAGACAGAGAAGTTTATATGGATTCTGCTTGGATTCCTTTCTTGTGTTGAAAATTCTCTTGCGAATAGGAAGAAAAAGGGAAGTTGGCAAAGATGACAAAGTATTCAACAGAGCAGGATATTGGTTGTGGTTTAATAGGGGGAGTTTTCCATCGATGGAACAATTGGTCGAGAAAATCATCGATGCCGACGCTGCCTGGAAAAGGGATGAATAAGGGATTCAAAATATACAAGAATGAATCGAGGTTGACCCTGAATTGCTAGAAAGTTGAGTCAGTTTGTACAGCAGTTGAAGATGAAAGTAGACAACATCATATAGAGCAAGAACAAAGGGAAGATATGGAGGAAGAATTTGTCACCAGTTGGCTTTTGTTTACAAAGAAAGCGAGTAATGTTGAAGGAGAGAGAAAAATTGTACTGATGGGGATTAATCCGAATCATTTCTCCTAAATTACGATGTAGGAAGAAAAGTCTCACACGTCGAGAAAGCTGAGACAAATTAGGATGGCAACTTGATAAAAAATTATTAGCTCAACATTGTTCACTGTATTATTTGTCATCTTAATTAATCAAGATCGCAACATTGTTCACTGTATTATTTGTCATCTTAATTAATCAAGATCGCATGACCGTTTGTTTTATTTTTTAAATGAATCATCTTTTTTTTACATGTAATTACTGAGTGAATAATTATTAGGTAGTTATTTAAAAATAAATAATCTTAATTGTTTAGATTATATATATAATGTAATGAACAAAATTCACCTATTAACCTCCAAATGAGAGTTTCTTCTTTTAATAGTTAATTTTAGTTTTCTTTCTTTTACAGTTTTAAAAAGGAAGAATCAAAGCGTTCTGTATTGTATTTTTAAAATAAGAATAATAATTGTACTAGGTATTCTTAGACTGTGGTTCAAATTTTAATTTCATTTTTAAAATTAAAATATACATATATCACTCAATTATACTGTCTGTAATAAATATGCCCATTCGTAATGATAAAAACATATCATCACATATTTAATATGCCCATTCGTCGTAACTAGTAACGATAAAAAAAACATTTGTTTTTGAAAATTGGTAATGATAAAACATGAGATTTTGTAATAAGGGTTAGTTTACGCTGTCTGTCCATTTATCATTAGGAAATAACTGAGCATTTAGTGAATTGTTGATAAAATTTTAGTTTATTTAATAAACGAATAAATAGAAATAAGAAATTGTATTCGTTTAATTAATGAACGAACATGAACAAAGGATCCGTTTGTTTATTTATATAAAGTCGTTTATTTATATTCGTGAATGTTTGGTAATTCGTTCGTTTATGTTCATTTAAATTTATTCATCTATTTCTAAGGGTATTTATTGTTCGGTTAAATCGAACTAATAGACTGAACTAATAGACATGTTCACAGGCTATATTAAAGATCAATCGTGTACTGCTGCACACTTTGCTGGTTCCTGCATTAACGTGCTGGAAATATCTACGACTCCCTTTTTTTACCGTGCTACAACATCTTTCTAGAGATACTAAAATGCTCAAGAAAATTCAATAAAAATTAAATTAAAATAAATTAGATTAAATCAAATTTGAATCTATGGGTTACATGCCTACTAAAACTGGATAGCATAAACTGGTATAATCTCAAGGAAACTGAGAGAACCATTTCCAGGCAATTCACAAATCAAAAGCAAAAGTAAAACAAAGGTTCAGAATTCAGTGGATGTAAGAACAGGTTAATAATATACATGGCAGCAAAATCTATTCCATCTAGAAGATAAAGAAGTCAGATTAAAGGAGAGAAAATGAGCAGGATAATCATCTCTTCCAACTTCGACTTCGAGATAATGGAGAATTCAATCCACCAGATATGAAGAAACCAGGGTCGTATTTCAATACCACCAACCTTTCTTCTTCCATTAATGATCTCAACTTCTTTGTTTTCTTATGGAATTTCCTCTCGCATTCTTCGTCTTCGTCATTTTCCAAGTTTTCCTCATCTTTTATCTTCTGATTTTTTAACCAGGTTTTAGCAGGAGCTGATCTACAACGCATAAGTAATAGAGCATTTGGAGGTGGAGCTGCAGTTTGATCATCATCATTATCCACGTCATGGGTCTTCTTCCCCCTATCCTTCTTTTCTTCTTTGAAAAGCCCGTTGCTTTGATTCTCTTGCAGCACCATGAACCATTTAGAAAACATGGTTCTCGATGTCTCGTTGCCGTGGTTGTGGTTTTCTTGGTGTTCTTCATCTTCTACATCTTCGTCTTCGGTTGTTATATCGGGTCGAGGGAAAGACCCGAAACATTGAAAATCAAAACGGATGCACGGCAACCTCAAGCATGTTAAAATCTGCATCACTTCTTTTTTAAAACCAAGCGACTCCACCCAACGGAACCTCTTCTTGCTGTAGCGAATCCTTTCCATCTCTTCCATCACTGACTGCCAGCTTTTGGATGATCTCGTTTTAGACCTGACTCTGATCTGCCCTGCGCAGGTTACTTTAGGGGAGGTTGGCTCCGTGATTTCGTATCCCATTTGCTTGTTTTTACCCCATAGAAGAGGGCTAGCTTGTCCTGCTCCCGCACCAGTTCTGTCTCTTAATTTCTTAATGAAAAGGTGATGTCGACGGCGGTTGTTGGTTTCCGACGGCCGTGCGGGGCTACAAATGGGGTTAGACATTAATGTTAGACGTGATCGAGATGGGAAACATACCGTCCAATCTGCCGAAGTATCCCCTTTGGCTTTGTTGTCGCTTCCTTTCATGGCAGTGCAGCTCTGATTTTTCTTCTCTTTGTTTCCCTCTTATTTTGTTTAGTTCCGTTCAAATGTTTTCGTGTAGATTTTGACACTGGGAACTTTTGAACTTTGTCTAGGTTTTTGTGTGTTTCCTTTTTAATGTTTATTTCCTAGCATGATATTTTAAAAATACTTGGAGGGAGATGGTTGATACATTTGTTTTTCACTTTTAATTTTTTCCCTCTATTATATTAAATTATGAGATTTATTAAGACATATATTTTTATATATAATACAAATCACATATTCTATTTATGCCGCGTCTTAAATATTAGGTTTAGGATTATTTTTTAAGAAATTTAAGATAGAATGTAGTTTATTAGGCTAATCAGTTGGGTTAATGTGTTGAGTCATTATTAAATGTGTTCTAAATACTCATAATATTGTAATAGGAAAGAGCAAGACGGAGCTGTGTGAGGGGTAGGAGGGGTTGTTGTCTCTCCAAATTTTTTTAATATAATTGTATTTTTAGTTCTTTAATTTAAATATTAATTAAATAGGGTTTTTATTTCTCTCAATTTTTAAATTTAAAATTTTAATAAACTCTTATCCCTTCTAATATTAAATCCTAACTCCGTACCTATACAAGAGAAACCTGATTCACCAAATGTTGTAATCCATTTTTACCCTAATATAAATTTTCAGAGTATTTTTTTCTTATACTTACTTTTTCTAATAATCAAAATCACAACCCCACACTTTATCTCTCATCTTCTATTCACCGTTCAGTTAAATCTTCGATTATTATGATTGTTTTCTCACATTCAATCAAATTAAATAAAAAAAAATAGTTATCATAATTGTTTTTTTACATTCGATTGAATCAAATAAAAAATCTTTAAATTATTTTAAGTTTATGAGTGCTATTTTACTATTCAAACTATTAAAACACTCTTTAGAGTAGGAAACAACCCAAGGCTTTCCAAGTCCCCATCTTTTTTTTCTATTTTTCTATTGTTTATTCCACTAATAGGAGTAGACTTCTGGTGCGGCATATTATGGTATAGTTACGGTACCAAATGAAATATTATAAAATATAAAATTTAAAATATTTTCTATTAAATTAAAATATTACACTTTTTATAACATTTTAAATCGATAGTTATAAATATCAATACTCATATACAAGTTTATATACTTATAAAAATCTAAAATATTATCAAAAATTATAAATGTTGATATTTGAATAAGTCTCATAACTTAACCATTAATCTAAAATATTCTTAAAAAATATAATATTTTTTATTTTAAATTTCTTATTTTTTTTAATATTTTCACTTGTTATCGTACTGCAACCCTGTCTCCTTTTATCCTGGTCCTACTCTTAAATCATTTTGTGAAAACATGTTAAGGAATTAGGTGCCGACCTCATAACTAGAGCTCCATGTAAAGTGAAGCAAAACAGACTACAAAGGCATAAACTGGAGCTGGAGCTTTGTTGTTCAAATCTATGGGCTTCGAAGAAGTGACTTGCAGTTGTTGTTGACTCTCCATCCTATTGTCCTATGGTGCAACACCCAAGACACTGTTTCGTATTCAAAGAGTCAGCATCAGAAATTTCTTTCAATTTCATCCAGTCAGAGGCAATATAAAGTTTGTGTCAAGCTTTGGAAGGTTCTGCAATTTCTATTGATTCTTCTTTTGCTTTGCATGCATGAATGCTTTGAAGTTTGAAGCTTGGTTGCCGACAAACTAATTTAAAAGTTTCGACAAAGGTGTTGAAATTGAATTCTAAAAACATGCATGTGTCAGACGTAGGGAAGAAAGACCAGACACAGTTCGAGGTTACGAATTGATACCGACGATTATTGCCTGCTAGGGTTCTACAACTCGTTCTTTCACTCTTAAAGATCGTACGAAGAGTAAAAATGGAAAATAATTCTGACACACTGACAGTTTAGGGGAGAAGTAGAATAAATAAGTAAATAACTCACTCAAAAGGGATAATTGTAATTTACAATTATTCTTGATGATAATCAAACATAATTTGATACCAGATAATATTATTATTAAAATTATTTTAGATAATTAATCTCTCAAAATACATTCATTTGATTCTATACATTCAAAATACTTGTACTAAAACCAAACAGAAAGAGGTAAAGATACGTTGTAGACTTTGTCATCAAAAAGAGTTCATCTCCAGAAGATGGCTTCGAACCTTCAGCAAGGCACGGACAGAATCAACAAAGACGCCATTCCCGAAAGCATTCATAGCCAAATCAGCATCATCCACGTCAGCATCAATCCCACTCTGGGACCCATCACACACAGCTCTTACCTCAACCAGCGTGGCACCCAATCTCGGCTCATGTCTCATCCTCATCCTCATCCTCAAACTGGGGATCACCGTCCTACCTCTTTTCTCCTCCTCCTCTCCCGTCACGTGACCATCACGTGCCTCCCTCCATTTCCTCATCCCTTCCTTCTCCACCACCAACACCCCTTCCCTGTCCCTGTCCGTTAAACTCTTCCACACCCTTGTGTTCCATAACCACTTCCCGTAACAGATAATGCCTGATGGAAGCCGAGATCAACGAGCTTATCGTCCACATCACGCGCGTCTTCAACCCTCCGGCGAACTCAGTCTCGTGATGAGCGCTCCCCAAACGGAAACCGAAAACGACGCAGGATTTCAACGTTTCGCCGAAATTCGCTCTCCATTTAAAGACCGTGCCTTTCTCTAGTTGAACATCCCCGGCGGGTAATTCCACATGGAGTGCCCTGATTCGTTGAAACCTGGAGAGGATCTGAGCCGGGTAAGCGTGCGTCCGGTTTCGGAGTGGACTCGAAATTGGCTTGGGAAGAATGAAGTAGAGGAGGGACTTGAGGAGAGTGAGTGAAGAGAAACTCAAAGAAATGTAAAAGAAGATAAAGCTACTTGTATATTCAGCTCAACACATTACATGATTATATAGAAAGTAATGACAAGTACTTAGTTTGTTTGAGCTAACCCTTAACTCCCTTAACAACCTAACTGTTAACACTGTAATCCAACATAAACTGAATACATCAGCTCCTAATACACACTCGGCCATATTTCACATTTCATATTTCATTGACATTCCCCCTACTCTTTCTCCTTGCTGCAAACGAACACATATCTTGTCTCTGAACATTTCGAAATAAGGCTTTGAGAGAGCCTTGGTCAGACCATCTGCAACCTGACATCCAGCTGGAACATAGTTTACTTGAACCTCTGCTGCAATAACCTTTTCTCGCACAAAGTGTACATCAAAATCCATATGTTTTGACTTAGAATGGTATACTAGATTAGCACTTAAAGCAACTGCACTTGTATTGTCACACCAAATAACAGGAGTTTCTCTTTGCTTAATTCCCATATCAGCAAGTAGAGCAGCAACCCATGTAACTTCTGATGTTGCATCAGCAATACTTCTATACTCAGCTTTCATGGTTGACCTGGACACAGCTTTTTGTTTCTTTGATTGCCAGGCTACAAGATTACCATTAACATAGACACAATAGCCTGTTATTGATCTTCTGTCTTCCAAACTTCCTCCCCAATCAGCATCAGCAAAGGCTGAGATTCTTGTCTCATTTGTATCTGCTCGAAACATCAGCCCATAATCTAGAGTGCCTGCTAGGTACCTCAATACTCTTTTAACTGCCATCATATGTACCTCATGTGGACTATGCATATACTGAGCCAATCTATTGACACTAAAGGCTATATCAGGCCTCGTATGACATGCATAAAGAAGTGACCCAATAATGCTTTTATATTGATGAAGATTATCTAGAATATTACTCACATCACTTGTTGCTTTTGAAGATAGCACCATTGGAGTTGAAGTTGGTGTGACATTCTGTATCCCAGTGTTTCTGAGTAACTCCTGGATGTATTTCCTTTGACTCAACAACAGACCTTTCTTAGTTCTTATGACCTCAATTCCCAAAAAGTAATGAAGCTCACCCATATCCTTCAAAGAAAATTTCCCATGCAACTGTTTTACTACTTCCTCAATTATCTCTTCTGACTTCCTAGTGACAACTATGTCATCCACATAGACTAATAAGTAAGTCTTCACACCTGCATCAGTTTTAACAAAAAGTGATGCATCTGCCTTTGATTGCTTGAACCCAAGCTGCAACAGATAGTCCTTTAACTTGTTATGCCAATTTCGAGGAGCCTACTTGAGGCCATAGAAAGCCTTCTTCAATTTGCACACAATAGGAGTTCCATCATCAGCTCTTTATTCAAATCCTGGTGGCTGCTGCATATACACCTCCTCACTAAGATCCCCATTAAGAAATGCATTGTTTATATCTATTTGCCTCAAACTCCATTTATTTGCAACTACTACAGATAAAACAACATTCAATGTTGCTGATTTTATCACAGGACTAAATGTATCCTGGTAGTCATGTCTATGAACCTGTGAAAAACCTCTTGCTACCAACCTCGCTTTATATCGTTGCACTGTACCATCTGTATTCCTTTTCAACTTGAACAACCACTTACACCCTACTACAGATCTCCCTTCTGGTAATGCTTCAACTGACCATGTTTCATTCCTCTTTAAAGCCTCTATTTCTGCTTCTACTGCCTGTCTCCAGTTTACAGATTGTAAAGCCTCTTGTATACACGTTGGTTCTGCCTCCTTAACACTTGTGACCCATATATTTTGGGTTTAAATATGCAACATTTACTCCTAGTCGTCATATGATGCTGATTGACTGTTACAGGTGCATGCTCCTCATGATGGTCAGTTATTTCATGTGAACTTTCATGGGAGCTGATGCCTTCTGATACATGTTGACCTTCAGAGACATGTTACCCCTCCTGAGTAAGAGGAATGGTGGCTGACTGACTTGTATCTGCAGGTCGAGGTTGAGTATGAAAACTGGGACTCATGCTGGAACTGAGACTATTGCCCACATGACTTTGATCTCCAGAACTTGCTTCTTGCCCTTCATGTCTGGAACCTTCACTTTGAACACCTGAAGATATTGGACCTTCTGGAACCACACGAGATCTTCTTCTTTCTGAAGCTGAACCTACATGTGTCTGCGGAAAACTTTGACACTTATTTGTGCACTTGCATTCTGGTTTCTTGTTAAAGAATGTACCTGCAAAAGGAAAGCTATCCTCATCAAAGATCACATGTCTAGAAATATAGACACGACCATTCGCAGCCAAACATTGATAGCCTTTGTGCTGAGGACTATAGCCAAGAAATGTACAAGCTTGAGACCTATACTCAAGTTTATGCTTCTGAAATGGTCTCAAGTAAGGAAAACACCTGCAGCCAAATACTTTCAACCACTGATAATTAGGCAACTTAGCATATAATTTTTTAAAGGGAGAAACATCTTGTAACACTTTTGTTGGTAACTTATTGATCAGATAGACAACTGATACAACAGCATATGCCCAATACTTCAAAGGCAAGCTTGCTTGTGCTAGCATTACAAGAGCCAGCTCGATTATATGCCTATGTTTTCTCTCCACTACTCCATTCTGCTGAGAAGTGTAAGGACATGTAACTCTATGAATGATGCCATCTTTAAGAAGAACAGAAGAAAGTGACCTATATTCTCCTCCCCAATCGCTTTGCACAACTTTAATGGGAAGACCAAATTGAGTCTTTATCATCTGCTGAAACAACTGAAATACTTGCACCACTTGTGACTTATCCTTGAGCAGATATAACCATGTGTGCCTCGAATAGGCATCTACAAATGTAACATAATATCTATATCCATTTGATAGAACATGGGCAGGTCCCCAAACATCAGTAAACACCAACTCAAAAGGAGAATTATAAACAGTTTCTGAAGAACTAAATGGCAACTTATGACTCTTCCCTTGATGACAAGCAACACATGTTTTATTTATTGGATTTGAAAGTTTTACATTGACAGTTTTACATGTTTGAACTAATGTGTCATGAGTTGGATGTCCCAATCTCATATGCCACAACTCATAAGACTGAGGAACTGTAGTGGTAATGTTAGCCTCAGCTTCAGTCTTTAAGGGAAACTTCTCCTGAGTAGCAAACTGATACAATCCTCCATGCTCTTTTCCTTGCAAAATTATTCTTCCTATGTCTTCATCTCGAACATAGCAACAATTGGCATGAAACTCAAGAAAAACTCGATTGTCCCTAGCAAGCTTTGAAACCGAAAGTAAATTCCTCGTTATCTTAGGTACATGAAGTAATTTGTATAATAGCAAAGGTTTATGGGCAGTGTATAAAGTGGATTGACCAACCAATTTAACATCTAGAGATCTACCATTTGCTACTGTCAAGTTACCTGGACCATTGCACTCAGTTCCATTCATTATGTTGGTTGAATCTGGTGTCACATGGTGTGTTGCACCAGAATCAATCACCCAATGACTTTGGTTTGCATTCAGCACATGATCCTGAGGAGGAGTATCATCTTCTGCAGTATCTAACGACCCTTTAACACAACAGCTACATTGTGTTGTATTCACACTTCCTCTAAACTGCTCTCTTTTCTGGACAGACACTCCAGAAAAATTCTGATCAAACCTATGCCAGCATCTGTCAACTAAGTGACCAAGTTTACCACATAATTGACATTGCAACCTGGATCTACCTCTGCGACAACCTCCATTTCTACCTCCTATATGATTTTGCGATGAGAATACTCTTCTGGAAACATCAGTGAATTCAGAGACACCTGAATCATTCCCCTTAACCATACTAACACTCATTGGTAACATATCAGATTGAGTAAAATTCAACAGTTGAGTCTCAGCATCAATCAAAATAGTACATACATTTTAAAGAGAAAACGAGCCCTTACTAGCAGTTATAACTGCCATGAAAGGTTGATATTCCCTTGGCAACCCATTCAAGATACTTGCTATTTGTTGAACCTGAGACATAGGACTACCACAGGAGGCCAAAGCATGACATACCTCTTTGACACGAGATAAGTAGACTCGCATGCTCTCATCACCTTTCTTCAAAGAATGCAATCTGGTATGTAAGCCCATGGCTGAGGTAGTAGACTTACTCGCAAAGAACTGAGTAACTGTCTGCCATATCTCTTCAGTTGTTTCTGCACCTACAAACTGAGGGAGAAGATGAGTACTAATGGTCGAAAGTAACCATGACGCAATAGCACTATCTTGAGCTACATAATCCTCATATTCATCATTCACCACTTTTTCCCCATCAACCATAATTGTTGCAGGAGGTTTCTTGACTGCACCAAGCAACATTTTCTCAAGTTTATGACTACGAACAGTGAGTAATACCTGTTGTTTCCAAAGAAGAAAATTGTACTCATCTAGCATGACATTCACTTTCTTGTTTGTGAACACACGATCAGTCTTGGAGGAGTATTCAACCTGAACTTCATCAGAATCAGTACCCTGGACATCCTCACTTCGTAATGCCATTGAAACCCTCAAGAAAACAGAAAAGAATTTTAATTGCCCAGAACCCTAGCGATTGATACCATGAAGAGAAACTCAAGGAAATGTAAAAGAAGATAAAGCTACTTGTATATTCAGCTCAACACATTACATGATTATATAGGAAGTAATGACAAGTAGTTAGTTTGTTTGAGCTAACCCTTAACTCCCTTAACAACCTAACTGTTAACATTGTAATCTAACATAAACTAAATACATCAGCTCCTAATACACACTCGGCCATATTTCACATTTCATATTTCATTGCTTGACAGTGAGGAACAGCGAGTCAGATTCAGACTCGGACGAGATGACTCGGTCGATTTTCAATAGGATCGACTCAGTTTGTGGAACGAGGTAGTTGAACCGTTTTGAAACGGAACGGAACGGCACCGTATGAGGCTTTTTACGTCGAAAACTGAGTTAAAAATCAAGTATGATAGAATCTGACAACTGATCGAAACCGTCCATCGTTTCCCCTCTTCAGTTTGGTGTTGAAGCTTGAGACTTGGATATTGGTGTAAAAGGTCTTCCAAAATAAAGACATTAAGGAGCTTTGAAGGAGGAGGACGTTTGACCGTTGACTTTTTAAGCAGTGGACCCATAATAAATTCTTGTGGGAAATGCGTCATGATCATATAATATAGCGGTATATCATTTAAGGCTAAATAACATGAATTATCACTAAAATTTACTTCTGAGTAATATAAATAAAATTTAATAAGTAAATTAATGTTTTAAAAATTCAATAATTAAAATAAATTAAAAATAAATAAATAATGATTTATTTTAAAAAAATCAATTATCACCTTCATTCACTGTTTGATTGTATTTTTTCTATTTATTTTTTTAAGTTTCATGTTCAATTAATAAGCTGATCATGACTTTGAAGTTAAGATATTGAAAATAATATCTTTTACTTATAAATTTCTGAAATCACGACCAAACCAAACCTTATTTTATTTTATTTCTGGAAAATTGTTGTCCTTTTTTTCTAAAATAAATTATGTTTAAAAAATTAAATTTCATTAAAAATAAAAAATACAACAAAATACACATTAAAACATGAAGATATATTTGACGATTATGTTTATAAAAAAACATACAAAATAAGTATAAAATAAAACATGATAACAAAAAGTAGAGAAATTCAGTAAAATATATTACTTATAGGGTCAATTACATATTATAGATAGTTTAAAATTTATAATAATTAGAATCTATCGTATATAAATATTAAAAATTTAATTTTAAAATAATTTATTATTAATTTTATAAAAATAAACATATAGTTATTTAATTACTTTTTATTGTCGAATAAAATGAGAAAATAATTCTAACTTGATCTTTAATTTAGCAAGTATCCAACTTAAATATTAATTTTAGTAACATGTTTAGTAATTCTTAGTCTACTTTTTTTAACATAAATTCTTAGTGGTTAAGTATTTGGACCTTTGTGTTTAAGGTTTATATATGATTACTTGTCTTAGAAAAAAAAAATTTATGAGGGTAACAAAGTATAATTTAAATATATATTTTAGTAATTTTATTAAAAGTTGATTGTCTAGCTCAATGAGACAAAAATCATTTATTTACTCTTTTTCTTATTTTTTTATATATAAACACTAAAAATTTAAAATTTAAATTATATTTTTAAATTTTAAACCTTAAATTAAAAAAATACGTATTCTTAATCCTATTGTATTGCTTCAAAACTATTTCCCCATCAAAACCTCGAAGAATCCGAAAATTATGGAACAGGTCTCTCTCAAATATTATTATGAATTATATCCTCTGGTATTTAATTACAATTAGAAAGCCTGGCTATTGGTTAAACCAGAAAATTAGATGCTTCAGTATGTCATCTAATTAAGCACTTAATTTTTTCCACTCCACCAAACGCCGTAAGAAATCCTTCACCTGAAAAATTATGTTAACAAGAAGTATATTTTATCTGGTAATGTTTATGAGGTAAATGAAGGAGATTGCTATGGCCAAAACCAGTTGTTAATCTTGCCTCGGATGGGTCTTGGAGGGAATAGGAAGCATGAGTTTCTTTGGCTACTGATGACACAAGAATACCAAACCCTACACCTCCATCGCGTAGAACCTGAGAAAAAAAACATGCAACGAAAAATAAGCTTCATTTCAATACATTTTTTTTAATCTAATTATGATTATAGATACCTTGAAAGCATCTTCGTCGGTTTTATCATCTCCGATGTAAATAGGTAAAACATCGTTTGAATTCACATATCCTAAGAAAATAAATACAGAATTAGTGGGGAATAAAGTAAATTTAAAAAGAAGAAAAATTAATAATAGTAGTCACCTAATTCTTCCAGCAAAAATTCTAAGGCTCTTCCTTTGTCCCATTTGATAGTAGGACGGATCTCTAATACCTGCTGGGAAAAAATATAAAAATAATTAAACTATTTCGTAACATAAATTTATTTTTTGAATAGTCGAAACATGAGTAGAAGAAAATATATGTTCGTAGATATTCTTTATCTCTTTGATAATATACATTTTGCAGACAAAAAAATTATCCGTTTTTTTTACTAAATTCACTTGTTGGATTCGTAATATAAATCTATTAATAAGTGTGTTCGTATATTTTGTTTATATAAATCATAGTGTGTTAAATATGAATTTGAATATACCTTTCTCCCTTGTGTTAGTTTAAGCTTAGGGTAGTGGCTGAGCACTGATCTAACATTCTCAACTAATGAACCCCAGCTCTGCCAATAAAAGACAAGTATATTGCAGACCAGACATTAACCAATAACCATTGCAAATTGTTAGAAACTACAGGGACAAAAGTGGGAAAGATATGTACATTTTCATCAACACATCGAAAGTGTACGGAAGCACAAAACTTATTGTTTTCCACCTTGACTCCTGCAATGGGCTTTGTTGTCTCCACCAAGGCTTTATACACCTGAAAGTGTAAAACTTTGAGATAGATACATTCCCAGAATTCATAGTCGTTTCTTATTTACTTGATGAAATCAAGAAGAAACCTCATCAATCATGGGTAGGAATTCACTTGCAGGCTGGAAAAGAACTCCCTGAATAGTGCAGAAAAGAGAAGAGAACAAGAGTTAGTACTTATTACAGAAAAGAGATTAATTTGTACAGGTAAACTGACGTTCTTACATTCTTGTGTTTGCATCTTTTAGATGGTCCCTTGATGTCCATGCCATGGCTACCAGCATAGTAAAGTCCAGATAATTTTACAAAGCTGAAAACCTGTAGAATTCAACGGTGAAAAACCGATCAACATACCTCAGTTAAGAGGCAAACATGGAAAGAAATGATTAAAGAAAGTACCTTGTCTCTGCATCTTCCGGTGAGTATTGCAGTAGGAAAATACCTTGCAACATCTCTTACAGCTGCTCTCATCTGATTACAGAATCATATATGCCAAAGGGAACAAATTAGGACAAGTTTTGAGCTTAAATGGGAGACAGCTGAGGAAGAGTTAATTGTGGAATATGAACAAACACCTCTCTTGGCATGAAAGCTTGATCTGGGTCTTGTACGATTGGTGACAGTGTGCCGTCGTAATCAAGAAACATCACAATCTGTTTTCCTTTAGAAGCAGACACTATTTGCTCAAACATGCTCAAAGCTGAGGGATGATAAACCTGTTTCATAAGGATTAAACAGCAGTGATTAAAAGCTAAATAAATAAGCTTATACTCCAGTAATTAAATGTACTCAATATTGATGGAGCAAATGGAACATACAATCCAGGAACTTTTGTCCTCGGTTTCAGGTAAGGAAAGAGTGGGGTGGATACGACTACGAGGAGGCGAAGAAGCTCTCATGGAATCCACCCAAGCATTGGTTTCATGTCCTCCATTCTCAGTTTCAAAATCAAACCCCTTCATCAATAAACCTTCAATGACCAGAACGATACCTGAAAAGAGAGGGAAAGGGAAACAAAAAGACTGGAGAAAGTACAAGAAACGATGGTAATGGCAATGGCAATGGCAATGGCAAAATAAGAGAAGTTAGGAGTAGAACATATAAAACATAGCAAAGGGCAGGGTTTTAAATAAGCAATGAGCTTAGAGATAGAGAGAGAAAAAAAAAATAAGAACATCACCGAGGCGCACTGGAAAAACACTTTGGTATCAAGGCACTAAGCGACGAAACGACCATAGCTTTCTTTGCCACCTGTTCTTTTCAATACCCTTTCATTTATTTCATTTTTCCCTGGAAGTATTTCCAGAATAAAATTCTGAAAATTAATTCTAGATAAATTTATATATATACATTATAAAATTTTAAATATATAAACGATAGATACAGACAAATATAATTATAAAAAATAAAATAAAAGTATAATTTATACAAACATAAAATAATAATCAGTTAACATATATGACATTATCATAACACAACTGTGATCCATATTCAATAATTACATTATACTAAAGCTACTCGAAGAATTCATGTTATATGATTTCTAAAGTAACAAATTAAAGAATGCGTAGCATAAATGCCCTCTTATATCATGGGTTTTGCTTACCATGTCAGTTATAGTTTTATTCAATCATAATCACCTATTTTATCATTATTTTTTAAATTACTTTTTTTAACTAATGAAACTCCATTTATTTTTTGTATGTCATTGAAAAAAATATATTTTTTAAAAGTTAAATTAATAACATTGATGATTAATGGTGAAATAAATGATTTTTATTAGTTATAGACCACGAATAATATAACGAATCAGACCCATGATATATTCTGTCTACTATTAGAGTATTAGGCACATGTGGTATATATATATATATATATATATATATATATATATATAATATTGATGGTTAGAATATTTGACATAAAAGTTAGGTAAAACGACGTAGAGGAAAAGTGAGTTTGACTGGTGACTCATAATTAAAAGAAAGAAGCATTAGTGAATCATAATTAAATTTCAATAATATAATTTTTTTCTGTTTGATACATTCAATAATATAAATTTCGAGTAAAATCAATTTGTTAAATAAATTAATAATTATATTTTTTGTAATTTGTGGAGGTTCTCTTGGAATTTATTTTATTCGAAGTGTTGTATTAATTTATTTTAGCTTAAAGACATAATTTAAAGACTGTCTTTAATTTCATTTAAGCCTTAAAAAAAAACTAGGTCGTAGAGATTAAGGGATACCTTCACTCTATAAACAAAGGAAAAGTCTAAGGCAACAATTTCATGCATGTGATTTGGACTAATTAAATGAATATTTTAAGGTTTGTGTTGTTTATTTATATATATTTATAAATTTTAAATAGTCTTAATATAATTATAATATATATTTAATTTTCTAAAAATATATCACTTACAGATAAAATAATTTAAATATATTTACTATTTTTCACCGTTTATCAGTATTATCAAACCTTGTCTAGACATTAAAAAAGTCGGAAAAGTTTTTGGTCAAATATTTCTAGAAAAAATTATAGTTTTTTTTCTAAGAAACATTATTATCACAAATGAAGTTTTAACCACTGTTTAGGGAGATTATATCATGGGTAAATTTTATTATGTTATTCATGGAATTAATTATTAAAAATAATTTATATCATTATTTTTTTTTTATCATATATTTTTTAAAGTGAATTTTCACTCATATTTATCGTTAATTCATTTTAAAAATATTTTTTTTAAGTGAAGATTCACTTTAAAAAATATATGACAGGAAAAAATGATGATATGAGTTATTTTTAGTGGTTGATCTCATGGACACGTGATGAGACTTACCGATGATATAATTTTTTCTATTTAGGAGTAGAAATATTTTGACTCTTAATCGTATTTTTTTATTTTTTATTAAAAAATTTAAAAAATTAAATTCTAAATCGTAACTTTAATTTTCTACATCCTATCATAGAACATGAAAAATACACTTTGCTCTTAATTCTCTAAACTCTAATTACAACCCCTAAATTTTAAACCTAAATCCACTAAGTTTAAATAAAAATATTAATAAAAATACAATTAAAAGATAAACGATTTACAGTAGTATCGATACTTTGGATTTGACCTAAAGTAAGTAGTATGATAGATTTCATATCAAGTGAGTGAGCTTGTCTGATTCCCGTGAATCACGATAACTAGTTGTAGTAAGAACTGAGGAAAATGATAAGTACATAGAGAATCAGTTTTATTAGCTAGTATAGGATTTTTTTTGACTTTTTATTGGAAAATTTTAAAATAGATAAATTACATCATTAAATATTATCAATAATATATATTGTTGAATATTATTTAATAATTTATAAATTATTATAAAAATTATAGATTTAATATATAATTAATAATATTTCAAAATAAAATTAGAACAAATCATTTTATGAGTTATATATCCTTATAATCTCAATTCTCATACATAATCTTACTCAAATTAAATTAAACTACGTAACTTTTAGTTTGAAATAAAATTAAAATTTTGATTTAATAATAAATCATTCATATTTATTTTATAGTATTTTTAATTAAAAAAATTAGAATCAAATCATCTATAATATACAAACCCTAGTCTCAACATCTAACTTTTTTTTATCGGCTGCTGCAGTGTCTAAACAAAGAACCATGAGATGTTTTCAACCCACCACCAGAGGATTGAGACAAACAACCGGTTACGGACATCAAACTCACCGTCATATGCCTGGGAAGGCTCATCGGCCCGAGAACTTTGTTTGGGGTTGAAGTTAGGGTTTATAGATGATGTAATAAGATTTTATTATTTTTAATTAAAAATATTATAAAAATATTATGTTTTCAACCCACCAGCAGAGCATCGCCCCTTGTAAGGGCTAATTGAAACCAGCAGCTCCAGCCCATGCAGTTTGAATCAAAACCAGCAGCATTCTTGTCGTATAATTTTGACATTCAAGCCTTTCCCTTTGTCTGCATTCCTTTCCAATCCGTACGATCTTGCTTAACCAATTATTATTTGCTTTGGACTCTCCCTTTTTGTCATATGTAAACAAAACAATTGTTATTTCTTTACACACTTTATCATATTTAAAAGCAGACAATTGTTATTGAGATCATAAGGTAATAATATTCACAAACCAATTATTGAAACACAAAGAAGACACGAGGGAAGAACCAGTTTCATAGAATATTGTGTTGGTTTCCAACTTATTGTATCCTAATTTTTTTTAACAATTTAATAGTGATTACAGTAGTATTTGTTCTAACATATAATTTTCACCATTTGACATTGATCGCTCAATCACTCTGTTGGCATAACTGGTGTTCAAACCCGTGACATCTAGGAACAACAACCGTTCATTTAACCACTTGACTAAAAGTTTTATATATTTTTATTTGGGTTTATATATGGATCGGATTCATATCCAATATGGATTCGGATTGAATTCGGATCGGATTATGGCAATATCCATATCCGAACCACCTCCTATTAGGACTCGAACCTTCTTTTGTTTTGAATTCAAACTTTTTTATCAGATTTGAATCGAATTATTTTTTCGGATTCAAATATATTGTCATCCCTAGTTTTATTACTGTATTGGTCTTTATACTTCTAGATTATGGATGTAAGCAACATAGACTGAACTATGTTAAATGCCTCTTTCAAATATGATTAAATTTGCATTACACAATTATTTTTTAAATTTCAATTTTTTAATAAAACTTAAATAATAAAATAAAAATTTTAAATAATTTAAATTTTTAATAATTAATAAATTAATTTTTAAGTTTGTGTTGATTTTTTTAATTTTTCTTAATTATATATATGTGTATCCCATTTGAAAAAATATATGTTTTGTATATGATTATAAAAAATTATTTGAATTAGAAACAATAATATTATATTCCCTTTGTCTCACTTTATTTGTCGAGTGTTGATTTTTTTATCATTTTTTTTCAATTTTGACTCATTATAACTTTAAATCTATTATTGATAAAAATATAAAAAATATATATTTTAGAAACTTTTAATCAAGTAGTTTAAAAATATATTTTTTATAAAATTTAATAAATTAAAATATTTAAAATAATTATAGTCAAAGTTTTAAAAATTTGACTTTAAAAAATCAATATTGACTTCTTAAATGGGACATATAGAGATAGTAAATGTTTACAGTTAAATTTTAAAAAAACTCGATTACTGAAATTTTATAAATTTAACCCGACTCAAAAACTTTTTGACTAAAATTTAAATTATAAAATATATTATTTTAACTTAATTAGCTCGAAATTTTTTAATTTAACTAAATCAAACACCGACCCCTAGTTGAGGACGGCCAAGAAAGTATCAAATAATTTAATAAAAGTAACCCAATTGGAACCTCAATTCCTTACGATCACCGATTCTTCACCGTGGCGTCATTGTCTTCGGTCTTTACGCGCACTTATTCTTACCGAGAGGCATCGAGATTCGTTTCAGTCCACAAGTATTTTTGCATGCATTGTGTCGTAGTTTCTGTACCAGCTTTCACATTTCTTTGAACAGTGAATGACTGTAATTAGTCAAAAGTGGAGGCCATGGAAAGTGGAAACGACCTCTCATGTGACAAGGAAGGAGGCAGGTTCAAAATTAGGGTGGACGAGAGGGTCAAAAGAGACAAGAGTTGGGAAAAAAAGATATTTGTTTGATTCAGACACACGTAAAACCAAACACTATTGGGAATAACTTTATGAAAAAGTAACATTTCAAAGTTATTAATACCGTAAGATATGATATCAAATCTAAAATGTAATATTCAGGAACATTGAAAGAGATAAAGATCTATTAAACCTTTAAATTTAAAATTTAAGAGAGATAAAAATCTTGTTTTATTACTATTTAAACTAGGAACTTAAATGTAATTATATAAAAAAATTGAGAGGGACAAAAGCTCCTCCCATACTAAACAATGTCTATGTCCTTGGTAATATTCGAACCAGTTTGTATCTCGATGTTTAACGTAAAACTTGTAGTGTAAAAAAGAAAATCAAAGGTTAAATGGGCATTCAAACGCCATAGAAGGGATTGCTATGGAGCTACTTAAGAGTCTAAGAAAATGGGAGGCTAATGTAAATGAAGCACGTTGCAGGTCGGAATAATTTAAAATAAATTATTACTTTTAGCTTGATTATTTAGATATTCTTTTAATTTAATCCTATTTTATATTAAAAATAATTTAATATTTTTTTCTCCAATAAAATGATAACACATGTCTCGAAAGAGTCACTTTTCAATCTCTCATCTAAATAAACAATTTTGGCTTCTTGAAATCTAACTTTATCCCTGAAACCATTTTGTTTCTGTTTCTTGATTTCTCACGACACGCCTTCAAACTATTGTTTTTCCCCCCAGGCCCCAGGTAAGTCCTTGACTTGTTAAGACACAACAAGTTTGTCACAATCAGGATGATAGACCTGATCACGGCATAAACAATAATAAAACGATGATCGTTCCATGACAACAGTTACCTCATGGATCTTATCAGATTGGGTATGCAAAAGAACAACAGATGAAAGAGCAAGTTAAACTTTATCGAGTTACTCATATATTTATCAAATCAAATTAAACTCTTTAAATTCTTAATTCTAACGTTAATCAAATTGAACTCGATCCGCTGGGCTGCTCATGACCCCTCCCTACCTGTTACCATGACCGTTCATGTTCTTATTTCCCCACTTCTGTTCTGTTCCTTGTTTCTTGGGACTTTAATGAGCTGTCAGGCTTTCATTGGGCGATACATATGGATTCACCCATCTTGCGAATATAGGAGTAATCCTATTCAGGCCCAACCATAATTCCAGGAATCAAGACTTCTCCATCTGTTGTAGGGCTCAAAATTTGATCGTGGCTAAGAAATAATGTAACACCAAAAATTTCCCTTGAGGACTAATTTCGAAAAACTTATAAACTATTGGGACTAAGCGTGGAGTGGTGAAAATTAGAGTCTTGGGTGTATCTATAATTTAAGACCATGGACTATGCCAAAAAGGTACAAAAATATTTGGGGTAAAATGGAAATAAAACAAAGATGAAGTATTTATGAAACAATTATCCCTAAAGTGTTCATTAGAATTTTACAAGAACGAATATATACCCTTTAGATTTAATCTGTTTTTCCATGAAAAATCACACACTCAATCTTCTTCCTTTTCCATCTTTTCATACGTGATGATCAGAATTGTTATTTATTTATTATTATTTTATATTTTTAATAAAAAATTTATATTTCATAAAATATACTTTTTTCGATCTATATGTGACATTTTTTATAAGATTTAAATATTTATGAATTATTATATTTAATCTCGTATCATAAGTACATTCAATCAAATATATTCAATTTAGTTATTTGTAACTTTTATTGCCATGATTGTTACTTCTATCTTAGCAAGTATTGTATTTGGCCTGAAAAATGAGAATTTTTTTATTAATTACATGCTTATTTCCTTTGTGACATTTTACTCTTCAAAATATTTTCACTAACCTCTCAAAATTGATTTAATAAAATTACTCAAATAAAGTCAAAAATATATTTATATTATTTTAACTCATTTTAATAATTTTTTTGTTTATTATCTTACCAGACACATCACAAATGACGACAATAACTCTTGTACACCCTTAATTATCATTTAAATAGATTGATGATAAGGGGGAAATAATAAAATATGTGTTTATATAATTATATTGGTTTGATATTTCTAATAAAATAAAATATGACCTATTATATAATTTGTGTCAAAGATGGAGAAATTATATCATGAACTCTTTTTTAATATGTTATTCGTGGTCTTAATCAATCAAGTTCGTTTATCTTTAAGTAATTGTCTAATAATTACCGATTTATTAATTATATGTAGGAAAGAGGTGATAATTCACCTTAAAAATATAAAATAGATAAATCTAATTAGTTTGAACCATGAATGACGTGATTAAAAAAATTATGATATAATTTCTCGTAGAATGTGTATTAATCGGTCTAGCAGGCAACTTTGGGCATATAAGGAAACTCACCCAAAAAATTTAACACATAAGGGGTATAGAGCAAATTTTAGAAGAATACGGTAAAATCTACAGTATAATAGGGAAAACGCCATGTATTTTTGGCATTCTCCATTTTTAATATTTTTTTATCTAAAAAATCAGCTTATTGGCTAAAAAATGATTAAAAAAATATTAAAAAAATAAAGGACGCTAAGAGCATATGACGTTTTTCTTAATATATTGTAAATTTTATCATATTCTCCTAAATTTTATTCTATATCCTTTATATGTCAATTTTTTTTTTATGAATTTCTTTATTCACTAAATTTTGCGCATGTAACATCCACTCCTTTAAGTTTGTTAAATATTTGTTTGATCTTTTTCACACGGTATGACAAAAATTCAAACCCCCTTCCGTCCACACACTCCTTTATACGCAACCGTTACCGCAGAATTCAACGGGGAGATCAAAGGCGGTGCTGGATTGTAACCTAAAATACAAACATAAGAGAGGAGTACAATAAACAACCACTCAGGGGTATCAATCATTTAGGATTCATACAAAATAAGTATTTTATTTTTAATTAATTAATTAATTAATCAAATAATAAAATATATTTATCAATAACAAATTAAATCTTTTAAATAATAAATTCATTCATTCAAATTTTCTTACCAGAACAATAAAAATTAATATAGGAGTATTTATTAAAATTTAGAGTAAACTACATAAATGGTCCTTTGATTATACTTCAATGATCTTTTATATCCTCTGACTATCTAATGTTACAAATTGATATATTGACTAACTTTTTTGATACAAAGAGGTCATGTGATGTTAAAAATTTAACAGGAAATGATATGAACGTTAACATGCTGACTTGGATAACCATGTGGCATCCCCAATCTCTATAGTCCAAGTCAGCATGTTAAAGTCTACGTTAGTTTCCCATCAAATTTTTAACATCACAGGATCACTTTGTATCAAAAAAAAAAGTTAATCAATAGACTAATTTGTAACATTTGATAGTCAAGGAATATAAATGATAATTGATATATAATCAAGGGATCATTTATGTAGTTTATCCTAAAATTTAATTATATTTTTACAGTTTAATAATAAAATATTAAATTAATTATGATTCAGCAAAGATTTGTCATTTGGTCCTTATATTTGAATTATGATTTACTAAAGTAAATAAAAAATTGTACAACATTACCCATACATTTTGCAATTAACTCTTAAAATAGTGATTTAATTTCTTTAAGAAAACAACTTAAAACAAATAATTACATTGATTTAAAAAATACTCAACTAATCGGTTGAAATTTAACATGTAATTTCTTTTTAAAAATTCTACATTAACTCTTAAAAAAATTGAATTTTTAGGTCATTTAAAGTTTTTATTTGTGTAAATAGGATGTTTAATGTTTATTTTTAAAATATAGGTCAAAAATTACAGTACAAGAAGTCACCTAGTGACAATTTGGGGGAGGACGCCATCCGCAGGTAGCATTCTTTTTTTTTTTAATATTTTTTTGTTAATTTTAAAAGAAGAATATTACTTGCACATAGCATTCTCCTATTTATATCGTTCATCTTGACTTAATTTTCAAATATCAATTGAAATCCCTATTTTTTTATTTAAAAAAATTATCCATTCAATTTTACGAAAAATAGTGTTATCAATTTAAAATATTAATATCATAAAAATAAGAAATCAAATTATAAAGAGCTAGACCAATCATTCTCTCACAACAAACCAACCATTAAGTATTATATTATTATAAATCAAATTTCTCCCTTTGGTTCTGCAAGAAAAAAACGAGCAGTAACAATGGAGAAACTACAGTTCTTATGAACACTACCTTAATTACAACATAAATGCTTAAACCCCTACACATGAACAGAACAGACGCTTAAATCTTAATAACCTAAAGCACCAGACACTGCAACTGTCAAAAACCCCAGTGCAGTCAGCTTTTACATAAATACACAAGCTAAGATTTTAAAAGAGAATCCCAATCGATCTCATACGAGGGAAATTTAGACAGCATAAAAGACTCCGAACAAGTAACAACTTCAGGCCATGGGTGCTCGTTGAAGTCAGAGAATGTAAGATCGGACAAAGGGGAAGAGTCTGCAGAATCTTCAGTTTCCGACACAGGAGACAGAGATGAGGGGGAGTTCTCCACTTTCACTGTCTTCTCCTCAGCCTCAGGTTTTGCCGGTGGGACTTTGTTCTCCTTTGATAATTTCTTCTTGTTGTTGACTTGCTTTTGGTTCAGTTCCAAGCTTTCACAAATGGCTTGAAGCTTAGCATCAACAGAGGAATGTAAAGGCTTGTATTCACCGAAATCGCCTCCGATATGGGAACCATGGTGGCGAAGGTTAGGGAAGTTGAGTCTCGCTAAGTCACCCCTAAGTTTATAGGCTGCTTTATCATAAGCCAAGGCTGCTTCCTCGGCTGTATCAAAAGTGCCTAACCAAAGACGTGTCCGGTTCTTAGGTAGCCGGATCTCAGCGACCCATTTTCCCCAGTGGCGTTGCCTAACTCCTCTGTAAAGCTTGGTGGATTTTAGTGGCAAACCCATGCGTTTCATTGGAACTGGTTTAGGGCTAAGAAAGCTAAGCATCTGGTTACCAACGGTGGCGGTGTTAGGTTGAGGATTTTGGTAAAGGTAGCTTGGTAGACTGTTTTGGTACTGGAATTGGTTCATCTGAGCTTGGGTTAAACTGTTTAGCTCAATTGTAGAACCAAGCTGAGGCTGTTGAATACCTGAAAACTGATCAACTGTTGGGAAATAACAACCATCTGAGTAAAAACTGGGTTGTGTTTGGTAAGGAGAAAAAGAAAGGTAAGATGTAGAAGGGGAAGGGGAGGAAGAAGCACTTTTCATAAAAGGCTCAAGTGCTTCCATCAACTCTCCACCATATATATCCGACTGAACTGTACTGCTACTACAGAAATCCATTGCAGCGGCCATTTCCTTCAAATAACAAAGATCGAAACCAGAAAAATAAAAATGAAAATGAAAAAGCAACCTGTTTCTTACCAAAATTCAAGAACAGGTTTGAAACCCAGAAAGGATTTACAAGGTTTTTGTTTCAAATAGAAAAAACCCTTTAAATCCAAGATAGTCTACAACAAATCAAGCTCTGGGTATAAAAATTCACCCTCCAAGCTGATTCTATAACAAAAAAACTGGATCTCTGTTCTGAAAACACCTGGGTTTTTGAAGAAATCCTTATCTAAGTTTGCTTTCAAACCACTGTTAATTACTGAGAAAACAAACCCAAAAATCAGATTTTTTTTCAAATACAGATGATTAACAGAAAGGGATTCAGAGAAGCGGGGATTGACAGAGAAGGGGAGAAGATTTGTAAAGAAAACAAAAAACCAGAAATCTCTCGTTTTAGGTGTAAATAACTCACTAACCTCTGTTTTTTCTCACCAGTTTCCTTGAGTTTATATAGTGCTTCAACTCCATAATTAACTCAGCTAACAACAACTGTTAACCATGATTAACTCTTGTTCTAATCTAACCTAACCTAAGTAAACAATTTTTATTTTATTTTTTTTCGTCCCTCTCTCTCCTCTGTACTCAATTTCCATTGACGTAAGATTCTGTCAGTTATTGGCTAACCCAGTGATATGTTGACACGTGCATCCCTTGCCTGAAATCTGTCCTTTCTATTACTTGTCGGTTGGCATGATTCAGTAGGCAACCGTTGGATGCCGAAACACATTAGTATTAGTTTAAAAGTAAAGATCTAATTTTATTTTGAGTCCCTGTACTTTTTCAAACTTTTAAGATTTAACTCTTATTTAAAAAAATTTACTTTATACTTGTATTACCGAAAAAATAAAAAATTAAATCATATTAATAAAGAGATTAAGTTCAAATTTATTAGGCTTTGACGGTATTAAACCCGTAATCTAAAAAAATAAAAAAAAATATTAATCGAAAAATTTAATCATATATTTTAAAAATTATTGACATAATTTTTATATTTTAAGTAACCCCTTTCCTAGTTTACTTCATATATGAAGAATTTTTTGAGAGTTGCTTATTTATCCCTTTGTCATCCCTATAAATATTTTAAAGTATTATTGTATTTGATAAATTTATTTAATATAAATTAATTATTACTTTAAATATTTATATGAATACAGAAAAGTATATATCATTATTTAAATGGAAATAATTGCATCAATAATAAATGTAAGAAAAATATATAACATTTTAATGAGCATGCATGTTTCTAATATTTTTTATAAAAGTCAAATAACTCAAAATTTTTAATTATATACAATTTTTAGTTTTGCGTCTATAATTATCTTTTTCATCTCAATCTATTATTATATTATCATAATTAATAGTGTATCCTTTTTAATGGATCACCCACTTGGCACCCGCTTCCACCTTGGGATTTGACCCATTGAAAAATGGGAGGACGTGTCATTAATTATCATTCATTTTATTTCACACAAAGTCAACGCAAATTTCATCCCACGATACAATATTTTTTGTTATTTTTGAGGAAAAAAATTTTGTTTCAAATCTTTCGAATAAAATTAAAAGTAGATTTATCAAAAAAATCTCTTAAATATTAATATTGGGGAATGTTTTCTCTAAAGTATTACTTTTCTTATTTTATTTTTTAAAAAATTAATGATTTTACAGTGATTTGGAGTTGACATCAAAAGGCTCCGACTTTAAATAATATAAGGGTGAAGATGAAACCAAAAGGCTCCAATTATGAACAGTGCAAAGGGTGAAGATGGAGCCAAAAGGTTCCGACTTTAACATCTTTATGTGAATATTGTATGTTTTGTCTTTCCCAACAGTGCTCAGATGCTGAAGTTAGAGCCTTTTGACTCTATCTTCACTTTTGCACTATTCAAAGGTAGAGCATTTTGTTGTCAACTTCAAATCACTATATAATTATCAATATTTCAAAAAATAAAATGAAAAATGCAATATTTTGGGATTTTTTTTCCTAACATCAATATTTAAGAGATTTTTTAAGATAATTTTTTTATTTTTACTGAGTATACTTTACCTTTAGGCCAAATATACTTTTGATCCTTATTATTTATTTTTCACTTTTTTAGTTTAAATAAAAATATTTGATTTTATTGTAAAAAATAGTTTAAATAGATGAGTAAATTTATTTAAAATATTTATAAAAAATTAAAACTAAAAATTTTAGTTTTTAAAAAACACTTTTGACCTGCAAAATTACATGTTCTGTATTGTTTTTTTTTTATTTATAATCACTTTTAAGTTTTAACGTAACAATATTTTTCAAAAACATACAAAACGAAGCTCAAATTATTAGAGAAAGTAAGTAAAGTGAATAAATTTTAACGAGTTCAAAGGCTAAGATCATAACATAATTATGCCTAACAATACTAATAACAAATTAAAGTCTATTATTGAATTTGTGATGCACAATGAGCTGTTAACATAATTTTTACATCCCATTAACACCTCATTGATCGTAATCTTAATTTTCTAAAAGATGATTAGTCGGATCAAGGTTTTGGAAACCGAAAAAGTAATAAAAGAAATTATATAATTTTTTTTCTTAATTTAGCTATACAATGATTACAGTAGTATATGTTTTAGTGTATACTATCAACCATTAGACATTAATCACTCAATTACCATGTTGATATTATTGGTTTTTGAACCCATGACCTCTAAGAACAATAATTATTTCTTTATTCATTAAGACTAAATGACTCGTACAATTTATATAATTTCTTAAAATAATATTTTTTTTATATTGAAAATTTATAGCCATAACCTCTCCTTACGGAGAGATTATATCATAGGCCCGGCCTATCACGTCAGTCGTGGTCCCTAACTAATGAAAACTACCCATTCTGTCATTAATCAGCCATGTAATTAATATAGTTTCTAGAAGTTATATTTTTAAAATGACATAAAAATTCTGAGTAAGATTTATTGGTTGGAAAAAAATGAGTTGACAATTAATGGTGAAATGGGTGATTATTATTAGATGAGATCATGACTGACGTAATAAATCGTACCTATGATATAATTTCTCCTCCTCACGGGAGATCATAGTGCATGATTCAAGATGAATCTAAAAAAAAACATGTTTTAAAACAATCAAAAGTCAATTTAATACTTTTTGGATTTAGCTGACATGTTTTTTGTCTTTACATTTTTACTATATGGTTGCCACGTGTTTAAAATGATAACCACGGAAAGTGGTCGTGGGGCCAGAAGTAAGTTTAGGGTCGATGTCATTAGAGTAATACGTGTTTTAGTAGGTTAAGTTTATTTTTAGAATAATGCTGGGGTAACAGGGTAGAAATAATGAAAGAAACGTATCTAATTTCAATCTTTTCAAAGTTTCTTTTAAATTTATCTTTTTTTTTTAGAGAGAAAATGATTAAGTCTATTATCCCTGTATTAAAGAAGGATGACATCCTTTAGACGGAAAAACGTTTTGAGTGGGATGGAATTGAAATTATTGTTCTGATTTATATTAGAACTATATTTTAAATATATTATATTTTAATATTTTTAGGATTATATTCGTATAAAGTTTTGATTTAATAAGTATTTGTATCTAGAGGTAAACGGGTCATTTAGATTGAGTTTAATTCAGGTCAAATTTAATTTTGATTATATTCAGTTTCGATTCAGTTTTGATTGGATATAGTCTAGTTCGGTGGGTCTGTAATGATTCAAATTGGGTATCAAATCGGATCAGATCACATCGGTTTGATTAACTTTTATCTTTTTTGTCTGATATTTTCAGTTCAATTGATTTTGGATCAGGTCAAGATTGATTTAATAAAAGATCAATATGTTTTACTCAAGTTTTTAGGTTGGACCACTTTTTTAAACCCAGATATAACTTTATAAAGTTAATATATTTAACTTTTGGGTGAGTTATGTAATAATTCACATAAAAAATTTCATTATTTTTAATATATTTTCTTTATTTGGGTTGTCTTCGGTTCGAGTTACTTTCGATTCAGATGATTTTAGTTCAAATCTATTCAGTTCACTTGAAAATCAGTCGATTCTATTCAATTCGGATAAAAATCAAATTAAGTCTATTGGTTTAACTAAAAATTGAATCAGATTCAACTTGATTCGATTTATTATGTTTTAGATCAAATTCGGACGTCATGTTCGAGTAAATATTAGATCTTAGATCGAATAAAATCAATTCGGGTCTCGGATAAGTTTACCACCTCTATTTGTATCATATAAATTTTAATATATTTATATATTAATATATCAAATTATTTTAAAAAATAAAATTATATTAAATAATAAATAAGTATATTTAACCGATTGATCAAACAACTCATTTTTATTTTCTTATATTTCCTTACATCACTGTAATAGAAATCATTTTTCTGCTTTTTTTTTTTGAAAAAAAGAGTTGACTTTGAGGATTCTGGGAAGGGAAACAAAGAGGGGAGATGAGGAAGATGAGGGGAGGTGAAGAGATCAAATGGAAGAATTATAACTAAGTTGAAGTCATTCTATTTAGAACTAAATTGATAGAATTAAGTATTACGGTAAATTTTAATCGGTGTTTCTAGGATGACATTTTACAGTAAATAAAACCTTAAAGAATATATAAAAACACGGAAGATCAAAATTAAGAAAACACTAAATCTAAATCACCCTAACACTACACCTAAACTTTAAACCCTAAATATAAATTTTAAATCATTTAAACCCTAACATTAATAAACCCTAAACTCTAAATACAAACTTTAAATCTAAACCTTAAACCCTAAATAAAAATCATATCACTAAACCCTAAATAAAAACCTTAAATGAAATATATATACAAACAGCAAATGTTACATATGATTGTCAACAACTTCACAAAAGTAAATTTTTGAATTCATCTCTTCCTTACGCCAATTTAAACTAACTCTGCTTTTCTCGCCCGAAAAGGGATTTTATAATAGAAACCCATTCGTCCAGGCAAGTATATCAAACTGTCCAATCCTGCTCTAAAGATCCACGATAATCGTTTCATAGCTCAGTTTATATTTTACAATATAGAGTCCAAATAATGGTTATGTCGCCTGCGGGTGAACTCTAACAAGCTGCCGTAAGTTCGATCAGCAACGCCGACAAAGAGAGATTCCGTATCTGGGCTAAATGATATTCCACCAATCTCACCAAAGAAATCAATTTCTTGGCACTTAATGTACCCAGACTCAGTGTCAAACACATGAACAAAGTCGGCTGGTTCAGCCAGAGCAAGAAAACGACCATCCGAGGTGAACTTGAGAGATCGAATTGCTCCCATTCTTCCCTTTAGGATAGCAAGGGACTTGGATAGGTTTCTTATGTCCCACAATCTGCAAGTCGTGTCTTGATTCCCGGTAGCAAGGATGTTCCCATCAGGGTGCCAAGCCGAAGCAAAAGAATAGTCCAAATGGCCTTTCAAGGTGCCGGTGACCTGTGCATTGTTCAAATAATTAGACATTAAAAAGAAGTAACCTCAAAATGCACCAACTCTTCGGAACCCCAGCAAGACCGACTTACTTTGCCAGACTGAGCATCGGCAATCAGGCACTCTGTACTATCTCCAAGGACTGCAAGCAACTTGCCATCTGGACTTACAGAGGTATTCTGTCCAAGAGAAGACAACCAAACAAGTAATAAGAACACACATATCAAATAAAAATACGAAAAATAGGGAACAAACAGCCATTCTATAGCAGACTTCTAAATTCTCCGCACTTACATTCACAGACCAGTTGAATGCAAAGCGGTTGAGGCTTGAAAAGGTTTCAGTATCAAACACTCTGATTTGAGCATCATTATTTGCAGACATTATTCTCATTGCACCGCTGAAGATATAAAGAAAATTTTCAATTTCGTTTCAAAATGTCACCAAAATGTTATATGTTTCTGAGAGAATAACATTTATCACCTAGGACAGCGATACACATCCACCGCATTAGTGATTGCATTGTCATCTGTAGTTAATTTTGTGCAGAATGCTACACCCGATTGCTTTAAATGCTGCCAAAGCAGAAAAATGCACAACATGAGTCATATTGCAAAAAAGAAAAAATGTTTTAACAATAAACATCGGAACCGACAAACACAAACCTTGCAAATAAGCTCCCCCTGAAAACCACCTGCCACCATTAAATTTTCTTTAACTGCCATAGTGCTAATCTGCACCCTAGAGAGTTGCTGGGATAACAATCCAGGACGTTTCTACAAATATCAAAATAATGAATTTAACTTGAGAACCCATTGAATAAGGTTAAAGTAGAAGTCAAATTAAGCATGGCCGTATTTACTAACCACGATGGGAACAATTGGCTTAGCCACATTCAGCACTTCTTTGCCTTTGCATAGCAGTGACGACCAATGCATTACTGAGTAATTTTGCATGAGGTACACATCATGCTTCGATGTCGACCACAACAGATTCCTCAGCTGCAGGATAAAAAATAATTAAACTCAATGGCATTATCTGATAACAACAATCTTCCACACGCCAAGTAAATTGAAACCAAATTGTTTACACTAATGTAGACACGTAAGAGACCATACTCTTGGACATGATCCCCTAAGTCCCGGAAAATAATAATATTCAAATATGAGTAAAAATTCAGTCTCCCAACATAATTGTAAGGCAATGTCAAAACAGTTAACATGATCATTAATTAACCTTTTATAAATGCAATACAATATTCAATACTTCTCAAAATTCTCACCATCAAGGAACTATATATTTTTTGCAAACAAGGAAAAAATGTGAATACTACATAAAAACAGTTAGCCTATCCTCGACCGACCTTGTCCCATACAAAAGTTCAAGCCCCAGTTGATTTCCCTCAAAACACCCATTAAATAACGGGAAAGAATATTCAGACTGGCATTTAAAAAACAAAGATGAGAAGTAGAAAAGTGCACAAGCACTAATAAAATAAAAAGGAAAACACAGATCAGGGTGGTCTTATGATCAGGATCATCCCCACTTTAGCTATGAAGGTATGACTCAACACTATGAATGATGAAACTGTACAGCTATAATATGGTAAAATATTTAAGACTACCCTCTATAACTTAAAAATGTCTCTACACAATGATGACATGAAAAAATGATAACATCAACTCACTCGGATCAAGTGCAAAAACAAATAGTAGAAATGTAAATGCTGTGATGTAGAAAAAATGGAAAGGGATAACATATCCACGCAAAGTGGCTAGCACATAAAATATCATAAAAAGATTACAAAATGAAATTGAGATTATCAATATACTAAATGGAATGAGGCTTAATTCATTCAGATTACCAGACAGTTACTGATGCTGGCCCAGCAAGGACCAAAACTTTGTAACATATATAACACAACATAACCTAGCAACCATTAAGTAGCTTAAATGAAGTTTTTGAAACACACCTACAGCTTAAGAGCTTTATTGCTATATATATATTAAAGGGAAAAAAGACACACACACACACACACACATATATATATGTATATGTATATATATTAAAGGGAAAAAAGACATCCAAAAAAACAATGAGATCACAGCAGCAGGATCAATACAGAAGATCTATACAAATCCAATAAACAAATTTGTGACGGATGTTAAAAGCCAATAGACCAAGGCAAAATACAAAGCCATTCACAAGATGTAATGCATCTATAGCATGTTGTTTACAGAAGGATCATGAAAAACAAATCTGACAAAGGTGAAAATTCGGCACGCGCACGAACAGAACATCTAAGAACATGGGACAGCAAATCAAGTACAGAAATGCTAATTGGATCCATGCAGATGATATCTAAGAATGGTAAAACAATTGAATGGAAATAGAATTATGCATGCAGATTATGTAAGAGGAAACTATGATGTATCCTAGTTATGATAGCGTTAAATGCATCTAATAATTTATAAACAATCAAGCACCATGAAATGCAAATTATGTATTAATTTGCCCTTGTGTGGGAAATATTACTTCTCAACTCAAATTAAAAGAATCATTATAGGGCCTCTTGAATGTTCCTGTCATACCATAAAAGTAATGCCTCTTTACCGTGCCAGCTGCTCAGAAATTACTCCCAACCTGCATGAAAAGCTGAAATAAGATAGAATGGCATCTTGAATGCCACAGGTTAAATCAATATAAAGATTATTGGTAAAAACAATAATTTATTAAATTAGTCATTTTCGCTTGTTGAAATCCAATACATGAATGAAAGAAGCAATGTTTTAGTAAAAACTGATTTTCTTCTAAAAACTAACAGTCAAAGTAGAACATTCCTAACTCACAAATTACACGAATAACAAAAATTAAACAACATATCCAAATATGCAAAGATAAGGCTGCATGCATCCTCCCCTGATACCAACATGCAAATAAATCCACGAAAAGGATGAATCAATGGCTGTACTCACAAAAAGTATGATGTTAGCTTTCTAAGCACCTTGCTCAGATGAGTCTAGCTAAATGTAAAACCTATGGCAACTCTAAACGTAGAGGATGTAGTTCAAAACTCATCATCAATAAGGGCATCACAGTTAATGGATACTGGATCAGTGGCATTGCATGCATATAGAGAAAGGACTCTGAATTTTCAAGATCCCCAAAGTCATACCATATCCATGGAGCATCAATATCCATTATCATGATGGTACCTCTGCAAAATTGTGCTTTTAAGTTTTAAATTTGTATAATTTGAACAACTGTTAGCATGAACATGTATAAACTAAAACATCCTTCAAAAATCTGCACAAAGAGAATTCATGTGAATATAAACCCCGTCTTGATGCCTCAAATGGAGTACATAAAATCTTTGAAATTAATAGTAGAAAAGTTGTCAACAAAATTTCAAGTCAAATTGAAATGAATGTATGGCATCACTAAACCCTAATCAAATCTCTAGAACTTAATCTCTAATATTAGCAGGATGCTGCCAGGTCAGTAGAAAACTAAAACTAGAAAACTTCAGGTCTCAAAGTGGAGCTGCAACTCCACACCTTCCAACAAAGGTTCAGGTACAAAGCTATGATAAATAAAATAACATGGACAAAATGTTATGAAATGAAAACAGGACCTGCAAAACTATGAGACTAGGATATGCAAATAAATTGAAGATCAAACCCATATACAAAGGATGACAACGTGAACCACAGAGACCAAAGTTTTGATGATGCAGAACCCTAGGAAAAGTTGAAGAAGCCAAACAGCTCTAAATATAAAAATGAACACATAGATCAAAAAAGAAAAAACTCTGAAGATGTCACATCTCTAATAGAGATGCAATGAACATTTAAATCACTACGAAAAAAGAACAAAAGGGGGGGAATTTCCTGCAGAATGAAACTAAATATATATGCGTGCATGGAATTGAAAAGACTTCTTATAAAAGATAAAGATCATAAACGTCAAAACAAAGAACACAATGCAATGCAATGCAATGATTTAGCATGGGATCGAAATTACATCAAACAGAAGATCAATGGTAAAAATAACTAAAGCTAATGAGCAAATTCTCTACCTGAAAGTGCACAATAGTAGATTTGACAAGCCTGGTATTAAACTGAAAGGCATAGAAGGCACTTCCCTTCTCTACTTGTAAGCACTCCTGTCAACACAAAATTTATTATTAACCATTTAGAACATTTTAGAAACAAATCGACGCCGTGGAAACTAAGAGACTAACAAAAGCTTTCTTAAAATCATATTTCGTGTCAGAAAAGGAAGCAAGAAAGTCAAGAACTGACCTTTTCCATCCCCTCACTAGAGCCACCGAGGCTCTCGTAGTTTTTATATTGTTTCAATCTCGTCTCACGATACTCGTCCCTAGTAAAATTAAGCCTCTCCCAAGGTATTCCTTGTATATCTTTTCCATTTCTTGCTTCCATAGCTGATGTATCAGTTTTTGGCTTATTCTATTTCCATGTAAATGCACATGTATATAAGGAAAAGGTTAAAGAGATTCTAGTATCAAAATCGAGAGAATTAAAGCATATAGGTGAAAGATTCTTTTCGTTAAAAAAAACGTACTGATTCGAAATCGTCTTCCAAGTCGGAGTCAAACGAATCAAAATCACCTGTGTCTCGCCGAGGATCGGGTCCAGAGAAGGGATCATCGTGTTCAAAGTCATCAAAGTCGTAAAAATCATCGACAACATACTCAAGATCGTCGTTCTGGAAGTGTTCCATTATTCTACAGTCAGGACACAGTAGAAGAAAAATTTAGTGGAAAAAAGCAGAGCCTTAAATGTATATGTTACTTGATAACAATCAAAAGCAAGTAGAAATTATACAATGAGGAATTTGACAACAAATATAAGAGAGAAACAGAGAGAGTACGTAAAAATTAACAGTTCGAGTCAAAATCAAGAGTTTAGAATGAAAAACACACAGAATCATGCGAATAAATATCTTACAGCAGGAAAACAAAATTAAACTGAAAACTAAGATACATAAAAGAACTCAGAGAAAGCAATAACCATTCAAAAACATGAAGAAAATTGAAAAGCGTGAACGCCAATAGAGGGGAAATACCTGAAAACAATGGTAAACGGTAGATCACGAAGCACCAAAGAGCTTTAAAAGCAACCAAACGTGAAGAACACAGAAATGCAGTGATGAAGGGAGAATCTAGGATTCTTTTAAGAGGGTTTTGCGAAAAGGGTAATGCTCTCGTTGCCATACTTATAGCATTAACGGCGAAGACGGAGGCAGCTGGATAGTGTGACAGTGGACCCCAATACCGATGGGCCCAACGCTTTAAGAAACGACGGGGCCCGCTCTCAACTGCCCAGATTTGCCGCGGTTACGGTGGTTGTGAACAGTGCCGGGATAGTGATATAAATTAATTAATTATTAATGAGTATTATCCGTAATTAGGAGTAACAACTAATGCGTGATCTTTTTTTAAAAAATAAAACCTAAACATTTGACTTTTATGTAAATTTGCTAGGGTAAATTACAAAATGATTCTTGAACTTATAGAGACCATACATTTTGGTTAATACATTTTCAAATATTACAATATAATCACTTTTTAATTCGCTTCTATTACGATATTATGGTCAATTGCCATTATGAATTAAATAGCTTGTGTGTCATTTTTCTAGGATCATAATATTCTTTTAGAAATTATAAAACAGCTATTAAATTATCAAATTATTAAGAAATGTTATAAAAAATTTATAAGTATTAAAAATTTAATATTTCTTTAATAATTTAATAATTATTTTGTATTAATTTGTTAAAGTTTAATAGCTATTTTATAATATATTAAAAAATTTAATAATTATTTTATAATTTTTAAAAGTATACCGACCAAATATATATATAATATTAAAAAATTGGTTAATTAGCATATTTTGAATCAAATTAAACAATAATCAAAGTTTGAAAATATCTTAACTGTTAATCGGTCAAACTTAAAATTAATCGACCAATTAATCGAAAAAATTTAATTCGTTCAGTTAATTTAGTTAAAAATAAAATTTAAATACCCTTATTAGAAAGAGAGAAATGTAGAACAATGTATCCGATTTAGTCTTTATCTTTACTAAAATTTGAAATATATATAAAAAAAATAAAAGAGTAATCTGATAAACGAGCTTATAAATCATTTTGCTCTCTTTATCATAAACGAATTGAACACAGTTCATTCATGTTTGCTTGCTTATGAAATGAACATAAATTTTTTTGTTCATATTCGTTTATTTATCTTAATAAACGAATATTATACAAATAATTCACTAATAGTTTATTAAATGTTCAATTTATTTATAACTTTGTTCTTAACTACGGTTGATATTGATACCATAATGAAAGCAAATTAAAAATTAGTATACGATTGTGTTATAAGTTTTAAAAGTTTAACAATTAAAATTAAGTTATATGACTATATTATAAGTTTTAAAAGTTTAATGATCAAAATGCAATAAATTTAAAAAGTTTAGGGATTATATAAATTTAATCCAATTTATTTGGTTGAATATGACTGAACGAATATATTATCTTGGATTAGTACTTGGTAGGTCCAATCTTAGTTTGAGCAGTCCACGAGCTACGATAATGTGAATCCACGTGTTTGGCTCACAGCACTAGTTTCAAAATCTTGGCGCTCTCTGGTTTCACCACGTGGTTGACGAGTCCCTTGTTGTCCCCGTCTTTTAACGTCGTTAATGGAAAAATAAAGAAGGAACTTAACCATGGTTAGGATACGAAGGGGGTTGGTTGGTTCCAGCGCTTTCCTTTCCTTCGCAACACGGGATTTTCGCCCTTCTGAAGTCGGTTAATTTATAAATGAATTAATGTAGAATTAAATGAGTTTTATTTTTTTTTGTTAAAATAAGTGTTAAAGTGTCTCAATTAAGTAAAATAAGTTAAAAATAAAATTTTAAACATTTATTTTATTTATAAAATATTTTAATTATTCATGTTAACTAAAAATAAAACTTTGTTAGGGAAAAATGGACCAGAGCAATGTACACATTTTTAATATACAAATTTTTAATGCTTTTGGTTATTAGTGTTTTTAATGTTTTCGTGCATTATTATATAGTTTCCTAATATTTTTCACTCGTTATTAATATTGTTTATACCATTAAAAAAAAAACTCTGACCAATAAAATTGTACCACGTGAATACCTTTTTACCATGTTAAACCCGCTTGATTTTAATAAAATGGTAAATGACATTTTAAGTATTAGAATAAATTATAAAATTTAATATTCTATTATAAAATATTAATATTTAAGTAAAATAATATTTTTAATTATAAAAAATATATTAAATTACATTAAAAATTTAAAGACAAGTATGAGTCAATTTTGGGCATAACATTATGTTATTAAAAAAGGTGCCGACATAACATTATCTTATTGGCTGGAAGTGTTATGTTGGGTACAGGTGAACACGTTAGAGTCTGATAGGTTGGTTATAAAGAAATTATATCATGAGTCAGTTTTATCACGTCATTTATGGATCAATTATTAAAAATTATCTATGTTATTATTTTTTAATTTTTTAAGTGAAGATTCACCTAAAAAAAATATGATATAAAAAAATTGATGAGGCGAGTAATTTTTAGTGGTTGGTCTCATGGACACGTGGTGAGACTGACTCATTATATAATTTTTGGTTGGTTATAAAATGTCAGGGGAAATTTACTGATTTGTTTGGGTTTAGTTCAGCAAACTTACCCCCTAAGCCAGAATTATTTACATTATCCAATTTAGTCCAATTTCTACAATAGTGTTGGAAAAAAACGATTGACATGATAGTTACTAAAACAATCATGTGATGCATGCAATCAAATATAAATTCTAAAAAAGTTTTAAAGCGGAAATTAAAAAATTAGCTTAATTTTTTAGAAAATTACAGAAACCCAAATATTTAATATGTATTCTAAAAATTTTAACAATTTAGTTTTTTTAAAATCTAAAAAAATAATTGTATAATTTTTCAAAATATATAAAAGCTTAAAACTCAAATTAAAGTTTGACAGTAAACGGACGATGAACGAGAGAAATTTAGGGAGGGCGATGAGTAAAAATTTTATACCTCTTTATTATATTTCTCTTTATGTTTTCTGTTAAAAAATTTTAAAAATTGAATTTTAAACCTTAATCTTTATTTCTATATCTTAAACTCTAAACTCTATCCCATAAAAAGTACACCATACTATTAGTTTTTTAAACTTTAATCAGAACCCCTAACCTAGAATCCTAAACCCTTTAATTTAAAACGGAAGCACAAATGAAGACATAAAAAAAAGATAGACGATTTACACCCGATAGTAGTAGTACAGGGCAGAGAGGGTTATTAGTTGTTTTGAATTTATTTTGATATTCAAATATTTATATCTGATTTTGCCTCAAATATAAATATTAATTTATCTATTTCGTCTGAATCTATCGACTTATAATTTTTACTTTAACTCGATTTAAAATTTTTAAAAAAATATTAATTTTTATTGATAATAAATATTAAATTTAATCAAATCACTATTAAAATAATAAAATATAAGTTTTAATAGATTTTAAATTTATATAAAAATAAAAGTAAATTACCCACCTAAAATACATATTTAAAAGAACAAACTCAATTCATTGATCATCAAAATCAAATACGATAAAACTCGAACAATATCTAATAAAATTTTACGATACGAACAAACTAAAAAATAGCTTTAAATGCTTAATAATCTGGGAAAAAATCTTGTTAGTTTTTTTAAAGATTTTTTTTTACATTCATTGAAAATACAGATGCTCTCAGAATGGCTAAGAGCCTAAGACGACTCGTTCTCTAACCTTGCCAAATTCTATATAGACTGATGAGGAGTAACGGTACAAAATTTGAAAGGAAACCATGTAGAATAGGAGAGAAAATTATTAAAACACAGGACATTTAAAAATATTGAAAACACAGCTGGTTGGCCTGTGTTCAAGTCAATGCAGGAGTTAGGGCCTGGGTGTGCAAAAATATGTGATCCGATCGATTCGATCAGATTATTCGTTGATTTAACTTGAAATTTTGGATATCCGATTTGAAATTTTTTCGGATAATTCAGATCGGATATCCAAAGCTTTCGGATCGGACACGAATATATATTTTATATCCAGATCGAATATTTGATTATTCGCTCCAAAAATTTCAATTTTTTATATATAAATATTGTTATATCCGATATTTTTACTTGTTATATATAAAAAATTAAATTTTCTATGAAAAAAATCTTGTTATATTCATTAATTGTTGATTGTTATATTCAAAAACCTAAAATTTTCATGAATATGACCACTAAATTAAAAAATAAAAAAATTATAAATTCGGATATTCAATCCGTATTTCCAAATATCTAATTTTTTAGATATGATACAAATCGTTATACAGATGATCCAATTTTTGGATATCTAAAATTTCAGATCGAATCCGATATCTGAATTTACACATCCCTAACAGCAACAATGCGACCCGCCTTGCGTGAATTTGGGTGAGTGGGTGCATACCTAAAATTAAACTTAAATCATTATTAAACAAAAGAATGAATGTGTGAATATTTGATTGAATTGAATTGGATAAAAATTTAAATTATTTTAGTTGACGAGTATTACTTTATAATTTAAATTTTATTTGATTTTTTAATTCGAATCAAATTGTCGAATCTATATAAAATTTTAATATAATTATTTTATAATATTATAGTACGAGTATATTTTGATTTAAATGATTTTATGATATATATACGCATAATTATCTCTCTCTTCATCATTCTGGTTCACATGTGTAAGATTAGTAATATTATTTAATAAAAAGAATATAAAAAATTTTAAAATATATTTATAATGTTAATTTTAAAGAATGAACTCTTAAGGATAAAGAAATACGGAAATATAAAGCAGTCAAAAGATATTGATGAGAAGAAAAAAATTATAAAATATTATAGTCATAGGAACAAATTGAATAAAACACAAAGTTAAGAGATTAAATTGTAAAAAATATTTTGTTAAAAATATGAATTACAGTTATATAGATATTATATAGTGTTAATACACATGTTGTTTAAATTTAATTAAAATAGATCTAAAATGAATGAGAAATTAAAGATATGAAAACATTATACAAGACTGAAAGGTTAAATTATAAAAAAAAATATATTTTAAAAATATGAATCAAAGATTATATTTTAAAATAATTGTTTTACTTTTCAGTTGTCTGATATTTTTTTTGTTTAGTCTGGATAGTTTCTTTTAGTTATCGTACTCTTTTCCTTCGATTAAATTTAAAGAGGTTTTAAATAAAAAATTAATTAATATATTTTTACATAATTTTTTATTAAAAAAATTATATAAAGTTAAGAAATTAAATTATAAAAAAATAAAAATTATTTTTAAAAATATGAATCAAAGTTAAACTAATATTCTGGAATAGTTTATGAATATGTTTTTAATTAAAAAATGAATTTAAAATAAAAGATGAATTAAATTATACAATTCTATTTTTAAGTTCGACAAACTCGAACTTAAATTCTTATAAATTCTTATGTTTAGTTGTTGGACATGGACTTGGTGTTTGTTTGTTACTGTTCTCTTGTGTCACGTGTCCTTTGTTTTTATTACTCCACCTACACCTTGAGTCACGTGTCTTATTCTCGTTGCCGACAGTCTTGCCATTTGCAAAGCTGGTGGTTGCCATAAATAATGTCTTCATGTTATAAGCTTTGCTGTCAAGATTTGAATTGTAATTGAATATTGCAAAATCTTGAATACAGAATATATTAGTATCTCTTATTTATATTATTATTTTGAGTAAGGATGTTCATGGTAAGTTAACCGTATCATTGAATTGATAAGAGAAAAATATTTATTTTTTAAAAAATATTCAATTTTACTTGATTTAAATCTAGCATATTATGTCAAATATTAAATTAAATTGAGATAATTGATTTAAAATATTAGATATAACTTAATTTAAATATTACTCGACTTAAATTGAATCAATAAAAGAAAAAAATATTCATATATTTGATATAACTTAATTTAAATCTAACCTATTATATTGAATATTAAATCAATTTAGGGTTATGGAGATTTTTCAACGAGACTCCTCTTTATTCTTCTTTCCTTCTTTTATTTATAAAAAATCAATTTAAACTTAATTGAGTTAAATTGAATTAAAAATATTTGATTTAATTCGATTTAAATATAAAAATATTTGAACTAACTTACATTAAATATAAAAAAATATTTACATTAAGAGTACTCTTAATGTTTATTATATTATAAAATGGCGAAATTGGTGAGATATTGTGAATGAATTTTTTATTTTAAAAATTATTGTAGTCAGTAAATTATTTAAGAATCTATAGTATTTTAAACAGTAGTTGAGGTCGAAATACTTTTCATCCGACCTCATGAAAAAAAATAATAAAAAATATTAAAAACGTACAACTTATAATACACCTTAAGAATAAAAAAATAAAAAAAGTTGAGGTCGATGGGATTTTCATCTGACCTCATCAATGTTGCTGCAATGTGTTTACTCAACAAGAGAGTTGCTGCCATTTTTTAAATTATTTTTTATGAGGTCGGGTTGTAATCCAACCGACCTCATCATATTTTAATATTATTTTTTTATTTTTTATGAAGTCGAAATGTAATCCAACCGACTTAAAAAAAATATAATATTTTTTAAAGTCGGATTATAATCCAACCGACCTTAAAAATTACACTGTTTAAAATATTATAGATTCTTAAACAATTTACTGACTACAATAGTTTTTGAAATAAAAAAATAAATATAATATTTTACCAATTCCGCCGTTATAAAATATTTACATATTTTTATAATAACATATAATATATATTTTTTTAATATTTTTTATATGTGATATATTAATAAAGTTGAGACGCTTAATTCAAATTCAAAAATTGATCTATGAATTATAATCTTTCGATTTAAATGATTTTTTATTTTATAACTCAAATTTTATTTAAATTTTTTTGAATCGAGCCGAGTCATTTCGATAAATAATTAAAAAAATATATTATTTAAAAATTCCCGTCACTCCTACTTTTTTGTGGCTGGTCGTTCTCTTCGATTTCTCTCATCACAGTCTCAAAATCCCAACAAGTTCTCCCTTTACTTGCCTTTTCAAGATCCATTTCCTAGTCCGTTCTTCCTGGAATCAGTCAGGTAAGCTGCTCAATTTCAACGTAAATACAACTTACTTTTGGCATTGGGATTTTCCCTTTTTGTCTTTTCATTTATATTTTGGGATGTCAACAAGCTACATTTGTAGTCAAGTGAACTAAATGGGATTTGGATCCTACAACTATTTGTGGTTTGATACTTTTTGGTCAAACACTTTGAGTTCCAGGATCAGAATTATATGCAAAATTAATCGTTTGCTTCTTTGATTAGATTATTGTTTGACCAACAAAAGAGAAAGGGGTTTGGGTGTAAGTAAGGGAAAGTTTATGTTAATGTGGGTCGAATTCTAGACTGATATGTAGATGCTTATATCTTAAATTTTTGGGTATTCAACCTGGTTTTGCATGGTTGCAGAGTCCACTTTGAAGTCAAGTTTGTAAATTACTATGATACATGGAAGAGAACCATTTTTAGTTCATTTAGCAATGATTGTAATCTGTGATGCTATTTCATAATCTGACAAAGATGGTTTTATTTAAACGATGTAAAGGGGAAAATAGAGAGAATGAAACTGACAAAGAAGTTGTAGTAAAGAGCAATCTGATGCTAACTGTTGTTATGAATAGTTAAGGCAGAGCATTCATGCACAAAAAGTGGATAAGTTGTATTAAAGAAGTTGTAGTTTTATGGACAATCAGAAAGCGGTCATTGGGTTCGTTCTAGTGGATACTTTAGGAAACAAATAAAAAGGATGTAGTTTTGAATTTGCATGTCATTCATATAAAAAACAAGGGCATAAGTTTTCTTTAGCTTCAGCAGAAGGAAGTCATTCACACATCTGGATCCCTCATGATCTTATGTAATTTCTCGTTTTCTCATGAAAATAAGATATTGCTTTTATTTTTTTTCTTAAACAAGCTTGAACTTGGGACACAAAATGCAGATGTATTGACATTCGGATTATGGTACTACGGTTGTGAAGGATTTAACTGTTAACATACAGGGAGACATCTGTTAAACCATGAGTGTAGATTTAAAGAAATCCTCTTCAAATAGCTCCGAGAAGTCTATAACAGATGAACAGCAGCGAGCGAAGGTATATTTTGTTTATATGGTCCAATGTCCCTAGTTTCTCATACGTTATCATTTTGATCTATCATAGATTTGATAATTGGAGAAAGCAAAAGCTACTTGGATATTGTGGAGTAAAGCTTTCAAACCTTTCTATATTTGCAGATTACTGAAATACAAAGGTTGATAGGACCGTTGCCTGAGAAATTAGCCATTTATTGTTCTGATGCAACCATCGTTAGATATTTAAGGGCACGGAACTGGAATGTCATTAAGGCAACTAAAATGCTGAAAGAAACATTGAAATGGAGAGCAGAATACAAACCAGAAGAGATTCGCTGGGTATGCTACAATTCATCCTCCTATGATTTATCTGTAGTTTCTTGAAGAAAGTTCGAAATGCATGCAGGACTTGACCATTGACGATACTAGGAATTGCCAATTCTAGGTCTATCTTTATTAATCATGTCATTCTTTTGCATTTGTCTTCATGCACTTATCATCAGGTGCGGAGCTAGAAAAGTATTTAAGGGTGTCATTTTTTTAGAGTTATATTTAAGGGGTGCAACTATTTATAAATTGATGTTATTTATTTATTTATTTTTTAAAAATTATATATAAATCATATAAAAATAAGTTGATCCAAAAATTTTGGGTGTCATTTGACCACCCTTGTTAAAGGGTGGCTCCGCCCATGCTTACCATGGTTCATTGAAATAGGAACTTAAGTCTTTTGGATTTTAACCCTTTGAGAGAAACTCAAGTACAACCCTGGGTTACCCAACTCACGATTCATCTCATGATTTACATATTGGATCATATTTTCCCAAATGCAGATCAGAAATGATCTGGATAGAGAACTTTGGCGACCCCTGTGTGCATAAAAGAAGCACAGGTTTTAAGTGCAAAAAGAAAAAAAAAATCAAAGCTCAAATGATTTCAGCAAAAAATTGGGACTGTCCCAATGAAAAAGTACCCTTAAAAGAAGAGAATGGGTTTGAATTTTCATTAGATATGGGCTTCTAATTTTCTTCTATTAAAGTTTTTTAACATCTTGTTTTTGAAGTTCAATGTTATTTTTAATTAAGGTGAATATATATATATATATATATATATATATATATATATACGATTTATAATTACTTTACAGTCCAATTAATCGTATTTTGTACTTATCAAGCGAGACTAAGAAGAGTACCTACCCCTATCAAATTATGTTCCAAGTAACGATTTAAATTTTCAGTTTATGTCCCTCATAAGGTATCCTCTGTGTTCTAGGTAACGTTCGTCCAATCTACTTATTAGAGCTGAATTCAGGTCGAACATTTTTCTTTTCTGCATGGTGTTTTAATTTCGTTTTTTTTTTTAATTTTATTTTTTATGTAGGGAGAGGTTGCTCATGAAGCTGAGACAGGAAAGGTCTACAGATCGAACTATGTAGATAAGCATGGAAGAACTGTTCTTGTCATGAGACCTAGTTGCCAGGTTGCATCGGAGTTCCTCTCTTTTTCTTTGCAATTTACAAATTTGGTACTACATAAATGTTGAAACAACTTTGATTTTTGAGTGAACGGTTTGAGAGTTGATGTATAACATCTTAATTCCCAATCTAATGTCCTAAGATTTTTGGTCATGGTGCCGTCTCATATGCCATATTTGTCCCAACAATAGGGTTTTTCTCTATATCTTATCCCATTAGTTAGTCCAAAAACAGCAACTTTAGGCTAATGATATGTTTGATTGTCGTTTTCATTGGTAAGCATGTATTATTGTACAATTAGACCTTTAAGCAACTATGAGCTGAAAGAAAAAGGAACTTTCTCTTTTCCCATATTTTTGGGACCATCTTGTTATCAGACATGAAGATTCAAGCTTCAAAACACACTACTTAGCCGTGCATCGGTTGGCCATGACATTTTAGTTAAGTTTATTTTGATTGCAGAACTCTAAATCAACAAAGGGGCAGATTAGGCATTTGGTTTATTGCATGGAGAATGCAGTTTTAAATCTGCCTGCAGACCAGGAACAGATGGTCTGGTTGATCGACTTCAATGGCTTTAACTTGTCACATATATCAGTGAAGGTGACACGGGAAACATCACATGTTTTACAAGAACGTTATCCAGAGCGTCTAGGTGTGGCGATACTATACAACCCACCCAAGTTCTTTGAACCTTTCTGGAAGGTAACCCATTGTGATATTTTCTCCCCTTCATTCAGAAAACAAAATTATACTTGAGGTTCTTCGTATGTCTCAGAAATATCCACAAAAAAATATTTATGCATCACTGCATAGAATCTTTTTAAGCATATCCAATGGCAGTTATCTTAATATGGAATTTGGAGAAATAGCTCCAAGTCATATTTTGTGGATTTGAACTGTATTAGATTAAAATAGCTTTCAACTTTTATGATTCTTTACATGTTCCTTGTTGATTTTCAGCAAAATTTGAAACATTTCAGTACCATGGTTATTGTATTTTATAAATTGTTTTTCAGGTCAACTTGAATTCATTCCAACTTTTTGATCCAGCTCTATGCAAGCCTTTTTTGGCAGCTCAAGAAAAACAATCATTTTTGTTCTAATTCTTACGTCGAGCAATGACCTTTCCCTTCACTTTACAAGATTATGTTTAGCGTCAATACATCTCTGCATGGTGTCAATGCCATTGTTTTAGTATTGTTGTTGTTCTGCTTATGCTGTAATCATAGTAGTCTATGCTTTGTGTGTGATTGATTTAATATTGGAAGTACGTTCCTTGGCAGGTGGTCAAACCGTTTTTAGAGCCCAAGACTCAAAACAAAGTAAAATTTGTATACTCTGATGATCCCAATACCATGAAAATAATGGAGGATCTTTTCGATATGGAGAAACTGGAGTCTGCATTTGGTGGAAATGGTGACTCTGGTTTCAACATCAGTAAGTTTGCCGAGAGGATGAAGGAAGATGACAAGAGGATGGCCGCCTTTTGGGCTGGAGGAAGTACTCAATCTTCAACTCCACCTGAACCCACGCCAACATCTACTGTCGATTTGAGTTGTATTGATTGAAACTCAGATTTGGTTGCCTCTGACTATGTCAAGGTAAATGGTTCCCCAGTCATGTTCAGAATCATAAGGCCTCATTTCTGATAAAAGTGTGTTGGGTACTGATAATTGCTCCGGGGAATTTCCTCAGAATCGCGCTTCAGCCATGCCTTGGCTGAGACAATAAGGTAGGATGATCCGTCTGTAAGCGGTCTCGCTGACTGTTTTAGTAAGTAATATGAAGTCGAGTCGAGCAGAACTCTTTCAAACTTCAGTTGAATGGATTTGGTCTTTCACTTAATTTAATGTATCCTTCTAATAAGAACTTTCATTGTTATTATCTTTATGCAAGTTTACTCTTTGATATTCAATATTAGCAGGTTAAGCATGCAATTCTCTTCTTGTTAAGGTTTCCTTGGCATTGGTGTAATGTTATCCTAGAATACATTCCATACAAACAGAGAAGTAACTGATAAACTTGTTCTGATTTCACCAAAATCAAATATTCAAATTCGATAAAAAAAGAGTTTTCTGTCCATATTTCTCAACAAATTGAAGCCAAAGTAAAAACCATAAATAAAAGCTCTTTATTTTTGTATATCTATTACAAGGTTTGAATGGTCACTATCTGTAACACATCTAACATGATCAGCAGGGACTTGCAACAGGTTGCCGCACCTATACGAAAAAATCAACTGAGATGGAAACTGATCTTCGGACCTATCGGTCCATCATTATAACCAAAACAATTGTGGAGACAGCCCTGGAAAACATACAGGGAAAATATAAATTAGCATTGATCAAGAGTTGGAAAGGGGGCTAGTATGAAGAAAGACATAATAAAGGCCAGAATTTGATGTTACCTCTATATTTGAAGGACATGTCAATGCAACATCTCGTCTAATTTCTGCCTGTATTGAGCCAGCCTCTGCAAAAGTTCAATTAGTAGAATTAATAGTATTCTCGATTAAGCTGTTATAATTCCCGGTAAAAGGGTCACACGACTCCTCAAAAAACGAGAGGACAAACAAAGTAATAAGTAAATCCTACTGCAAAGTTCTCTTGTTTTTGGTCGAGGTGGAGGACTCCAGTATCAATGGTAAGATAGAATATAGAGCATAATGCCAATACAGAATTCAATCAGAAAAGCTCCTTTCAAAATGACGGTGTATAAAAGCAGTAGAACACAGGGATTTGAAAGACAGATTCAAGAATCAAGACAGATCGAGAATAATGCTGAGACGAAGTTGTTTACCTTAGTATAAGCATAGACTCCAGCCTCTGTTGGTGCTACAGGACTTCCCCTCCTAATGAACTTTCCCTCTTTAAAAATGTAAAGCATGGGTATTCCAGTAGATAGTTCTAAACTTATAACCTGTCTCGTGATGAATACAAGACGGTTAGACGAATATACAAATTTATATAAAAAATGAGTACTGTGAAGATTGAAAACTTCCGGAATGAAACCAGAAAAAGGGTCCATACCTCCTGGGAGGTTAATTTGTCAAGATACATAATAATGGACCTTAATGAATTCCCATGGGCAGCAATCATGACATTCTTTCCGGATAGAAGTTGGGGTTCAATCTGCAAATCATAGATTTGTTATGAGGTGCTACTATATCGTATAAGAAGAAATTAACCGTTAGATGATACATAAAACAGATTAGGAAATTACATTATTTTTGAAATATGCAACAGCTCTTTGAGCACACATTTCCAAACTCTCGCCATCTGGTGGAGGTATATCATAACTTCTACGCCACTCATGAACTTTTTCCATCCCAAATCTATCAGCAGTTTCCTGTTTGTTCAGACCTTGTAGTTCTCCATACCTGTACAGAGAAGATAGTGCATGAATCATTCATGAACAAGAAAATTTGAGGCAGCCAATGATAGGACAATCAGAAGAGCATGAGAAATATGACTTCATTTGTATTGATACAGAAAAAAAACAAAAAAACAATTACATTCTTTCATTCAATTGCCAAGCCGCCATAACAGGAATCGATTGGTTTATGGTGTCTTCACTGTATATTTGACTCCATGCCCTTGCTTGCTCATTCTCATTATGGATGATAATTGGCACCTAATAAGAGGTCATCGTTAATAGGTTGTCGGTCTAATCAATCAAAGAATGATGAAATCATTTCTCCTGTACATTTAGTAGGTGGATATAAGGTGCCAAGTATTTAACCAGGTCAATGTTTTTATCAATGGCAGCACTAGCTGCCAAGTATCGTCAAGCAGTCACTAGAACAAATTTTAGGTGCCACAAATTTCCCCAAGCTACCTTCTTGCGACGGTGCTGTGTCATGGCTAGCATAGCAGTCATTTGTGCACGAATTAGTGATGATGTGTATATCATGTCGACAGGTATGTTGCTAATTCTCTTTCCAGCTTCAAGTGCTTCTTCCACTCCCTTCTTAGTTAAGGGCACATCAACGCAACCTGTAAAAAGGTTCTTCTCGTTCCATAGAGACTCACCATGGCGAATGAGTATCAAAGCTGCTTCATCTGCAATGAATATCCCGAGAGTAAAAAATCAGAATATTTCCAAAAGAAAAAGGAACACTGAACCTAACTTTGTTCCCCAGGTTATGAGGAAATACCAAATCACTTGCATCAGTTGGAATCAATGTGCTTTTGCAGTCTGTCATTGCAATTTGGGAAATTAGGAGCTATACTACCTAAAATAACCAATGAAGAAATGCTACATAGGGTGCAGTTCTAAGGCCTATAATCATGAAGGAATAGAGCATCATGATATATACTCGCTAATTAAATCAGAAACTATGTATAGGATGATCCTGCTTACTCGATTTCTTTTGAGATCCATCGGTACCACTATTGGAGGAAGCTAAAACAGGATCAGCAACAGAGGTTTGAGATGCCGACGCTTGAATAACATTGAATTTCCTCTCTCCCGAACAATAGGTTCCTCTCGTTGAGAACTCAACTTCCAACTTAAAACCTTTGGGAAGCAACCTCACATAGTTGTTCCCAACTTTGTAGTGAGTTCCAGAATTGCTGAGAAGCTGAAGATTCCCAACCGATTGGTGCAACATAGCATTTGCCATTCTGAAAAGCCAATATGACCAACTGCAAATATAAGAATGCCTTCAATAACTAGACAAGAACGAAGCTCAAACATACAGGAGAAAATCATCAGAAAGATGATCAAAAAACCAATTGCTTTCTCAAGAAATAATGCATTCCAATAGAACAAATAGAGGCCAGTTATGATTATGCCATTAAGGGTTTTTATTCATTCTAATCAGAGTTAAATTAGGCCTAAGACAGATTAAGAACCAAATCGTTTAACAATTCAAAATCCATTCATTTGGGAGGGAAACAAGAAACAAAAAAAAAAATACCAAACACCCTATATTTTTCATAATCAGACAGATCCAATAATTAAAAAGGAGCTCCAGTCAAAGATTCAACTTTTACACAACCCACATGGGCTTTTGTTCCATAGATCAGATGAACAATGAAATCTTAGGACGAAAATGAATCCAGACAGAGAGAGAGAGAAAAAGAACAAACCTTTAAGGAACAACCCCAGAAACCAAAAACACAATGCTGAAAGCGGAAACAGGATATTTAGCTTGATGGGTACCTGAAAAAAACTGACTTTGGTGGGGGGGTTTATATAGAAACGATCGTTGATGTTCTTCAGATGTCACGTTCGGAACAGCTTAATCTCAGGTACTTTTTTAAATAACAAGACAGAAATTTCTTGGATGTTTTCCTGATTTTGTTTTGCCAACTTCTTTTTGTATTTCTAGGCATGGAAATTATGTATTTTTATTTATTTACTCGTGGTATATAATTCGTTTTAATCGTCTATTTTTATTTCATATATCGCCCCGAAAGAGGTTCTAATCTGTTTATTTTAGATATTTTAAAAATAATAATTAATAAGGTAAAATATGTAAATAGTGCTCTAAAAATATCTTTACTTAATAAAATAATTTTTTTATCTATCTTATTTTATGAAATCCTTTTGTCAATATAATTATCCAAGTAAGATTCTCAATCTCTTACCATAAAATGTTTATAAAATAATTACCGATTTTAAAATAAAATAAAAAAATTATTTTTAGTTTAAGATAAAATAACATATGATTTGAAAAATAATAAAATAGAAGTAATAATAAATGTAATTCTTAATTGTATATTTAATTTTAATTTTAAAAATAACTTTTAATAGATTAATTTGATACCAATTTAATCTACTTTAATTTACTTTTTATTTTTTATTTTTTATTTTCTCTTCTCTGACTTCCGTCATAATTAAGAATGATAATAATATTCATTTTTGATGAGTTTCGACCTGATCTGACCTATTTAAAAATATTTTTAAGATTAAGTGTATGTTTAAAATTTTTAGATCAAATCAAAGTTATATTTAAAATTTAAAATATTTGATCCAACTTAATATATTTATATATTTATTATATTTTCATATATTATATTATTTTTTATAGATCCCCTGAAAATAAGTTTTTGATAGAATGAGGAAGCTAATTCAAGACCCGCGAGACTACTAATAAAGGAAATGGGTACCAAAAACAAATTTGGAATTAGTGCCGAGAAAAAAACCCGATTATTCGGTTTTAGTGTCAGACTCAGTAAAATTTGGTATTGATTTCGGTAAGACTGGGATTAGATCCAAAATTTAGGTCTCGGTCATAACCGGGACTGAATTTTGATTTTCTGGACCCAGTATCCGATAGATACCCAATAGAATAGAGACCAATACCAAATATTCGATATTAGTTTTCTTTTATTTATTTTTCTTATCAAACTTTCTCTTTATGTATGAATATTATAAGTATGACTAGTTTTAAAACTTTAATTTTCAAGCTTACAAATGTTATAATTTTATTATTTAATATTATTATTGATGATTGAACCTTTTTTTCTTCAATTACTCATTTGTTTTAAGAATAAACTAATTGACCGGGTACCCGGTATTGAAACCGGTTTTCATTAATAACGGAACCGGTTCTTAAAATTTAGGATCCAATATAACCGAGACTATTTCTAATTGTCAAGAACTAATGATTACCAAAACCGAAATCAATTCTATTTGAATTCACCGAATACCCGATATTAATCACCCGAACAAAGCAACAAAAGAGATTCAACAGGGAAACAGGGAAAAGTACATTTCATGTTCCACGTGCTGATTATTACTATAGCTTGGATCACTGGGTTCTGGGTCAAAAAAACACACACATTTGACTTTGGATTTTACCTTCAGAAATAGGAGCTCTGCTTATGCTTTGGTCTGGCTGCAGAGCCGAGGAAGGCGGTGGAGGCGACGGTTGTTGCCGTAGGGGTTAAATTAATAGAATATTAAAATATTAGGGTTAACTTTTTAGAATTTGGATTTACTTAAAATAAAATGTAAATTTGAAGGATACATTTGTTATTTTAAGTCAGGTGATTATTTTATAATTTTATATAGTTGAGAGAATTAACAAAATAATATTTTATAGTGGGAGGACTAGTTGCGTATTTCACCCCAATTATTAAGTAAACCATGTGTTAATTTTAAACTAATTAATGATCTTTTAAGAAATCTTTGACTATTTATTTCCTAACTGGTTGAATTATTTGTTTTACGAACATAATTAGATTCAAATTATATTAAATTATATTCATAAATTCCACTCAAACCATTTTCTCAAGTGGTTGCTGATATATATATATATATATATATTTTAAAATTATAGAACCAACCAATATAAAATTTAACTTCACCTGAAATCAAAATAAGAAAAAACAAAAACAAATAAATAAATAAATATGATTCGAATGAATTTTTATCTTACCCATTTGAATGATCTTTATCTCTTTCTAGTGTTATTATCGATGAAATATGATTCGAATGAATTTTTATCTTTTTATTAAATAAAAATATTATATTTTTATATTAAGATTTAAAGTTTTTTTATTATTCGATTGAAAGTAATAAACTAATGAATGCTATTTATATTGCTAAATCTTAGTTTTGTTTATTTATTATTAAAATTTTAAATGAATTTTTAACATAAAATATTATAATTTGCAAAGAACTTAACAGTTTTTTAAGAAACAATTCTAAATTAAATTAAAGTATTGTTCGGTAATTAGCGAATACTTGATAATTAATAGTGAATTATATTAACCGATGATTAATTGTATTAGATAATTTAACTAATGAATTATATTAACTGGTTGTATAAAAAAAATTGACAAAATTAGCTGATAGTTAATAGCTATTTAATTATTTAAACAAGTGAAATAACATATAAAGATATGATTATATTTTATATTTTATATTTTTTTAATAATTTATTAGTTAATACTATTTTATATCTATTAATTAGATTATAACAAATATTTTTAATATAATATTATTAAGTATTTTTGAAGGATTTATATATTAATTTATTATTTATATAATTGTTTTTAATACAATATAATTGATTATTAAATTTAAATATAAAATAGAAAGAAAAAATAGATATAATAATATAAATATATGAACGCAAAAAATCGAAATAGAAAAAAGTTTAAATTTAGTTATTCAGAGATTTTTATAATTGTTAAAGGTAAAATAATCTCCTATCAATAATTTTTTCTAAAACTAGAGCTTTCACCCAATCTGCTATTTAGATTCGTTATTATCAAACATTTAAATTAATAAATTTGATATGTCAAAATTCTAATTTTAACTCAAATTATTTGTTTAAGTTTAGCGGCTTACACTTTTAAATGTCAAATTAATAATTTAATAAAAAATAAGTAAATATATTATTTAATTGGTCAAGTTAGTTATCTTTATTTTCTTATTTTTTTAAGTCACGAGTTTTAGACCCATCCAAAACATTTTTTTATATATATAATTTTTTTCTTCCTTCTATAAGTAAGATTAAGTTTAGAATTAAGATTTATTAAAAAATAATTTAATAAATTAAAAGATTTCTCTCTCGAAAGATGATGGATTTTTTACACTAATATTGTTTTAGGATTTTTTAATTCTAAAAATATTATTTCAACCAAATTATTTTCCGTTATATTGCATATTACTATTAAGTTCAAAAGACTGAATGCTTCTAACTTGTCTTTACTAGTGCATGAATAAAATAATCAAATTTGTTTAAAGATTAAAGAAACCCGTATTTGAACAATGAAAATTCACTTTCTAACACTATTCAATGGTGTAGCACTGTTCAAAGACAGGTTCCTTTCATCCCGTCTTTGGATAAATTATATATTATTCAAAGACGGGTCTTTTAAACTCATCAATAATATACAATATAATGAGAAATAATTTGATTAAAATAATATTTTTAAAATTAAAAAAATCCCAAAACAATATTATTATAGTTCCTCCATAGTTCTATCTAATCTCATTATCTTATAAATCTAAAGTATTTATTCTTCCCATCAACATGTGAATGACCCTTGATGATCTTGTAAGGACACATGCCCTTCTAACTAATTCCTAGAAAAGTAAAAGCAATTTGAATAAAGAATTAATTAAACATGAAACCAACCCTTGGCCTTGAGGGACTCAAATTCAACTCACCTAACTCAAGCACCAACTTGGAAAGTGTCTTCAAAGATTTTCACACCAAAATCCACACCTACCAAAACCTACCTTAAGAAATTGAGATTACATAAAAAGTATTTAAATTATATTTTTTGTTTAAATGTTTAATTTTTATTTTATTATATTTTAAGTGTCTAATTAAGATATTTTAAAATTTCTAACATCCGATGAATACATGACCATACTCTCGTTTTTAATTTTCTTTAACTATTTACTTGAAATATTTAAACTTTTTAATTTATATAAGGTTTAATAGTCAGAAAGATGTTCAACCTATTCTCGTTTTTTTAGTTTGGTGTCTAACAATGGGGGTTCTGGATAGGCGCAATAGGAACGACTACATAGGATTGCTTAAAAAAGAGGGCCCAAAATTTTGATAAATTACATTCATTAAATGATATTAATCTCGAAATTCATTATAAAATTTTTGAAAATATTCTTAATAAAAATGAGTTATAATTATTAAAACGTTATAATTATGTCCTAAACGTGACAATTGATTATATAATCTTATTAATTATTCATATTACTATTGCTTCTAAGGGTCACACTTTTAGAACAACTGGGGTTATAGACAATTGCTACTATTGACCATATTTTAATAAATTGCACAGGTCCCTAAATTTTTTAAACCGCCCCTGAAGCCAAATATTTTTTAGTCCACTTTGTTGTTTAAAATTTTTAACATTACTTAAATAAGTGTCTCACGGTTACTATCCACTAATTTTTACTATTAACTTTCGTTAATTATCATATATTTAAAAATAAATAAATAAAACATAACCCTAAAATTTGAAATAACCCAATGGCTCTTGCCAATATGTCCATTTGTTTAGCTAAAGGTTCTGTAGATAGGCCTCGATGGGTTGGGCTTATTTGTCTATTACCAGTTATTGGATGATCGATAATGGTAATCTCAAGCTTCAGTCCGTACATTGAAATATGAGTATTTATCGGGAAAAAATTTAAATAAATAAGATAGATACAAGTATAAAATAAAAATACATGAAGACATAAGTAAAAAAAAATAATAATAATAAAATAAACAAACATTTAAAAAATACAACGGTTTAGATTTTTTTTTTTACAAATACCACCGAATTTTTACTAAATTCATAAAAAATATAATTACATCGTAATTAAGAAGCAAAATAATTGAATTAAATAATCTAAAGATTTTACAACCCAAAACAAAGAAAAATAATTTTTTTTATGAAAATAAGTATACCGATAAAATTCAGAAACTTTTTGAATCTCCTTATCTCTGTCCAAACAAAATACATAACGAAGAAAGGAGTTGTAAACGATCCAAACTGTTATGCAAAAAATATCTTTACCCAGAACTGATTTTATCGACAAATAACCATCAACCGAATACTTAGAACTTATATATAAGTTATAATATTTAATAAAAGATAAAATATTACATGAATTTATTTAACCTTACCAATTACCATAGATATATTAAAAAACAAATGCTTTACCATAAAGTTCTTTACATTGAGTACTTGGCTTTCGATTTTACCCCTCAAATTATTGTCATAGATTATTATTATTTTATTTTCACTTTCACCCTCCAAATTATTTCATGAATTATAGCACGAGAGGGGTAACTTTAGATAATATGTCGGCTGAATTTATTAAAAGTTAAATAAAAAATACATTTTAAACGACATGTAAATGTAATAGAGAAATAATAAAATAAAAGAAATATTAAATATAAAAATAAATATTATATTAATAAAATATGTCTAGTAAGCTGCAACGATATGAATGAGTTTAAAATACTAAAGAATAAATTAATAAATAATATTCTTTGTCTCTGTCTACCTACACATTTAAGAATCAAAGTAAGAGTGATGAGCAAATCAAAGTAAAAGTTTATTACAAAAGTGTTTTTTGATTTTTTGATTTAAGATTTAAGTGTTTAGTATTGCTATTAAAAAGTTCTTTTAATAAGATAAATGATTATTTTAGACATAGTATTGTAAGTTATATATATATATATATATAAATGATGCCTATTTTTTTTAATGTTATAATATATAAAATATATCAATTTAAATTATCATAAAAATATAAAAAATATTCTATTAATAAATATATATTTTAATAATTGTATGTATTCTATAAAAATATAATAAATTTTAAATTTTTTTATTTAATATATATAATTTTTAAATTAAAAATATTTTATTATTTATATATTTATTAAAAAAATATAAATTTATAAATTATTAATAAAACAATAGTAAATGAAGGTTAGATTTGTAATTTGACTCTCAAAAACACTTTTTCAACCGTAAAAGTTAAGAAATTTTAACTTTTGCGTTTTGGTTGAAAAACATTTTTCAAACGCAGTTTTTTTTTTCCTTCCAAAAGCTATTCGTTTAACATTGCTTTTGATCTTAAATCAGCATTTAGAGCCAAAAACTAGTTTAAAAAACAATGCTAAACACATCCTAAGGCTCTTTTGAAGTTGTGGTCTCCAAACTTCGATTGAGGACAATTGATCGTTGGTCAAAAATTTAAAAATTTAGTTTCTTCGAAATACCCATCGAAAATTAAATCAAAAATTATTTTAAGTTATTATAACCGATAAACGACTGTTTACTACAATCACCACAACCACGAACACAAACCTAACCTTTGATTCAAGGAAATCCAGTGTACCGGCATGAAGTTGGTTTTTGTTGCAGTCAGTGAACCACTTTAGATGCATTGGGGAAAAAGCAGACAGTGATGTGGGGGAGGAAGAGTGCTGTTTCTTTCTCTCAATGATGTGTTTGAACTTTGTTGCGTCCAACAGGCAACGGCATCTTTTTTTTATTGTCTTTTCATTTCAGGTTTTCATCACCTCAAGAGTCAAGGTTTGAGTGGAATCCATGGAAGCAAGAATTGACAGTTTAACCTTTTATGCAGACATGAATGCATCATCATGGTCAGTGCCAGCACCAGTGGGAGACACCAATTATTACAACATCAAAGTATCTCTCAACCCACAGTTACCTAACTCATAAATCTTTTTCACTTCCATTAGGGTTAATCTTTATTCATACGTGAGTAGGACCTGCATTTCTTGGTGGCAATATAACTAGAAAACATAACCTTTTAATTTACTTTTATGATATTTTACTACAGTGGCAGTGACAGCTTTCAGAAATCTGCAACTAGAGAGAGTAAACGTAGTTCATAAGGAAAACATCTTTTCTTAGCAACTTCATTGGCAAGAAATCAACATTTTGGAACAAAAATCTGGAGATTTCAACTTCAACATAGCTGTTTCATGTGTCCAAAACCCAGAATGGAAGTGCTTATATCAATGGAAATATGGAATTAAGTGCTACATCTTTGATATTTGTTTGACGTTTGGAAAGGCATCATAGTAGCTCAACAATGTACAGAAAACTGAGCCATGGATAAGTCTCTCTTAGTGGACAATACAAGCAAGAATTTTGAGAACTGCCCTGACTAGGAAGCCTTTATCTGAATTTTCCTATATAACACTAACGACCGGTCTTAAATTAAATGTGATTTGGGGATGGCTTGGATTTAGAAAAATAAATCTCAGAGTTTCTGTTTTTTAATATATGATGTGATATATGAATTCTGATTTTATACATATAGTTTTGATTTGATAAAATTCCCGCAAATCGATGACATCGTTGGTTTTTATTTGAAAAATATCTCATGCATCGGCGAAAGAAAAGTATATCAGTTTTAGGGTTTAGGATCTCATTTAAGGTTTATGATTTAAGGTTAAGGTTTAGAATTTAGAGTTTATTGTTAGAATATAGTGTTTAGAGGTTAGAATTTATGGTAATATTGTTAAAAATCTAAGTTTTTAACCTATAAACCTTAAATTCTAACTCTAAATCTTAAATTCTAATCACACCCTAAATTTAAAATTTATCCGCTAAACCCCTAAATATTAGATCGTAAACAAAATCCTCAAACATTAAAACTAAGATGCCTGTAGAATTTTTTTTACAGGCGCTTGTACATGGAATAATTTCCCTTTATTTTTAGGGTAGGTTATATCTATGATTATCCAACTATAAGTCCGATTCTATTTTGAAAACCGATCATACTATAAAATCTAAGGGACATGGGTGGCATAGAGAGCAAATGCTCTAGTTAAGGGTGAGTAAAATTTAACTTAATTCGAAAAAATTGAATTATTTTATTTAATATAAAAAATTAATTTGTTTTGACTTGACTTAAAAAAATTCAAATAAAATTTGAGTCATAAAATAAACATTCAAATAACTTAAATATATAACTCAATTTTTAATAATTAATTGATCAATTTTAAAGTTTTAGTTGAGTATATATATGATCAATTCGCCTATATTATTATAACACATGTGAATATATATATATAGTATATGAATATATTTAAAAAAATTAGAATTAATATATATTATAATATTTTAAATAATTACAGTTAAAATTGTACATAAACTTTAAATTTGATTCTATTTAAAAAAATCAAATAAAATTTAAATAGTAAAATAAGACTTATAAATTAGAATAATTTAAATTTTTTAACTCAACTTAACTCAATCAAATATCCAACCAAGCTATAGTCAGTAGTCACTTAGGTCATCCTCTTCACTTAAATATAACTTGGTAACGATTTCTTTTAAATGTACAATTCTGGAAAAAATTAAAGAAAAATAGAATGATAGAATTTGAACCGAATTAATCATAATCGAATTAATTTAAAAATTTAAATCGTTAACCAAACTGAATTATTTATAAATGAATTAACTGAACTGAAATTATTTTAATTAGTTCGATCAGTTTTCAAATAAATTAAAATTTGTTATAAAATTTTAGATAAATTACCTAATAGACCACTAAATTATGCTAAAATGATCTTTTTAGTCACTAAATTTTCATTTTATGCAAATTTGATAAAAGTTTAATGATCATTTTATAATATATCAAAAAATTTAATGACCATTTTATAAATTTTAAAAGTTCAATGACCATAAATAAATAAATATAATAATTTTAGTTAATTCAGTTAATTAATCGATTTCGAACCGAATTGATCGATAACTGAATTTCCTAAAAATAATTAACTGTTAACCGAATCTACCTAAAACTAATCGACCGAATTAACTAAAAAATTTGATTCGGTCAGTTGTACACATAAACTTCAAGTATTATCAGAGATGGTCAAGGATTGGATTGAGTTAGTTCGATTTTTTGTCGACCAAAAAATTAATATATTTATTCAAATTTAATCTAATATGATATTTTATGATATTTCATCTGACTAAATTTTAGAATAAAATTTCAAACCCAACTCGACATTAATACCTTTCTTTCTACAAATGAAATCCGAGTCTGATAATGATCCATTCGCTACCGTTCGTTTTTCCTCTTCTTCTTTCCCCCGTTTGATCAGATTATTATTTTCTTGAATTCTTTCCTCTGGCGTCAACAAGCTATTAAGCAACTCTCGCAGATTCATAATTTTTCTGGAAGTATCCCATATTTAAATACTGTTTCCCTAGACACATATGACATGGCATCGCAGCTGGTTCCTCTACCAGTCCAGTATTAGTTAGTCTCAACTTTTTTTTATTAGCTATAATGTTTATAGTAGTATCTGTTTTAGATTATATTCTCAATCATTAGACATTGATCGTTCAAACATTGTATTAGCATTATCGGTACTCATATCCGTAACTTTTAAAAACAACAACGATTTCCTTAATCACTAAGGTTAAATGGTTCGTGCAGCTACAGTCTCAACTTGTTCTCGGACTGTCGGCCTGCTCTCCACCACACATTGCATAACATCAAAATCTGTACATTCATTCTCGTTTCATGATACCATTATGGTTTGCATCCGAGAACTCTTCTTCAAGACCATTTTGACTATCCAGGACTCCAAAATCAATACGTCTACTCATCTCAAACATATCTGGATGCAGTCCAGATGCTATAAAAATTCTATCATTTTAATTCATACAAACATTATTTATATTTTAAATTTCAACCAACTGGGATTCAATAATATAGTATGACGTGGATTTAGCATGATAGGATGCAGATACCAAAAAAGCTTGAAATAAATAATAAAATAAATGAACGGTTGAGATTGATTCCTGGGTCTCTGGTTCTGCTTTTATATGCCCAATGTCCACTTCTTGCTCACTTCTCTCTTCCTCTCTCTTTCTTAGCTCTTGTGAGAATTTTGATAAACAAAAGAAAAGGAAGAAGAAGATGATGCTGGGAAAGAGGACAAGACCACCAATGAAAAGAACAACAAGCATGTCTGAGATCACTTTTGATCTGAACACAACCAGCAACGCCGAAGCTCCTCCACCGTCTGATCCCCATAACCCTTTCAACAACTACCCAAAACAGCCTCCTGCTGGCCTTTCTGGTGGCGTTTGGGGAGCACAGGTACATTCCAATGGTGGTGGTGCATCAGTAGCAGCCTCTGTTACTCTTACAGGTGATGGTGGTGGAAGTGGCGGTGGTGGTCTTGAAGGGTTGGATCAACGGCTGTTGGCGATGGTGTCACCTAGAATTCATAGAAGGCATTCAGCTGATTTTATGGAAACCCCTCATTTCCTAAGATCCTGCGGCCTTTGTAGACGTCGCCTTGTTCCTGGCCGCGATATCTACATGTATAGGTATATATATACATAAATTTTCCATTTTTATGACATATTTCCAGAATTTTGCACGTTATTTTGTTGAAAAATCTAGGTTAAACTGTTCTCCTTTCTTATTAATTCTTACAGCATTAAATTTGTAATAATCTCACGATGTAACTTGTTTCAAAATTGCAGGGGAGATAGTGCCTTTTGCAGCCTAGAGTGCCGGCAACAGCAGATGAAACAAGACGAAAAAACTGAGAAATGTTCGATAGCATCCAAGAAACAAGCTGACACCTCTTCTTCCGCCAGATCCAGCGTCTCCGCCAAAGGTGAGACAGTTGCCGCCGTGTAGATATTAATAACCGTGGAGAAAAAGTTCCTTTTTTACCCAAGGTCTACCGTACTCGAAGGAACTGATATTCTTCAAGGGAAGTGCATGTTGTTTAACATTGTAGTGCTAATGGGGACAAGTTTTGTACAAGCTATTTTATGTGATTCAAGGCTAAAAATATATAAAAGAAAATAATATTTTAAAATCTTTAATTATTCCTAATTTTATTTTAATAACTTTTGTCTTTGGTAGGAATGGAAGGAAAAAAAAAACTCTTTTGAAAACAATTTTAATGTGATATTAAGATCGTTAAGGGGTAGAAATCATCTGTTTCTTTTTTACGTTTTTTTTTATGTTTTCGTTTTAAAACAGAGGGTTTAAGTTTTAAGGTTCAAAATTAGGTGTTGTGGTTAGGGTTTAAAGAATTAGGGGTAGGTGTATTTTTAAGGCATAAAATTTAAGATATAAAAATAAGAATTAGGGTTTAAAATTTATTTTTTTTAAAAAATTCAATAAAATATATAAAAAGAGACATAATAAAGAGACAAAAGATTTTTACTTGCAGTTAAGTTGTCATTAAAGCACAATTTGGTAGCAGAGATGGACTGTGTGGCTTAAGCTTCGTTCAGCTACACGTTTAGAACAAAATTTTTGCGCAACGCCCAATTCTCCAGCAAAAACTAGAAAATAGTGTTGTGAGAAAACGCCCGTTTACTTTGAAATTATGACGGCAACACGATTCAAAGAGACTCGTTCAACAACACTTCAACTGTAAACTTTAAAACGTCCGTTCCAAACGAATAGCTAAACAAAACCTCGGTGAGCTTTGTATGGTATGTGTCCCAGAATTCACGATGCAAAAGTGAAAAAAAAAAAGCTTCTCAAAAAGAAGTGGAAAAAAAATATAATTCATCAATGAAAGCAAAAAAAGAAGGAAGTCATAAGGAAGGAAAGAGGTTCATTTATAAAATCCTGGACCTTTTGATAAAATAAAATAAAAATACTGGATTTGAGTCGTTTCTTTATTTTAATTGATTAGGGGAAATGAATGCGGGACCACTCGAATCTATTAGAAATGGTCTCATACACATTTTGGATTAATTATAAAAGAAGGGTTCAAATTATTATTTTTTTCATTAAGTGCTTAAAGTATTTTTTAATTGAAATAAATGTCTAAACTTTTACTTTTGGCTTTTTTAATGTTAATTGAGATATCTATTTTAACACATATTTTAACTAAAAATGAAAGAAACTTATTTCAACCAAAAAAAGAGATATAGTCTAAACACTTATTTTGTATTAAGTCATACATTTTTTAATTATAAGTTTGTTCACTTTTATTTTAATTTTGTCTAGTTTTGGTCATTGGTTTTTAAAAAGTTACATTTTGATCAATTTATCCATTTGTTATATTTTGGTCATTGAGCGGAGGTAACTCGACACTCCTGAAGATATAAGCATAATATAATTGAGCGAATGTAACTTGATGCTTTTGTTGGGTTAGAAAAAACATAAGCGGAGTTTATCTCGATACTTCTTCGAGAATAAAATATATTATGGGTAGAACTTGTCTCAACGTCTTTAGAGAATCAAACATATAATGGACTATTGGATATTAGTCGTTCAATCACTATGGTGTCATTACTGATACTTGAACTCGTGAATTCTAAGAACAACAATCGTTCCTTTAACCACTGAAGCTAGATGACTCGTGCATTATATAAGAACACTCATCCCCTTTATTTATTACATGATAGTCATCATCCTAAAGTAATTGAGGAAGAAGCTTGTGGAAATTGATGGGTATTCATGGAAGGGATGGTGTTAGAGAAGATGAAAAAATGGGGGAGATTAATATTTTGACTAAATTAAAATTTTTAAAAAAGTTTAGGACTAATTGATATATTTTCTGAAGTTTACGAGTCAAGTGGACCAAATTGGTGGTTCCACATGGCTAGATTTCTACGTCTTTTCTAAGAAAAAACAAAATATTTAAAAATTGAAAATTAAATAAATCAATGATGATGGGTGAAGCACTGAAAATGACGTGTGAGTTGGAGTCTTATGGCTCTGAAATGAAGTTCTCATTGGAACTATTCCATGCAGGACCACCTATCTTAATCTACACACACATTTTTATTATAATTAAGACAGCAATAATTTGTATATTTTTTTGGATTTTTTACCATCCTACAAATTTGATGTGAATTAGATGGATTTTAAAAAAAATAAATACTAGGGAATTTGAATTAGTTTGCTGTTTTGTATTTAAATTTATTAACAAAAATATATAAATAATTGTTTTAATATACTGTAATTAATGAAACAATTTCTAGACAAATATCAACAATTCCACCTCGTCCAGGTGCATTTTTAGGCTTAAAACTCTAAGATAAATGGCTGTATTCCTTTTATTGTTGTTTTAGTTTTAGAGTCTAGTCTTGATTAATTCATATCGATCCGGGTCGTACACTTAGTTTTGGTGAGTAAGTCTCCCAGCAGGGGTTTTCTACGTACACAACGTCTCGAACTTAAGACTTGCTTAAGCGAAAACAAGTTGCTTATCACTTGGACCAACCCATGTTGGTACAAATGGTTGTATTTTTTAAATGATAAATTATATCATGAATTTTGTCTATCATATCATCCACGGTAAATCATTTATCTAAATTTTTTAAGGTAAATCATCATCTCTTTCCTATATGTAATTAGTGAGTGAGTAGTACTTAAAGATGAACGAATCTGATTGCTTGGATCACGGATGATGTTGTGAACAATATCCATGATATAATTTCTCTTTTGAAAGGACTAAGTATAATTTTCTTAGGGTAAACAACATCATTAGTCACTAAAGTATTATTATTTTTTGTTTTGATTATCAAATCATTATTTTTGACAAAAACATCACTAATGCTACTTTCTTTCTTTCTTTCTTTTTTTGTTCGTTAATATTACTTTCATTTCATATTTTGGTCACTAATTTATTACTTCTTTCCTGTTTTGGTCATCAAATTACTATTTTTTCGTGAGTTTCTTAATGAGTGACTAAAATAGAAAAAAATATAAAATTAAGTACGATTCTGCCAAAAATAATAATCTGGTGATTAAAACAAGAAAGCGGGAATAATTTAATGACCAATGATGTTCTTTACTCAATTTAAAACTATTTTTAATTTGGATTTGTGAAATTTACATAAAATGACAAGCAACAGGTGAGAAAAAAAGATATGGGTAAATTCCATTCCAAGGGTCAATGGTTCAACCAAATTGGCCAATTGAGGAACAGAATTAAAGATAAAGAATCATATCTAAAGCTTTCTATGGAATAATATATATTGTTTCACTTTCCCTTTACTCTTGTAAACAATAAACCACTTGGAGTGTCAACTAGCGGTGTTAAAAAATACTCGATATGAATTATTTGATCTATTGATTTTACCCGTTTAAAAATATCAGGTATTTATAATGAAATATCTGATTTTTTTGGGTCGGGTACCCGAATCGTATTTTTTCTGGGTAGTCAGTCCGGGTCAGGGCCAAAAAATTTTAAGAACTGGGTACCCAACATGACCCAATAATTTTAATAATTATATATTTTAAATTTTAAATTATATTTTTTATTATTTTTTCTTAAAATTAATTTTAAGTCCTTAACTTCTTTCAATACTTGTGTTATATACTTTTAAGTTTTGAATTTTTCATAAATATTTATATTAATTTTTCAATATGAGATTTAAAAGAAAAATCATGATTGAGACATTTTTTTATCGATAAACTTTAATATATCCATATATATCCAAATATTTATCTTTAAAACCAACCTCAAATCAATATTTTTGTGTTTGAAATATTTATTATGAAATTTTATGTGTTTCCTATATATTTTTTTAAAAATAAATTTTAAAAATATATAAAAAAGTAAACAGGGTATCCGATACCCGATTTTGCGGGTACTCGATTTTTGCGGATACCCGTTTTACGGGTACTCAGTTCTTATGGGCCGATATTTTGATACCTGAAAATTTCAAGTACCCAAAATTTCAGGTACCCGGATATGAACACCCTTAGTGCTTACATTTTCAATCTCATTTAAGCATTAAATCACTTGACATTCTTTACTCATAATTGAGTGATCTTTGTAATAGTTTATCCTAAAATATATAGGGTGTGGTTAAAATTTAAAATTTAGGGTTTATAGGTTAAAACCTATATCTCTAAATCATTACCCTAAAATCTAAACTCTAAACCTAAAATCTAAACTAAATCTCTATACTCTAAACATAAGATACTCGTTAAAACAAAAAATTTGCATTGATAATATATAAAATTTATAGTATCTAATAACACGTTGAAGTAGAAACATTAATAAGCACTTAACTTAGAGATATCATCTTCTATCTCAGCATAAAACCTAAACTATTCGTACAGAAGAACGTTATCGTATATCTCATTATTTCATTTGAAATTTTTTTGTTCGAGTCTAAATTTTTCTCGAATTATAATAATAAAGATTGTTGTTTCCTTGAAAATGGGATGATTTTTTTTTTATTATTGATTTTGTACTAGGTACTTTCTAGTGTAGTCTCGACACAAATTGCATCGCCCCAATTCCCCTATGTTCAGAGTCCATTGACAAAAGATAGAAACTTTAATATTCTAAATTACTCGTTACACTAAACTAAACATGGGAACCAATCTTGTCTTGTGATTTAAGACTAATTAATGCACCAATTGGGCAAGTGGACATGTGTGTCTTAATAAATCAAAAACGCTAATCACTGGCGTCAATGAGCTTTAACTTAAAAAAATACTAAATCAGGTGGGACGACGATTCCTTATTGGTCTAACTGGGTGATGTGCCAACCAATACCATGAGTGGGCTACAGTATTTTTAATGAGAGTTGCCCTAAACAAAAAACAATGGAAATAATATTAACGGGATCTCAACTTTGTATGATTTTTTTATTTTTTTTTAATTTTTTATTCGTTTTAAATTTATTTTTATTAAATTTAATCTATGTTTTTTTACTACTGTTATATAATATCTATATAATTTTAATTAATAATTTTAGTAAAAAATATTTTCTTTTAATTTAATCTCTTTATATTTGATTCTATTTTATATTAATATATAATTTAATAAATAAATTAAACTCCATAAATGAATTATAAGTTTTACCAATAATTATATAATTTACTGATAAAAATTGATCTAAACAGTAAATAATTTAATTTTGTTTAAACAGATCTCAAATACAATATATTATGTATACAAAATATCCATATTAAGAGACATACTTATCGAAATAAAGTATACAATACGAATCGTCTAAATTAATTAAACTAAAATCCTAGAAAACCCCAATAAAAATACTTACATGATTTATTGTTAATATGTGTGCAACGTTAGATTCTTTATTTAAATGATGAGATTCTCATATATAAAACTAAAAGTTCAAGAGTTGGATTCCTGTTTTTAAAGGTTCTATCATAAAATAGAAAGATTATTTAACATAAGTTTTATTAACTAATATAATATGTTGGACTCAATAAGTTATTTCCTTAATTTGTCGGGTACTTCCAAGTGGATCGTTCATTGGAACCAATGACGAAGACAAACCCCAGACCCAGGGCTAATAGTCTTTATACATTGTCGCCTACCAATCAACGAAGTATGAAAGAGGATTTTAATTTTTTAATCATATTTGATATATGGATTAATTAATCTTGATCGAATTTTATAAATTAATTGAATATAAACTGTTCCTTTTAACTTAATTTTCTTCATTTATAATATCATAATTCGAGTTAGACTTTATTTAAAGACATAACATATTATTTCATTAAATCGACTGATTATCGGTAAACAAAATTTCACTAGATAATTTGTTTTATGCATCATAAATTTTGGAGTAAATTTTATACAAATATAAAACGATCATTATTTTAAATTAAAAATTAATATTTTTAATTAAAAAAATGAACTATATCATATATAATGAATTGCTACGACATAAGAGCATATAAGCTATAATTATGTTGTTAGAATAGCCTCACCCTTATCCGCTTCTAAGTTCAGGCCAATCCCTCACCTCAATAAGTTCTTGAAGAGCCTCCTCGTCTAATGATATAGGGACCAATGGAGGACCCGAATAGCCAAAATCCCATTTTATTACACGTACACCTAATCATAGTAAATACTAAAATTTTAAAGGTTGATTGTCAAAATCGGTTGTTGTTTTTCTTGGGTTCCTAGTTGTTTGGACACGACCCACCACCATTTTTGGACAGCAACTCCTCGGATGACCTTTCCCGGTTCAAAAGAGTGAACTCTTCGACTCCCCACTTCACACTACAAAGCCTCAATCCATGGCTTGTAAAAGATGATTACCATTTTGCATGTTTTTTCCTTCTCACTCTTAAATGTGGTCCTTGCAAGGACTGTTTAAAACATTTATTACATCTTTGTATTAAATCAGATTTAGAGTTGTTTTACGATAACGGTGATCATTAAAAGTTAGAAATGATATAAATTACTATATTTTGATAAAAAGAAAAAAAGTTTCGAAACCATACTAAGAGGTCTCGAAACTTTTGATTCAGAATATCGAAATTTTGAATCTGTGACAAAAGTTTTGAAACAATCCTTAAATGTTTAACTTTTTACGCTATAGTCATTAGTTCATAACTTTTTTATTGAACTTTGATTCAGTCTTTTTTATTTTAATTTAAGTTTTGGTAAGACTGAATTTAATAATAAAACCTATTAATAAAAATTAAATTTACCTTGGTCCTTGAAACTTTTAGAAATTTACATATAGGTTCTTAAAGTTTAAATCTTTATTGTTTAATTTTAAATGATAAAAATTGATCTATGTGATAATAATTTTTCTTCATGCATAAGCCATAAAAGCCCAAATCTTTAATAGTATAATTTTTTGAAAGTTTCATTTAAGTTCCTAAACTTTTTAAATTCATACTTTAGTCCCTAAAGTTTGAAAATTTTGCAATTTGATCCATAATGACTAAAATCAGAATTATTTTGACTATGATCTCTGATGTTTAAAAATTTGCTTTGATATTGTGTATGATTTCTAATGATTTGTTGTATTCTCGATTTTTTGTTTTAAATTATGTTGATACCTTCGACTCAGTTTTCTTCAAATCAAGTAGGTAGTGTCACAAAACATGTGATCTTACTCTACATTATGTTGGAACATCTACACGATAAGTTGTTGAACTATTTGATTATGCAATCCCAATTTTTAAGGATGTTATAGATCCACTTGTAGCTGGAACAATCTATTTTTCATTAAATAGAAATGTTTTACATTATCACGACAAAATGAGATAATATGAACACATTAATCATTGTGTGTTTGTGATAATACTCTTGTGTATTGAACCGTATATTTTGATTTTGTTCCTTACGGTAAGATTAGATTTATGTTTTATTGAGTTAGCCGAAACTTATATTCGAGAGATAATACGACTCAATAGAGTTTTATTATTCATTATTTCTAATCAGAATGTACAATTTATTTATCAGTTATGAAAATCACTTCACATGATTTTGGAACACGAGTTCACTTCAGGACAACCTTCCATCCTTAATCTGATAACCAATATAAAAGGATTATTAATATATTGGGAGACATGTTAAAGGCTTGTCTTATCAGCATTAAAGGTAGAAGACAGAGATCACTTCTGTTTAAATTTGCATACCATCTTAGTTATCAAGCTTTGATTCAAATGAAATCATTTGAAGTTTCGAATGAACGTAAGTGTCGCACGCTCTTTTCTTAATCTAAATTTTGAGATAGAAGAATTCTCGAATTCGATTTAATTTAAAATATTGAAGAAATAGTTAAAGCGATCCGAGATCGATTAATAACAATATTCAATCGAAAAAATTTCTATGTAGATATCAAGTGTGAGGATATCAAGAATCAGATTAAAAAGTATTTTTAGAAATCTCTTTGTAGAAAGTGTTTGGACTAAAATTAGCTTTCTTTTGATTGAAGCAATGGCTCAAGGAATCTTTACGATTAAGTCGATGAAAATTCGAAGACGAATTTTTTGAAGGGAGAAGAATTATAACAGTTTTTATAGTTTTCATAATTCAGCTGCAACGTCTGGTCGACCGAGTAACTTCTTAGCTACATCAGGCGAAAGCATTCTACCGATCCATATAACAAAGCGTGAACCATCATCGTATATATAAAAGCCTCTTGAATCTATGGTTTCAGCAACCAAAGGCAACCTTTTCATGATGTTTCAGAAATTGTCATGATGGCTGCAAATATGAGACAGAAGTGAGGTTCCGTTGAAAGCTCAACATCCTTTATTCAAATATTTTAAACTTAGTTCTTTCTCTGAATTCAAAATCTAGTTTCTACGGAAACTTATTGCAATAACAAAAATAAGTCGACACTTCTTCAACGAAGATCGATGGAGCACTCCTGGGGGTTTAATCTAATCTACTGAAACATGGCTATAAGATTCGATAACCAGTGTATTCGAACTTGACCACTTTGAGACCGAGAAATTTTGACATGCTTCAAGAATGGCTGCCAATTCAGAACCAGTAGGTTCGGACAGATATAAATCTCGAGAATTTAATGAAAATTGTACCTTCGTGATGCCGAAGGATTCCTCCGATTCCTGCAGCCCCGAAACTACCTTTGATTGCCGCATCCACATTGAATTTTAAGGTGCACAACGGCGGAGCAATCCAAGAATGATCGGAAAGTTTACGGCTTTTTACTTGAAATACGGTTAAATTGATTGGATATATAAATATAGAGAATTAAATATATTATTATCTAGATTTTTGTAAATAAAATTTTATTCATCCAAAGAACTCACAAAAACCAATAAAATCAAGTATCAATAATACTTCACTAAAGAGACTATACAAAAGAAGAAATTAACAAATTTTTCACTCATCAGCTATACGTTTATCTATCGTATATTTACAGTCTAACATTCTTAATCTGATATCATTCTTAATAATGGTAAATATATCAACAATCAATTATGGTTGATGTTCATGTAACCGACTATTTCTTTCACGCCAGATGTGATAGTTGAAACTACTCTATATAAGTCACACGATTACAGCTCTCATCGATCTCCCTTCTCCTACTTGCAGTACCCATCCAAACATGTTAGTCCAATTCCCAGTGGTGAAATGTAATCTACATACCTGGGCAATCAACAACCATAATTGCTTTGAGAAAGCACAATTTCCAAACAAATGGTCTCGAGATTCCTGTTCTTCTCCACGTAACAAACATAGATGATTAACTTAACACCCCCATCTCAATATTCTATCCTTTGTTGGTAGCCTATCTAAAATAACAAGCCATGAGATAAAAGAATGTCTAGGGATTAAAGGACACCCCGAAACAATTCGAGACCATATATAACTTTTTCTCTTTTATGTCGAAGTAGCTCCCAAACTTTCTTGGCACAATAATTATCTTAGAATCCGTCACCTCTAATCAAATCATCTCTTAATTTCAAGATTTTTTCTCATACCCAGCTTTTTGAGAGTTTTATTACAAAACATAAAATTTAATTGATATTTTATAACATTAAAAAGTTTAATTATCGTTTTTAACAAATTTCGGTTACTATTTTAATAATTTATCCAAAATTTTCTCATTTGCTCAACGAGCATGTTTTAATATGATTTAAATAGGTTTAATTATCAGAAAACTGCTCAAATTATATTTTTGTAAATATGTGCCTAAATTATTATTTTTTCAAATATATTCCCAATATTAAGTATTTTAAGAAAATTTTAATCAACGATCTTAAAACAATCAACATCTAATCCTTACATGATTGTGGCCTATTTCTTAATTTTTGTTTTGAAAATTTAGAACATTATTAAGTTCTTCGAAAAAATCTCAAAACTCTATTTTCCCCCCTTCAAGTTACTCAAATCCTTAAATATCTTTTATTATTGTCGAACACTATATCGTTGTTGTCGCAGTGACATCTTCTCCTCTCTTTGCACTTGTAAGACACAATTCATTGTTTCTCTACTTGTCTGTAATTCGATTAAAGATTTCATATTTGATGTTCGTGGTTCGTTTAATTACTTATTCGTTGATTTTTAACGATATAAGGTTGAGGTTATCTTATATGCGGTGGTGTTGAAGGAAGAGATAATTGGTGGTGGTTAAATCGATCACCAGAGAAGAAAATTTTAGGGATTTATGAATATATATGCTTAAAGATATAAAAATAAGAAGCAGAGAGAGGAGAAATAAAAATGGTAATTACGGGAAATTAGACAAACCAGTGCAGCATATTTGCTCGTTGTCGATTTCTGTAGAGTTCAACCAACCGGTTCCTTATATCCTGTTTCACGTAACGCCACCATGCAAACACTGTTAAAATGGTGTTCTATTTAATCTTTTATTTGAGAATAGAGGTAATGGGGAAAACAATAATGATCTAAATAGTCGCGGATGCTCGTATGCTGCACTATTACGTTGGTTTAAATTAGAGGTGACAAATCATGTCATTCGATTCGGATTTGATTTGAGTAATTTTTGTTTTAATTATAATCGGTTTAAATTTGATTAGGATTGATCGGGTTTGGTTCAAGTTTTCGATATTAGTTTGGATCTAAGTTAATTTTAGTTTGGGTATCAGATCAAGTCGGTTGATTTTTGGACTGGTTATTTTTGGGTCGATTGATTTTGGATCGAGTCAATATCAGTTTAGCAAGAGAATGATCAGTTCTAATCTAATCTTTAGACCGAGTTAGGTTTTTACACCCTATATATCACTCTATATAGTATCTTTTTTTTTGTTGTTGGATTGTACAACAATTCAAATCCTATCTTTCTTTCTTTCTTTTAATATATATTTTAATTTCGGGATACCTTCAGTTCTAGTGAAATTAATTCGGGTGAAAATTGTTTAAGTCCATTCGATTTGGTTGAAAATCGGTTTGAGTCTATTTTCAATTTAAATAGAATTTGGATTGATTTCGGTTCGGTTCAATTCGAGTTTCAGATCAAGTTCAAGTTAACTTATTTGGATTAATTTCAAATCTCGATTCGAATAAATTGATTCAATTTTTGAGTCTAAAGTAAATTTATTAGATCTAGTTTAAATCCTAATATTTACTTTAAAAATGCAATTAATCTGTGACCACCTCATCCAGGTCGTCTTCAGAATCCACATCTCCAAAATATGCATCATCATCATCATCCAAAACAGGCCTCCGCCGCTGCTGCTCTGAAGGATACTTCTCCTCCTTGCTATTGGCCGGTGGCTCACCCATAAATGAGAATAGACAACTTAAGAAGAGAAGAGAAGAGAAAGGCTGAGGTTGTGTGACTAAAGCAGTGTTGCCCTTGCTTTTATAGCAGAAATGAAACGTCGAGCTTTGACTGGTGTTTGACTTGCAAGGTAAGTTCCACATGCGAGCTGCCCATTTTCCTACCTTAGTTTCGGTGCAAATCGTTTACTTTTTAAATGTGTTTTCGTTAGTGTTTTTATTTTAAATTAGTAGGTTTGAGATTAGTTGTGATTAAGATTTAAAGGTATGATACATTTTTAAGGTGCAGGATATAAGGTTAGGAGGCAAAAGATTAATACTTTCAATAATTAGGTGACTCAAATGTAACCTTACTCATAATCAAGTGATCTCCACTACATGAAAGAGACACGGTTAGGAGGTAAAAGATTTACACTTCAATAGCTTGGGGCCGCTACTCAATTTCGTTTTAAAACATTTTTAGAATATCTCAGAGATTATATGTAATAAAATTCAAATATTATAGTATTAGTTTAAGTAAAAACAAACTTTGAATTTGAAGTCTTATGTATATAAAAGAATTTCATCGAAAATCTCTTCATTAAAATAAAAATTATAACATAGATCGATTTAAATTATTCGTTACAAAGCCTCGTAAGCAAACTTCTATACGTTTAGAAAGTACAAGTTTAAGATATTTAGTGCTTTCTTTTCACCAAATTTGTATTTTTGGAGATTGATAATCTATCTTCTTTTTCTTATAAAGTTGTAATGCAAATTACTATCTTTGTTCATTCATTCATAGTTTGTTCTTAACATTACACATGCCTATGGAAGGTGGATAGTATAGTTTTAGTTAATTTATAAGGTTTAAATATAAATCACATATTATTCGTTTCACTGATTCGTCATATATTTAGTTTTGATTAAGAAGTTAAAAAATTTATAAGAATATTAACTGCAGCTATAATAGAACTGCCGATGCATTGGCGACAAAAAATAGAGATTTATCTATGAGAGAAACAATATTCTTTGATATATCAAATGATATTCTTGCGATAATTCAGGAGGAATTCTAAATCCTCTCCTTCTTCTATACAATATATATAAAACATGTCTTCATTTTTCCATACGCGGTGCTTAGAATTATTTGTGCTTATAAAAAGTGATAGTATAAATTATTATATTCAAATTTAAATATGTTTTATTTTTTATATGTTATTCTCAAACTTATACACGTTAAAAAATTTGATAGTATAATTGGGTTCAAATATATATCATTATCTTCATTTATTAAATTAATTCTTAAAGTTACACGTGTTTATGTATCAACCTTTTAATTTATTTGATCTATAGAATGCATACACAAATCATTGTCTTCATCCACTCATATGTAGTTCTTAAATTTACACGTGTCTATAAAAATCGTTAGTTTAATTTAACTGATTTACATGATTTGAATACAAACCGTTGTGTTTATTTATTTACATACAATTCTTAAAGTTACACGTGTTTGTAACGATAAACCGTATAATCTATTTATTTTTTTAAGATTCAAATTCAAATTAATTATTATCTTCATTCGTATGCATTTTTTAGAATTACATGTAAAAATTCAGAAATTATATTTTTAATTTAGTAAAATTAATGAGGTAATGAAAAATAAAATAAAGCTACTGATTATGCATAATATAATCAATTGCATACACACTTGTTAATTTAACCCTATAAATTAAATATGTATACTTATATTGAATAAATTTTAGTTATAATTTTCAATAACCCTTTTTACAAAACCAAAAATAAATTATTAACATTATATAATTTTTATTTTAAAAAAATTTTTTTGGTAAGGAGCTTCCTCCTAAGGAAACAAATATTAGCTGAGTTGGTAACCTTATGGACCTCCCTATATGGAATGTGACCATCAAAATATCTGGCTAATTAATTTTAGGCAACTCTAATAGTAGCTAGATTCGTGAACCAATAATTTATTTTTTATTTGAATTAAATTCCCGAAAAAATATATGGTTTTCTATTTTGTTCATATGGATACACTTGAAAGTATTGGTGTATGAAAAAAAAATAGTTGTTTTGAATTTTTGATAATTCACTATGATTTAGATGTTGTTATTATTAAATGGTTTTATTTAGGATATTATTTTCATATTTATTTTTTGTGTTATTTATTCGAATGTTCTTTTATTAAATAGATAAGTAATAAAAAAATCATCCAAATAAAAATTATTTTAATCTATTTATTATCGGCATCTAAGTTTACCTTTAAATCTAAGCTTGAAATAAAACCCTAATTTATCTAGCCTCTCACACACTTCTCACCCTAATACTCAAACTTGAGGGGTATAAATGGTCCGTCGTGTCTCCATTGGTTAAGGATTGTGGTTAAGTTTAGAGAATTAGATGTAAAATGTATTTTTTAGAGTGTTAGGTTTAGGATTTAAGGTTTTAAATTTAATTTTTTTAATAATTTTAGTATGAGACATAGAAAGATACATAATGATTTTTGTTCGGATATTATATTAAGTTGCAACCCAGAAAATTCATGAAAAGCAACTCCATATCAAATACAGAAGTCCAAAGATAACTCTTAAATTATAAAAGGAAATTAAGAGCCAAATATTCAGGAGAAAATTAAAACTAAAGTTCTGAAATTGTTGGCATAGTCGACGAACATATTTCTAGAAGCCCATACTCCTTCAGTAATCAAACCCCACATTTTATTCCTGAAAAAAAATACGATAAATAATCAAAACTCTAGACCAAATTATAATTTCCATGGATTTGTCTGACTTTTGTTTGTAACGGAAGAAATTACCAGATGATTAAATGGTGGCAAAGATCCTCAAATGGGGATCAATTGGCAGTCCAATACCCTCATATATTGGATCATACACTGCATTTTTTATTGGCCTGAAATCATAAAACTTGTTTAGTAAGGATTCCATGATTGAAGAGAAAATGGTTTAGAAATGAAATATGGAGAACAACCTTGGACCGAGAAGTTTGTCTGTGGTGGAACTAGTGCCAGCTTCATTAGTTTGAGGGAGAGAATTCACGTTCTCTTGTTGAGCAGGTACTGGTTGTGGCAAAGTGGAGTCTCTCTGTGATTGATCAAATCCAGAAATGATAATTAGCTTGAATAGATTCTTAAATTTTGCATGCAAAATCATATATTTAGAAACCAGATTTGAGTGTTATACCCTGAAACGTTTGAAAGGTGACGTTGATGATCCCCCTGGTTCAACTCTCCTCCTTGACTGTCCTCGTCGACGGCCCGAATTTCCTCGCTGAATCAATTTGAAAATTCAAAAGGGAAGGAAACAAAGTAGAATTTATGTCTAAATGTTGGCGAGATGTACCTCTCTAGGACCTCCTCTTAGTGATGTTTCAGTTCGATTAGGAGCAGATGTGTCACCAGTTTCCTGCAATTACATAATTCATTGGTCAATGGAAGAAGGCATTGTTTACATGTATTCATGTTGGTGATAACAAAGATGTTACTTTTGGAAGCAATGAGTTCAGAGCAGTGCTTGGCAAAGAAGTCCCCGAAGTAGGAAATGTAGCAGTAGGTCTAGCAGTTTGATTCTGCAATCCTTGTTGTGGAAGCCTGTAAGTGAAATTAAACCGAAATCGGATGATCAAAAGGTATACACACATTCATAAAATTACAAAACGGATTGCCAATGTACCTAGGCAGAAATGAACTTTCAGTCAATATTGGATTATGATTGTCTGAATTTGGTAAACTAGGCATCATTGGGAACTGATTGCTTGTTTGCTGCTGAGCAGGCAATTTATAGGAACTGCAATTCAAGCAGGAAATGATTGTGTTTAAAATGAATTCACATGGCACTTCAACAAAACTTAAAGCAAGCAACTATAGGGGTAAGAAAAGGATACCTTGAATGCATTAGAGCTTCTTGCAGCATGGAGTTTGAACTCTGAGTACCAAACTGATTTCTCATTGGACTGAATGAGCCAAATTGATGGTGACGCTGCTCATTTGAATCTTCCAGTACGGATCGATTACTGAAGACAAAAGGTTTACTAGATAAGTCTGTGAATCATATCATTGCAGAACCCTAGACATATTAACTGAAACAACTTCGTTGTAGGATGGAAAGTACCTTGGAAGCATGCCGACTCTGGATTGCAAAGAGTTAAGATACTGTAAATCCGATGCTCCAAGTGGATTGGTTTGAAGAGTAGGACGTATAGGGGTCCTAAATTCAGAAAAGACGGTGAATCACTCAACATTTTCCCATCATTTTTTTCTTCTAGGCTAAGTCCTAGACATATTAAAAGGAAAGAAAAAATGCACCTGAAACGCATGGAAGATTCAGGTAGGCTGGTGCTATAAGTTTGTGGATTATATGCTCTGGGTGCGATCGGGACTTGATTACGTTGATGGGAGAAAAGTCGAGGCCTGAAATTTAAAAGAAACACCAACAAAGGTTCACAGTTTGTCATTGCAACATATAAGAAAGAGAGGTAGAAGAAAGTGAAATACGTTTGCTGAAAAGGCATTGACTGATTAGTCGATATAGGCTGCAGAAGCGAATTAGATGCATTCGGCATGTTGGGGACTTGATTAAGCAGTTGTCTTGGATTGTTTAACTGCTGGGACCTGGATATGATATATGTAAACTCAATAGAGGAATGTCTCTAAATACCATGTATATATGCATATAGTTACTCCAAATATTTTTGTACCTTAAAGATGCTGCAGGTCTAGGTGACTCGAAGTTGTAACGATGAGGATCAGAACTGTCAGTTGCTGGGAACTGAAGATACTGTTGCCTGAAAAATCAAGAAAGACAACATTAAGAACATCATACATATTGCTGTTTCAATTTTCTTTATTCGATCAATCCAATACCCTGCAGGAGCCAAAGGCCTATAAAACTCGTTGCCTTTATTTGGGACCCAAGTTGGTGCTTGTTGGTTGATTTGAGTTAACGAATTCGGGTAGGGAAGTGCTTGTGCTTGATGAATGTCGCTGAAATTGTTGTTTTCATTGTTTTGTTGAAGCTGACCAGCCAACATAGTCTTGCCTTGATTAAATGATTCGACCCTTTGAGACCTAATATCAATGTTAGAAACATGTTTTTGTACAATAATATTTCATTTGATAGGAAAAAATCGACATACCCTAAAAGCTCAGCTTGGAGGCTACTTCCAACATGACCATTGACTTGACTTGGTTGAATTGAATGGGGCACTTGAGTCGAAAAATCTTCATTCTTTTGACCTAAGTTGACTCCATGGTCGGAGTGTAATGGTTGAGTCGAATAACCTGTATTTTGTGAGAACTTCTCCGCCTGATTGAGATAAGAGAGAAATTAATTAAGAATTAGAATATAAAGTAAATGGTTTTTGTCTAATAAGCAAGGGGTCGGAGGTTACTAGTCCAATATGATCATTGACTTGATTGGTTTGAATCGAGTTAATCCCATGCTCCGAGTTAAACGGTTGAATCGGATAACTTCCATTATGTACGGAGTGTCCAATATGATCATTGACTTGATTGGTTTGAATTGAGTTGATCCCATGCTCCGAGTTGAATGGTTGAATCGGATAAGTTTCATTATGCATGGAATGTCCGATATGATCATTGACTTGATTGGTTTGAACTGAGTTAATCCCATGCTCCGAGTTGAATGTTTGAACTGAGTTAATCCCATGCTCCGAGTTGAATGGTTGAATTGGATAAGTTTTATTATGTACGGAATGTCCAATATGATCATTGACTTGATTGGTTTGAACTGAGTTAATCCCATGCTCCGAGTTGAACGGTTGAATCGGATAATTTCCATTATGTACGGAGTTTTTCGCCTGATAAAAATGAGAGATTAATCGACTAATAATTATATGAAGTAGTGCAAATGGTTTAAATACTAATGGTATAGAGTTCGAGGCTACCATTCCAATATGACTATTGAATTGATTTGCTTGAACCGAGTTCATCCCATGGTCCGAATCGAATAATTGAGTCGAATAATCTCCATTCTGTAAGAGATTTTCTGCCTGATCATGATGAAAAATATATCAACTAATAAGTATGCAATGTAGTTTAAATGGGTTCTATACGATAGGCAAAGTGTTAGAGCTTACCAGTCCAACATGACCATCGATTTGATTTGTTTGAAGTGGGTTAAGGACATGCTCCGAGTCAAACAATTGAGTCGAATAACCTCCTTTTCTGGGGAAATTTTCCGCCTGCTTCGAGTGAAACGATTGAGTCGAATAATCTCCATTTTGTGGGAGCTTTTCTGCCTGAGGAAGATGAGATAGCAATTAAGTATTAATTATATATCGTATGAACGACATAAAATTGAAGGTTGTTGGTTTAATATGACAATTGACCTGATTAGTTTGAATCGAGTTTACCCCATGTCTCGAGTTGAATGATTGAGTCGAAAAAACTCTATTTTGCGGGAGCTCTTGCACCTGATTTGTTTGATCCGAATTAATTTTACGCTCCGAGTTGAATGGTCGAGTCGAATAATCTTCATTTTGCGGAAGTATTTCCGCCTAGTCAAGATAAGAGATAAATTAACCAAGAATTGTATACATAACATAAAGGGATTATATTTTATGGGCCAAGAGTTGGAGGTTACCAGTGCCATAGGGAATGAATGTGTTTGCTCCATTATCAGTGGACTAAAAACGGGTGATGGCACATCATACTGGCCAAGTGAGGAACCATTACCTCCGAACCCTGAATATTCCGGCAGCCCGAGGTTCCGATTAGAGTTCGAATTCTGAAGAAAAGAGTCATCGTTACTTCCAGGTGACGATACCACCCTATCCACTTCCGCCTGTCGAAAAAAAGTGGTGTAATTTATGTTAATAAAAACTAATACCATAACACACAACGTAATGGAAGAAGTGGTCTGAATTATGATCGGCATGCAAAGGAATCGAGCTGTAATGCCATACATTTCTGAATCCGAATGTCTCCGGCTGGAGATCATTTACCGGTGCTTTCCGCGCGTTGGATGCTTCAGCGCCGGTAGGATCATCAGAGCCAGTCTCCTGAAAAATAATACAAGAATAAAGATAATTAAGTTTAGATTATCATATAATTTGATGCATTTCAATTCTCAATTACCTTTGAGAAATTTGCAGCAGTTCCATTATGCTGATAATTTCCCAGAAAAATATCATTAGCATTGTTCAAGAATTCTATATCACTTATAACGTCGAATAACTCGAAATCCATATCGTCTCCTTTCGAACTGCCCTCCATTATCTGCTTCTGCTCAAAATAAAAATTACAAATATCCAATTATTTACATAATTTACCTCAAATTTCATTTTATTTCTAGTGTGGACCCTCACGTTCTTACATTTATCATCATAGCAAAGGAGGACTAACTTGAATTAATTGAATCAAATAAGGATTGGATTTCATCAGAGAATCTGAAGTCTTGAATTGGGAAGAAAACGTGACACATGTTCATAATAAAGTTGTCTGAAAAACGTGTGATTATTGACTGAGAGCATGTCCCCACCCCAATCCCAAGCTCAAACTAGGAATATAAAAGACTTCCAAGGTCAACGCCTACTCTACAAAGTCAACATAAAGCATATATTTTACTGACATTTTAGCTAGATTTTAAGGTTTCGATTTGAAAAGAAAAGGACTGGTATCTATTATTAAAATAATTTTTTAATCTACCTGTAATTTTTTTTTTCAAAAAGGCATTAATATACTTATTTGGTAACTGACAGTAAATATTTTTTTGTACTGTTATTTTCTCTAAATATATTTTTAATTAAAATAAACTTATTCTTTTTATTATTATTATTATATTATGTAAAGAAAAATATATTTTTGAAAATCCTTATTTTTAAATAACTTTAATTTCGTAAAAAAATACAACAAACAATTATTTTTTTTCATAAAACAATTATAAAAAAATAATTTGGGTTACATTAAGTCTTCCTTAATTTCTTTTCTCTTAGAGCGGAGCGAGAATCTATTTATAACGACAAAATTTATAGAAAAAGATTTATGGTTGTATCTACGTCGGCTATATGACACGTTTTTAAATCTAAAAGACATAATCGTTATTTTATATAGTCAATTTTTCCTTGTATTGACATGATTATAAAGAAAGATTTAAATTTACTACATCCAAACCTCTTTATTTTCCTCTCAAAGAAGAGAGAAATTGACCGAATCAAAACTAAAAGCGAAAACATTGATTGAATCAAAAAGAAACGCATGACACGTTTTAGATCTGAAAGATATATCTGTAACTCCCGACCAAATACGACATATACCAATTAATTTCTTCGTATCGACACGACTATAAGCAAAGATTTAAGTTGTAGTACATGAAATCATACTGATTTTTCCCCCTCGAGCAACTGAGGAAGAAATTGAATCTCCCAAAAGAACCCAAATTAAATATTTTTGAAAAAGAGGCATTTTTGAATTAAAATCGAAAAAGAAAATTGGAGAATGAGAAGATGAAGAACATGCACCATAATCAAAGTAAGGTTTGAAACTATTCTAGCTTAGACTGTAGAGAGATTTAAAGAGGGTTGTTTTACCTGCAGGACGAGGGTCTCCTTTGTTGAGAAAGGAGGTAGTAGAAAAAGACAGCTAAAGCAAGAGACTGGAAAGGAGTTTAGGAATATTGATAAGACCCAAGTTGTTTTTTTGTTGGGTAGAAGTGAAAAACTGGGAGATTATTTATAGGGTAAAATTGTGATGATAAATGTGTCTATATACATGTGTGTCACAAAGTTAAAAGATGATTAAATAATCAATGGCTTAAAAATACTTAAAAATATGTGAAAATAATCGAAACTTTTATCATTTTATTTAGTACAGTCTATATTCGAGATTCGTGACTCTTTTTTCTTACAATACCGTCTTTTTCCAATCCGAGACAATTTAATCTTATGATAAAAACAGTTCAATGCATTATTACTCCAATTTACTTGAGAGATTAAGAGTTCAAGTTTGCTTGATAAATGATGACTACACTTAGAAGTAGCAACATTAGAAATAATTTTAATGATCGTACCGTATAAATTTAGGGTTCAAATTTTAAGATATACGGTTATTCTTTTATCTATAAATTATCAAAAATTGATAAAAAATTAAATTTTTATACACGTTGAGCGTCGTAAAATTTTCAAAGAACAGAGGAGTATCAGATAATGCTGCTGAGTTAGCAGTGAACAGTTACTTGAGCACGTGTACTTACTTGTATGGTTCCAAGCCAGATAGTACCCGCATGGTGCATGTCTCTCGTGTCCAGATGTGTATGAAATGATTAGGACAGATAAAATATTTTTCCAATTGTAACAGAAACTGAAGTCTCTTGTCTGTCTTTGCCACGCTAGTCTTTGAGTGATTGGTTGAGTCTTAAGTTGTTCCCATATTTGCAAGATGCTTAGCCAAACTTACCATAAAGTCAAACTCTGTACAATATAGGTTCATCTACGGTGGTATGAAGACTGTAACCGATACAACCATACGAAACTACCAGTTCAAAACCATGGGCGAGGACAAATGAATAAAAATACTACCTTTAGTTAAAATATAAAACCACCAACACAAGTAGAATAAGGAGATTTTATTACACATGTTTTGTGTGATTGTGAACAGACAGATTAAACTGATTGGATAAAATACTTATCTGTTTCATTATAATTTTTTTAGGTCGTGGATTTTAGGGAATATACTTTTAGAGTCGGATTTAAAAATATATTTGAGGATGGACATAGATAAATTTTTGAAATTTCAGGTGACATAAACCTTGAATATTATAAAATTTAAGAACTAATTCATAAAAATTTTAAAAAATTAAAGATAAATATATAAACTTTAAAAGGTTCAGGGTAGGCCTGTGTCCACCCTACCCATAACATGAATCTGATGTTGCCTAGAGTCACCGTTTTTATCACTTTTAAATAGAATTAGAAGCACAAATCATCTTGTCTCAGTGGTTAAAGGAACGATTGTTGTTCTGGAGGTTAATGATGTTAGTGCAGTGATTGAGCGATTAATGTTTAATAGTTGAGGATATACTTTTAGAACAGATACTACCGGTAACCACTGTAGTTGATTAAAAAAAGATTAATTGATTTAGATTTTTAGTTTAAGGGCTTAATTGAGTGCAAAAAATATTTAGGAAATTAATTATTTATTTTTTTAGTTTAAGGGCTTCTTCGACCGAAAAAATAGAATTAAAATTAAAATTAAGATTAAAATTTATCATTATATAAAGCGACATATTGCCATGATAAAATGATAATTATATATAATTAATTTTATTCGGATTTATGCTCATTACACCACTAACCCTGAACCCAATACTAACTAGGGGTGTTCAAAATTGGCCCAACAGGTACCCATTGACCTAATAAATTAATAATGCAAGTTAAAAAAATAAAAATAATATTAAAACATAATAATATAGTATTGATATTAGATTTATTGGGCCGTTGGATATCCATTACACCGATTTCAAACACTCATAATACTAACCCATCAGCTGACCCAATTAAGTCTTTATCCAATTCCTTGTTCACATTAGCTTCACCCATTACCCTTATTCGATCCCCAACATACCTACCCAACTAATTAGCCCAAACCCCAAATAACTCTGATCATAAATATAGTTTTGACCGTCGTGAGTGATTTTGTGTCTACTCTACATTTTAAATTTTATATATTTAATGGTATTCTTTTAATTTTAAACTAATCTTTGAATTTTTATAATATTTATAATTTAAATTATTCTAAACTTTTAAAATTTTATATTTATTTATTTCTAAGTATATTTTTGAATCCATCGTCAGGAACAGTTTAAAGATTTTAGAGTCCAGTGCAATTTATTAAAATATGATTTTAAAACACAATTGTTCATAACCTCACTAATTCGAAAAAATAACCCTTAAAAACAATTATCCTTAATAAGAACCCATGTGTGATTATTCTTAGTGAGACTATTCAGAATTTCACTAGTTTTATAAAACAATAGGAATAAAAATAATAGATAAAATTCTATAATCGATCGTCATATTTAAGAAACAATTATAACATTTTAAAAATTATAAATAATATTTCTTAAGAGTATTTTTAAAATTGTTTATTTAGTTTATTGTTTTTGATAGTTTGACATGATAGATTATGTATTAATTTTCATACCAATTATAACAAGTAAGTTCGTAGAAAAATGATGTTAAATATTTTATATGAAAATTGATAATTTTTAATTTGGAGATTTTTAATTTGGAGATTTTTTATGCAGATTTATTTATATCAGCTATGTTATTACTTTTTTCTTGAAAGTTTATATCAGTTATGTTATTAACCTGTATGAATTAAGGATTCAAAAAAATATTTGAGAGTGAGAACATATGAAATCTTAAAATTTTAGGGTAGGCACAACTTATAAATATTAAAAAAATTAAAGACTAATTCATAAAATTTTAAAAATTTGAAAATAAATATGTGAATTTTAAGAAGTTCATGTGGGTCTGGGCCCACCTATATCTTACATGATCGTCTCGAATATTTTTTAACCTTGAACGAAAACTCAATAATAGAATCTCATAAAAGGAAAATATATTATATATTTTAATCATTAATTTAATTTTTAATTAATTAATTATATAAATATGATTAAAATATTTTAATACATTATTTTTAGGATTTATATTCAATAAATTGCCAGTGAAAACTTTTAATTTTCACAAGCGCCTTAATTTTAGGGTTTAAGGTCTTAGTTTAGGATATAAAATTTAGAGGTCTATATGTATGTATTTAAAATTTAGAGATAGTGGCTAGAATTTAGAGTTTATAGGTTATAGTTTAGGTTCAAGGTAATAGGTTAAGGATCTATGTTTCAACCTATAAATCCTAAATTTCAATCCAATAACCTAAATTCTATTTTCAGTCACTAAATTTTAAAGTATAAACTAAATAATTTTACCTCGATTATATTAAATAATTATCAAATATTATTTTTTATTTAAATTTTTGTAATGCTAATCTTAAATTATATCATTGTTCATTTAAGTTTAATGTAATTTGAATTAAATTAATACTTTGTTTTTCAATACGATACTATTTGAATTAATATTATACTTGATCAAGGATGTAAAAGTTGACCCGACTTGATTGAAACCTGTTCGAGTTATAATCTGATTTGACCTGGAGATGTAATGATCCGAACTCGATTTATATCCGACTGTTGTTGACCCGAGTTGAACCTGTTACTGTAATAACCGAACCTGAACTGTATCCGGCCGAGAATGATCCGAACCCGATTTCAACTTGTTGTTATAAACCCTAAAACCGACCTGCATCCGACTTAAATGAACTCAAACCCGAGTCTGACCTGACAGATAACCGATATTACCCGACTGAATTGACCCGAGACCTAATTTTATCCGACTTCTTTTGAACTCGACCTGTTATTGACCTGAATTAAGATTAACAAAACTTAATATTTACATAACATATAATTAAGTATATCTATAATTTTCTGAATTTAAAATATTGATAAATATAATTAGACTTAAAAATAGAGTTAAACATAAGAATTATTTAGGGATTAATATTTAAATTTAGTATTACCTATTTAATTAAATAAATTTATTTACTATTATATTGTGTTTAAATGTATTTAATTTTAATTATAATTTTAAATTAATATTAAATTAAATTAAATTAATTTATTGAATTTACAATTAATTAAGATAAATTAAGATATAAAAACATAAATTACAAATATAATTAAAAGAATTCTAAAATCAAATATAGATTTTTATTAAATTAATCTAAATTATGATTCAATTAAATTAAATCAAAACAATGGATAAAAAAAGACAATTGATAAAAAAAAAAGAGTGAAAATACAATTTTAAAGGAAAATAAGCCACTCATTTTTTAAATTTTAGATTAATTTACTTTTAGTGTAAAAATTTTGGAAGGATATAAGTTACCCAAAATTTTAAAAGGAATTATAATTTTTTTTTATTATTATATAAAAAGAGGGAAAAAACAAAATTTTAGAGAGAATTAATATATATAGTAAATTTTGGAGGATTATTATTATTATTACAACATATAGTCAAATAATAAACTTTGATTAAATATAATCAATTGAAAATATAAAAAATATTAAATTTAAATATTTATTTGCCACTATTTTAGGTCGGGTAAAAATTTTCGTATATTTTTATATAGGTCGCGCCTAGAAAATCGAATCTCATGCCACTCTACATCTTATTTTACAATTATTTCAATTTGGTTATGATCACTCGAGAATTAAGTTTTAAATTTTATTTTTTATTCGATTTGATCTTCATCTCAAAAAATAAGTTTAAAATTTTATTTTTATTCGATTTGGTCCTCATTTAATAAAAATCAAATTATATATTTTAAAATTGTTTCAATTTGATCATAAAAAATTAGTTTAATGATTGGAGAATTGGTCTTAATGAACTAGTTTAGTGATTTGTGCTAGGGGATTAATATTGGGCTTACAGAATTAATAATATACATACATTAATTAAGTACATATACATATATTAATTTATAAATAAATTAAATATATATTAGTATACATTTAAATATATATTATATATAAGTACATTATATATTATATTTAATACATTAATACATAAAGTATAATATATATATAAGTATCTGATATATATATTAAAGTATATTATATACATGTATTAAAGTATCTGATATATATACATAATATATATTAAAGTATATTATACATGTATTAAACTATATTATATACATAGTATATATATTATATATATATAAGTAATAAGTATATATATATATATTAATGTATACATCTAATATATATACATATATATATATATAAGTATTACATATATTAATTTATAATTTTTGTAATTTAGTCCTTACAACTTTATTTTTATTTTAAATTTACTACTATTTATTTTTTTTAATTTAGTTTAGTGTTTTTAATAAGATGATATTTTATTTTATTCATGTTTATTCTTTTAATTTAAAACATTTTCTTCCTAGTTCAATGTTTATTCCTTATTAATTTTTAATTTTTGTAAATTAACCAAATTTTTAAGATATGAATCATTTGATGATATTTTTATTTAGTCTATTGCGTAATATTTATTTTTAATGAGATTTATGCTAGTTAAAGACGTATTAAATAATTAATTCAAAATGAATGATCAACCATTCAATCCAAAGTCTACCGGTTATTTATTTATTACTTATTTGTATCAAACTCAAATTTAATAATTTTAATTAATATGAATTTAAAATCCGAATTAGTTTGACCTGAAATAAAACCGACTTGAAATGAACTCGAACTGAAATGAACCCGACCTGAAATGAACCTGTCAATTATCTGATTTGGACCCGAACTGTTTGAACCCTACCTGAAATAGACCCGCACCTGACTTGAATTGAATCAAAACATCAAATCAACCTAAAATGATATGTATCCAATTTTATCCGATTTGACAATATCCGACCTCAAACCCATCCGAGTAATTTTTACATCCCTAGTCAATAGCCATCTAAAAGCGATAAAAGCACGAGTGATGATACATTCACTAAGTGACAAGTGGGGCCCATATGTTAGATTGATATTAAATAAATTATATTTAAGCGATCGATTATTGTTTGTCAATGGTTTGATTTATCTGCTCTTGTAGTTTGATTCAATCGACGTTAGTTTCTGATTTATGTTTTTTGCCGGTGGTTTTTTGAAAAAATATATCCCTACTCGGTTGATGGTTGTTTGCCGATGAAATCAGTCTTGGGTAGCGATATTTTTTACATGACAGTTTGGATCGTCTACAACTCCTTTCTTTATGCGTCTTGTTTGGACAAAGACAAAGAGATTTAGGAAGCTTCTGAATATTATTAGTATGCTTAATTCCATAAAAAAATTATTTTCTTTGTTTTTTAGATTGTAAAATGTTTAAATTATTTAATCTAATTTTTTAATTTTTAAAAACGACATAATTATAATTTTTTATGAATTTAATAAAAATTCAACAGCCTTTTTTAAAAGATAATTTAATTTATAAATGGATTTATATTAACCACACATCATATGAGTCCCCATAAAAATAGGCCCCGAGCATATGTTCTGCTCGCTCCTATCGTAAGTAGGGTCGTAAACGAACTGAACGTTCGGTGAATCGTTCGGCGAAAAGTTCGTTTATGTTCGTTTATTTATTAAACGAACGAACATGAACAAGATTTTTCATTTGTTTAGTTAAACGAACGAACATGAACAAAGGGCTCGTTCATTTATGTTCGTGAACGTTCGGTATCGTTTTTGTTCGTTAATTTATGTTCGTTTAAATTTATTCACATATATCTAAGGTTGAGCATTAGATCAAGTGAGTCGAGTCAAAAAATTTTGAGTTACTCGAGTTGAGAAATCTTACTCGTTAAATACTTTCTTGTTATAGGCTAGGGTGTTTATTGTTCTGTTAAACTGAGTTAATGAATCAAACCAAAACAAAGCTAGTTAATCAGTTAAATTTTAGGTTTCATCTAATAATTAAGAGTTTTTTTTTTTAAATTTTAATTATCGACTAATTCGATTTAAAATCAATTGATTAGCTGAATTAATCGAATTAATCCAAAATATTAAATAGTTAGCATAATATATATGTTATTTATGTTAGTTCGTTCGTTTATGTTCGTTTATTTATGTTCGTTTACATTCATTTATGTTTATTTGTTTATATTCGTTCGTTTACGTTGTTTATCATTTAAACGAACGAACATAAACGAACATGAACAAGCTACAATCCTTAATGAACGAACATGAATAAGAAATTTTGTGTTTGTTTATGTTCGTGTTCGTTCATTTGTTCGGTTAAAGTTAAACGAACGAACATGAACAAACCCTCATTCGTGTTCGTTCGGTTCTTTTACGGCCCTAACCATAAGTCGAGTTTAGTTAAAAATAGAGGTTTCAATATTTTTAAAGGTTTTTTCATTCAAATTTATTAATTAAAATATTTAATAAATAACATAATTAATATAAAATCTCTCAAATTGGATATAAGAATTATAAAAACTCGTGTGTCCATGACAATTATAAAAATATTCTTTAAATAACTAATAATATTAAGAGTAAACTACTTCAGTGATCACCTAACTAATTGAAGATATTTATTTTGGTCACTCAACTAAAAAACTCGTCAATCAGATCATCCAACTTTTATACCTTACTTTCACCGTCGTTAATTAAAATCTGTAAAATTATACATTTAATCATACTCGAGTAGTTTACAGTCATATGTTTCGTCGACAGTCTTAATTTGACAATAACATTATTGAAAACGTTCAAGTAAATTGTAAATAATAGACAATGCTTCCAACTTAATCGATCCAAGCAGTGTCTTCTTACAGCTAGAGGAACCTAGAGTACCTACACTTGGATTCAGCACAATAATTGTAGACCATGAAATACCTTTGCACCATCTGAGTCGCCTTCTGCCACTTGCATCTAGTGTTTGAGTTGGCCGAACATTGTTTTCGGTAGAGTTCGATGTTTGCGGATCGCAATTGGAACCCAAAATGGAGCTTGAGCATTTGAATTTTAAGGCTCCCAGGCCACCAGTGAAAATCTGAGCACGTTGATCACTCTATGTCAGATCAAACTCTTGGTGGAAATATCATGTTAAGTATTCGACGAAAAAAATAGATTAGAAAAGTCCAATATGAACATCGGTTTAACTTTATTCAACATGAAAGTTTAGCCATTCCAATCCAATCTCCATTCCACAAGGAGTACACTCTTCTAATAAAACTGTGTTTCAATTTTCATTTTCATCATTGTTTTTGATTCTCATGAAATCAAGGTAATCCTTCCCATTTATTCTCCGAGCAAAAAATTCCTTGAAGTACTTCTCTAATGGGACTCGTCGAAAAATTGCAGGGTTATTCGGACCGATGAGGCTAAGTGCAGGGCCTAATTCTGTGCCTAACTGGGAGCTATAAAACGTTGCAATTGATTTCCTCTCTTTGGTTGAATTCACTACTGCTCTATGCTCAATGCTGCGGTATATCCCATTGCTCAAAATCTGCAGAGAAAACAAACGAATACAATCATCGTTCGGCACCACGCAGCCTAGAGAAATAACAGAATGCATACCTCCATGATGTCTCCAATGTTAACTACAAACGCATTCGGAAGTGGTTTAATGGGAATCCATTCCCCATCTTTCCGGATTTGCAGGCCTTCGGTTTCGTCAAGCTGAAAAAGAATCGTTAAAGCATCGGCATCGGAATGAGGGCTGAAACCGATGGTCATATCCGACTGAGGGCATGGTGGATAGTAATTCATTCTCATTGATTGAACCCCATCGTTGAACATCTCTCTCATTTCTTCACCACCTATTTTTAAGGCCTTAGCCATGTAATCCAAAATCCTCATAGCTAGATTCTTCACTTCAATAGCATATATTTCCAAGATCTCCCTGCATCAAAATCATGAAATTGTAGGATCAAAACACACTTTGCACTAAACCATACTTTTATCAAAATATCGGTTTTGAATAATCAAATTCGATACCTTAACTTAAGGGGGAGTTTTTCGAATAGGTCAACATTTCTAAGATTGTGTGGCAATGTGGTTATATAGAACATATCAGACCAATCTAGCTTCTGATCTTCTGAAACCACAAACAATTGACCAAACCCTTCATGATTATCTGGTGTTTGCCACAGAAGTTGCTTATCTTCATGGGTTAATTTGAAGAAATTTTCAATCTCAAACTTGAATTCCTCCAATAAGTCTAAACTAACACCATGATTCACAACCTATTCATCAAAACACAAGACTTGCTTCAACAATTTTCAAGCAATACCTTGACCAACAAGTAAAATGATAAGTACTGTGGCTAACCTGGAAGAAGCCCCAGTTCTTGCAGGCAGAGTGTAATCTTTCGAGTTCAGAGTCAAACAAATCAGCAGCAGCCAGTTTCTGAAGATCGATGATGGGGACAGATGGCAGCCGGTGATTGGCTGAGATGGAGGGAGATTCTTGACGTGGATGCTGATATCTAGGTGGGATTTTGGTGATGGATTGTTTGGCCAATTCTTGAACACTTGGAACTATGATAGATTTCCCAAAGTTGATAGGTTTTGAATCTTTTGGCGACTCCATTGCTGCTGCAGGCTTAGATTTGGTGCTTTCAACTTCAAGTTTCAATGTTGGAAGTACTAAAACCCTGGAAAGGTTGATATTGGAGAAGAAAGTGGAATCTTTCTGGGATGGAGTTGGAGAGTGCAATTTGCATTATTATATGATTCGCAATTCGTTGATTTAATAATAATTTGATTTCGGAATTGAAAATAAAATCTTTAAAATATCTTAATTTATTTATATAGGGTAAGACATTTTAAATTTTATAAATTTTAAAATTATTAAATGTAAAGATAATATTAGATTTTATGTTAGGAGCAGCAAACATATAAAGTTTTTGATCTTTTATTTAATTAATTTATTAATACATATAAAATCTAATATTATCTCAATTTGCATTATTATATCATTGACAATTCTTTGATTTAATAATATTTTGATTTCGAAATTCAATTATATATAGAAAATGAAATCTTTGAAATATCTCAATCATAAAATAAAATTTATTTATATAAGGTAAGACGTTTTAAATTTTGTACGTTTCAAAATTATTAATTGTAAAGATAATATTAGATTTTATGTTTCTATAATTTTTTATCTTTTATTTAATTAATTTATTAATCCAGATTAATTTATACTCCTAAGGCATAGGTTAGACAAAACCTATGTATTTACTATTAACATAAAAAATATGGTCACAGCAATCAATGTATTAGTGACAAAAGTAATAATGACAAAAGATTTAGTTAAATAAAATAATACTTAGTATATTATTTTAACATTTTAAGGATAAATTATGTATTTAATATTTTAACTATTAGTTAAATAAAATAATATTTAGTATTATATTTTATTTTTCTCTGTTTAAAATTAATATTAACAACAATATAGTTTGGTTTAATAATAATTTTAATTTAAAAATTTATTTAATCTAAAATTTTGTTTAAAAATTGAAAATAATAACTAAATTTTAAAATATTACAAAATAATAATTAAATTTTATGTTTTATTACAAAATAATCACTCGACCGTTAATAAACGTTAAGAGAATAACATTGTAATTACAAAAACTTTAATAATAACACATTTAATCTTTTTATATTTACAGATTCACTTGGTTTATTTCTACTTTAATTTAATCTTATTTATAAATTTAATAAATTCAGTCTTTTATATTTATATATTCAATTGATTTAAACCCAAAAATAGGTTAACTTATTTTTCTCTTCTTTCTCAGAGTTTTACGTCAAGATTCAATTCTTTTTCGTTACTTCATGTACAATTTTGCATTAAGTTTATTTAGTTTATTATTTTTGATAATTTGACATGATAGATTATATATTAATTTTCATGCCAATTATAACAAGTAATTTCGTAGAAAAATGATGTTAAATCATTGAAAACCGATTAATTTTATACGAAAATTGATAATTTTTAATTTGAAGATTTTTTATGCAGATTTGTTTATATCAGCTATGTTATTATTTTTTTTCTTGAAAGTTTATATCAGTTATGTTATTAACCTGTATGAATTAGAGTTTATTTCTTTAATGTATTTATTCTTATCAGGATCAAAAAAAAATATTTAAGAATGAGCACATATGAAATTTTAAAATTTTAGGGTAAACACAACTCATAAATATTAAAAAAATTAAAGATTAGTTTATAAAATTTTAAAAATTTTAAAATAAATATATAAATTTTAAAAATTTCATATGAGCCTGAACCCAACTATATCTTACATGTGCATTCGCCAGTGTCCCTTACATGAGCTACTAGTTTCTCTGTCGCTATGTCTATGCCATATTAGTTTTACTTTTAATTTTGTTTCGTGTAGTTTTTCATGTTCTTTTGTGGCTTTTAGATTAGTCATTACATAGGGTGAACTTAGTATTTATATACGATAAATTAAGGGTGCATTCGGTTCGGTTTCGATTTAATTCGGTAAGTTATTTTAATAATCATCAGTTTTCGGTTCGGTTAACCGCGGTTTTCGGTTTTTCCATATTAATATTAATTTATAAAAAATTATATTTTATCTTGAAAAAATAACTTTATTTTATGACTTTTAAACATTAAATGATAAATATTTTAAGATATTCTTTTATAAATATTTATTTAAACATATTTTTTAAGTAAAAAATAAAAATATATTTATAGTATTTTAAGTATAAAATATATATTTTTACCTTATAAAAATAATTAAAATTAATTAAAAAAATCAAATTCGGTTTGATTCGGTTAACCATGATTCGTAAATTTATGAACCATAATACCTCGATTCGATTTTCGGTTTTGCGGTTAACCATGCCCAACCCTACGATAAACGAGCACCCTCCATGCTGTCCAAGCCATGGAGCCTGAGTCAGCACTCGACGTGCGCACCTAAGAGGCCAGACGAACCGTATCTGAGTTTCCCATGATCCTTCAGCCCGATTCAACACCAACTAGGCTGACAAGGAGATTTTGGCATAGCAAAACAAGCCAAAACCCGACCCAAACACAAATATCATTGGAAGATGATCATCTTTTGACCAACGTGACGAGTGCCTAAAAGTCCTATTCTTTATATCAATTTCCCACTCGATTATTGCTAATAAAGGACATATTTAATGACAATATTGGATAATTCTGCTTATTTCCATATTTCAGCATCCCAATACTTAATTCATGAATTTATCTATTATTTGGCATAAAACATATGCAGTTAATGGTTTTCTCTCTTAGACAAGAAACTACCACATAAGTAATGCCAAATAGCATGATGGATGCTGGAAACCAAAACTGGAATGCAGATTAGTACCCGCCTCGGCAGCACTTGAAGGTCGCAGCAGCACCGGGAAAAACAATTGTTGATATGATAGGCGATCTGAAGAGAAAAATAAGGTGGACGTTTTAAGACAAGCAACATAGAAATCGGAGCTGAGAAACACACGGAAAGTCAAGGTCAAAGGCCACGCGGGAAAAGAATCCTTATAGGAATAAACTAGGAAATAAAATAAATATCTTTTATTTATTTACTTAACTTGTGTTTTACTCATAGTCGAATTCTTACTTTGTAAAGGTTTGCCCTAGGCTAAGCCTATATAAACCATAGCCTATGTAGAGAGGAGAACATCTCGAAATCAAGTTTCATAGAAAAACCCTAAACTCCTCCATCGTCCCCTTGGGGTTTAGGTTAGTTTGTGGAGTAGTTGTGGGAGAAAGTTTGTAATTTGTTTAGTTCTTATTAATTCAATTTCAGAATTCATAGTTTATTCTCTCTTGGCATTCATTGTTCTTGCATTCAAGCTCGGGAGAGAAGTTTGTGAGAGATTTATTTGTCTAATATCGGGAGAGTTAGGCTCACGAAACGAGAGAATACGGTCTTTGCTCAAGGGCATTGACTAATCTGGTTGAGAGATCAACCGCCCAGGATTTCAGCGACTAACAAGACGCATGTGTTTGGTTGTTGTTCACCCTTGATTCACGCCGGAAGGTATCATCAAGATGTGGGTTTCAACAGTTCTCTTCGCTTAGGGATAAGGAAGAAGACATACAAGGATGCTCTGTCGAACTATGAGTTGTTGAATTGTCGACAAGGCATAACCCCGCCTAGGCAGCTACGGCGACCCTTGGTGTGACCCGCCGAGGCGGCAAATTTAACCCTATTGCATTATAAGAACGAGACAATTACATTCTGATTCCACACTACGAAGCACTCTAACCTACCTCACTTTTCCATCCTTGATTTCTTGATCACTTATCTTTATTGCTTTAATTAGTTTTCTTAGTTATAATCCAACTCAATTATCTGTGTTTTTATTTTTCCATTGTGCAAGAATAATAAATTGCGTAAGTAAAGCCAATCCTTGTGGGTTCGACATCTTAAATACTATAATCTGACAAAGGTGGAAGGACGAATGCTTCATCATAAAAGCATGATTTTCTAGCCTCCATCAGATTTGGCGCCGTTACCGGGGATTGGCGATTCTAACTTTCCTTTTTATTTTTCTTGCACTACTATCTTAGGAAATTAGTTTAATTATTTTTGAGTTATTTGTTTTAGGAAATAAGTTTAATTATGTTTGAGTTATTTTTTTAGGATGGAATTTCAAGAAGGAGAAGCCATGAAGCATATAAAACGACCCTGAAATCGAGCTTATCGTCCCGCCCAAGAAGGTTGCCTCGACATAATATCACATCGGAAGGTTGCCTCGGCAGCATAATGCCACGGCGGAGGTTGCCTCGGCGGCAAGTTGCCACAGAGAAAGGTTGCCTCGACGGAAAAATGTGAAGGAGGGCTGGCCACCCAAGAACATATGATGACGGGTTTGCGTCCCTAAAACTTAATATCCCCCGTTTTATTTCATACTTCTTCATTATTGTTTTCCAGTGCAGTTTTTAGTTTCTTTCTCAACAAACTCCACACAAACTAATGACCCTCAAGATATAGAAGTGGCCAAGACGCGACATATAAATATTGGTTTATCTTTTCCTTGTCTCTTAATTTTTATCTTGTCTTTTATTGTTGCCTTATGCTCAGATACATGCATTGAGGATAATGCATCCCTCGAGTTTGGGGAGTATTGATCCTATTTTCTGCCTTATAAAAATATATGTCATGTATAGAAATTATTCGGATTATCCTACTACTGCTTTAAATTTTGTCTTTACAACAATTACAGTTTTATGATTTTTTTAAGTCTGTTGAATTTTATTGAGACTGCCTCGGCAGCAATATATTCTCCAGCCGCCGCAGCAGTATACACCATTCACCAGACTTGAAATCAGAAAGGTCTCTTAGGATTAGTACTTAGGATTAGACTATGAGCCTGAAAAATCCATAAACACTGCTAGTCTTAGTTGATTTTAAAAGTTTTTTTCTTTGAAAAGCAATAAGGACTTAGGCTTAGATTTTAACTAGAGGTGCCTATCACTGGCTCTAGGACTTAGTCTTTTTCCCACTTACTAGAGGTGCCCGAAATTGGCTCTAGTAAGAGTAGTTAATACTTGAGGTGCCCGAAAACTGGCTCAAGAAGTATAAGTATATAACAATATATATTTATATGCCAAACAGGGAAAAGGAAAGAAAAATAATTGAAGAAAAATCTTAGTCGGAAGTCTTGAGCTAGAAAAAGGATTAGAACTTAGATAATCAACTTTGACACAGCTACGTACACACTCATCAAGACTCATAGTCCAGTTCCGAGGAATTCTTAGAACCTAGAAGAGGCCGAGTCAAGAAAGGAATTCTGTCGCGGCAGTGATGCGTGTCAAAAGTGAGCAATTAGTGTAAGCGAACACGTCGCAAGTAATAAAGTGATCAGTATAATCGTGTATCGTCTCCTCAGGGATTGGTCTACTTAATATGCTTTCTTTGTCTTCTTGCTCTGTAAAAGTAAAGTCACAAGTAATTTGGAGTTGATGAAACTAAATAAAGAAAACTAAATAAAAAGATAAAATCAGATAAAGAAAGTGGTCAGGATCCAGTTGTGTTGTATAGTAGATTCGATTGGCTTGTTTCTGTCCAATACAGTCGCACAACATTGCCTCGGCAGTACTGCAGATTACTGCCTCGACAGCGATGATGCTAGCCCGCCGCGACAATCTCTTGCTCTTGGACAAACTTTACCAAAGTTCGGCAAAGTTTCCTTTGATGACTCCGCTTATCTCTAAGTCGAAGTACTGTTGATGACCAGTCCTTGATGATACCTCTTGGCGTGAATCAATTGTAATCACCAACCAATCCCACACTTCTCTTAGCCGCTGAAACTCTTAACCTATCTCTAGGCCGAGTTAGTGTTTCCCGATTGAAACACCGTACTTATTCCTTTCGTGAATCTAACTCTCTTAATATTAGATAAATGGATTACTTGCAAACTTCTCTCTTGAGCTTGGATGCAAGAACAAAGAATGGCGAAGAATAAGCAAACTTTGATACTTTATTGCATTGAAACAAGAAACAAGGTTCAATCTCCTCACACTAATACGTTACGACCTTCACCTAAGCCTAAAGAAACTTAGAACATAATGAAAAGAAAAGAAAACTCTAAAACTAAGATTGTGCCGAAAACTCTCCTCTTCCTCTCTTCCTTGGACGGCTAGGTCTTATATAGGCTTGGTCTAGGGCAAACCTTTCCTAAGTAGAATATAACTTGGAGTAGGGAACAAGTCATGTACATAAATAAAATATTTCCAAGTTTATTTCAAATAGGAGGCTTTCCCACGAGGCCTTTGACTTGGGCTCTCCACGTGCTACCCAACTCTGATCCATGCGTTGCTCGTCCAGAAAAGTCCAGCTCATTTTTCTCTTTAAGTCGCCTATAATATCGCTGCTTGTCTTTCCTCTGCTGCCTCGGCATCAGGTCTTGCCTCGGCCACGTTGCTGCCGCAGCAATAGTATTTCCTACATAGATGCAGTAAAACTTGCCTTTTCTGTAAATATCATCTTTATATGCATAACCTCTAAATATATCACATTAAGTGTATGCATTGGTGCAAGTAGGTGTAGATTTGATGACTAATGCTCATAAAAGGTGTAAAAAGTGATAGTGAGTTGAGCACTTATCACACCCCCAAACTCGAACCATTGTTTGTCTTCAAGCAATGCAAACCATCAATTTGCCAAACTCTATTCTCTCTTGGTCTTATATTTCCATCTATTCTCCCCACCATAACTATGCCTATTCTTTAGACTTAACCTTTCGGTTACCCAAGGGTTTACCTAGAAACTAACCATAAGCTTTAGTGAGTGTGTGCATTTTTTTGGACAAGTTTGATTAAAGGCTTTCTTAGATAAACTCTAAGTTCAAGACAAGTAGAATTGGGTTTAGTGTTCTCTTCTTTTCTAAACAACCAATTCTTGAGTCAATTTCGGGCACCTCAAGGATTGTGTTTCTCTCATCCCTAATTCCTTCTTTCTTTTGATATTCTTTTTAGCATACTAGAGCCAATTTCGGGCACCTCTAGCATGAAGAAGAGTAATTCCTAGAGCCAATAATAGGCACCTCTAGTCACTTGCCCAAAAATCTAAGTCTTTATCACCTAAGTTCATTAAAAGAATTCCTATAATCCAACAAGTCCCAAAAGTGTTTTTAAAATTTATCTTATAGTAAGCTTCTAAGTTTTCATCATTAAGTATCCTAAGGTTAAACCTTCTTAACAAGACCTAACCATGGTAAGGAGAAAGATTTCTATAGCCTTAAAGAATAAACTAAGGCAATACTGATGATGGGCAGTGCAAAAGTATGGGCAATTGATTCAAGTAAAGCGGTGAGCATAAAAAAAATTCACTTAAATACTCTTTTTTCTCGGCAAGGCCGCGGCAGCAGATTGCCTCGGCAGTGGCTCTACACCCCCAAACTCGAACCAAGCATTATCCTCAATGCTTTATATTAGAAGGAAATAGTGGGCAACAACAAATATGAAAAGAAACAAGCAGCATATAAAGAAACAATCAATATATAAAGAGAAAAGGTATTGAATAAAAAATTTAAAAGGACTCCGAAGAGCTACTTGTAACAATCTTTCGTCGGGGTCGGGCCGCTAATTGTGTCATCTTCGGTGATGGCGATGGCTGGGTTTTTGCTTGTCTTGGTGGTTGGACTCTTGTTGGTGGTGTTCGTTGCATTGGAGCATCCGTTTCCTCACCTTCTTCCTCGTCTGCAATTTCCTCGGTGATCATGATGTTTGTCCCACCTTCATTGGTTGCTTCTGCCCCGGCATGGTGTATACTTGGTCCGGCAGCGGTTGATCTTTGGTGTACATAGGCATCTATCTCTGCTGATAGACTGCCCATGATGATGGGGGATCGTGGTGGAGTGCTGAAGACTGCCCTCCTCTTTGATGGTCTTCTGCTGGCAGAGGATGCTGCGGCAGAGTCTGCTGCCCTAGATGGGCCAACAGCATTAAATTGTTGCTGAGGGACAGTTTGGAAAAATGGCCTTGGTCCTCCTGGAGCTAGTGTAGTTTCTATATAGGGTGCAGCTGTGACAAACATGTTGGTGGGGAATTCTGGAAACTGCACCCCTTGGTCTAGAAAAGCATGGAGCATCATTTGGGCAAGTGTGTTGTTGAAGTCCCTCTGCTACTCCATGTATCTTTGTTGCCTCAGATCCATAGTTGCCATCCTAGTATCTCCTGGTATGGGTCTGCTGCTACAGTGGTGTGGGCAGTTTGAGGCATGTCTGCCGTGTATTGGGCCCCGACAGCAGTATCAGCAGTGAACTATTGGGGAGTTGCCTGGACGGGTTCTGCCTATGTGATCTGCATGATTTTATGGTAGAATTCTCTTATCCACCCTCTCCTATAGGCTGTAAATTCGTCTGTCTCGGCCGTAGGGACACCTGCAGCATTGCAAATACCAGTAATTAAACAAGCGAAATATAATGGTCCTCTATCCTTCTTACCGCATTCGTAAATTTCTCATAGGATAATTTCTCCAACGTTGATGCTCCTTTTGTTGATGATTGATTAGATGAGCACCAATCTTCTCCGATCCACCGTACTGTTATGGGAGGTTGGGATAAGGCGTTTCTTGACAAAGGTGTTCCAAAGCTTGTCCTCAGGTTTCAGACTTTACCGTGCTACCGATCCTCTATGGGCACCGGTTTCTCAAGGAGTATTCTCGTAGCAAAGGTCGTCTTTTATCAATTCATAATCTTCAGCAGTGATATCCTCCATGAATTCAGCATGTACATCATGGTCTAGTGTGAGGCCGTAGAATTGGTTGATGGTCTCAGCATCAAGCTGGACAGGCCTGCCTCGGCAGTGGACAAAAATAGAGTCCTTGCTTGGCCCGTGCGCATAGAATTCCCGCACGATGGTGGCATTGGCCTGGGCAGGTTGTATGCAATAGATTTCCTATTCTTGATACTTGATTTTGTCGAACAAATAGTGCTCGATGCCGTAATTTTCTTCATCGGAATGTTGGAACCCTTGTTCCTCCCATAATTGTCGAGCAATGAAAGACCTGTTGAAGCGGTCTTCAACATTGGTTGGGACAAAACGTTTGTAGGTGGCCATGAGTAAGTATTTTGAGAGTTGAGGTTCTTGGAGATTCTTGAAGAAATTCTGAAAATTTCAAGAAGGGTTGTGAGTAGGCAGAGAGTATTGTGAGAGCAAGATTAGCAAATATTCTAAAGAAAACAAGAATGCAAGAGTGAATAGTTCAAGAGGGAGAGATTGCTTATATAGGCCTCGGCCTTGTAGCTGTTTAAACCACTAGCCATTTTATAGCCGTTAAACTTTTACTGTCGTTTGCAATAACTGTCGCGGCAAGAATCTCGACAGACTAGTTGTTACACTGCTCTGCCCGTTGGAACTGCTGCGGCTCTGACACTGTTTTCTGCCTCGACAGAATTCCTGTTGTGAATTATTTCTCATTTATTCTTGCTTATTATCCTAAATAAAAATTAAACACAAATGAGAAAAATAATTAAAGCAAAAGCAAAAATTATAGAAAGTAAATATAAACTAAACTAATCTTAATATAATAAAGAGAAAGGTGAGAGATCATGTTACTGGTGGAGTGCATGCAAATGCATCTCCCAAGGTGATTCTCTCTCGCTGGCCAAAGTGGCTCTTCAAGTGTTGGCTATTGGCTTTATGTCCATCTTTGTTTTTCCTTATCTTTATCGCGCCCTTTATAACTGGACAGTGTGTTATCCTGTTGGTTTCTTCCACATCTGCCTTACTTTTCCTGCCAAATATTCTGCCATAATGTATTTCCATTTTTCTGCCGAGCATACTGCCAAGGCAGTGGCTGTTGAAACAGGATGTCTTTGTGCCTACATCTGTGCTGTGAAGGACTTTGCACTCTTCTGCATCATCATGCCTTTTCAAATTGTGGAAGGCATTGAGTTTGACTTGTTGGTCATTGACACTCATTGTCAACTCTCCTTTTTCCACATCAATTAGTGTTCGTCCAATGGCAAGGAAATGTCTCCCCAATATGATCGGTGCATTATCATCTGCTTCACAATCAAAGACAAGAAAGTCAGCGGGAAAAATAAATTTATCAACTTTTACCAGTATGTCCTCGATTTTGCCTTCGGGTTGCACATATGATCGATCCGCAAGTTGGAGCATCACTGTTGTAGGTTTTGCCCTTCCTATTCCAAGCTTTTGAAAGACAGATTTGGGTATTAGATTAATGCTTGCTCCAAGGTCGCATAGGGCCTTACCTTCATAGTTATTACCTATCGCACAAGGTATGATAAAGCATCCAGGATCCTTCAATTTTGGTGGCATGCGATTGTGTAGCATTGCCATGCATCCTTCGGTAGCAGCTACTATTTCGAACTCACCCAGTCTTTTTCTCTTAGACACAATGTCTTTCAAAAATTTAGCATAATTAGGCATTTGTTCAATTTCCTCTACAAATGGTAAGTTGATGTGGACTTGCTGTAAAATATCAAGAAATTTCTTGAATTGATGGTCTTGTTTTTGCTTTTTCAACCTTTGTGGGAAGGGTGGTGGTGGTCTCATCTCATCCAGGGTTTCTTTAGTTTGTAACTTAATACCTGGCACCACTAGGGTTGTTGCTATCTCAGCAGATTGTTCAGGAACTGCTGAGTTCTCTGCTGGGGCAGTGTTATCAGGATCAGTTTGTTCATCATCTAAATCCTCTTTTTCTGATTCTGTTGATGAAACTTGGCCTGCTGGAATTCCTATCTTTTCCTTCAGCTGTAGACCACTCCTAGTAGTGATTGCCTTGCACTGTTCATGGCCTATTACCTTAACAACTTTAGTATTGCTAGGTAGTCCTCCTTGTGGTCTAGTGTTTATGTTTTGAGCAAACTGTCCAACCTGAGTTTCCAATGCTTTAATTGTTGCCTCTTGGTTTTGCAACCTCATCTCAGTCCTATTTATAAACACATCTGTTCTTTTGATGAAGTTGTTATTCTCTGCCATATATGACTCAGTTTTCATCATGAATACTTTCAGATAATTTTCCAAGGAACTTATAGACTGTTGCTGCATCTGCGGCGACGGCATTGGCTGTTGGACCTGCTGCTGCGGCAGGTGTTGCATTGGTTGTTGGAATCCTGGGGTTGGGTGGTTGGATATAAGGCATTGTTAGGATTACTCCATGATAAGTTTGGATGCCTCTTCCATGAGGGGTTTTATGTGTTGGACATCATGTTGTTTCGGTTATAGTTTCCAACATACAGGCTGGATTCTTGATTCATACAGTCAGAAGAATTGTGGTTACCTCCACATAAATCGCAAAAAGAATCAATGGTCTTAACCTCACGGGTATTTTGTTGTAGTTGCAAATTTTGCACCATCTTGGTAAGAGAGGCCAATTGTGCTGCCACTGAATTTGGTGTGTCTAACTCATTCATTGTTGCTTGGCGTCTTACTCCTCCTCGCCTAGATGTAGGGAATTGAAAATCATTCCTTGCGAGTTTGTTCAGTATCTCAATAGCTTCCTCAAATACTTTTTCAAGGAGTGTTCCGTTCGCCGAGGCATCTAACATCATCCTTGTCAGGGCATTCGTGGCATTATAGAACATGGTGACTTGTTTCCATAGGGGAAATCCATGCAAAAGAAACTTGTGCAATAATTCTCTGTAGCGCTCTCATGCCTCGTACATAGGTTCATCATCTGCCTGTCGAAAAGAAGTGATTTCATTACGAATTCGATCATATAAATTTGTAGGATTAAAACGTGTAATGAAATCTCGGCATAATTCACTCCAAGATCCTATTGATCCTGCTGGAATGCTATTTAACTAGGTTTTTGCCCTATCCCTCAATTAATAGGGGAATAATTTCAATCTCAAGACGTCTTCATGGACTCCTTGGATTTTGAAGGAATTCCATATCTCCATGAATGACTTGAGGTGCTGCCTGGCATCTTCAGTCACAGACCCACCAAACTTTCCAATAGTGTTAAGCATATTGAACATGACAGGTTTTAGCTCAAAGTGGGTTGCTTCTATTTCTGGTGTAATGACTCCTGGATTTAACCCATTTAAATCCTCTTCCAGGAAATCTCTGACAGTGAGCTATCGCGGTCCTGGTGGCGGCGGAAGACCTCCATTGTCGGCAGGTAAGTTTTGTCCTGCCGGATGATCTGCCATAGCTCATTGGATTTGTCTCCTCAACTTTTGCCGTGTACGTTCGATCTCTGGATCTAGTTCGTACAAAAGGTTGGTTGGGTTGGCCCTCGTCATACACCAAGAAAAACAACATAGTAAAATAAAAATTAAAAAGCAAGAAAATAAAGAAAACAAAATTTAGTTGTCAATCCCCGGCAACGGCGCCAAAAATTTGATGCGTGTCAAAAGTGCACAATTAGTGCAAGCGAACACATCGCAAGTAATAAAGTGATCAGTATAATCGTGTATCGTCTCCTCAGGGATTGATCTACTTAATATGCTTTCTTTGTTTTCTTGCTCTGTAAAAGTAAAGACACAAGTAATTTGGAGTTGATGAAACTAAATAAAGAAAACTAAATAAAAAGATAAAATCAGATAAAGAAAGTGGCCAGGATCCAGTTGTGTTGTATAGTAGATTCGATTGGCTTGTTTCTGTCCAATGCAGTTGCACAACACTGTCTCGGCAGTACTGTAGATTACTGCCTCGACAACGATGATGCTAGCCCGCCGCGACAATCTCTTGCTCTTGGGCAAACTTTACCAAAGTTCGGTAAAGTTTCCTTTGATGACTCCGCTTATCTCTAAGTCGAAGTACTGTTGATGACCAGTCCTTGATGATACCTCTTGGCGTGAATCAATTGTAATCACCAACCAATCCCACACTTCTCTTAGCCGCTGAAACTCTTAACCTATCTCTAGGCCGAGTTAGTGTTTTCCGATTGAAACACCGTATTTATTCCTTTCGTGAATCTAACTCTCTCGATATTAGATAAATGGATCACTTGCAAACTTCTCTCTCGAGCTTGGATGCAAGAACAAAGAATGGCGAAGAATAAGCAAACTTTGATACTTTATTGCATTGAAACAAGAAACAAGGTTCAATCTCCTCACACTAATACGTTACAACCTTCACCTAAGCCTAAAGAAACTTAGAACATAATGAAAAGAAAAGAAAACTCTAAAACTAAGATTGTGCCGAAAACTCTCCTCTTCCTCTCTTCCTTGGACGGCTAGGTCTTATATAGGCTTGGTCTAGGGCAAACCTTTCCTAAGTAGAATATAACTTGGAGTAGGGAACAAGTCATGTACATAAATAAAATATTTCCAAGTTTATTTCAAATAGGAGGCTTTCCCGCGAGGCCTTTGACTTGGGCTCTCCACGTGCTACCCAGCTCTGATCCATGCGTTGCTCGTCCAGAAAAGTCCAGCTCATTTTTCTCTTTAAGTCGCCTATAATATCGCTGCTTGTCTTTCCTCTGCTGCCGCGGCCACGTTGCTGTCGCGGCAATAGTATTTCCTACATAGATGCAGTAAAACTTGTCTTTTCTGTAAATATCATCTTTATATGCATAACCTCTAAATATATCACATTAAGTGTATGGTCCAAGTAGGTATAGATTTGATGACTAATGCCCATAAAAGGTGTAAAAAGTGATAGTGAGTTGAGCACTTATCAGGCAGGCATGACGGTATATTACCTTAAAATTCTTTACTTAAAAATCTATCATTTGCATTGCTTGAGGACAAGCAATAGTTCGAGTTTGAGGGTGTGACGAATGCCTAAAAGTCATATTCTTTATACCAATTTCTCACTCGATTATTGCTAATAAAGGACAGATTTAATGGCAATATTGGATAATTCTGCTTATTTCCATATTTCAGTATCCCAATACTTAATTCATGAATTTAAATATTATTTACCATAAAATAGGTGCAGTTAATGGTTTTCTCTCTTAGACAGGAAACTACCACACAAGTAATGCCAGATAGCATGATGGATGCTGAAAACCAAAACTGGAATGCAGATTAGTACCCGCCTCGGCAGCACTTGAAGGCCGCGGCAGCACCGGGAAAAACAATTGTTGATATGATAGGCGATCTGAAGAGAAAAATAAGGTGGACGTTTTAAGACAAGCAGCATAAAAATCGGAGTTGAGGAACACACGAAAAGTCAAGGTCAAAGACCACGCGGGAAAAGAATTCTTATAGGAATAAACTAGGAAATAAAATAAATATCTTTTATTTATGTACTTAACTTGTGTTTTACTCATAGTCGAATTCGTACTTTGGAAAGGTTTGCCCTAGACTAAGCCTATATAAACCATAGCCTATGTAGAGAGGAGAACATCTCGAAATCAAGTTTCATAGAAAAACTCTAAACTCCTCCATCGTCCCCTTGGGGTTTAGGTTAGTTTGTGGAGTAGTTGTGGGAGAAAGTTTGTAATTTGTTTAGTTCTTATTAATTCAATTTCAGAATTCATAGTTTATTCTCTCTTGGCATTCATTGTTCTTGTATTCAAGCTCGGGAGAGAAGTTTGTGAGAGATTTATTTGTCTAATATCGGGAGAGTTAGGCTCACGAAACGAGAGAATATAGTCTTTGCTCAAGGGCATTGACTAATCCGGTTGAGAGATCAACCGCCCAGGATTTCAGCGACTAACAAGACGCATGTGTTTAGTTGTTGTTCACCCTTGATTCACGCCGGGAGGTATCATCAAGATGTGGGTTTCAACAGTTCTCTTCGCTTAGGGATAAGGAAGAAGACATACAAGGATGCTCTATCGAACTATGAGTTGTTGAATTGTCGACAAGGCATAACCCCGCCTAGGCAGCTACGGCGACCCTTGGTGCGACCCACCGAGGCAGCAAAATTAACCCTATTGCATTATAAGAACGAGACAATTACATTCTGATTTCAGACTACGAAGCACTCTAACCTACCCCACTTTTCCATCCTTGATTTCTTGGTCACTTATCTTTATTGCTTTAATTAGTTTTCTTAGTTATAATTCAACTCAATTATCTGTGTCTTTATTTTTCCATTGTGCAGGAATAATAAATTGCGTAAGTAAAGCCAATCCATGTGGGTTCGACATCTTAAATACTATAATCTGACAAAGATGGAAGGACGAATGTTTCATCATAAAAGCAGGACTTTCTAGCCTCCATCACAACTCACATGAAAAAATATCATCGTTTTGAGCAAAACTTAAAAAATAAATTTTAATTATTATATAAAAAAGGAAAAAAATAGAGAGAACTAATATATATTAAATTTTGAAAGATTATTATTATTATAACATATAATCAAATAATAAAATTTGATTAAATATAATCAATTAAAAAATACTAGATTTAGATATTCATTTGATACTATTTTAGTGTCGGGTAAAAATTTTTGTATATTTTTATATAGGTCGCGCCTAGAAAATCGAATCTCACGTCATTCTACATCTTATTTTACAATTATTTGTTATGATCACTCGAAAATTAAGTTTTAAATTTTTTATTCGATTTGATCCTCATCTCGAAAATTAAGTTTTAAATTTTATTTTTTATTTGATTTGATCCTCATTTAATTAAAATCAGATTATATATTTTAAAATTATTTCAATTTGATCATAAAGAATTAGTTTAGTGATTGGAGAATTGGTCTTAGAGAACCAGTTTAGTGATTTTGGGCTTATGGGATTAGTATTAGGCTTAAAGAATTAATAATATACATACATTAATTAAATACATATACATACATTAATTCATAAATAAATTAAATACATATATTAGTATACATTTAATTATATATTATATATAATATATTAATACATAAAGTATAATATATAAAAGTATATGATATATATTAAAGTATATTATACATGTATTAAACTATATTATATACATAGTATATATTAATATAATATATATATAAGTAATAAGTATATAAATATATATATATTAATGTATACATATAAGTATTACATATATTAATTTATAATTTTTTTAATTTAGTCCTTATAACTTTAATTTTATTTTAAATTTACTACTATTTATTTTTTAATTTAGTTTAGTATTTTTAATAAGATGATATTTTATTTTATTAATGTTTATTCTTTTTAATTTAAAACTTTATTCTTTTTAGTTCAATGTTTATTCCTTTTTAATTTTTAATTTTTGTAAATTAACTCAATTTTTAAGATATGAATCATTTGATGATATTTTATTTAATCTAGTGCGTAATATTTATTTTTAATGAGATTCATGCTAGTTAAAGACGTTAGATATTTACTTAATTTACTTATTTGTATCAAACTCAAATTTAATAATTTTAATTAATATGAATTTAAAACCCGAATTAATTCGACCTGAAATAAAACCGACTTGAAATGAACTCGAACTGAAATGAATCCGACCTGAAATGAACCTATCAATTATCTGATTTGGACCCGAACCGTTTGAACCCTACCTAAAATAGACCCGCACCCAATCAGAATTGAATCAAAACATCAAATCAACCTGAAATGATATGTATTCGATTTTATCTGATCTGGCAATACCCAACCTGAAACCCATCAGAATAATTGTTACATCCCTAGTCATTAGCCATCTAAAAGCGATAAAAGTACGAGTGATGATACATTCACTATAGTGATAAGTGGGGCTCATATGTTGGATTGATACTAAATAAATTATATTTAAGCGATCGATTTTTGTTTGACGGTGGTTTGATTTATCTGTTCTTGTGGTTTGATTTATCTATTTTTGTGGTTTGATTCAATCGACATTAATTTCTGATTTATGTTTTTTGTCGGTGGTCTTTTGAAAAATTATATCCCCACTCGGTTGATGGTTGTTTGCTGATGAAATTAGTCTTGGGTATCAATATTTTTTACATGACAGTTTGGATCGTCTACAACTCCTTCTTTATTTATGTGTCTCGTTTGGACAAAGACAAGGAGATTTAGGAAGCTTCTGAATTTTATTAGTATGCTTAATTCCATAAAAAAATTATTTTATTTGTTTTTTGGGTTGTAAAATGTTTAGATTGTTTAATCCAATTATTTACTTTTCAAAAACTATATAATTATAAATTTTTTTATGAATTTAATAAAAATTTAGCAGTATTTTTTAAAAAGATAATTTAATTTATAAATGGATTTATATTAACCACACATCATATGAGTCTCCAAAAAATAGGCCCCGAGCATATGTTCGGATCGCTCCTACCATAAGTCGAGTCTGGTCAAAAATAGAGATTTCAATATTTTTGAAGGGTTTTATCATTCAAATTTTTTTTAATTTAAATATTTAATAAATAACATAATTAATATAAAATCTCTCAAATTCGATATAAGAATTATAAAAATTCGTGTGTCCATGATAATTATAAAAATATTCTTTAAATAAATAATAAAATTAAGGGTAAACTACTCCAGTGATCTCCTAATTAATTGGGGATACTTATTTTGGTCACCCAATTACAGAACTCGTCAATCAGGTCATCCAACTTTTAAACCTTACCTTCACAGCCGTTAATTAAAATCTGTAAAATTATACATTTAATCACTCTAATTTATTTATTATTTTAATTTAATTATAACTTAAATTAATAAATAAAATTAATCACCAAATCGATTGATAACATGTGTTATCACCAGATTTGATGATTAATTTTATTTATTAATTTATTTTCATTTATTATTTAATATTTTTTTCTTCAATCAGGTGGTGAAACGTGTCACCATCTGGATGAGAAATAAGAGAAAAAATAAAATTTTGATGAATTACCATTAAAGGGATTTGAACCCCTGCCCTACCACTAGGCTAATATAATTTATGTGATATGAGATATTCACATATATTATTAAATGATTACTTTGTTAGTAAAAACTTACAATGTATTAAACGAATTATAAAATTTTAAATCGATTAATATTTGAATAAAAATATTAAATATTTAAATTAAAATAATAAAATATTTAATAAATAAATTAAAATAATTTAATATTCAAATATTAAATATTTGAATAATTTTATTTATTATCATTCGAATTAAAGTATTTGAATATTCAAAATAATATATTAAAATATTTAATATTTGAATTAAATTATTCATTTTTTAATATTCAAAATAAAATTATTAAATATTTTAATTAGAATATTAAATTTTTATATATTTTGATTCAAATTAAAATATTCTAACATTAAATAAAAATATTTAATATAATATTCAAATATTTTGATATATTAAATACAAGTATTCGAATATTTTAATTCAAATATTGAGTATTTAAATATTTTAATTCAAATAATAAATATTTTAATTCAAATATTAAATATTCAATTATTTAAATTCAAATTAAAATATTTAATATTTGAATATTAATCGAATAAGAATCTTATTAATTGCTTTAATAATCTTTAGTTTTTACTAAAAACATAATCATTTAATATTGTATTTTTGGATTTTATATCTTAAAAATCATATTAGCTCAGTGGTTCAAGCCTCGCTTTATAAGAGTGTAGGGTTCATATCCCTTCAATGGCAATTCACTTGAACTTTTTTTTTTTTTCTCACCAGTCAGATAGTGAAATTAATTGGAGAGAAAAATATATTAAATAATAAATAAAAATAAATAAATAAATTGATTGATTAAATTAAAATAATAAATAAATTAGAGGATTAAATCTATAATTTTAGAAATTTTAATTAACGTTCACGTCACTACTGTTAGTCTTTTCTGTGATACAAATAGATATGGTTTAAAAATTGAGTGACCTGATTGACGAGTTCTTTAATTAGGTAACCAAAATAGGTATCCCAATTAATTAATTAGGTGATCAATGGAAAAATTTACCGTAAAATTAACACGAAATTTTACAATATATATAGAAACGATATTTTTTCAACTACCATATTGATTATCCTCGGACATCGTGTAAAAAGATATTTTTATTGATTTTTTTTAAAATAAAGTATTAGTCACGTTTCCATTGATATGTTTTAGCTATTTCATTAACTACTAATTAAACTTTTTTGTATATATTTGGCAAATAAGAGATTCCGAAAATCTACGTCGAGGCCAGCGATGTAAAACCCAATCTTGACGCCACACAAATAGTAGCTGTCATCTTATTAATTTGTATTATTATTAAATTAAATTATTTATAATAACACCGGTAAGTAAATTTTAATAAAAAAATTAAAATAAACATATTTTTATATATAATCATTAAATTATATTTAACTAAAATTTATAAAAAATTATTATTATTTTTATTTATTTAAATGAAATATTTGAGAAAACTCACATAGAAAATTATATAAATGGTATATTAATTTTTTTTGCTAAAAATATTTAACCGTGTTAGTATAAATAATTTAATTTATCAATAATAAAATTCGACTGATGTTATTTAATAAAATTAAAAATTTATTATTAAATTATAAATTTAATGATCTAAATTGTAAATTACCCTTTTACCCCTATTTTTTTCAGAGTTAAATTACCCCACAATTTCTTTTTGAAGCTACTTTTGTTCCCTTTGACAGAAGAAAACCCTAAAACCAAAATCCCCTATTTGTTTTGCTATGCAGATAGGTCCTGAAACCCTAACCATATGTCCAAAGAAGAATCCAAGTGAAAAGCACTGCGATTTCTGTATGATGGCTTCAAGCTTTGTTTCCCCATTGCCAGATGCATCTTGGGTCGTTGGTGATTACATTGGCATGGAAAGTTGCTTTGATCTATATAACAACGAACAGGTTTCAGGCGGCAGTGTTTGCAGTGAAAGGCGTGTGAAGCGCCGAGAACAGTCTAGGAAGATGGAGAAGAGAGAGTTTCCTCCGCCGTTACCATCACTTACTCGTACCCAGAATCAGTCACCCCATATGCCTTGGGTGCTTAAAAGATATTACACCGACGATGGGCGGTTGATTCTTAGAGAAGAGAAGGCTAAACACCATGATTACTTACGTGCTCATCGATCTAATGGTCGTTTGACATTGCAGCTTGTTCCTTTAGATCATGGCGTTAATGATACTGAGGATAATGATAAGGAAGAAGAAAAGGAAGTAAAATCTTCCATTGCTGAGAGTAATACAGTTGATAATGGGAAGTGCATGAACTACAGCAGTGTAAGAACAAGTCCCACATGTTATCTGGGTATGCCAGTGCCGGCAATCAGGCCAGTTCACCCTTAGGTACCCTAAACCTAAGAAAAAACTCTTCCATGCCAGTTTCTTCTGTTTTGTGTGATCTGTTTCGTTTTCTTTCCCTAGAGATTTGATTTATTAGTAATGGTGGTTTGGATTTTCGTCTTCTTGATTGGGTTTCATCATCATCCTATCATAGACTGTAGATTATATGTGTGATGTGTGAAGTACAGCTGCATCCCAATGTCTGTTCTGAACTGATGATTGGGGTTGACCTCTTGCACTTCACTGCTGATTGAGTCAGCCAATGTATCAGGTCAAACCCCTTGTTTATTTTGATACAACTTTCAGGCTACTCTTACAACTTTCAAGTTTTACTTGACGTTGGAAAAGATTTATATGGATTTAAGTAGGTTCAAATTGACGCGACATGAAAATATTCGATTCGTTTTGATTCAGTTTAAAATTTAAATTTTGATTTAACTCGAAAAAAATTTAAATAAAGTTTTAGTTGTAAAATAAAAATTTGAATAACTCGAAATTTTTAATAAGTAGAAGATGTATTTTTATGTTTAAGATGAGTTTCTCGAATTTTTATAATATATTGATATATAAAAATATAAAAATAATATTATAAAATACGTAAAAAATATAAAGAAATATATATATATACATATCTTATATGATTAGTGATAGTAACTTAAATTAAACCAAATTGTATTATAATATAATAAATAATTACAATTAAATTTTTATAAGAATTCAAAAATTCGATTCGATTTGACTCGACTCGAAAAATTTTTGAATTGAAATTTGAATGTAAAATTAGACTCATCAATTCAAATAACACAATTTTTTTTAACTTGGCTCGATCAAACACTCACCCCTAAATTTAGATATAAATTTATTTATTTTTTTACAGAAACTGCATGGAATGGATGAAATGGCATGATTTCCTTTTACTATTCGTCATTTTTTGGTTATTCAACCCGAAAATAAAATTTCTATACCCGAATCCGATTCAACACATGGTGATTTTCAACCCAAACTTTAGAATTAAAATTTGTCTCTAACCTAATTCGAGTCAAACAAATAAAACATATAATTTCCTATTTTTATTTAAAACAAAGTGGATAATAGGGGGAGAAAATAAGGCATAAAGATGATTTTAACCCTTAACGTTTATAATTTTTATCATATTGACCCTTATTCTGTTTTGGGATAAATTTAGCCCTTAACCTATATTTTTTTAACAAATATCTTATTTTTTAACTAACATGATAACTGGACAGTTAAAAATTTAACGATGATGACATATCATATGCATATGATAATATATTTTAAATGACATGACATCTAGCTTATCAAATACATATATATAGAATATAATTTTATTCTAATATAAAATATAAAACAATTAAAATTTAAATAAAATATTAAAAATTAATTAATTCTACGACATGTTTAGTAGCATTTTATTTTAGAATTATTTATTTTTTAATATTTTATTTGAATGTTAATTATTTATATTATATATGGGAATAAAATTATATTTCATATATAGATATATATATTTGATAGGTTAGATATCATGTCATTTAAATATATTATCATATGCACATGACATGTCATCGTCATTAAATTTTTAACTGTCCAGTTATCATGCTAGTTAAAAATTAAGATATTTGTCAAAAACATATAGGTTAAGGGCTAAATTTATCCAAAAAAGAATAAAAATCAAAATAATTAAAATTATAAACGTTAAGGGTTAAAATTATCTTTACGTGAAAAAATAAAAAAAATTTATAGGAATCTGTGTTCTATTTTCATTCAATAAAATAGAAAATTTAATTTAAAATTGTGTATATAGGAAAATCATAATAATTACCTCTAAAAATATTTTCATTCAATAAAATGATAGAAATTAAGGTATTTTTTTACCTTAAATATGATCCTATAAAGTCAACTTAAAACCTTTCCAATTTAGATTTTCGTGCAACAGAAACGAAGCTTAGATTAGGCCCAAAGGACCTCGGCCCCTCCAAGAATTTGAAAGTTTTATACAGTCCTTTAAGATTTTTTTTTTTTAAAAAAATAATTTGATCTTTTAATTTTTAAAATGAAAACTATATTAAAAATAATGTTTTCTAATATTATTAATTAAATTATCTAAAATTTTAATTTAATCCTTTAACCTTTTAGTTTAATAACAATTTAAGTTATTATAAATTTTAATTCTCTAAAATTATTGTAATATATATTTATTTTGCAATATTTGATAAGATTTATAAATATAAGCATGTAATTTGCAATATAAACAAGAAGGCATATAACATAATTCATGGTGATATTAAATATAAGTTTATTTCACACTAAGCAAACATATATTTCTAAGACATGTCTTGTAGCTAAACATATAATTCAATTCATACTAACATGGAAGAAACACATCGCAATATGTATACATCTATGCATATATTTATAGTGGTACTTTGTCTTTTAATCGTATTTTCTTCCGTGCCCTTGTTAAAAAATTTTAAAAAAATTAAATTCTAAATTTTAACCCTAATTTTTTACACCATAAACCTTAAAAATACATCTACCCCTAAACCTTAACTACAATCTCTAATCTTAAACCTAGACATTAACCCTAAATTCATTAATTTAAAGTTTAGGCACCAATGAAAATATGATTAGAGGATAGACGATTTACACCTTAATTTAAATACAAATATCAATAATCAAACTATTAGGAGGCACGGTAATTAATGATTTATTCACAATCTCATTTATTAGGGATGTAAATCGTCTACCTTCTTTCTCATGCCTCCATTCGTGCCTCCGCTTTAAATTAGAGGTTTAGGGTTTAAGAAATTAAGGGTATGGTGTATTTTTTAGGGTGTAGGGTTTAAAGTTTAGAATATAAAAAATAAGGGTTAGGGTTTAAAATTTATTTTTTAAAAAAATTTTCAAAAAAAGACAAAAGGATACATAATAAAGTGACAAAAATTTTACTCTTTATTAGGAGGCACGTTGAACGGTTGAAGTATTAGAAGTCAAATTATATCTTTATAGGGTTATTAAGGTCATTTAGACATCTAAGGGTACTTTAGTAATTTAACACTCTAAGGGTATTTTTGTAATTCACAAGTGAGGATTTTTTTGGTGTTTGAAGAAAATAAAAGTGTACAAGTTGGCAATAGGAGAATCAAACATGAGATATATAGGTTAATGATAAAAAATTTTAAATACTAAGCCCTAAGCAATACCCATATTTAATATATTTACCAAAACTTATATTTAACTTTAGTTATCTACTATATTTTTAAATCTAAGATATGTTCCAATTAATTAAATACTAATATAAATTCTACTTGGCGTACATATATACCAACCAATTAAATATTTAAAGATTAAAATAATAAATCTAAATCTAAATATTTATTTTTAAGTAATTTAAAATTTATATTATATCTTAAATAAGGGTAAATAATTACAAAACTTTTAATTATTTAATAACGGATGTATTTTCTTATATGATATATGACATGCAGTGATGAAACTAAATAGGGATGGAGAAAAATAATCGCTTCTCCTAAATTTTTTTTTCCTTTTATTTAAATTTTTTAAGATTTATTTATAAATTTATTCTATTTTTAAACATTTATATTTTATTCTTTAATTTTAAATTTTGACTCCATCTTTAACGACATATATCTAATGTAAGGGTTTTTTAATGTTTAATTCTAGCATGGTATTTTGTTATTCGAGTTTAATACTCATGTTTTTATTTATATTTGTCATGTCATATTTTTATGTTGTATACTGAGATTTAAATTGTTAATATGGTATTTTCTTATTCGAAAATAAATTCGATTAGTACTAAAGGTATTGATAAGAGTTTTTGTTTATTTTTTGAATAATGAGTTCTTAAAATGAACTTGTTTATGTAATAAAATTTTAATTGAAATGTCATTTTAACTCACAAATTTCAATAGTAATAATATGATAATTGATTTGGTATTAAGTTTGGGCACGGTGGGGTACAAACCCTTTTCTACTTGTAATAACTCTTAAACCCAAAAAAATAAAAATTTATGATTACTTTTAGTGTTCAATCCATTTAACTCAAATAATCTATGATCACTCAATTATTATTCAAAAATATAATTTTTAAAGAATCCCAGATCAAAATTTTTCAAAAAAAATTAAAAACTTAAGCTGAAATTTTAAATTTAAATTTTGGTGATATAATAATACTTAGTGGTTGGCTTGGTGGTTAGGTGCCTAGATCTCTTTGCATAAGGTTGAAGGTTTTAATCCTCTTTTACCCTTTTGAGAAATTAAATTTTAGTACTCGATAATTGAAATAGAAAAAAAAAACATAATACTAGTGATGATTTTTAAAAAGTAATTCAATAACAAAAATAAAATGTAAGAATAATTTAGTGACTAATAATGTTGTTTACCAAAAAAATAACATATGGATCGTTGATGAGGAGAGATAAAATGACATTGAAATTGATTTTTTAAATAACCTCAACATTATTGTTATTTTTTAATGGTCATTGATCAAAATAAATAATAATTTTACCAAAAAATATAACAAACAACATAAATAATTTGGTTAGCAATGATAGAAAACTTTATATATTAAGGATTGAGTTCCCTTTGATTAAATTGATCTTAGAGGATAGTTGATCTATTTGATTCCATGATGGACACATGAAATCCAGGAGGATTAACCCAAGGTTAAAGAGTTGATGTTCTGTTAAAAACAACAATCTGAAACAATTTCAGACTTCAATAACTTATAAATTTACCATTCAAATGATTTATACGACAGTAACAAACGAACTGCTAAGTAATGGATAACTAATTAACCATATATTACAACAGATACAACTTATACTAATCAGCATACGCTGAAATGAGTCCATTTCATCTTGTCTTAATCATTAGTTGAAGAGTTGCACAAGATTTGGATACAATTAGGGAAGAAACGGAGTCGGAGGACTTCTATAATTTTGATTTCATTTTAAGCCTTAAAAGTAAGCTTGTCTCTTAAAATTTCTTGATTTTTTTAGGATCATGTTAGTTTAATTACGCTTAAATATTAATTTCCTGATTTCCTGACTTTAAATCATCTCCTAATGCACTGCTATAAAAGAGTATGGGGTTAAACAAGACAAGGCTAGCCATAGCCATAGCCATAGCCAAACCAAAGTGCGTGGGATTTGGATTATTATATGCCATATCAACTAACTGATTTGATCCAACCATCTCAACTTTAGAATCCAAACGAACACCAAAAAACAAACAAAGAACTCAGGATATGTCTACTACTGACCAGGAAAAACTAGGAGGGGTTCAACTTCATGCCACAATAAATGTCCTGCAAAATAAAGCACTACAAGTCAGGACAAATGGAGTGAAAATTCAACAACAACAAAAAGGGTATAAAACGACACATCAAAATATTGTAACATAAAACTAGAATTTAGTACAGTTTGACAGGGCAGAACAATGATAAAAGACCAATAATACATAATCAGTAACCTTAAATAACCTTCAAGTTTGCTCACTAAGCTCTTTTGTGGCAATTTTGAATTGCTGTCCGCCCGTCCCTTGCCTTAAAAGAACTCATAAAACAAATCAGTTCTCTCAAAATCCTCACAAAAGGGTTTTGTCTAATAATCATTTATGGGTGATTTTTGGAGAACATTTCTATGCCTCCAATCAAAGCCTGGTTTTGATGATCCACCCATTCCTAGGTCACCTCTTTAGTATGGCTTTCACAATGTTGCTAAAGAGCAAGGGGACTATTTGGTTTGAAGGCAGTGAGCGGAGGCAAAAAAGAACTAAAAAAAGTTATGCATTCCAGTGTTTGTTTTTGAGAAGATGCAGATATGAGACTAGTGAAAACTAAAGAATATTCCGTTTGATCTTTATAAATGTAAATATCAATATAATTTTAAAACAAGACAACCTAAGAGTATGATCTATAACCATGGTAACACAACAAATTCACAACACAAAATATAGCATTTCTAGCAGAACATGATGCCCAACAGATAAAGCTTTATCATGTTCAGGCCGCACAAATGCTAAAGTAAATCATGTGAAATCAAATATAATACAAAAGGCGAAGAAATTTCTAAAAAAAATATATGAAATTCTATCAGAGAAACAATACCTAAACAGTTACTCGTTTGCATGATGTGGCCATAGATTCATTCACAGAGATAAGCCTTTGAAAGCTGAAGATCTATCACATTGGACGTCCATCCCTTCAAGCAGCTTCGAAAACCCAAAAGTTGAAGAAAGATCTAATGTGTTCTTTTCACTCACAGATTCATCATATCTTTTACCACTATCATCTTCCATGCTACCAACATTTCCAAACATGCTTCTAACAGGATGAATTATCTGGCCAAACAATTGAAATGAACCAACACCTACTTTGCTCGAGCTGCAGCCAACATTTTCAGTAAATTCTGTGCCGAACGAAACCATGCTGCTCTGGCTATCTGGTGACAGGTTATCGGACTGTGAACTGCCAATGTTAAGCTCAGTGGATACCCTATTCAACTTGGGCAGCCAGTAGTTGCAAGAGAAACTATCAAAGGACATCATTGGGGTATTCTCACTAGCATAGTTGGTTGAACCTTGCACGTGAAAATGATTTTGCCTGGCTCCCTGCATGCCAGCAGGAAAACAATTGTAATTCAACGGTGATGGATTCATGTACCTCATTGTTGAATTGGTTAACCCTGTCATAGGGAAGAAGATTTCTCCATCTGAATCAGCCATCCCAGACTCCAGAGAAAGCTTGGACTTCTTTGCCAAGGGAAATGAGGACTGAAGTGGTAAGGAGGAAGCAATTTCAACTTGCCATGGACTCACTCTCCTTGAATTCAGGAGAGCATCAAGATCATCCCATGCAACCTAATGATATATCAAGAGAATGAAACCATGAGTCAGAAAAGGTAAACAGGAAGATATTTTATAAGTAGCAAAATGGATAAAAACCTAATACCTCTCAAATACCTAAATGTAATAAACCACATCCTAGCACAAAACTCAACCCCCAAATTGCGGCCTCTGAAATAGAGAAAACATAGAACTAAGCAGAAACTGTTCCACCATTATTACTAGTCATAAACACCACGGATGAAAGTGCAGATGAAACCAGACCTTTATCAAACCACCAAAAGTTTACTTGTTCCCGACTAAGAAGGTCGGATTACATGAGGATTACATGAAGAGTACGACAAGATACATTTCAACCGAGCATCACAACTAAAAACTGCCAAATTGATGCGAACTGAAGTTATTAAACTGTATTTTTCTTGTCAGTCAAGTGGCTAAACGTTTAAAACATTAGCACTTTATTCTTTTAACAAATATAAAATAATTCTAGATACACATACAACAAAATATCAAGACAAATATATAACATTTTACTCCTAAGGAGAAAGCAATACATAAAATGCCACTCAGAAGTCAAACACAGCGTATAAGAAAAGAACGAAATTGATGCAAATCACTCCCAATCTAAATCAATGACTACTAAAAATCTGAATTGCACCAACCCCAACATTGAATCTCGACCAACTTTCTATGGAGACTAACTCCAAGATTTATTATACATTTTTCTGGTTTCTGTACCTCCAATCTCATTAAAAGGTTAAATTAATGATTGTGATAACCTCCGTATAGAACACTGGTTTTAGAGGAAAATAAGCAAAAACTGAGATATACGAAAGTAAAATGTAGCCTTGTTATTCCTCGCTCCATCAATCAACCATTACAACTTGTTCTAAATATGCATTTTGACATATCCGATTTTAGGCCAATGTTTTAATCAGTATAGAAAACTTAGTACCTTCTGGGTTAATAATCAATAAATTGCTAACGTTATGAACAAATGCATTCTATTTAACAACCCAATTCAAACTGAGTTCAAAGGATTTTTACCAGAAGCATTCGCCAAGGAGAGGCAATCCAGGGGCCAGAATCCGATGAAGCAGCAGAAATAACAGTCCCTTGAAAGCAGGACATTCTCGAGGAATCCTCTGTTTCAACTGCCATCTTCACTCTGGTCCCAGCAGACCAGTATATACTGAGTGCAGCCTCCACCAACTCCGATCTCACCACGAAATCAGTCCAACCGGGCCGAGGATAGTACACAACCTCGAATGGCAACCCCTTCGCGGCACTCTCTGCTGCTTCCGCAACCGCCTCAGCCGTCATCCTTCCCCTTCCTTCCTCTTTCATTGCTCCTCCGTCACTTGGATTTCTCCACCTCCCAGAATCCCCTCCACCTTCTCCTTTCTTCATCGCCCGACGGACTCCAATAAACATTTTCCCATTTCCATCCCTCATGAAGACTACGGAATCTCCGGCGATGAGCTTCTTTTGATTAACGAATTTGCTCCACCCCGTAGTGAGCAGATGCCGACGCGGCGTTCCTCGGAAAATATGGCGAAACTCCCAAGTCCCGCCGCGAACGTCGGTGATGGAGAGAGTCTGAACCGGTGGGTCAGCATTGTAGTCGAGAGGCGGAAAAATAGAGTCGGCGCAAAACCGCGGAACCGAGAATCCGCCGCCATTGTTAGCATCGGACGGCGTTAAAATCTTGGCAAACGGAACGATCTTATCAGAATCTTCAACTTCACTATAAATGTCAAAAAATTGATTGGGAACTCTAGAAGGTAGAAGAGGATCGAGAAAGAGTTTCACGAAGACTTCGTCAGTTATGGGATCGACGAGGCAATGAACGTCGGAGATAACGCAAGCGATTGCGGGCTTGGAGAGTACAAGAGAAGACAGTAACTGCGTCGAACCGCAGGATTGTTCCACGTGTCCTTGAGGAAAGTAGTGAACTCTGGATTGAACAGTGGGGATTCGAACGGATGAGCCAGCGCAAGCTCTCCAAATCCTTAAATCGACGTGGCAGACCTCTGCAGTCGGCGGCCTTGGAGGCGGCATCGGTGGGCTTAGGGTTTTAAAAGAAGAAAGATCTACAGAAAGTACGGTCTGTTGAAAAGGGGCAGAATTGGGGGAAGAGAGTAAGGGTCGGAGAAACAGGCAGAAAACAAAAATTCTGTTAGCATCAGCAGAAATACTAATAGGGTAGGATTTCTTGGATTGGTTAGAAATTTACAGTTTTAGCCCACGACCAACCTAAATAAAACAGACTCTAACCTCCTACCTCACTCTTCGACTCCATGCGTGTTCTTCACTCGCTCTTCCCCCCCCCCCCCCCCCCCCTATTTTTTAGAGATTTATTTCCATTATTTCATATTATATACTTAATTTTAATAGAAGAATTTCTTAATAATTTTTTTATAGGTATAAAATTATATAATTTAAGTAAATTTAATATTCATCGTATATAATTCATTTAAAAAAAATACAATTGAACCTAATAAATAATTTTAGTGAAAAATAAGATGAAATTCCTTACAAAATTCAAATTTAACTTACATTTTTACAGAAATATTATCAAAAAATTAAAAATAATATAAACAAATATTATTTTATAATAATTTAAGACAAATATATTTTTTTCTATTATATAAAACAGGACACTCCTCTAACTTCTTTTCAAACCTGATCAACTCATTCCTAATTTTAAGCATTGAAATAAATAAAACATGAAGTTGCCATGTTTGTCCTATTATTAAAGTGCGAAAATACCCTTTTATGACGCTTTTAATATAATCATTAAATTTTTAATTAAGGTCATAATTATTAGTTGTTGTTAATGAACCGTGTGTAATTCATATTTGATTATATTTAATTTAAATTTTGAAATTTGCAATCCTATTTTTCTCCATTAATCCCAGCATTATTTTCTCTTCAAAGTCATCGAGGGTAACTGAAAATCTTTTACAACACTTTCTCCGCTAAATTTTATGTTTATGAAATGAAAATAAAAACGAAAAAGTACAGACAATCCGCGAGTTGCAGAGTTATCTGAAGGAACAATATTCGATAATTACGCGTCAATTTACACGATCGTTATTAGTAACTATATAAATTTATGACGTTGAATCATAGTTAATCTTACATAACATCACGATTTTTCGGTCGGGAAGTTCTAAGAAACGACAACCTTAAAAAAAGCTAAAAAACGACGGTACCGTTTTTCTTACAAAAGTTGTAAGAAATTCGGTACACACTTTTTAGTATATACCAAAATTCTTATAATTTTTATAAGAAAAACGGTATATACCGAAATCCTTATACTTTTTATAAGAAATTCGGTTTATAAACTAAAATTCTTACAGTTTTTGTAAGAAATTCGGTATATACCGTTTTTCTTACAAAAATTATAAGAGTTTTGGTATATACCGAAAAGTGTGTACTGAATTTTTTACAACTTTTGTAAGAAAAACAGTACCGCTGTTTTTTAGTTTTTTTTTAAGGTCGTATTTTTTTAGAATCACCCTTTTTCGGTCATGACGCTTGTCCGGATAAAATAAAATATGCATGTAGTTGAGATCTTAACGGAATTTAAGACCGAGAGTAACTAACACTAAAAGGATGATAACTTATAAGTTAGCAACCACCAAAGTCATCATTGGATGATATTCGTGACTCTTGTTAATTTTATTAGTCAACAATTGAACTCTACTTCATATTATCCAGTTATTTCATCTTTCGGGTTGAATTTCGTTTTGGATTAGTGGTTTTATCCTATGGGCTGAGCAGAGTCGTTCCTGAGATTTTAGTGACCATAGGGCAAACGTAAAAAAATAGATCCTAAAAATAAGTATTAGAAAAAAAAATAGTTTTTTAACAAGAAGTATTAATAAAATTAAATTAAGTATATATCTATTAACAAATATCAGGAAAAAAATTAAGCCCCTAATAACAAGTATTGATAAAAAATTAATCTTTAATAATAAATACGAGGGAAATGAATTTTAAAAGTAAGCCTCTAATAACAAATATTGTGAAAAATCTAACCTCTAATAACAAATATTGAAAACTATTGTCCTAATAATAATTATTGAAAAAATAGACCTCTTATGTAAGTATTAGAAAAAATTGGATCCTAATAACAAATATATTAAAAAAATAGGTCTCTTATATTAAATATCGAAAAATAAATTTTAAAATTAGACTCCTAATAATAAGTATTAGAAAAAAAACCTTGACTCTAGTAGCAAATAACGAAAATAAATAAATTTTAATAGTATATATTAATAAATATTAAAAATTTGTTTCTTTAGAGTAAACCCCTAATAATAAGTTTAGTAAAAGATAAACCCTTAACAACAAGTATTACAATAAATTGGAATTTAGAAATCATAATAAAAAATATTAAAAATAAATTTTAAGAGTATATCTAATACAAATATTAAAAAAATTAAAACCTTAATAACAAGTACGAAAAGATAATAATAATAACTTATAATAATAAACTCATATAGTAATAAGTATTAAAATAATAATAATAATAACTTATAATAATAAATATTAAAAATTAAATTTTAATAATAAATATTAAAAAATAAATTAAATATATTTAATAAAAAATTAAAATTAGGGGCCCTGGTAAGGGTGGGCTTTGGGCCATCTCCCTTATAGCCCACCCTCAAAGACGGCATTGGGGCCGAGTTCTACTTCAAATGGTGATGTTGGATGGGAGTACGTTTCGAGAACCTTACTTATTTGTTGTTTTGGAGATCGAGTACTATATCATCGTATGCATCAGATATTATATCATGATTCAGATTTTTATCGGATTTATTAAATTTTCAAAAATTACCTTATAGGATTAAATATGATTTCGGAAAAGAGATCAACGAAAAATAAAATATTATTTCGCTTTTGTGATTATTTATATTTTAGAGATACACTAAACTCTTTAACGAACAACCCTTTACTATTTCTTTAATAGGCAACTCGGTACTTGAAGCTTCTCATGCTTATTTAGATAATTAACATCAATATGAACTTTACTTTAAACGTTCAGTTCATTTATTATTTATGTTTTAGGATACTTATTTTTTTTTTAAATAATTTTAGGATACTTATGTAATTGAACATTCGGGAAATTTAATTTTGGACTTAATGGATGCATATTTTCATAAAATTATTTATGGATATTTTATGAATCATTTGAGAAAATATTTAAAGATTTAGTTTATAATATTGAGATACTTGATGTGATTTACTTAGACATTTAATCTAAAATTTGAATCTCTTAAACCTAAAATATCTTACTTGAGGGGAAAATTTGTAACTTGATTTTTAAGTTTCAATATAAGAAATTAGGTTGACATAATTAAATATGGTTAAGTTATGCATAAACTGTTTTTATACCTAAAACCTAATTTTCAGATTTCAATGACTCAAAAAAAAAAAAGACAACATTTGGGATGGTGGTTTTTCAAATATTGATGAAAAATAAATAGTTCAAACCTCATTATTATTTATTAAAGATATTTTACCTCCATCATTGGGTTCGAGTATTATAGACAATATCGCAATCATAAGATCAAACGTGAGTGATATGTGTTTAATTTATGGATTCCGAACACTTCTAATTTCGTTATCTTTATCTCTTAAGGCGTTGAAATTTTATGACCTTAACATTACACGATATTTTTTCATCCTTTCATGTTTCCATCTTCCATGCCAAGTAAAGCCAAGCCTTAATAGAGTGTATAGATATGTTGGGCATTTTCAAATTAAGGTGCATCATATGGAAAAAGAAAACAAATACGACTTGCGTACAAGGAATAGGAAACAATGTTACGCAGGGTATACATAAACCTTAGCAAGAGACACTTACAATACATAAAAACTAAGAAGATTCAAATTGAATTAGGACAATTGGTAGAATGTAAATTGATGGCCAAGATTATCCACTTCTTTTCTTTCGATAAAAAAATATCAAAACAATCATATACAATGCTTATTAAGTTATTATTTCTTCCAAGTTCGGAAATTAAAGGATTCAAATCTTCCTAATAGCATGATAGAAAAAGAAGCAAATGCACAAATTATAGTCGAGAATATATAATTCACCCCAGATGTTCAATGTACGTATATCCGAGTCAATTATCAAAACCGGACATCGTTAGTGTATAATTTAACCTTGCTTCAAAACAAAAGTACCCAAGTTCACATCTTCCTACTTTTCATAAATAAACAAAATCATGGTATACAAAAGATGACACAAGAATCGTACCTATCTTCATCAAGTGTGCAGGAAACAAGGCTTTGTAGTGTTGAACCATGGGAGTTATAGCACAATTCCATGTATTGTGCACGATCACTTCTCGAACCAAATGCAAAGTTTGCCAACCTTCTCGGGTTTTCTCTTGCTTGACAACAAAATGGTCTTCTTTTAGTTCAATGTTAAAGATGGTCTGCCATTGTCTTTTAAGTTGAGGTTATGATAGCATTCTGTTCGCAATGTAAAAGGGAGAAAAAAGGACCATAGTGCTCGGTTACTGTGATTTGAAAGGCTAACATTAGGTATAAAGAAAAAATCTTACCACCAATTATTGTTCAGAGGTGTCGAAATGGTTGTGCTCTGAGGAAGCAGCTGCCTCTTCCTTTGGTAAATAATGGGATTTTGTATTTTCTTGATCAGATATTCCATTTGGACCATCATCTTCCCGGTCAGAATCCTTTTGTGACCCAATATTTTGCACTATTTCTTTATTATCTTGAGATTTCTCAACTGTTTCAACATGTTGCTGGGCTTGAGCTTGCGACCTAGACAAAGGAAAAGCCGCAGAAGCACCACCTGATCCTTTTAAAAGACAAACATACTTGAACACTAGTTGTTTATAGTTATTTAGCAGGTCCTCAACATCATTTATTGTCAAATCACCGGCATGAGCAAACATATAAGGGTAATCTTGAAACACTTTGCTCGGCTGATCCTCCTTCAGAAGTATAGTTGCCCCTCTATTCTCCAACTCCGAGATTGTTGGAATTTTAGTGATTGAGGACTGATCTTCTTTACTTGACCATTTTCCTTCAGAAGATTTTGGTCTAATAGCATGGTCCTTCTTAAGAGTGTGATGCCTGGATTCAGTTAGTTCTCTCTGATCTTGTCCAGCAATTTGGTTAATTTGATTGGACAAACCATCCAAATCTGTTGAAAGGCCAGAGAGAACGGCTTGAGCAAACTCCATGTTTTTCTCAAACTCAGATTCCTCCATCGAAAGGGATTTTGCATCAATATTTGAAACAAAAGCCTCAGCAGAGAGCATATTCGTGAAAAAATAGGCTGCTTCAGAAACTAATCGAGATTGACGTCTATAACGTTGTATATACAATAAATTTGAGTGAAATTGTGGAGGATTTGCCTGCATAATAATTTACATTAGGAAAAAAACATTATTACAATTTTTAATGGAGGGGTGATCAACGAAACCAATTATGCATACTTTACTGATCTTACCTTTATAGTAACATAAATCAACACAGGAAGAAAATCATCAGCTCCAGGTGGTTTATCGTTTGAAGCATTAAGCAATAAATTATTGATAACCTTGCAGCAATTGAGGATACACACAAGCTTGTCTCTTGGAGCCTTGTACATATTGATTTTTTGTAACTCTTTCTGTGCAAGCTGGCAATGTAAAGTATAGATTCAGGGGAGAGACTGATAGGTAGAACAGCTATCACAGTGGGGAATCCAAACTTCCAAGCAGATCAACATACAAGCTTTATTGAATAAGAAATTCTTCAGTAATAAATTAGAACCATAATCAAACTGCATTCAAAGTGTTGGGACATGTATTGCACATGATAAATAAATGTTCAACCAGCAAAAGAGTAGAGGCAGTGAATATGGCATGATATATTGCTCAATAGTAATTATCCACAAAACAAGATAAATTGCTTGATGGTTATTATACCTTAAGTTAAATTCAAGACAAAGTCAGACACATAAAAGAGTATCAAATTAAAAAGGCAGCAATATTTACATTATAATGATGACAAGCTTGTTCTAGATGGACTTTCCTTATTTTGGGGAAGTGCTTGTAAATAATTTGCAACAATGAACTGGTTAAGACTACTATTGTTCACTTAACGTAAATAGAAAACTACATCTACATCATGATTAGTCAGTTTTGCTGATAAAATAAGAAAACCTATTTAGAGTTGGGGAGAAAAACTTATTGACCAAATTCCCAAGTATTTTGCAACTAAAACTACTAAAAATGAGTTGCTCTTTTGTGGAAAATATTTCTAAGGACAACACTCTCTAAAAGCAGCCAAAACATCACGTTCCAATTCATGCATTACTTCAATAGAATTTATTTAATTCTAAGTATAACAGAAATATTAGTCACAAGTTCAACCAACTGCAGGTGCTATGAGCACAAAATCAAAGTGATTTCAACAATCATATTTAAGACAATATCATCGGTCAGGTGTAGAATTCAGAGAAATGAAAAATAGGTAGGAATGAAGCTCCCATAAAAGGGGTACATTTTCCATAGCATGAAACAAAAATGAAAAAGAATAAAATAAAAACAAGGGGGGCATATATATATATGTTACAAAGCATGCAACTTCAAGTATCCATTTATGCATCAGTATTCAAGGTTTTGCTTCCGTTTAATATCTAAATTTAGAGAAGTATACATTCAACAGGAAACAAAAACAAATAAATTGTCATTTAAAAATGGATTAGTGCAGCATTGTCTTGTCATCTTACCAAGGCATACAGCACAATGCCTTGTAGAACTAGAAAACCACATCATGAGAGCACATTCCTCATTAGATCATCCCATAGGAGGAAACGTTAAAATGAGTTCGTATCAATTTACAGAAGCATGCATTCAAAAGGAAACAAAACATATAAACTGCCATCTAAAAGTGGATTAATGCAGCATTGTCTTACCAATGTTACCAAAGCATTCTATACAAGTCCTTGTAGAACTAGAAAACCACATCAAGAATGCACATTCCTAGTTAGGTCATCCCATGGGAGGAAACAAAATGGGTTCATATCAAATTTAGACTTCTATGCTACAATGGGGGTAAGGCACAAAAGAATCTATTACATAATATGACTTCGATAGATTTCTTCTATTTTGGGCTCAACCAGGGATGTATTAAGGAAAATAGATTCTCTATGAGGCAATATTCTTAGTTCTTACCAATGAGATGATGTTCCCTAACATGGTAACATTTTTTATCTTTTACTGTCCATCTGAAAGGCCTCCCTTGGACTAATTAAAGAAGTCATAATACCTATTAGCATTCCGTTCTTGGAAGCATCTAATAAACATGTTAGCCTATATCGTCTGTTTCACCATGTATTTTGAGAATCCCTAGCAGCTTCTTGTTAAGTAGTTAACACCTGATTTCTAGATAGTCATTAATTCTTATGTTCAAGGAAGCAAACACCTTGTAAATGTTTTGTTACTTCCAGCCAATGCCATACATTACACTATTTGCATAGAAGATATCTAAAAGCATACTCTGGCACAGATTAAAAGGATTCTCACTTCTCAGCACAACAGATTGTCAAACATAACAAAAACGGAAATAATTCAAAGAGACCACGTACACCGCACCAAAGGTAAGTTTACATCATACTGCAAACAATGTGCGTGTGTATTTGACCATTTACCAGCCATGATGTCTCGTTCTGAAAGATTGGCTTAATATCCAGATTCTCAGGCCGAATGAATTGCTGAACAAGAGCCATTTTCTCAGAAAGTTGTTCATCATGCTTTACATCATCTGGGAGTGAAGCAAACACACGTGTAAATAACTTTGTCATAACATACTTCTCCAATCCCTGTATTTGAGAAAAAGAAAAGTTGAATACATCAATCCCAGATGGAAGATTTTCCCTTCGAAAAAACAAATTACCCAAATAAAATAAAGGTAAGTAATTTAATGCATTAAATATATGCAAGTAAAATCAGGTATAAGTCGACTTACTTCACCAGCACTGTCCAGCTCCTCCTCAGAGCATCCAGCCCAAAGCGGATGAGCTCGAAAAGCAGATTCCATGTTGGCAAAGAATGCCTGTACGGCCGCACTATCCCTTTCGGGATCAGGAGCATTGTTCGAGAACGAAACTATGAAACTGTAATATGGCGACACGAACGAAACTCAAAAGTCAAAACCTAAAATTACAGCCTAAAAATGAAACAACGCAACCCAATCCTTCTGAAATTAAGTTTGATTCGGAAATTAATTAAAAGAAACATCCACATCGGGAGTTATACATAAAATCGAAGAAATCCACTAACAAATTTAAATAAACGACAAAATAAATAACCATTAATCACTTCCGGTTCGTTTCAAATCACGTTCCATCTCAAGTCTCTACATACATCTAAAGATGAACAATTGAACAAACACAGAGGGAGAACAAATAAAGAGATTGAAAGACCTTTTGATAGATTTGACGAAATCAGCGGCGGCAGGCTGGCGCATACGCTCTAGAAACTCTTGCAATCCTAGGAAAACGTCGGTGTTCTCCATTTCCGGCAACCACCGTCTGAATCTCTTACAGTCTCCTAGCACACGTTGATTAGAGACGGGAAAGGGAGCCTTCTAGAACGAGAGGAGTGCGTGATTGAAGGTAGAGTTGCAGTTGCAGACAATAACCCCAAAAATGTTACAGCTATTGATTTTTCCGGTAAACTACATCCATGCTGTTCAACTATTAGTAAGTTTACATTTTGATCATATAATTATAAAACGTTATATTTACACCACTCAAATAATCGACTTCTTACATTTTAGTCATTTCCCTGGTAGCCAGACAGATAACGTGGTACATTTATAATGGGTTTATTAAACTTTTCGTCACTGTATTATGAATAAATTAACAATTGGATCATCGTATTTTAAAAGTCAACAATCATGCCATTTAACTGTTAAATGTGCTACAATTCTTTACTTTTTGGTAATAACCATTTTATGCCAGTAGCGCTACTATCTCAAATCGCAATAATTACGATCGTTATGTCTATAATAACATATGTTATTAAAAAATCATAACAACGATATTTATAATGATTGAATTAGTATTTATAATGTTTTTAATTATGATAAATATTATACAATTATAAATACGATCGTAATTATAATTTAAATATTTAATTTATGACATTTTTAAATTTATCCTGGCCACCAAAAGCCCAGTCCCGCCCTGATACTCTCGAACTCTTCTCGCCTTAATTCACAGTGTCAAATACAAATACAAATGTGATTTTCTTGGAAGTCCCATTCAAGTCCCCGGATTCATGGCCATGCATTTTATGTGACTTTACTTGCCAGTTGGTCAGACTTCAGCTACAATCTTCAAGTGTTAAATAAATCATATCACACGTAGATAGGTAAAAACAAATTCCAATTCAAAATTATTATTTAGAAAGTTAAAAGCATATTCAAATAATGTATTTTCAGTCGATTGAGTTTAGTTTGATTAACATATTATTGATATAATATATAAAGATGTGAGATCGAACATAATTAAGAGTTTAATATCCTTTAATTTATACAGTGGTGAGTGATTTGTCTAGTATAAATATTATATCAAACTATATGTTCAAAAAATAATGTATTTTCACCAACAGGGGTTGATCCAAGTGGTAAACAACTTTATTCCACTTAAATATGTCTCGGGTTTAAGGTGTTGTGTATGTAAAAAAAATTCTACTGAGAGACTCATCTACCAAAATTAAGTTGTATCGTAGGTCTGTCTAGATTAATCAAGACTAAGCTTTGAAAAACGAAAGAGTAATAAAATAATAATAATATACTTTTCAAGATTAATATTTATATCTATTTTTATAAATATAATTCAAATATTATCCAAATCTAAAATAACTTTAAATCTAATAAAAGTTTAAATATTTGTAATTATCAAAATCTAGATTTTATGACAAGTTCATGCAATAAGAGTTTGCACATTTTTAGCGTATACAACTCCTCATGTTTTTGCCGAACGTATGAATATCAACTTGTATATATTTAAACCACGTTATAGAGATGGATATCAAATAATTAATTTTCCCAGCGTTGTCTTGGATTTCCAATAATGGGATTGAGATTGCTACTAGCCTCATTGTTTCTTCTGGCACCGTCAGCCTCTAGCTTGCCGGAAGTGACCGAGCGACAAGTCGGCAAAACCATGGCTTACGAAGGCAGTGAAGGTTCATGGAACTCCACTGGCAACTGGGAAATAGGGCATGGGTCTGGCGGAAACTCCGATTGGAATTGGACATATACTTACGGGAAAGGTTCAGGCTCCGACAATACTAGCTTTGGATCAGCCACAGGAGAAGGAGCAGACGGTAGTCGATTCGGATATGGATGGGGCAGCTCTAGCTCTGCACCCGCTGACGACGGAACCTTCCCTCGAGACGGCGACACTAACGGGTGTGCTTGTGATTCAACTACTCTCTCTCCGGCTCCGGTGTCCGGCCATATCATGGACATGGATTAAATCCCTACTACTACAACACCTCGGGACAGTAATAAGACTTCTACGTACAGTATGTTTATCAAATACTACGTACAATACATATTTGTATTGGTTAGTACTTACTCACCGTAATCGTATATGTTTGTATTAAGATATTAAAAATAAAGCTTATATGTATTTGTATTAAATATGCAATAAAAGCTTACATATGTTTTATATATGAGCTCATCTTTTGATACATGAAAAAAAAAATTAAAGGAAATCATAACATCTCTCATATGTTATTATAAATTAAAATTGAAAAGTTTGTATAATTTTTTTTAATATAGTTTAGCCTTATTTAAAAATATTAAACATTTATATTTTCGTATGTCAAAATCAATTATAAAATACGAGATTCGAGTTTAAAATATTATATATCAAAATAATAGTAAAACAAATAAAAGTTTATAAATTCAAATACGAGATTCGAGGTGTAGGTAAATCTTTTCTCATTGTACTCTACAATCACGACTAACCTACTAACTTATATACGAAAATAATAATTCTGAACATTAAACTCACGAAGCTGGTGATACATTTTTACTCTACCCTAATTTGTTTTTTTTACATATAACCCTCATTTATCCAAGTAGAGGGACTAATCTAGGAATTATCCAGTTTTCATTGGGCTCAAGAACTTGACAGCCCAAGTGGATCATTGCTCTTTGAAGTGTGAACTCACAAAACAAAACCCTGGGAAAAAACGCTTATCGAAGTTGCAGGCTCTGATTATCGTCTCGTCTACTCTTTCAGCATTCAAGAATGTTGGGTTTACGGTGCTCTGCCGGAGCAGTATCAGATGTCAGTCGTCGGATCCTTCAAAACATGACGGTGCGTATCATTCCTTATTTCTCTTCATCCAAAACATTTACAATTTTGATTATTTTTTGATCCAGGGTTATGATTATATCTTTTCAGATCTAGCCATGTCCTGATTTGTTATAAACATTGGATTTCTGGGTTCAGAAATGTTTGTTTCTGAGGAAAATTAGAAGTGGGTTTTGATCTATTTTGTCATGTTGAATCCTACAAATGTCTTTTTCAATAAGATGTAAATTAGATTTTGGTATAACGGGGCTGAGCCTTTTATATCAATCAATGGTTATTGTTCAATTGGATTTCATGTCTTTTTCTTGCAGTTCCATGGAATAAGAGTGCAAGGCATTCGTGTGGGAAGTGCTGAAATTCCTGACCACAAGCGCATTGCGGTTTCCCTTCAGAGCATCTATGGAATTGGTCGTTCTAGAGCTCGCCAGATCTTAAGCGAGCTCAATATAGACAACAAACTCACCAAGGAATTAACTGGAAGAGAACTAATGTCTCTTCGTGAGCATGTCTCTTCCACATATGTCATTGGAGAAGATTTGGTATAGACTTCTTGCCTTGCTCTACTTCCTTGCTTGAGAAAACTTACTCTCTCTAACATCATTTGTTTCCTTGGTAATTTAGAGACGATGTGTCAATGTGGATATAACCAGATTGAAAAGTCTTCAATGCTACAAAGGGATTAGGCATGAGGATAAATTGCCTTGCCGAGGACAACGAACAAAAACCAATTCCCGGACTGCAAAAAAGGGACTAAATTCCGTTTCAGAAAGACACAAAGCTGCTCATGCTTAGGTCTAGTTTATTGCCTTCAGCTGGAACTTCTTTTGATAGTTGTCATTTTGGCCTGCTACTTATTCAATAACTTTCTTCTTCAATTAAAGCCAATTATGTATCCTTTTCTTCTTCAACTTAGCTAGTTAAGTTCCTTATGTTGGGTGAAATAATGAAGACCCTTTGCCTTTATTTATGGAATTTTTGGAACATGGATTTGATGTCATATCATTATCCATTTCTTCACGTCTTGCTGATGTGTTTATTGATCATTAATTTCTAGGGCTGCCGAGATGCCTTTTATGTGAACATTGTAAAAGCTGGTTTAAAACTGCAGTGGATGGCTGGATGCTAAATTGGTTGCTTTAGTTTCAGGTGATAAGCATAATAGGAGCAATTTGTGTTCCATTTGCTTGCATTCTTGTGCCAGTGGTTAGTATTCTAACGATGTTCCATATGTTTGGCATGCATGTGTTACTTTAGTAGACTTCGAATGGAGGCGACCTGAATAAGTGAAGAAGAAGAGATTTGTATTATCATCTCTTTTCTTTATTCTGTTAATGCTTACTTGAATGATGATAATGGATATTTTATTTTGTTACATGAGCTAATTTTCTTAGTTGTGGATTTATTATTGAATGGTTAAAGATTGTTTATTTTTGCTTCACTGAATTATCTCTGTTGATGATGCTTAGTTGTGCTAATTGATTGTCAAGTAGAAGACATACTATTCATAATCTTAGTTAATCTTAATTATGAAGTTATGTTTTGCTCCTTTGATTTGAAGCCTTACAAGATGAGCAATGACAATTGTCGTAGCAAACTTTAGACATTTGTTTTCGTTCCTTAAAATCTAACGGAGAGAGTGACATGATTGTTAATATTACGTATTTCGTTCGTTAAAATCCAACGGAGAGAGTGACATGATTGTTAATATTACGTATTTGATTCTCATTATTTACAATAATGACTTGTATCATCATCGGTTTGGAAATTTTTTTAACACATCTTAGTCCAAGAGGATTCAATCTTGGGTTGGATTTAAGTAGACATAACAGCTGAACCAACATCTCTTGTTTCTTTAATTTTTACAACATTTTAAATTTAAAGTTATCTTCTAGGTGATAATTAAAGAGAAAAATTAAGCCTAAGAGGTAACTTGGGTTCATGTCTAATTAAAGAGAAAGCAAAATAAATAAGTAAAACATATTAGAATGAAACAATGAATTCAAATGCACTTACCATAATTTAAAGAGTTATTAAACAACCATTATATCAACATAAATAAGTAAAACACACGTAAAGTTAAATATATGATAAATGTAGTCATTAATATCAAATTAAAATTTATTTTAAAAATCACAAACAAGAATCATGATAATCGAATGAGATTATAATGATATACATACATCACGATAATCGAGGGAAATTGTGATCATATAAATACAGTTAAACTTAAACAATGTATTTCAGTTGAACTTAAACTGTTTTTATCGGTATAAGTTCTTGTAAAGATTAGAGATTATAAAGATTTACATCAATATAAATCTTTGTAATTTGTTACTAATTGTTGGACATGAATTTTATGTATTTGGAGTTCCTGTCTATTAACAGATTAGAGATTATAAAGACTTCAACAACTTAATGTCACTGGTTAGAGCTAAAAAACTACACCAACATGCATAAATAAATAAACAATATTTGAATCACTTATATGCATGAAATTGTCAATGTACAAATTGAAGGAATACATAAAAAGCAAGACAACATGAATCATAAGAAAATGTACAAAATATTTTTCGAAGAGGGGTAGAATTTATACATAATGGAAATTGGTATTCACTACAACAATAAAAAATGAGACTTTGAACTTCTATAAAAAATTTCCTTTGCTTCGAGGTCGTTTCGAAATGCAAATAAAAGCTCTTATTCTGCAATCGTAATTCACGATCCTTGAATCATTATGAAATTTTAAACTTTCAGTTGACATCTTTTACGAGTAAGAGAGTTGTTTATTAAATTAGGGTTTCGAAATGCAAAACCAAAAAGATTTTGAAGTTATTGGGAAGAAAGAGATTTGAGTAGTGATTGATTTAACCCTTATAATAAACTCAGCTTAATATTATTTTATTATTTAGAATTTATTGTTTAATTGGAGATAAATAAAAAAATATGTCACGTGTTGGTTTTTTATTGAAAAACGAAAAAATTTAATGTCAATCACGGTTAGAACTTTAAATGAATTATGGAATAAAACGTTAAACACTTAATTAGTCTAAAAAATAATTTGGGCACCTAATTAAAAAAAATATAATTTTAATACCTATTTAACGTTTAAACCATAAAAAATTTATTTAATTAATATTTAAAAAAATCTAAAATATTATTATACCAAAAATTAAGAGGGTCAACATCCCTTCCTATAAATAATGTATGGTCTCAATAATCCCTGCCAGTGGCGCATGTATGTTGCAACCAGGAAGGGCTCTTGCCCCCGCCATGCAACTATATTTTTTACCGTCTAATTATAAGTTTTTAGAAAAATTAGATAAATTATGTATTTGTTCCATAGTTTTAGGTATTTATATATTATTCTTCACACTTTAATTTGTAATTTTAACTCTGTCTTTAATTCTTATATATTTATAATAATATTTTAATTAAATAATATATTTATAACTTTTTAAAAGAAAAATAATTTATTTATTATTATTTATAATTAAATGATATTGAAATAATTTATTTTAGGTATTTTAAAACATTAAATAATTTATACCCTGTTAACAGCTATAAATCACACTATAAAAAGATTAAAGCTTCATTCGAAATAATTTTTGGTTTATTATTATCATCTGAACAAAAAAAATTCACCAAACATTTCTGAAAGGAAAATAGACAAGGAGAGACACAAAGCAGAATCAGAAGAGATTGTATGCAGCACTAGGCAATAGCATAGGCTACCTCTGACTCCTCCTTTCCCTGACGCCGCCACAGACACACTGGTTTTGTCATGTAATGGGACAGGCATTAAACACAACAATCTTATTTAGAAATATCCAGTTCCAATGATCAAACAATACAGAGATTCGCTGAGCTTAAATGGTGAAACTTCTCCAGTCTCCACCACCAACACTGCCTTAATCTGATGATAAAGACTGAATAAAATCTCCAATGACTTTTCATATTCTCATGTAGTCTTCGTAACCCAATGTTTCTTATGCAGAAACATCCTTTTTGACTTATCCAGGAACAAGTTTTGTAGTATTTGTAGATGTTCCTATGCCTGGTTCATGTTTTGTTTGTATTCACCCTCAGTAGTCATGTCTTCTCCTGCTCCAAAGGTTTCAAACATGTCTCCTCCATCTTCACCAGCCAAATTCTCAAGTTTTAAGCCATTAAATCCATTAGCTACAAGTTACGAACCTCAATTCATACGGTCAACTGCTCAACGCCGAATCTTTTTACACTTTGGGTCGTCGTGTTTCTATCCCCAGCCCTATGAGCACTTTAACCTATATAGCACCGGGATGCAGCCATTTCCATGGACTGGAGTGTTGAATGGCACAAAATCTTGTCAATACAATGAGATAAACTGTAGGTCTGAGCGGATTCTTGGGAAGAAGAACAGAAGTAAACGGAGGTTACTTCCACCTAGGTTGAAGTCGGCGAGGCAGTATCACGTGCATGGCCAAGAAGCTTGGGTTAAAAAACCAGTTGCTGACAAAACCAAAGCTAGTTCAGATCATGTTCATGTAACTGCAACTCCTGGGGGACAACCAAAACTCGATGGAAAGACTTCAGTCATGATCAAAAACGTTCCTAATAGCTTCCAGTAGTTTTTCTTTCTCTTGTTAAGTTTGATTTTCCATATATGGTTCGGCTCAGTTAATCCATTTAGGTTAACATGCACCATGAATGTCACTGCATGTGCCCGGAATTGACTAATTGTAGATGTTCCAGCCTCCAAGGCTCTTTATTAACTTGGATACATGTCTTCTTTTGATAAATAAACAGGAGGATTGATTTGCAGAGGAAACTGGATGATCACTGTCGAACTGAAAACAGGAAAGCTCAGCCTGGATCTTATTTCTGCAAATCTGCATATGATTTCCTTTATCTGCCTATGGATTTTGGGTAATCTTCATATTTTTCATCTTCACCTTGTAAGTTGTAATCTCATTATTTCTCTTCTGCTAACAATGTTGGTTCAGGTTTCACTTAAATCTTGGATTTGCCTTTGTCAACTTTACAAGTCCCATTGCTGCATCAAGGTTTTATAGGGCCTGGAACAACCGAGAATGGAGGTGTGGTCATAGTAGAAAGAAAATTTGTGAAATCAGTGTTGCAAAATACCAGGTGACGTTTTTGATTTTCCATGGAATAAGTTGGAAGGTGACATGATTTTCATGGCATTCTCGTTTTCACTTTGGTTGAAATTTTCCAGGGAAAAGATTCATTGGCAGAAAAGTTTCATGGCTCAGTCTTCCGGTGCCATACAAACGAGTACTTGCCAGTGGTTTACTCCCCAGCACGAGATGGTTTCAACAAAGCCGGACCAACTATTGTCGAAACATGATCATGACCCGAAGGAAGGACAAGAAACATGTCTGAAAAATCGATTTCCTTTTACACATTTTTGTTGATTCGTGAGAAGGCATTGTTTTCATTATCTCCCTTGATGACTCATCTGGGGTGAAGTGGAAACATAGATCTGTCTTTCACCATTATTTCCATCGTCTTCCGATATGGTTTTGTGGGCAGATGGAGTTGGATTGGAAACATGTTTTAGGATCAAATGCTTTATCCTTTGTTATTCAATTAAATCTTTTGTTTCTTAATCGTATTTATTTTCATGCTTCTTATTAAAAATTTTAAAAAATATATATTCTAAACTTTAACCCTAATTTTTTACATCATAAATCTTAAAAATACAATATACTCCTAATTCTCTGAACCATAATTATAATTCATAAATCTTAAACCCTAAAACTCACTATTCTAAAATGAATGTATCAATGGAGGTATGATTAAAAAGTATACTATTTATACTTTGTAATTTGTTTAAAGTTTTTTTTTTCAGTTTGAACTTTTTAAAGTAATTTCTTTTAATTAAATGTATAATTGATTTTTTGAATTAATAACTCTATTGTTGATAATCGTAATTAAATTTTTTATTGTAAAAGATAAACATTTAATTATAAAATAATTAACAATATAATTTTATGACAAATAAAATTAAATATTTTCGTTCAAATAATATCTGAATAAGAACACCCAAAAATCATTGTTTTAGTTTTATATGATAGATGTTCTACTATAACAAATACTAGATTTTTATTATTATTTGGTTGATGGGTTTAAATTTTATTATTTTATTTGATGCGTTTATTATTATTTGCTATGGATTTAATTAGTTGGTGAGGGTTTATTTTTTCTTAATTAATATGGAGCTCTAGTTTGATTGTTATGAGGGGACTGATCTTGTTATCAACTTTAAGGGTAATCTTTGGGTAATTTACTTTTAGATCATTGAACTTAAATTAATCGTTCATTTAGATCACAAGCCTTTAATTTAATCAAATTATATTATTAATAAAATAAATCATATATACAAATATTTTTAAATAATTGTAATAAAAAACTAAAATCGACATTATTACTTAATATATTCTTCATTAAATAATGTTTAGGGTAAATTACAAATTTAATCACTATACTTTACAAATTTTATCATTACGTGCCTTAGTTGAAGGTGATTTGTAGAGAAAGAATGTTATGGAGATTATTGGCATTCATTGCTTTCTTCCTTTTTGAATAGAAATAAAAATTAAATTCTTTATTTGAATAAATTCAAAAAATAAAAATTAAATTCTTTATAAAATTTTAACAAAGATATTTATATTATCGATTAAATATTATTTTATGATAATATATAAAAATATATATTAAATAAAAATATTAATTTTAATTTTTTAAACGAAAAAATATGTGTATCGATAGTAACTACGAATGAACTCAGTAAATTGTATTATGCTAAATAAAATTTAATTAAAAATTAATAAACAAATAAATAAATTAAAATATGATTAAATTGTAATTATTTTTTTCTCGATTATTAAATTATCATAATTTTATTTTTTTTATATCTATAATATAATTATCATATTTTTAAATATATATAGTTTTAAAACTATATTAAACTTAGATATCAATAAAAAATAAATACTCCTATATATTTGCATTATAAAAAATGTATTGGCTGTAACACTCTTTCGATCCATTCCATGCTGGATTGAGCTTTTGTCAAATATTTAGTTCTTATCCAACAACACTTGTTCCTTGGTCCACTGGGATGGTCTGCAGTTTTCTGCTCAGGAGTACAAACTACAAAGTAACAAAGTGTTTTTAAGCTTGATACTCGGACACCAAAAGGTAGTGGGGAACAAACAGGAATACGAAAATATGAAGCAATCATAAATCTTAAATTCTAACTCTAAACAGTAAACTTTATTAACAATCATTAATTCTAAACTACTAAACTTAAACCCTTAAACCCTAAAAATAAAATACTTCAAAAAATAAAAGTTTGACTAGTGTATCAAATAATTATCCTTAATAATGATCTACTACTAGTATAACCACACATCTATAGTTGACATGTTCTGGGGATTTTTTATGTATTCTTAATAATCAAATCTTGTATGGCTTGTTACAACGAAAACTTGGCCACCATTCCCAAGTTTTTAGTGGTACTAGGCTCAAACTCAAATCATCAGATATGAACCCAGAAACAGTATGATGGGAAAAATGTTTATTATTTTCGAAAAAACCTTTTTTTTAAAAACAAAACAAATAGAAATTTACTTACATCGTTGTTGTCATGGAGCAGTCCAAACTTCTTGGAGCACTGGATGTGTTGGTGCCCGTGCCCCCCATGTGTGGTGAAAAAATTGACAAAAGAATCAAAGTTGGTAAAAAGATTGGCAGCTTTTGCTATTGAACTTGGTCAGAAGGGATTTGGCCAAAGATATCAGGACATGAATCCCAGTTCCCTTGCTCTCTTGCCTCCCAATATCCACCAATATAACGGTATGTGTCACTGTTTTTATCCTTTGTAAACCACCTTGGCTTCCACCCGCTCTCTTGCATCTTACGAGCCTGAATCCACATTCGAAACAAACCAGATACAACCATTAAACATACATATTATTTCCTGAATCTGTCCGGTTTAGTTTAAAAACAACCAACAATACCATCGTGATCTTTGTTCTCCAATATAACAAAAACAGAATCTGTATATATATACACACAGAGAAAACAAATTCCACCACCGACATATGGAATGACAACAATCAAGAAAAGAAACATAAAATTACCTGCCGTTGCCGCTGCTCCAATCGCAACTTCTCTGAATTTGCCATCTCATACTCCCCGTTTTCCAGATACCTTTGATCAGGTCTCAACCTTGAATCAGTAGGGGGCAACTTTTCCTGAATACAGAAAGGAGATTAAAATCAATTCCCCAATAACTGCAAACTAGTTCATAATGTTTTGAAGACAGTTCATTGATTTCCAGTTATTCCATTTCATTCTTATAGATTCAGATGGACATGCTTAAATCTATCATCAGGATCCATATGTTGAGACAGCAACCGTGGGTGCAACAATACCTTTAGACCAGGAGTGAGTTCGTTCAATGTAATAGCAAATCGTGTTAAGTTATATCTGGTGGGATATTTAGGGGGCTTGCTCCGCTTCCAGAGCAGGCGAGTTTCTGAGAAAGACTCTTGTCCTTTTCCCTTAGAAGAATAATCTCCAATCACATAATGCATGCTCTCATCCCATTTTCCCAATAATGAAGCCACTGTCCTTCCATTCCTATCTAGAACTATACCATGTACCTGAAGTGCAAAAACAAGAGTATATTGATGACTGCCAACTATGGTTGAACAGAGCATAATAGAACATTGCTGTAATCTTATCAAAATACAAGAAGTTGATATAATTCAGTAAATAGATAATTGAGAAAGATGAAGGATGAAAGATCACCTGGTGAGGATTTCGATCTATGATAGATTGCTCCTTGAATTTCAGCTTACATGAATATTCGCGATTCCCCTCAATTCGCATGGTACCATAGTGATCACAGTACAACTTTCCCAGTATGAGATTGTATATTGATGTTGTCACCTAGAAAATTACAATTACGTACATTTTCAATTTGGACAGAACAAATAAATGTATTATGCATGTATAAATATATAACTAATGGTTAATTTTTGGAGTTATACCTTACTCCATTGGAACACTTCTCCATCGTCAAATTCCAAGGTTAAAACACCAACTGGATCCAACTGAATTGAGCGACCCCAGAACTTGCTCTTTAAATTGCTATCACCCCACAATTTCCATCCTGTGCCCTGACAGTGACATGCTACAATCATAGGATGATGACTGACCTGACACAAATATAGAATAATTCTCAGCAACTCCATAAATAGCATTAAAACAGAAAAAAAGGCCAATAGCACTCTCATTTATTAACACCCTAGTTAATGTTTAAATTGTATATGAAACTACACTTGTTTTGAATTATGAGGTTCAAAGGTCTTGGCATGCATTCCCGTTTTCCTTCTCCCACTAATTTGACTATCATGTGGCTAATTGCACCAACGGATAGGAAGCAAACTGCTTCTTTTATAGTCAGGCACCAGCCCAATATCTTTGGAGGTGATGGTCTACAACTGTGCAACCCTTTTTTTTTTTATTTGCTTCTTGGACCCGGAACAAGGTTTCTAACTTACAATTTTTTTCTACAAGAATTTAGACCAAAAGATAAGAGCAAGGAGAGGTAAGCTAGAAAAAGAAATCTCCATTCTACCTTTATATGCAACAAAGAATCAATGTTGTACTAAATTTACGAAGTGCTTTGAAGTACAGCAATTTTGGAACAGGCATGGTAAGGAAAATGCAGTTTCATTTCTTTGCATTAACCAGGTTAAATAATATACATAAAATGCAAAAAGTCAAAATTTAAGGGAAATATTCATCCGTCTGAAACATAAACATGAAAAAATTTTGAGCATATTGAATATGGCTGCTACATGTTAACTCAGGGTAGACCGGGTGAACTGAGACATTTTCAACAAGGATAAAAAGTATCACAAGTACAGACAAACCTTCTCTGAAAAGAAATGTAAGCCTTTATCTGGGAAGTCAGCTTCATATGTTTCCCCTAATAATGGATTGAAGGGTTTGCAAATTCTTCCTTCTGTTGAAGAATATCCAGACACGGCAAATGCAGCTACATTAAGAATTCTCATGAGATTACTTCCCTGCAGTTTTGGGGGGAAGTTATGAGTTTAGGGGAATCTTGTAAAGATTAAGATTGTCAAAGTTTATGAACAGAGCAGCTATAACAGTTGCAACTAGCCTTTGGCATGGTCAAGTATAAAATAGGTTTAAAAGCAAAAAGAGAAGGGATCAAATAAAGAAAAGATGTTCAACAAGCTTAAATAAATTGATATGCCAATAGAGAAAATATTGTACTAGGAAAATTTCATATGTATATATAGCACTAAAGCTCTGTTCTCTAAAACAAAATAATTTAGAATCTGTACTCACCCTTTTTCCCCATTCATATGCACGGTCAAGCAGATATGAATACTCCAAATCCTCAAAACACTTTTGAAGAGAAGAGAGAGGCTCATTGAAGTAAACAGGAAGGCAAACTTTTGTGAGATCTTTTCCAATATTATCCTTAATCATTGACCAAAGACTTACACCTTTCTCTTTTTCAAGTGGGTCGGGCAACTTTTTTCGGCGTTTAATGTAATTAAACTTACTTCCCACTGATTTAATGCAAGGGTCAATGTCATCTTCAGAATCAAAAGCATTATAACCTTCATCTGAAGAGAAAGATGATGTCCGGAAATCAGATTCATTGCTCTTGAAAGAACTTGACGACAAAAAGTCACGAGTATCAAAGAAGTTATGGTCATCTTCATCAGTTTCTTCTTCCGCAGCGTCAACTCTTTCGTTATCCTCATCTGTGTCGGTTACACTTCCTTCTGAATAAAAATTTGAACAATGAGAAAACAAAAGAAAAACTAAATGTAAGTAGCAATGACGTGAAAACAATAAAATAGTAGCAATAAATTGAATGAAGATGAAACCAAATACATCTTAAGCAATTTAATAACCAAGTAATAAGCACTATAGCTGTTTTAGAGAACAGAACAGGCAAGCATGGGGCTGTGGTCCAATGGCCATACAATCTCCTTTTAAGGAAGGGAAGACCATGAACACCTTGTCTGTTCCTGCCTATCTAGGTGTGTTTCTCTATACTTGGTGAAGTGGGGTAAAAAGGAGGGAAAAAAACAAAGAGAAAAGGAACAAAGCCAAGATAAAGACATTAAGTTGATAGGAAGAAGAATAAACTTATTAAATGGAACTAGTAACAAGATATAACAAAAACAAGGCACAGACTTGGTAATGTAAAAAGGAAGTCCTTTATTTGAATTCAAGTTAGCAACTGCAGTTTGCCAATCAATCATCCAGATAATAAATGAATCTCTACTTAACAAGCATAAGCAGTTTTCTACATTTAGTACAGAAAATACTCGGGCAATAACTGATAGAACAAAAAAATCCTGAACTAATTAGAATATGAACAATGATAATAAGAATATCACATTTCTCAGCACATAAGCGACTGTCCATAAATTAGCTTTACATAACCAAAAGTTGTAATAAATAGTTTTATAGCCTAAGATCTTACCACTAGACTTGTCTTGCCTTATCATAGAGAGCGCCCCTTGATCATTCAACTTGCTTTGGCTCTCATCGACCACTGTATTCTCCAGGTCAACTTTTTCTGTCTACAAAAAAAGTACAAATAACCATTTCTTAGCAGAACATTGTAAAAAAGAAGCAAAACCTTTTATTTCAGAAATTAATCTTTAGGGGTAAAAGCAGTTATTGGTTGAAAATAAGAACCCGAGCACCTTCTAGTGCATGCATGTTGCTTCAAATACTCAAAATGCAAATTTTCAGCACAGGAGAAAAAGGGACACATACACACACACACACACAGAGAGAGAGAGAGAGAGAGAGAGAGAAATGAAACTCAGCCACTTTAAGGTGTAGCACAAGCCTTGAAACTTGTATGACTACTCTGATTTAAATTTATAACTTTATACCTAGGGAACCCAAGACAAAAGCTACCTATATACCACAAGAAGCTGAAGAAAATATCAACTTCAAGTAGTTCTGCAACCCACTGGGCAAGCAATTGGAGCTTCAATCATTCCAAATATCATATGCCCCCAACTACAGTCCACAAAGCAACAGAATTGTAGATGTAGCAAAGGATATTTGTCTACAATGCCAAGCCCATAACAGACAAGTATCTTTGGGCAAGAATTAACTAGAAGGCCAAAGCTGAAGTTAGTAAGCTTCCAATTAAGTAAAGGTGTATATCTCAACCTTCAACAAGGGCAATGCTACATCTTGTTCTTTTTTTTTTTTTTCGAATAAGGGCTACGCTAATTCTTCTAATGACCAAGATGGTACTTGAAATCTTAACCACAAAGGATTCCTTATTCAGTCAGCTACACTTGATCTGAAAAGCACCCAAAATTTAAAGACAGAGAAGAAAGGAGATCCTTTGCTTTAGTAAAGAAAGGCAGAGTCCAAGACAAGCATTCTTGCCATAACTTAAAAGAAATTGGATAGCTTTGAGCGTAAAGTTATATGTACATGTTAGTTCCAAGTGGTTACTAGATATTATACATGTTGACATTCTCATAGCAAAAGCACATGAAAAGGACACTCCATAAAAAAGGGAAACTCGAGCCTATTCCCCCTCCCCCCATAATCCACCAATAAATAGGATAATTAACATTTCAAGTGTACTCAATGCTACTTGTTCAGAAGAATGTTTACTTATAATCACAGAATATCAACTGTGTCAAACTTCTTATTTACGCCAATCAAGTCAATTTTCCAAAATATCATTAATCCAACCACGAGCACTGCTATCATTGCCATCAATCCCATTTTTAAGGTTGCTACAAGACCCACAACAAATGTCTCACTACTACTGACATCTATTTTACCTTGAACCAACCACACTGCCAACAGTATTTAAGTACTTCCTCAAAAGACAGAGACTTGGTAGATTGAACACTTCTCAAGTTCTCTGACAGAGTATTGCCAAGAATCATTTCTCAAAACATTAAATGACTAGAGTATCAGCAGAGTGGTTTCAAAAATTACATTTGGCATAACAGATACAAGTGGGTAAACTAAAACTTTTTGTATTTTAAAAAAATCAAAATATTCCTTCAGTACAATAATTGTCTAATTGGAACTGGCATTCAAGAGATTTAAATAGTTAGAGAAAACAATTAACCTCATTCATCCCTAAAAATCACCATTCATACATCTATGCAACTGCAACATCAAAACAGCACTTGAGAAATAGTGAAATATTTTCAGAATCAAGGGCAGAAACTTTTACAACTAATAATAAAAGTTCATTTACCAACATCCAACCATAAACATAAAAAATTGCAATAAAAAACAACCCTTAATGGACAACACACATATACACTCTTTCTAGGTACTTGCTAAGAAAAACACTCTATTGGTCCTGGTTTGAGCAATATATATCACCCCATTGAAGGATTCCAACAGCCTACCGGAGTCAACTAGCTGTTGACCAACTGCTTTACCATATCTATAAGATGAAAATAAGGCTTTGCTTGCTACCATGGAAAGGAACGAGGATGAAAATTTTGTTAATCTAATGGTTAAGCCAAAGAGTAAAGAAATATAAATCTTAAGCAATTGATTAACAAATTTTTCATCCTCACTCGGTCACTCCTTTTCATACCAAGTAAAGCGTGAAGGGAATATTATTCAAATGATGGAAAGGAATGAGGATGAAAAAATTGTTAATCTAATGTCACCTATGATTTAGTGGCCTAACATACAAATCCTATATCAACTAACCTTCCACCAACTGGAATTCAATAAAGCCAAACAAGAAAAACACAAACATATCCTAAAAAAAAGAAAAAAACAATAGGATAGCGAGTTGAAGTAATTGTTTTCATTTTTTCAAATCAAGTGACTACTTGCAGCGGCATATAGCTATCTAGTACCTCCAACTGACGCAATGTGTCGATTAGACGCCACTGTTTCTGTTTAAGCAACACTAGCTGCTTCTGCAATTCCGCAAACTCACACCTCATAATCTGTTCGCTATCTTGGATAGCCAATTCACTTACACCTTCCTGCAGCAGCCGTTTCCTTAACTTCTCCGTTGAAACCACAACATTCTCCAGAGGAGCCATGAGCTCACTATTGGACATCCTAGGGAACATATCCTTAACTGCCTGAAGCGCCTCCATCCATGCAACCCGATCCTCCCGCGTATCGGCTCTTAAATGAAGCTTCTTTGTTCCGGTGAAGATCGAGAATCTCTTATCGTCTGATCTGCTTTCCCTGATCGAAGAAACCTGAGAAATATTAAAGAATTTTAAAACCAAATCATTTCCCCCCTTCCCCTTTTATTTATTCATTTATTTTTTGGTCAATCACCTTTAAGTGAATTTCACCGAAGGGTTTACGATGTGTTGCGGAAGGATGAGAAATGGAATTTCGATGGCGCGAGATAAGACGGAGAGACTCATCGCCGATGACTTTGGATCCTTTTTCCGTTTCTTGGCTAACGACGATCTTATCAGGACCGTGGATTTTATAATATGATAAAACTCCATCTTGCAAAATGAACCATCTCGGTCTCCAACCTTTCCCGTAATTCACCCATTTGTAAAGCACACCCGATATCCCGTTTCCTACGATGTCGTTTATCTTGATATCCACTTGCGGCGGAGGAGCCGTGGCCGTCGTACCCTCTCTTTCCGACGGAATCCCATTCCTCTGGACCACCCGATTCAAATCAACGCTACTACTACGCTGATGGTTTTGATTGGGAAGGCACCAGTTTTGAGCCGTGGATCTGTTCGAGTTTGATCTGGAGGCGGGGGCCGAAGAGGAAGTAGTTGTTACAGGAGGAGGCTCCATGGTGAAGATTTGATTGGCTACTGGTTTGACCGGGGATTGTTCCGGTACGGTGGAAACACAACAAAAAGGATGCATTATGCAACTGTTAATTTTCTTCTTCTAACAAAATGAAAGAATCTGAAGATTCCGGCGTTAAGAACACGATCTGAGGCGAAGGATCACGGCGGTTGCAGTTACATTCTTCATATTTTTGAACAACTTGGCCGAGGCGGTTACAAAATGGTCGTTCAAAAACGTAGTCGTTTTCCTGGAAATGGTGTCCCTGAGCCAGAAGTTTGGCGGAGTAAAGAAAAGAATCGAAGGAATCCGATGAAGTTGGGTTTTCTTGTTTTCGTTTGGTTAAAGCAACAGTCTCGAAAAAGAATTAAAATTAAATTTAAGAAAATGAAGCGGTCGTTGGAGAAAGGAAGGAAGATATAAATGATTAAAGAAGAAAGGAGGCTTGGATTAAATGCGGGAAGAGCCGGCGATAGAGTGTGAGGAGGACAAATGGACGAAAGAGATGAAAACACGTGGAGGGAAATAAAGGTAGGGAAAGACTGAGGCCTGAGTGAGTCGGAGAAGTTATTCAATAGATCGATTTCACCACTTTATCTATAATCCTTAATTATTAAAAATTAATCAATTAATTTTAAATTTTTTATATCATTTTTTCTAATTAATATCTATGTAATCACCCACTACTTATTTATATGATATAGAAAATATAAAAATTAATCGATTAATTTTTAGTAGTTAAGGACCATAGATGATGTGGCAGGACCGATCTATAAAATAATTTCTCCCCGAGTTGAGAGTGGTAAAATAAAGAAAATCCGGTTTGGTTTGGGTTCTATACGTGCAGGGATGGAACTACTAAGGGTGGGGAGGGACAATCTCCTCCACCCCGAATATTTTTTATTATTTTTGTCTCTCTATTTAAATTTTATTAAAAATTATTTTTTTTTATAAATTTACTCTTTAATTCTAAACATTTATGATTTACCTCTTAATTCCAAATCTTAGATCGTCCCTATATACGTGGAAGCTGATTGGCTTGACAGCAAATATTTGCTAACAGTTGAGTGGTCCTACTATATGTTGTTGCTGACTTGCTGTACACAATCTTTTTCACCTTATTGTTACTCAGCGACTTTTTGCCTCCTCTCAATGTAACGATTACAAGTATAAGACGAATTTGGCGATAATGTTTAGAATTTTAGATTTAAGTTTAGAATTTTAATTGTAATCGTAAATTTAAAATTCTATAATATTTGGCGTTAGAATTTTAAAATAATATAATAAAATTTTAATTTTAAAATTTAATAATAATTATTAAATTCTATAATATTATATTTAAATTTATAAGTTATGTACAAATACTAAATCTTAAAACTAAAATAATTATAAAATTTTTAAATTTATATCATCGATATATAAAATAATTACTCGTTTAAGGCAAAAGGCAAATATTATCAGCATTGCTTTTATCGTGCATTTATGTGTCCTACATGGTAAAACATGATTGAGAGTGGTGATGCCGTGGAATGTGAACACGAGGATGTTAGCTTTTAAACAACCTTTAATTTAAATTTATGTACGAGTCTTTTAATTTAAGTGGTTAAAGAAACGATTGTTGTTTTTAGAGGTTATGGGTTTAAACACTTATAAAACTAAAATGGTAAAGATTATATTTTAAAAGATTATATTTTAAAACATAAAAAAAAATTAATTTATATGTCATTATTAGTTAGTTATTTTTTAGTGGGCGGAGCCACTAAAGATGAATAAGATTAATTTATAAAAAATTATAAAGTAGATTTCTCAAAAACTCAATTTAAAAAACTTGTCAAAATAATTTATAAAACACTGGATTTTATAATTATATTGAATATACTTTAAAAGTCAACTATTAATAAAACTTGTGTTTTTAAATGAAAGTTTTAAAATCTTTTTTTAAGAATTCGAAACCTCTCGAACAGAATGACTTTTTTTATGTTTAGTATTTTGATTAATCTAATATTGAAATTCAATATCTTTTAAGTGTCGAGCTTTTGAGTTTTTTAGAATGCTTTGATTAAAAGAATTTTTATTTTCTTATTTTTAAAAAGATTTTATCTCCTCTCCATTGTTATTTTACACCAACAATTGATATTTTCTATCAATTGATACTAAAATTTAAAATGAATAGTTTTAACCTTTCGACTTTTAATATCTTAAACTTATTTTTTTTAACTCTTTTTGCTCTAACAAAAAGGGGAGAAATTAGAATTAAACAAAATTTTTTATTGAATTTTCTTTTAACAAATACAAATGTCTTTAAAATTTAATTTTCAAAGATTTTATAATGACATTTACTAAAGGGAGCTTAAGTGGGAGATTTATAAGTTTGACAAATTTTTCAAAAATAAATTTTTACTAAATGTTTTGATATGTAAAAAAGGGAAGATTGTTAAACTTATTTTGATTTTGATGTAATTTAAATTTAATTTTTGATGATTAATTTATAAAAAATTATAAAGTAGATTTCTTGAAAAAGATTGTCAAAAAACTCGATTCAAACTTGTCAAAACAATTTATAAAATACTTGACTTTGTAATTATATCGAATATACTTTTAACAGTCAATTATTAGTCAAAACTTGTGTTTTTAAATAAAAGTTTCGAAACCTTCCCTAAAAGTTTCGAAATCTCTCAGGCAGAATGACCTTTTACTTAAAACTTTAGCAAAGATTTTAAAAACTTTATAAAGGTTTAGAAACCTTGGCCCTGTAATGGTTATATTTTTATAAGGTTTCGAAACCTTTAGTAAAGGTTTTGAAACTTCTGCGCAGGTAAAAATTTAAAGTTTGACTTTATGACCTCCCAACGGCTCCAAAACATCCTAACGACTATAGACGACTAGAATATAATTTCACACTATAAAAGCAAGCTTGGCACACTTGAAGATGGTTGAGAATACATCTAAACAAAATGATCGAGAAAAATTAAATTACAACTCATATTTTTCTATTTCTCTTGTACATAGTGCTTTAGAGAGTTTTTCATAGTAAATTTTCATTCTCTCTTATGAGCTAAATTGTCTAAACACCCACTTTTGTGAGGTATTTAGTTTACCAAACAAATTCCCTTGTAAAATGAGAGGTTCTAATTTATCCTATACAAAAAATATAATTGGTTTTGGCTAAACTCTAAATGATAGGGTTGTAATGGTTTTCTCCTTAGCCTTGAAAATGAGACAAATTATTAGTGAATTGGTTGAAATCCTTAAGTTAGATAATTAAAATCGAACACATGAAAATATTAATTATTTTTTGAATTTTATTTTATTAAAAAATAAATTAGAAATTTTTTAAATATCTTAAAATTTTCAAATAATCCTAAAATACTCCCCAAATTTCTATACTCTAAATCCGGCTACTCTCATCGACATTGGTTGTGTTCCTGACTATGAAATAAAACATTCTCACCTCACCGAACAATTCACATACCATTCATGTCTGTTATGCTATAGTTCATTGCAAATCATTTGATGATTTCGATATTTTATACATCCTCAATCAATTTTTATGACGAAATAATAGAATAAATAATCGTGATAGTTCGACGATAGTTGTTATGAATAACGACGTGATAATTAACGGTGAAATCAGGTCAAATCAAGATTTAGAGTTTTAAAATTAAAATTTTAAAAATTAGTGCTATTTTGAGAACTTTAAAATTATTTTATTTTATTAATTTTTATTTATTTTTAAATACAATTTTAAAAAATAATATATATTAGATGATAGAAATTAACAATAAAATTTAATAGACAGTAAAACGAATACCTATTAAAATAATATTAAAAACATTTACCTAATCAACACAAAATAAAATTTATATATCTAATTAAAAAATATATAATTTAAACATTTATTTAATTAAATTATTTTAAATCGTTACAACTCATTTTACTGTCGTCCCCACATGATTTTTGTCTTTTAGGCACTTCTTTTGGGTTTCTCATTGTCACAGTTTTGGAATCAGTGAACTTTTGACAGAATACTTATGAAAACATGATACAATATAGTATAAAATATATCTCAAAAACAAAATTATAAAAATTATGAAATCAGAAAAATGAAGAGACAGATTTTTATATTTAATTTTTTTAATAATTTTAAATCATATATTAATTTTAAATGTCTGTACCCTCCCCCCCTGGTTACTTACACCTCATGTTCATTCCATGAAAGACAAGCTGGAGGACAGACAAAAGCTGCAAACTTACAGAGTTTATGTTATTATCGTTGTCTTTCTTTAAAAAAAATTGAGGGACCACATAAACTTGGGGATGAAATTAGGACCTCAAAAGAAAAAAAAAACAAAGTTGTGTTGAATAGAACATAGGACATCAGCTGTTTTGCCAGCTTCTAAGGATGACTAAACAAGAACATAATTCCAGTCTTCATTCCCTAATGGAGAGACAGACTGTTTTTTGGACCCCTTTTTTGTTGGGTTGTCCAAGAATCTCAAGTTCATTGCTTAACATGTTGAGTAAAATTTTGTTTTACTTGATCTCATTTTCAGATAAGAATCAACTTGAATAATTTTATGTCAAGATTTTTATACTTTGGTTTAATAAATTTATTCGATTATCTAACCATGACCGAAATTAAATTAAGTAAATCTTTTCAAGAATTTTTTTCTGTGGGTTCATATTTTTTTATTAGATTTTTATACTTTACCGTTTCTTTACTTCACAATTTCATTATTTTTTTTTTCAACTTTTTTTTACCATTTTCGTTCATTAACCTAACCATGAAGCCATCAACAACATCTTCTGTTTCTAATGAATTTTTTGCATGAAATTCATTGCTTCGTTCCTACATTTGTAACAATTGAAACGAGTCTTTTTCAACGAGACCGCCTCTTATCAATTTATATATAAGTAATTATTATTTCAAAAGCGGGATGAATGATACAAAAGTTTAGTTTTCTTAAATTATGTTTTAGTAAAATCATTTATATTTATTTCTTTCGTTCTGAAAACAACATCAATATTTAAATTTATTATTTTATTCTTTCATTAACATCCATCTTCGAATAAACAATCAATACATATAATATAAATTTATATTATCATCACTACTTGGACCACTAGAGTGACCGGGACCTTTGGGACTTGGACCTTTTTCTGTGGGCTTGAATGTAGTAACATTGATCGTAGCTAGTGCGTTATAGTCTGCAGAATTTATATTATCATCAGTACTTGGACCACTAAAGTGACCAGGACCTTTAGGACTTGGACCTTTTTCCGTGGACTTGAATGTAGTGACATCGATCGTACTTAATGTGTTATAGTTTGCTGAATTTATATTATCATCTGTACTTGGACCACTAGAGTGACCAGGACCTTTGGGACTTGGACCTTTTTCTGTGGGCTTGAATGTAGTAACATCGATCGTACTTAATGTGTTATAGTCTGCTGAATTTATATTATCATCAGTACTTGGACCACTAGAGTGACCAGGACCTTTGGGACTTGGACCTTTTTCTGTGGGCTTGAATGTAGTGACATTGATCGTACTTAATGTGTTATAGTCTGCTGAATTTATATTATCATCAGTACTTGGACCACTAGAGTGACCAGGACCTTTGGGACTTGGACCTTTTTCCGTGGGCTTGAAATGTAGTGACATCGATCGTAGCTAATGCGTTATAGTTTGCTGAATTTATATTATCATCAATACTTGGACCACTAGAGTGACCAGGACCTTTAGGACTTGGACCTTTTTCCGTGGGCTTGAATGTAGTGACATCGATCATAGATAATGCGTTATAGTCTGCTGAATTTATATTATCATCAGTACTTGGACCACTAGAGTGACCAGGACCTTTGGGACTTGGACCTTTTTCTGTGGGTTTGAATGTATTGACATCGATCGTAGCTAATGTGTTATAGCCTGCTAAATTTATATTATCATCACTACTTGGACCACTAGAGTGACCAGGACCTTTAGGACTTGGACCTTTTCCCATGGGCTTGAATGTATTAACGTTGATCGTAGATAATGTGTTATAATGTGCTGATAAAAGTCTTTCCTCAGTAAAGACGACTCCATAAGTAAACAATAACAGAATGAGAAGGGAAACAGCTAAAGCGAGGTTGTTTTTGGCCATGAAATCAGTTAGAGAAGATTTCAATTAAGAAAGCTCAATAAGAGAGAGACTAAAAGTTAAAATGTAATGACATTACTCTTTGTCCTATATAGGTATTTATAGATCCTTTTGAGAGCCACCCTGACTAAATCTTCACGGTAGTTATACATAGTAAAGAATAGATCTTGAAAATTTTATCATATTAACTTCTAATTTTATTTTTTTGACACTGAAAACTCATCGAGCAGTTAGTTTCACGTCAGTAAACAATTACGTCTTCATCATTATACTATCAACCCCACATCAGTATACAGTCATAGCCACTTTAATATATAGTCAGATCCACGTCAGTATACAATCACATCCAAATCAATATTCAGTCAGTTCCACGTATTATACAGTCACGTCCACCTCAACATATAGTCAGATCCACGTCACTATACAATCACATCCACATTAATATTCAATCAGCTCCACGTACTATACAGTCAGATCCAACTCATAACATAGTTAGATGTACGTTAAAAAAATTATATTATGAGTCATTTTCGTCACATCATCCATAGGACCAGTCAATCAAATTCATTCATTTAATTATTTTTTCGTCCCATCTTTTTTATCAAGTGAATCTCCACTAATATTTACCGTAAATTAAATTTAAAAATAATTTTTATCAAGTGAAGATTCACTTGATTGAGGTAAAAAATAATTAAATGAATACATTTGATTGGTTGGTTTCATAAATAACTTAACAGAAACAACTCATGATATAATTTCTAGTATCTTGTATTATAATAAACACCAACTCATTCTTAGTAGTTATTTTATTTTATTTTATATTATCAGTTAGGCTTTAGTCTCTTAAATAGGTAAATATTGGGTTAAGGCCAGTAGCTACAATTTTTGTCATTTTTCCCAATTTTAATATTTTCTTGATGATTAATAAAACAATTTGACCATTTCTTCAATATAATTTTAGGGCACATATCATTTATTCTCTTTGGGTTTTGATGTTTTGTTTTGTTTTTTTACGTGCGAGAATTCTTGGCGAACATAGTCAATAAACTTATTTGGAATTTTTTAATGTGTCTTTGTGTATTTTTTTCTATTTTTTATGAAACATGATTCTTATTAAAAATACCGTTAGACATAATTAAATTATTTTTATTTAAATAAGTTTTATTTCAAGTCATTTAGTTATGAGCTTAAAAATAAATATGATATTTTTCTTCTAAAATTTATCAACATATCATTTATCAACATTTTGGGTGTAACCATCTTTTTTAGAGTTTAAATAAATCACCGATCATTCTTAAAATTAATAAAACTTTTGCATAATGATCAACATACTTTTAATCTTTTATTAGTTCGTTGAATTTTAATTTATATGATATTAAAATTTCAGATATTTTTTTAATAAACTAATACAATGCATATATTTCGTCACAATTAATTATATTTATATTATTATATTTTTTTGACACAAAGATTTATAATAATGATTAAAATTTATGTATTAATATTATTTTTTATTGGTAACAAACAATTATTACATTACATATTAAAATAGTGTCTAAAATATATTATCACTTATAAGAAAATACTATAACATGATAAATAATTATAATTAATTTTTTTTATAAAGAACTTAGGTTAAAAAAAATTCAATAAAGTTTAAGTTGTAAAATATAACGCGTCAACTCGAATAACTAAAAATATTTTAACTCAACTCGACTCGACATGATTCGATCCAACGTTCACCCCTAATAATAAGTCAAATAAATTATTGTTTATTACTTTATAATGAATTAAAAATAATAAAATATTAATAATTATTTTAAAGTTTAAAAATTATTATTTTTTGTTGACATGACAAAGTAAGGAAACTAAAATAAACTTTTTGTAATGACCCGGATTCGGACCTGAGGGTCGGTTTAACTCGATGGGTTTGGGCTTCAGTTTTGGGCCCCGTGTTGTGAGGTTTTGGGTTTTGTTGGGACTTTAGCTTGTTTGGGCTTGAGTGTTGTTGAGTTAGAAAGGTTTTAGTAAGGAGTTTTTTGGTCTTTTCCCTTATGGAAGACAAGAGAAGAGAGGGGAGTGGTTTTTCATCTCACCCTAGTAGAAGAGTGAAGAAAGTTTGATCTTTGTGTGATTATATGAGAATCACGTTTTGGTGCAAGAGAAGGAGTTTTAGAGGCGTTTGAGATTTATCCAAAGAGGTAAAAATTGATTGGTTTGGCAAGGATGAAGGTTTTGATGGGGGTTTTGGTTTGAGCTCGGGTTTGGGTTTTTGGAAGCTTAGAATCTGAATTCTTTTAATGTTTTTAAGCTCAAGAACTATCCCAATGCGTTTCTAATCGTTGTCTATCTTTCTCTTGTAGAGAAAGAGGGTGGTGAGCTATCAACAAGCTTAGGAAGAGGAAAAGCTTGAAGAAGGTTAAGGAGGACGTTGGTTGCTGTTTTTGTTGAGGTTAGTACTCCCAACTCATCTCTATATCATCCATGTCATGGTAGAATGCATTTCATGTAGATACATGTATGAATGCCTGGTTATATGAGCTTGATAAGCTTTAATGGTGATTTTCGTGTTAAGGTGATTGATGACTAGAAAATGATATTAAAACATCCTAAACATCTCTAGGAATGAGTAGGAACAATTTAGGATTGATTAGACCAAGTTTGGGAAGAATCCTTAGAAATTTCTAAGTGCGGACCTGTATTTCGTGCAGGGGGTATCGATACCGGTGGCTTGTGTATCGATACCCCTAAGAGAAAAATAGGCTAATTAGGTTGGCGTATCGAAACGAGTTTCGATACCAAACCCTCTAGTGGCATCTTCGATTCGATACTCGTATCGAAGTAGATAATCCCCCTTTCGTTGACCTTAAAGTTGGTCAAAGGGTATCGATACCAGTGTTTCGATACTCTCTTTGGGTGGGTATCGATACAGGACGTTTCAATACCCCACTTAGGAGTATCGATACCCTGTGTAATCTTGCCCAAGTTAAGTATAGTTTGAGGTTTGATAATCGTAGTTAAGGGTCCTTATGAATCTTGAAACGATAAAATGAATTGTGAATTCTAGATTGATGATTTTATAATCCCGAAAGACTAAAATGTGATAATCTTAATACGTTTTGTTGTGAAAGGTCCTAGGTGGATCATTTGTGTGTGGTTGAGTCTTTGTTTGATGGAAATTCGGATATCCAAAAGTGTTGCAACACGTCGAAGGCCATCCGATGTAACATTCCGGGTGATGTATTGAAGACCTTTATTCCGAGTGTTGGGCGACCTCACTCGAAAATGTTCGATGTAACATTCCGAACATGTGACTGGTTGGACGGCCTCCATCCCTTATATTTCGAACGTTGGGCGGCCTCGTTCGAAGATGTCCGATGTAACATTCTGGGCATAGGATTTGAGAGCGACCTCAATCTTGAGTGTAGGATCCCGATGCTGAGTGGACGCGGGCCTCGCTCTTGTGTGTTTGTTGTGATATGTATATATTGTGTGCGATATTATACATAGGTTATGCCATGAGATAGACAAGCATGCTAGACCATCATATCATGCACGATATGTATATGCTTTGCTTTACTACTTATGATATGCATGATTTTGGGTCGAGTTCGGCGTACCCACTGAGCTTTTGTAGCTCAACGTTCGAAATGTGTTTTTGTGCGTAGGTTAGGTGAAGCCGTTGTCCGTGGAGCACCATCAAGGTTTGAATTTCAGCATCGACTTGTGTCAGAGTACAATGATTAGATGTAGTGGGCTAGTACTTTGTCGAACCCTATATGTATTTTTGTAACTCTGTTATTATTCGAGTCGAATGTTTTTAATGGGTTATAATATTTTGGAGCTCCTAGTATTTTAAACTATTTCTAGATTTATGTTTTAGCCCGAAATGGATTTTATGAAATGATGATGTTGGACTTGGATTGATTTTATTATTGGGCTTTCGAAAGAAATTTTGAAATACAGGTTTTGGGCTAGAGGCTTAATGTGACATCGGGTCGGGTGTTACACTTTCGGATATAGTTAGCATGCCACACTTGCATCCTTCACTGACCGTTAGTCGATTATCAATTATCATCCACGAGGGTTATTTAACTCAAAGTGAAACGATAGGGGTGAGAGGACCAAAAAAATATGAGTCAAAATAATTATTCAATGAAACTTTAGAATATATTTTTTTGGTTAAGTTTCACTTTTATTATCCAAGAATCTAAAAACCATATTTTTTAGAAGAGTGCTCCAAGAATCAAACTCGAGACCTCTCTGTATAAGAAACATATATCTTTTTAGAATATTCATCTAATAAATTACTCTTTTTAATAGAGATTAATTTGTCATTTTCACTATAAATCAAAAAAAAAATTGAATCATGTTTTAGATTCTATCAAACCCTAAAACCTACATCTTATAATCAAACCGAAAGAATTTGTCATACAACGGATGTTTCAAAACCTTGAGAACATCATCCTAGTTTGTCACCTGCTCCGACAACGACGACATATGTATCTTCACTTGACCACTCCTTAGCTCTTTATAAGGCAATCTCAAGAAGTCTTGAACCTCCCTGAGTTTCTGCATTCTGTGAAAACTTGTAACGGTGAGCATGGAAAACCAACTAATTGGATTAAAATTAATAAAGATGACGACAAAAGCAAATGATCCATGATCGAATCTCACCGTGCGGTTCTTAACAAGATCTTCGTAGTAAAGAACCATATGACGAGTCGTGTTGAAATATTCAATGGCCTTTGCAATTTGTCGTTTGACTAGCTTCAAATCGGGAATCAATCTCGTCATGTTTATGGTTGGCTTGTATTTTGCAAGTATTACTATTTCTGCGAGTAAATGTACATGAGATTTGTGGGTTCCATTCAATGGCTTAGCTTCTTTGTCATGGGCATTGGCAAGTTGAGATACCAATCTCCGAAATCCATTCTTCCTGAAAAAAAATATTGTGAAAACCCGTTTCTCTTAAAGTAGTCTACAACATCTTCCCTGCATAACAACAAAGTACATAAACCAGCTAAAACCACCCAAACATATATATACATCAAAGGCTAAGAAGATTATTACTTGTTAAATGTTTTACGGTTTGGAAAATGTATAAAAGGAGCTTCCCATCGTTCAATGCTTAGAGTTTGGCATTGCCGCGACTTCTGGTCCACTAGAGTTTTTTTTTTCTTTTTATATATATTAATTTTTTTTTTATGTGAGATTAATGTCTTTGCTTTTTCTCGAGCATGACAATATTCTTCTCTTGGTGGATATGCTAACGAATTTGAATCGATTAATTGTTTTGGAGCAATGAAAATTCAAATTGAATGAGATTTCGGCAACCAAGTGGCATATGCCAGGGAATGTTTTTCATGCAAGTTTTCTTCTTAGTCCGTCCTTTGAAAAACCAATTATTTATTTATTTATTTATTTACTATAATTAAACAGCTTGGACAAGAATGATGGACTTGAATGGGAAGAGACGGAAACTACGAGTGGTAATAAAATTGTCGGCCGGAGAAATTATATCATGGGTCTGACTTATCATATCAGTTATGGTTTTATTTAATTATAATCATCCATTTCACTATTATTTTTCATGTTATTTTTTTTTTCAACCAATAAATTTTTACTCATTTATTATGTCATTTAAAAATTTATTTTTTGAAAATTAAGTTAATAACATAGATAATTAATAATAAAATAAATAATTTTTATTAATTAAAATCCACAAATAATGTGACGATCTGAACCCATTATATAATCTATCGTATTCTAACATTTGACAACCAATACTACAAAACTAAGAAGAGCATATTCTTTGCCAACTTGGAAACATATCTTCATCTACTTGTTTTTAAAAAAACATGTGTACATTCTTGTTCAACACTTTTTTTTAACGTAACGTATCTAGTTTGGAGTATAAATGATTTTTCTCTGATCGTTTCTCCTTTTATAACCTCTTATTAAAAATTTATAAAAAAATAAATTCTAAATATTAACCTTAATTTTTTACGTCCTAAATCTTAAACCCTAAAATATATATCTTATTTATAGTTCCCTAAACCAAACCACAATCCTTGACTTTGAACCATAAATCTTAAACCCATTAATTTAAAATAAAAACACCAATAAAAATATGATTAAAAACAGATGATTTCTTATTTTCTAATAATAAACAAAAGCTTAAAAAACTTTTTAAGGTTTAAAATATTTTAAAAATTAATATTATATCAATAGATAAATAGATGAGTGATGAATTGAATGATGGGTTAAAATTTTTTTCATCCGAATTCATTATTCAGTCTATCCGTCAGAACCGTCACCCACTTTAACCGAATCAAAACTTTATTTTATTAAATTTATATTTATTTAATTAAATCGGATAAATCAAATAAATCATCGTCTAAGATAGTTGCCGGCCCTATTGGCACAACAAATATTTCTTGAGAGATTATACTTATATTATCTTTGGAGGATCCAAACGATGAGGTGGTTGTGGGCTATAGTGATACGGGAGAAAATACAACTAAAAGGGTCCAACAACCAGAACGAAGAATGGGTGATTTGTTTATCACAAATTTATATAAATTTAATAATTATAAATACTTTTTGATTTATAAACTTATATCAGTAAAATATTTATTATCATTAAACGTTTATAAAAGATTGATTTAAATTAAATTTTAAATCGTAGAGACGGACTTAAAACTTTATGTAAGAGAGTATAAATTATTAAGCATGTATATTAAAAATGTAAGATATAAAATTATAATAGTTTAAAGGTACAAAATTAGATTATAATAAAAAAATATAAAATATAAAGTAACTTGAAATCAAAATAATTGATCTTAAAAATTATATACTCTATTAGTTGATCTTAAATCAAAATAATTCAATGAAATTAACTCGATATTCAAAAAAATCTTTAATAAAATGACTATAACTATTATATAATGTCATTAAAGTTATAATGGGTCTATTATATTAGTTTATCAATTATTTATTGATAAAATTATTGTGTGTTAGGACATCATATCTATTGATTATCAAGTTGATGTAAAATAACACAAAAATAGGATAAATGGTCGAAGGATGTGTTAGACACCGTCAATTTTTTTTTGACAAATGCTATTGAGTTTTTATTAAATCTATAGAAAATTATAGTTACAACGTAATTAAGAAGCAAATAATTGGATTAAAAAATCCAAAAATTCTTATAACCCAAAAACAAAGAAAAATAAAATTCCTATGAAAATAAGCATACCAATAAAATTCAGCAGCTTCTTGAATCTCTTTGTCTCTGTCCTCTCAAGACAAAGAAGAAGAAATTTATGAAGTTCCGAAAAGGACTTGGTTGAACTCCGGAAAGCCGTCACAATACCCTTTATGCTCATTGTTAGATTATTTATGAAGTTCCAAATAATTCAAAACTATTAATATATGTGCACTGTCATCTATAACTGGCTTTTCTTCTGTATTAACAGGCCCTAAAACCATTGTGTAAACCTGTGGCTAAACCTTCTTTAAAAGAGAGAATCCCTCCCCACATATCAACTACAGGAGAAAAAGATCTCTATAACGAGTTTTGTGCAGTTGATAATCTGCTTGATCAGCTTTGTTGCTCAACATTCTTACTGTGAATAATTCCATATATGTGTCCATTCTACCCAGTTTTGATTGTTATTTCTTCCTTGTCTCAATGTGCAGGCAAATCGTTTGCGCCGAAGGCCCCTCAGGGCCAAACAGAGAATACCTTTTCCTACTAGAAAAGGCTATTCTTGGAATTGGTAAGGTTCTTTTTCACAAGCTTCTGGATCTGTTTTCTACCAGTTATATGTTAATTATATGTTTCACCTCTATGCTCAAGATACCACACTTTCTGGTTCAGGTTGTAAAGATAAACATTTAATGGATCTTGCAAATGAAGCAAGGCGCATTCTTTCAGAAGCTGAGCGTACTGCAACATGATGCAAACATGTTGGAAAATAAAATGACAAACTTGGGGAAAGCATTAATGTATTCTTGATGTTGCTCATTAGCAGCACTACATTGGAATCTCCTGTTCCTCCAGGCTCCATGTTTGCTCGGATCAGGACACCAGAACGTAGGTTTCTTATAGTGTGGAATACAGTCATCCCAATTCTTCAACAATCAGTTCATCCCCACAAGCAAGCCGAGTCCGGAAAAGGGTGTTTTCCATTATCCTAATTTGGGTATTTTCTTATTTTAATAATTTTATTTGATTAATACAGTAATAACACATGACATTACCTTATTGGTAAAACAAAATTAAAGAAATGAAGTTGTTTGTGAATATTATATTGCATCAACACCTCAAAAATATATGTTTTATTCTAAATATTCTAAATTTAAATTTTAAAATAATTTAATATTAATTTTATAAAACTAAATAAATAGTTAGTTAATTAGTTTATTTTAATCATAATATCAAAAACAAAATGTCTCTAACGTTTAATCTTTTTTTGAAACACTTTAACCTTCAACGTTTTATTTTAGGGCAAAATAACTCTTATACGGATGAAAATTGTTAATCAACTAATGAGAAATAACTTAAAATGATATGACAAACTTACATGACAATGCATGCTGAAATAGAAGTGTTATAAAGACAAAAGTATTAACTTGATATATATTATATTTTAATCGTTAATTAACTAATAATATTCTTACAGTGTTTTAAATGGGCATGCAAGTTTTTTTGTTTTTTTTTTTACGTATATTACATGTTCATATTGCATTATCAGCATGTTTAGGTCATTTGATCATTTGTGGAAGGTGTTTTATATAATCTATATGTAAAATTTTACAAAATTTGGTTTATAGTGATGGTTCTGCCAATTGACAAGAACTCTGGGTGGGTTTAAATGGGAGTGAAAATTGAGGAGGGGCACTAGGTGGAGGCAAATGGGAAAAATGAAACTTTTTGTAGTGCAAATGGGAAAATGAAATTATGTGTAGTGCAAATGTCCATGATTAGTAATTGATAAGTATAAAAATTACTAAATTATTTTTAATTAGAATTAGGAAGAAATTAAAAGAATGCATAAATAGTGAAGATTAAATTTATTAATTTTTATTTAATTTGGATTTTTTTTATAATAGATACTGGATTTTTATTAAAACTATAAAAAGTATCACAATTATAACGTACTTAATAAGGAGAATAAAAGGACTAATCCTTCAAAATTTCTTACAACCCCCAAAAGTGAATACTTAGAAATAAAATTTATGAGACTAATCCACTAAATTTAGACTAAATTGATTGGATGTAAATATGAAAAATTAAATGTGTTATTATATAAATTTTCTTAACAGTCACGCCACTTCATTAACAACATTTAATAATTCTGTGATCAAAATAAACATCATAATAGTTTTGTGATCATTTATAAACTTTAATTGAATTGAATTAATTAAATTGAATTAAATCGATTGTAGCATTTGATGAATCTAAGCAAAACAAAAGGGCTAAAAATAGAATATATGGATAATAAAATAAGATATGGAAAATGCATGGATTCACCCAATTAAAGCCTCACAATATAATCAAAAGATGATACATAAGCCACAAATTACTTAGATACAAAGAAGTTGAGATGGGGTGGGTGGGGGAGTTATATAGTATTTATTATTCCTTTCGCTTGTGGAAGAACAAGTCTGCCTGAAACATCTCAACAATGAAAATTAAGGAACTGTTTTTATGTCCCACGAGTGCTGAAGGGGATCTTTGAAACTGGAACAGGAACAGGAACAGTTTTATCAGCTCCATCAATGCTGTCATCAAAACTGATTGATGTAGCTCTGTCTGTGATCGGCAATTCCTTGGTTTTCTCATCAGTTTCTGTGTCTTTCACATCTTTGCTTTTACCCCACACCACAGTGTAAAGACCTGAGACTATGATAATGGCTCCAAGAATGCTGAAATCAACAACAAAAAAGAAGAAATCAGAGTCCATTATATGAAGATGTCTTATATATAGTGGACCATATCTTCATATAAACTTTGATATCATCTGGTGCTAGTATACCTTCCCAGGTGGATCTTTTCTGCTAAAACAAAGGTTCCTAGAGCAGCAGTGATGATCATACATAGAGGGCTGAATGATGTAAGGAATACCGGCCCTCGTTCTCGGATTACGACTCCTTGCACGTAATAAGCTATCCCGGAACACACTATCCCCTAAATAATCAAACAAATTGTGACATTTAAGTGTGAAGCCAAATGTATTTCAAAGTGCTTCCATGGGTAGCAAACAGGACTTACAGAGTAAGCTGCAGCAAGGAACCTTGAGTCCCACCCTACTTTCCATGCACTTAGGTCCCGGACCATGATCAGGGCCAGAATACCATCTTCTATCATTCCCACGAAACATATCCAAGCTGTGAGACTAAGCTCAGCAGGGTACTTTTTCAATGTAAAAGACTGAAACCATAAACCATAAACCATATCCAATACAATTAGCTACAGAATATGTTGTTTAAACTGTAAACCAAGTTTTAACTGTGTTTTCACTCACTTGCAAAATAAAGTAACTTGCCCATGCTAGGATACTTCCTAGAAGCAATATGGTACCGGTAACCCAGTGTTTATCGGCGGATTCAATGGTGGTTCCATGGTGTGCCACGCCTCCTGATTTGATGAAATCAACAATGGGACCTTTGTACAAAGTCATCACCATTGCCCCTGCCACGGTGATTGCTGTTCCAATGATCTTTGCTAGACTGTGTATCTTCTTCGAATCGATCTTCTCTAACCTGATCCACATGATCACCATGTTAAACAATGATTCAACATATATGTGCGACTTATTGGTTTGAATCATTTTTGCTTTTGCTTTTTACCTGAAAATCACTGCCAGTATGAAGGTAACAGCAGGAAGCATATTGACGAAAGCAGATGAATATGTTGCGGTCGTCTTCTTCATCCCCAGATAATATAGGTTCTGGTCAAGCACTGGCCTGAAAAATCAAACTCAACCACGTTCATTTAGACCCTTGCATGAATTAACAGTTTTCCATTTCAAGAACAAGCAGAAAGAGCATTACTCGAGTAAACCGAGGGCCACAATCCTGAGGAAGATCGGCAGGGTCATTCGTGGCCTGATTTTCCTGCATGAAACAATGGAAATAAAGAAGAATGTAAGGATGAACGTGTGCATGAAACACACACACAGAGATTTAAGTTACGGCTGGTGACAGGACTGATATTATTCTTAATAACATTTCGGACAGTGTCGCTACTGCTATTTGAATCCCGGAAAACACACGGGGTTGTGTAGGAAGAAGATGAAACCTTTCAAGAATCAAGGCAAATGGAGCCATAACAATGGTGGCAATAAGATGACGGTATGTCGTAAGGATGAAATTACTCATGCCATGCTTAAAAGAAACCAAGGAGACTATGTACATCCCTGCATATCCAAACTGCAGGGAGATTATTGCAACGTAGGGTTTCACTTTGTTAATCACTTTAGACAAAGCTGAACCAACCCTCTGCTCCCCCATGGCTTCTGTCTTCCTTTTGTTTCTCCCTTATCTCGTCTCTTAGCCTGCCAACTTCTAAATCACAACTCCCCTTTTTATAGAGGATTTGCAGAAGCCAAGTGGATTATTTGTCATTAAATACAAGAGTTGTACTTAACCAAATGATATTTAAAAGTTATAGAATAAAGTTATTGTCAAAATGAAATATAAAGTCTCAAAAATTTAATATTAATAATCGATAATCGAGATTAATTAAATAAAAAATCAATGAATTATTGTTCAAATTACATTAGTGAAATTTTATGAATCTATTAAGAGTGAATCCGCGACATAAAATATTATATAAATAAAAATATCAGACCCTTACTAGAATCATTTTATTTTTCTGCTAGAATCATATGAAGAAAAAAAAAAGGGGAATTGTCGAGATTTCTGTGAATATGATCCCTTTCCTTTTAATTTAATATTTTAAATAAAAAATTGGATGGTGTGGTGTGATTTGACCACTACATGATGTTGAGGTTCAGTGGTGCTGATGCATGCAAAATTATGTTAGCCTTTTGTTCTTAGGGGTGTTGGGTGCTAGTGAGAGTGGATTCCCATTTTTAATCGAAAATCATTGTTGCTTAACGCAATGTTATTTGATTGCGGTGAAAATCATCTATATCTTTATTATGTCTCTTTTTATTTCTTCGTTTTAAATTACAAGGTTAAAGTTTAGGATTTAAAATTAAGGGTTGTAAATAGGATTTAAGGATTTAGAGATAATATATATTTTTTAAGATTTAGGGTTTAGAATATGAATATGATTGAAAATTGAATTTTTAAAAAGAATTATAGAAAAATTATTAATACATGTGATAAAAAATTATTGGTGAGCACATAAGAAAGCGAACGAGTAATCAAACTTTATACCGCGGGATATATAATCTAACAAAGTTTTTTTCTGCTTGAAATAAGAGACTTAAAAAACGTTTTTTATCATATTTTTGGTTAGGGGTGTTCAAATATGGGTATTCGGGTGCTTGAAGTATCGGGTATTCGGATCTCTGGGTAGTTAAAAATTCGGCCCGTGTCCCGACCCGGATTTTTCAGGTACAGGTACTTCGGGTACTCGAATACCCAGATATCCGAAAATTCGGGTAATCGAGTACCCAGATTTTTAATTTATTTTTTTATAAATATTAAATTTAATCTTAAAAAATACTATATAAATTTAAAAGTTTGAATTACATAATATAACATCGAAATATAAAATTTTAAAACCTTGATTGCATAATCTAAACATAAATTTTAAGACCTAAATTACATAATCTAATCCGAAACAAAACATAAAGTCTAAAGGAAGTTTTTTAAAAATATTTTTAAAAATATTTTAATTAGTTTAATTTAATATAATATATAAAAATTAATGATTTAAATAATAAAAAATTTTGAATTGATTTTCGGGTTAATGCACATAAAAATAGTGTATAGCTAAATGAATAAAGTTCGAATTTTGTCAACTCGAAAAAACTAAATTTATAATTTTATAATAAATCTTAATTTTCTTTTTTACAATGAGCCTCTAATTCCTTTTAAAAATAAACATTGAGGGATTAAGATTAGAAATTAGGTTGTCTAATTTAAGAATACAATGAATATAAGTGTATTTTGTGTAAATAATAATTATATTTAAAATAAAAAATAAAAAAATTAAGATCCAGGTACCCGAAAATTTATAATATTTTGACTCGGGCCCGACCCGGAAAATGACGGGCCGGGTACCCGACCCGAACATAAAAAAAATTCAGGAAAATACTCGATTTTTTATGTTCGGGTAGTCGGGTAATCAGGTCAGATCATTCGAGTCGGGTAGTTTTAAAACACCCCTATTTTTGGTGGTATCACATTTATCGTAGTTCTAGACATAACAATTATTATTGTGATTATTGCGAGTGTCGTGGTCGTAAATTTTTCTTTTAGATTCATACGACTTATTATAAATTATAATAGATATAAACATAAATATAATAAATATATTTATGATTTTTTTATTTTTTAATTTCCAGAAATAAATTTTGACGGATAATTCTTATTTTTATAAGAGTTTTTGAAATGGGTGCAAATCGTCTGTCTCTTTTTCATACCTTCATTTATGCCTCCATTTTAAATTAGAAGGTTTAGTGTTTAAGGTTTAGGTTTTGGTTAGGGTTTAAAGAATTAGTGGTAGGATGTATTTTTTAGGATATAGAAAATAAGGGTTAGAATTTAAAATTTAATTTTTTAAATTTTTTTTAAAGGAAACATGAAAGGGGCGTAAAAAAGAGACAGATTATTTTTACTCTTTTAAAATAACGAGGCGAATATCGTACTCTATCATTTTTTACCAGGAATTTGGAGCTAGCAAACACTTGTTTTCAAAAAAATGTCCAAAATTTATTCTTTATCTATAATATTAAAAATTAAATTTTATAATTTTTAAATATAATTAACTGTCGGCTGTTATAAATAATAAAGTTATGCCTCAAATAGTGTTGAATTATTAAGTGCGGTAGATATAAAATTAATTTCCCAAAGAAAAGGCTTTACATAGCTAAATATATATAATATTTTTTTTGTTACATATAATAATACTTTTAATCATTAGTAATAAAATAAAATGGGAGACAAAGGCAAAGTTGGTGCTTTCGTGTTTGGATTCCAACACGAAAAATCAGGTTGCTTGCTAGAATCCCACGAAATATTCGAAAAGACAAGTCAAACATGAGACCGGATCTTTTATAATTATTACAACATAATTAATAACTTAAGTTTAAAAAATATATATATAAATTATACATGAAGGATTCGTAATGATGGAGTAAGGTAAAGAATTATACATTGATCTTATGGATTATTTTTAGAGGTATGTATTTGATTAATTCGATCGGTGGTCGAACTAAATTAATTAAAATTGAATTAATTAAAATTTTAAAATTTTAACTGTTAACTGAATTGAATTACCTTTAATTAAATTAACCTAATCTTTAAGCATAAAGGTGTAGTATAAAGACGTTTACAAGCAAAATTACAAGTAATTATAATTAAAATTCGAGAAAAGCCACACGAATTACATGTTAAAATTATTAATTTTCAAACTAAAACGTAAAATGAAAAAATTAAATTAGGCTCGAGCCATCTAGCCTCATTGATTAAAGGAATGGTTATTATTCATTAAAGGTCACGGGTTCAAACACCAGCAATGACAGTATAGTGATTAAGCGATCAATATTCAATGATTAAAGAAATAGTTATTGTACGGGGAGCGAAAGATGATCGATATAGAAGATAATTGTAGAATTATTGTTCTTTTTGTCTTTGATCTTGGTGGTATTTATAGCCCATTGATGTTGTAGCTGGAGTGATGATTGATAACACGAGGTCAGGCCGAGTGATGATTATTAATGAATTGAAAAACAATAATTCAACTGTTAGGCTGTAAGTTCAATCGAACTTAAACAATTTATATTATATATATATATGAATTTTATTTTAAGTGGAATTCATGGTTTAAGTAAGGTCCACCAACATTACTTGGCTCATTCAAATTTCTCAAATAATTATCATTTCAAAAGCTTCTTTTCAATTATCTTTTTCAAAAAAAACAAGAAGGTTGGTGCATTTTATGTGGATATATAATAAGATAATACTGTTCTAAAAATGGGTCAACATTTTCGACACAAAAAAGGTATGTCACTTAGAAATTAAATTATTTATGGAAAAGATAAACTCAGACATCTAGATTTGTCACATACTTTTTTTATTAAAAAAATTATTTATTTTTGAAATTGATGAATTTATTTCATATTATTTTTAATTTTTAGATGGTTAATTGTAAAGAAAATATGGCAAAAACTATGTTTAGTTCTTAATAGTTCCATTATATTGTTGCTTCTCATTCAGCATGCATGATATGGACATGAAAGCAAAATCTCATTGCCTCATCCACTGAATCATATCAAATATCTCAATAATCAACATTTTGGATTGAATTCTTGCATGATTTCGACCATCAACTTGTCAATTTCTTGCATGATTTCGACCATTAACTTGTCAATTTCTTACAGGTTAATAAATATTCACTTTAGAATTAAAAAAAAAAAAATTGTTCAAGTATAAATGATATTAGCGACGGAATTTCATAATAGAGTTTGATGATTAATTTTAAAAGAATTAAAGATTTTGACGGTTTAATTTATATATATATTTTTTAAATTTGAGAGTAATTAAAAATTTTAAAATTCGTAACATTTAATGAGAAGTTTTAAAAGTCACTTCAATTAAAACATTTTAAAAGTTTTTAAGATTTAAAAATCAAATTAATTTTTTTTAAATTTTAAAAGACTTTAAATTTCTAAAATTTTAGGGCTGTTCCCGCACAGTTTCAACGACGTTCCTAATGGGATGGCAATGGCAAACCAATCCGAAGGAGAGATTATATTAGGGTAAACTGCAATGAAGGTCACTTAATTATGGGTAAGGTTACATTTGGGTCACTCAATTATTAAAAGTTAAGTTTGGGTAACTTAATTATTGGTAAGGTTGCATTTGGGTAACTCAATTAATAAAAGTTATATTTGAATCACTCAATTATAAGTAAGGTTACATTTGGGTCACCCTTCGTATTTAAAAAAAGTTTATCAATTCGTGTATTAAATTAATTAATGATTTCAATTGAAATACTCTAATGTTAACAAGGGTATACAACTTGTATAATACAAGTTTTCTAGAAGAAAAAAAATGATCAAATTGATGTACTTTTTCAAATATGAAGGGTGACCTAAATATAACCTTACCTATAATTGAGTGACCTAAATGTAACCTTTAATAATTGGGTGACTCAAATATAACTTTACCCATAAATGAGTGACCCAAATGTAACTTTTAATAATTAAGTGACCCAAATGTAACTATACCCATAATTGAGTGACCTTTGTTATATTTTACCCATTATATTATGGGTTATTTGTCGTACCATTAATGAGATCAACTAACTAATCAAATGCATTTATTTTATTAATTATTATATCTATTTTTTTACTAAATGAATCTTTATTTGGTAAAAAATATTTTTAAAAATTTAATTTATAATAAATATTAAGATTCATTTATATTTAATTGGTTGATCTCATAAATGACGTGACAAGAATTAAAAAAAATAAAGGATAAAATTTTGTTAAGTATAAATGAGATCGGTGATGGATTTTGATAATAGAGTTTTGGGATCAATTTAATTTTTTTAAAAGAAATGAATATTTACAAATAGTTTAATTTATATTTTTTTTCCAAAAATTTGAGAGTTTTTGAAAATTTAAGAGATTTAGTGATAATTTTTAAAAATTATAGGAGTGATTTAACATAAATATTTTGAATTTTTTAAATTTAATATGAATATTTTAAAAATTTTAGAAATCAAATTAAAAAATTTCAAAATTTAATAGACTAATTTTAAAATTTTCAAAATTTTAGGGGTCATGCCCGGCAATGGCAAACCGATCCAATGGTTGTCTATAAGTTGATTTATCTCACCATTTTTAGTAAAGAGATCGAAAAGAGATGATTTAGAGAAAATTCGACAACCCTTTGTTTCTTTTGATTTATACACTAATTAGGGTAAGTAAAATTTAATTCAATTTTTAAAAAATGAATTTTTTTAATTCGGGAAAAAACTTGATTTATCCTGATTCGACTCAAAATTTTATATTCAACTCGATTAAAATAAAATTTAAGTTATAAAATAAAAATTTGAATAACTCAAAATTTTAAATAGTTAATGGATTAATTTTTAAGTTGAGGCAAATCTCTCAATTTTTCTTGATAAATATATTTTGATATAAAAAATACAAAGAAATATATATATATATATAAACTAAATGAGTTTTGTACTGTATAACTGGATTACATTCTAAATATAAGATTAGAGAAAATCGTTTAAATTAAAATTAAATAGTACTATAATATAGTAAATAATTACAATTAAATTTTTATAAAAAACTTAAAAACTCAACTCGAACAAATCATATAAAATTTGAATTATAAAATATGACAGTTCAAATCGAATTAATTTGATTCGATTGAATATTCACCCTATAAAGCTTGTTTGTGATCATATCCATCTCTAACTACATACATTTCATTTCATGAAGCAATCAAAAAGCAAGTCCTCTTCAATCGTTGTTGATAACAACACTTCATGCAATTTCTTGTAGTCACGGCACAAACATATATAATCTAAGCTTAAAATACAAAAATAAAATCACAAACTTTAAATACAATACTATAAACTCTAAGCAATATTAAACTTTAAATTCTAATTATAAATTTTAATTTTTATAATAACAATCTAAATCCTTAATATTAAAACCTTAAATTAAACCCCTAAAATAATATGTTTTTATCGTCGGTATATAAAGATAATTTTATAAAAAAAAATAAAGACCATAAATCTTCTTGGTATTTCTTTTCGCTTTATAAATGTTATTCTGTCTTTCCGTCGTGTCGTATAAGAGACAATCTTCTTTTTTTATGGGATTTTTTCTTTCTTTCAGTAATATTTTCATCTCATAAATTCTTAATTCTTACAACGTTATCTACTTTCATAAACCTGACATCAAAATAATTCGAAATACTACAAAACTTAACTAAGTTTCACTCTAACTTTATAGATGTTATTTTTAACTTTTGTTTGAATTTGACGAGAAATTATATTATGAATTATTCTTATCATGTTATCTAGAAAATTAACCAATTAAATGAATAAATAAATATATTTTTATTAATTTTATATCTCATCTTTTTATCAAGTGAATCTTTACTGAGTGAAGATTCATTCGGTAAAAAAAATAAGATAAAAAATTAATGAAATAAATACATTTGATTAATTGATTCTATAAATAATGTGCCGGAAATAACCCAGGATATAATTTCTCGAGTTTAACGCTTTAAGTTCAAGCACATTTAAATATATATTTTTTCTCTCTTAAACTTTCTACGTACCTTGTACAAAAATTGTTTATACCCAATTAACCCCACTAAACTACACGTGAATCTTGCCCTAACTGTACCAACAAATCAAAGATCAACAATAATCCCTTTACAATTCCATTAACATATAACAAAAATGACATGAATCCTTAGTTTCAAAAAATATATATATGAATTTCATATTCTATAATATTTTCAATCTAAATTATGAAAAATGTGATCTTTATTCCATATCAAAATAAATAAATAAACTTATATCAAAAAGTATCTTGGACTACAAAGTTTTATAGTGCATGATTAAAGGGATGAGCTTGGAAACTCAATGATTGATCTTGGTTGGTAAATAATACTATTTTTTTATTTATTTAGTAATGAAATAAAATGAATCTTTAAAAAGATGAAAAGATATTTTAAACTACTAGGGCATACAAATGACCTTGATGATAAACTAGTCATAGAAATCATTGTGCAAAAGGTATATAGGACATTAATAATGTTTAAAAAATTGTATACTTAAAAAATTTGTACTAAATATAAAATAATTAGATGCGAAATTGAACCTGAATAAAATTTTTTTGTCCTTTAATCATGCCCTTTCTCTATGCCCTTACTAAAAAAAATAAAAAAATTAAACCCTAACCATAATTTTCACATTCTAAACTTTATATCCTAAAAAATACATCCTACCAGTGACAGAGCTAAGATCTAATGTTGGGAGGGGCAAGAATTGATTAAACCTTTAAATTAGAAAATTGGAACGGGCAAAAATCCTTATTTAATTAATATTTAAACTGAAAAGGATTAAAAATGTAATTATACAAAAAAATTTGGGAGGGGCAACAATCCCTTGGACCCTCCCAACACATACACAGCTCCGTCCCTACATCCTACCCCTAATTCTCTAAACCCTAACCATAAACCCTAACCAATAAATATACAATAGAAGGGGACTATCTACTTCCATTTAGTAGTTAATAAATAAAACATAATGGTAGGATCGGTGACGAATCTAAAAAAATATTTGAAATGGGTATACATAAAATTTTAAAATACGGGCAAGTTTTACTTTTTTAAGATGTTATACATGAGTTATATATCATTGAAAATTACTTTAACATTCATACGTTGAAATATGAAGATGATATAGAGCACGATTGTCTGGCTTATGATACGTCGTGCCACCAGCTGTGATGAAGCTTTGAGCCCCAATTCATATATATATGGTCAAGTTTTACAGAATTTTTTTTGATCAGACAAGTTTCCCAGAATCTTTGCGAAGAAATGACACAGTTTTGCCATTATAATAGAATCTTTTCAACTTGGAACGTCCTATTCATGCAATGATAATAATAAAATATGTACAAGTGGGGAAGTGGAATCAGTCAAGTAGGTGCATTTTAAGCAACTTTCTGTGAACAATACAATAACTGGAAATAAAGGCATGAGAAGATTAAATTGAAGCATACTTCCATCGGTTCATACAATCATCTTTAAAAATGGTATTGTTTATGCACTACGGCAAAATATGTTTATAGCGACGTTTTTAAAGATATACAGTGATGTTTATTAACGTCGTTAAAAACACTATCGACACTATAAAAAGCGCCGCAAGAAATGTTGCTAAAACTTGCGTCGCAAAAGGTAGTGATATTTTTTTTGAAAAACGTCACTATAGTACACGATCTATAGTGGCGTTTGATAATTAAAACACCACAAATTTAAAATCTATAGTGACATATATGGTGGCGTTTGAGATAAAAACGCCACTAAAAATACCGTTATATATCAATTCTGGTGTAGTGATGTCTATAGTATTAAATTGCAATTGCGGCCTCCGTTGCGGTGTCGCGGTTGCTGACGCTGCGGACGTTACATAACGCGTAACAGCTGATGCGGTCGTGATTTGTTTTTAAAAAATCACAATTTTTAAAAATATTGTTTATATGTATATTTTACAACCTTGAGAACTTAACATATGATAATATGTATTTAGTTGGTAGGAATGAGAATTTTGAGATAATTTACTAATTTCATTAATATTTGTAGTTAGACTATATAATTATGAACTTACAAATGAATCATGGAAGTGTTTTATTTATAGAGATTTATATTTCGGATCATTTTTCGATGTTTAACTGTGGTAATGCGGCGTTACGGCTCAATATATGACATATTGTGGGGTTACGTAATGGTTCCGTTCCGTAAAAGTCGTGATGCGGTTCCTTCATCGCGTTGCGCTTAAAATGCGTTGCGGTGACCTTAAAAAACGTTACGTTACGACCGTTGCACTGCGTTGCGGCCGCATTTTAATACTATCTCATGTCCCAAACATCAGACATTGAATATAATGGTGGAGATGAGTAAATGGGTGATGGTTAATGGTGGTTCATGATCATCTCCTTTTGATCAAGCGAAGATGTGACGGTTCTAAGCATAGGTATACCAAGTATTTTAATAAATCTAGATCGAATTTCAACATCTAGAACCAAGATATGAATATCATACCATTTTGCATTAAAGTCGTCTATACCGACCATACCGGACCTTGAATCATCCACGACAAGCTTTGTGTGAGTGGAACTCTTCCCTCTATTGTCCAATCCTTTTCGTTTTCTTTTCTCTTTGTTGCATGGCAGTCAGCCAACCAATAGACCAAGAACCAGTTTATAAAAAAGTTTGAATGAGGACAAAGTCGAGTCATGCATCACAGACAAGCACGAGTTCAACACCTTGGGGACCTTTGCAACAATGGGTTCGTCAAAAGTAGTAAAAAATAGAATTGAGACTGACATTAAAGAAGCATGATTGATGCAGTTTTGTTTTCATTTCCTCACTTTCCAGATGTTAAAGTGGTTTACTTTTGATTGCATTTTGTTTATCAGAACAGCTGATAGTGGCTGTGGCAGTGGTCGACTAAGTCCGACCAAGTAAACTTGGTAAAATAACAAGATGTATAGCAAAAAAGGGTTTGGAAGTTTGGATAAAATGGGATCAAACAATGTTCCAACAGTTATTTAAAGGAAACTGAAAAATCAGAAACTTTTGACTGAACGATGGCCGGGAAAACTTATGGATATATGACGAGAAAGGGGAGAAGTAGGGAAAAGTTGTGATGCAGAAGGAAATTTGCGTCTACGAGAATCAATTTCACCGCGGATTATATAGATGGTCATTTTCGTCACGTTATTTATGTGGTCAATTAATATTAGTGAAGATTATGGAGTTGGTATCAAAATAACCGTAATACTTTAAAAAGCATCAAATTTACCTGTCAACTATTAAAATGGTATCAATTTAATCACCGACCGTTAAAAACTAACGAACTGATAACGTGTCAATTAAAAATAAAATGGAATAATTATATATTTACTTTCTGTTATTCAAATATTTTTGTAATTTAATCTTAATTTTATTGTAATAAAATAATATAATTATTCAATTAGATGATGACATGTGTCACCAAAGGAAATCGAACTTGGGCATTTAGGAAGGAAACATCGTGACTTCAGGACAACTTCACTAGAACAAGTACAAGTGTACAACTTTAAGACATAATGTACCTGTACTAGTATATATTTAGGGTTCGTTTATCTTTATTTTTTTACATTCACATAAATAATGTAATATTTAAGATTAAATAATTATATAACTTCAGGACATAATCATATGTGACACCACTTAATCAAATAATTATATTATTTTATTATAATAAAATTATGATTAAATTACAAAAATGTATAAATAACACGGAGTAAATGTGTAATTTTTTCATTTTATTTTTAACTATTATGTCATCAGTCCGTTAGTTTTTAATGATAGATGACTATATTGATACTATTTTAATAGTTGACAGATACATTTAACACTTTTTAAAGTATTATGGTTATTTCGATACCAATCACATAATATAGTGACTATCTGTGTAATTCACCTAAAATTAATTAAATCAATACTTTTATAGTAGGTCTACACGACGGGAATATAATTTCTCTAACATCACACGTATTTGCAAAAGATTGAACTTGATTTTCAAAAGGGGTTTTATTTACTAAAATTAATTATTTAAATTCCACCCAAAGATTTTCAAACCTCTTCGTCCTCTTATTTCATTTAAGTGATGGATCATTTCAACCTTACAGGAACAACTAATGCATTCGTTTAATGGTATCTAGCGGTGAATAAAATTCGATTAAATTCGAGAAAATATAATTTTTAAATTTAATTTGACGTTATAAACTTAAATAGTCTTGACTCGACTCATAATCTTATATTCTCGATTCAAAAAAGTTTAAAATAAAATTTAACTAATAAATAAAAATTCGAATAACTTAAAATATTTGATAATTAATAGATAAATTTTTAAGTTTTGAGTCAAGTCTTTTAATTTTACCCTATATAAGTGTGTGCTTGTGCTTGTATTGTATATTACTATAGAAAATCATTCAAATCGGAAATAATTAGTATGATAGTATTATAAACGTTTATTATTGAATTTGAAAAAAAAATCGACTTAAGTTTTATAAACTCGACCTAAAAAATAAATAAAATTTTAGTCATAAAATAAAACCCATCAAATTAATTAATTTAAAAAAAATTAATTTAATCAAATACTCACCACTAATTTGTCCATTAGTCATAAATTATATGGTTAGCTTTCTTGAAATGACCTGGCCGACAGAAAATTTCACATCCAGTGGGTTTTTGCTAATATCAGAGAGAAAAGCCCAAAGGCCAATCTAACTATTGTTTAAGTAATTAAATAATATTGTATTTATTATTTTTTTTTAAAATTTTAGTATTAGTTTACTCCATCTAACTAATGTTTAAGTTGAATTAAGAAAATAAAATCATAAATCTAATTCTTAAATTATTGTTAAGTTGAATATTGATTTCTAATTTAGTTTTTGTTATGTTAATAACTAATCTATTATTACCTCTTAATAATTTATAATTTCAGTTTCATGTATATGTAGAATATAATTTTGTAATTTCTTATTTACATGAAGAATATAATTAGTCTTGCAAAATAATTATTTAAGAATTAGTGTTATATTTGCAAAAAAGATGGATTTCATCCTTCATGATATCATAATTGCATGAATCAATGTTTGAAACATGTTATTACAATGACAAAACCAGGAATGTGTAAATGGATGTTCGGTTTCCTCATTCTTCAAACAAGTTTTCAGTCATAGCAAAGTTGCCTGTAAAAACTTAACAGGATCATGCATATAACATAGCCAGGTCTTGAGAGAAAGCTTTTCGAATGGCTTCTCTCTTGATCTTAAGAGCTGCAGTAACAAGCCCGGATTCCGGTGTCCATGGAGTAGAAACCAATTTCAGTTTAGCCGGAATCTCAAACTTCTCCAATCGCGCCTTCTTCCCCATCTGCACATTAAAGCAAATGAATGGATATATCGAATTATAACCGATACGTTTCTCCATCAGAGAGAACCAGTCTACGTCGAAGTTAAACCAGTGTTTGCAAATATGCATACATGTTCAAGCACCCTCCTCGAAGCTTAAATCTTTTTCTTTCTTTCTAAATGTCGTTCGAAGAATCACTGGAGAGTTATTCTAGAGAGTCGAGATTTACCTGAACGAGCGACGAAAGTACCTCCTTGATTGTTTCTTCTTTCTCACACAAGTCTGCGAAGTCGGTAAAAGCAATCCCTTTCTTCGAAGCCCATTCTTCTACTGCCTGCTGGGAAGCCACCACAAGAGCTACACAGTAACTATGGAATGGGTCTGCATGCACCATGATGTTGTCGACATAGGGACTGATGCTGAGAGCAGCCTCAACCTGTAGACGATATTAGTTAACACGGGACATCCGAAGAACATCATGGTTTCATTAGTAACATTCATTCATACCTTTCCCAAAGAGACATATTCCCCATGCTGAAGCTTGACTATATCCTTTTTACGATCAATAATCTCGAGGCAACCATCATTGTGAAACCGTCCTATGTCACCTGTATAGAACCATCTCATTCCTCTCTCATCAACCTTTTCCACATCAAAAGATTAGGACAGTCGCTTGACTACGAGATAATCTTAAGCATAACAAGAAAAGGAATGCGGAAACTGAAAGTTCGAAAACCGACCTTGTATACTTCTTTTGTTTTCTCCTCATTTTTGAAGTATCCGAGCGTTACACTTGGACCGCCGACCACAATTTCTCCGCGAGGCATCGGTGAATCACTAGTTAAATATCCACCTTCAGGCCAATCTATTAACTGAAATAAACAAAAGAATAATGCAAAAACATTGAAATCATAAATGCATCCACCAACCAGAGTAGGTAAAGCAAAAAATGTTAAAACGAGTTCCTGTGAATATTAAAGTAATGAACGTGAGCTCGTCAAAGTCATCCTACTCGAGTGAAATTAATCACGAACATCCATTACCTTGACAAAGGAGCAAGGAAGTGGAGAACCAACACGACCAACGGATGTATCATCAACCTCAGAGAAGGTGGCACCAGCGCAAGTCTCAGTTAAACCATACCCTTGGCCGATTGGAGCACTGAAAATGAAATCTGATGAGAGCATGATACGTAAAAATTAAATGAAACGGATAATATTGTACATTTTATAAACCGTCATAAATTTTCAGTTCATCAATTTAGACCAAGAACTGATATAGAACTACAAATGTTCTTGTCTGAGTGTGAGCTCTGTGTGTCTGTGTATGCAAGAGTAGCACCATGAAATTCATAGATCTATATTATAATCAAGATCAACTCAAATTGCTAGAACATACTAACCCAAGGCAGATGTTAATAAATCTCTGAGTATCCGCAGATAGAGGAGCACCACCAGATAGCAAAAATCGAATGCGTCCACCAAGAATAGCTCGGACCTTTTTAAAGACAAGAAAATCCCAAAGAAACTTCTCCAGTCCCCAGGCACCAAACCAGTTACCATTTATTGCAGATAATCTACGTGAATAAGCCAAGTCGAACAATTTCTTGGCAAGTCCACCTTTTGAGTCTACCTAAAAATTAAGAATAGATAATGATATAAATGGGCTAATTCATTTCACAGTATATATAGTTATATACATCTAAAGAAGTCATGCATTTGTAGAATTAGAATTTTCTAACCTTCTTTCGCACTCCATCTCGAACACGGTCAAGAATTGCTGGGACAGATGCCATCACAGTTGGACTTAACACAGAGGCATCTCCCTTTGTTCCCGATTTTATCTTGTTAGATGTATCAGTGAGAGTCAAAGGGGTTCCATATCCTATTACACCTCCAACAGCAGGAATTAAATTCTAGAACAGGAAAAGGAAGGTTAAGATGTTTAGAACACAGTGGTAAACAAATTCAAAACATAAACCGAGATCAAAACCAAGTTGACATTCATCATTGTAAACCAATTCTACACAACATACATACCTCAGCCGCTAATTCAAGAATATGAGCAAGGGGAAGATAAGCAAGATAAACATCCTTGCTTCCAAGTCCGGGAACAATTGTCATGACTGCAGAAACTGTAGCTAAAACATTGCCATGTGTCATCATCACACCCTGTACAAATTTCATGTATGTCAAGTGGCTTAAAAATATGAAAACCTAACTTAACCATTTTGCAATGCTCAAAGATAACAACATGAATGTTATCCATAAGCATATTTTTACCGACAAAATCTGTAAAAAAAATGGAAGAACAAGAACAAAAATAGACGCTTCTAACCTTGGGCAATCCAGTACTACCACTAGTATACATTATAACTGCTACATCAGCTGAAACAGGTAAATCAGCATCAACGGGATTTGAACGACCAACACTCTCAACATCAGCAAAAGAAATTATTGTCCATCTGTCACTTGAACTAGTTGGAAATTCATTGTCCATGCAGATCACATGTTTGACAGTGTCAAGTTGCCCACTAATGGTAGCAAGCTTTTTTAGTTCTTTGTTCCCACAAATCACCGTCGTAACTTCAGTCTGGAAGAGCAAAAATAGTATAATTACATAAATATCAGTAATGAAAGTGGAAACCATAAAGACGGAAGAACCTTCAATAAAATTAACCCTGTGAATCACAACTTTTCCACATGGTAGAACATTATAAGACGCGGGTGACACTATTATGATGTATGTTAACCTTACAATCTATCTAAACATGTAGAAAATGAACAAAACACACTCCGTCAATGAGGCAAGAAAAAGTTTATTATTTTGCACATTAATTTATTAAAAAACTATTTGCACGTGATAATATTTACTTTATACTCGAATAAATAGAATTTTTGTTGCACTATAACTGGCAAGAATGGGGGAAAATTATGAGAATACAAATGCGCATAGAGAGATAAAGAGGGAACCTCATTTAATGAGTGACATAAAGCCTCCTCTCCTAAAGATGCATATATGGTCACCACAGTAACATTGCGCCTAAAGCATGCCTGAAAAAGGATATGTATCAGTTATATTTTCTAACCTGTGGAAAGGCAAAGGGCCTTGCACAAGTTACACTTCAGTTACAACATAAAATTATCAAGCTTTGAAAATTTAACCAAAATTCTAGAAGATATAAGACCTGCAGTGCAATGAACCATTCTTCTCTCGTATCGGCAAAGATTGCAACACGCTCTTCCTTTTTATGACCAAGTTGAACTAATCCAGAAGCAAAACTACACACAGCTTCAAATGTTTTTCCATATGTTAACCATTCATATTCTCCCAAATGAAGCTTCTCAAAGGACCTTCCATCTTCAGTTAAGTCAACCTCCCTCGAAACCAATTTCCTAGTGCCAAGTAAAGGTTTATCGGAATGTTCCTTACATGCCTGTTCAAAAAGTTCTGCAAGTGTAGTTATGCCTTCCCATGATGTTTCAACAGGGGAAGGGAACCGACTGTTTCGGATTGTATACCCTGGTTCTCCACCAACATCAACTGGCACCCCTCGCTTCTTTACCTTCTTTGCATTTCGAAAGAGAAGTGTAAAAACAATAGGAACAATCGCACTGACGATATAACCAGACATGTTTATAGGGTTTTTTCACCAGAACAATAGATTTCTTTCAATTCTCCTGAAAATAGAATCACATTCAACCATTATCATTATCTGAAAATTCAGCCCTTTCTTTTCCTGTATATCGTAGGAAGGTAGAAATGGGAGTGATTACAATAAACCAAATAGAAAGTACCAGGGGAAAAATACAACCAGAGAAAAAAAAGGATATTTCTCATAAGTAAACTTTGGCGAGCTGCCAGACATTGCATGACAAATTGCATATGCAGCAGTTTAGGTAGATAGAGAGGCATCACATTGTTTTAATATGATCAATTGCTACCAATAAATCCACTTACAAGGTAACCCAGGCATTCGACACAGAAAAAAATCCATAACCAAGATATTCAAGTTTAACCAATTAAGCATAATTCCGATTTTGATATATCCATAACCAAGATATTCAAGCTTTATGCTCACTAAATAACAGTCTATACTCTTCCTGCTAACTTCCAAAAGGAAGTTTCTTGGGTGCTAAGTAGTTTTGCATGTTACAACAAAACCTTCCATCATTTTTCTGCTTTTAAGAACCAACCATCAAAGAAAGAACACAATAAGGGCAAACAAACAAAACTATAAATTTCACCCTCAAAATATCAACTCAAATGGTATGTAACTAAATCAAAAGCAAATTTCCAATGAAATAAAATCCCCTAAACATGAAGTTTCTCGGGTTCTAGCTAAGTTGTTTTAGATCTTATTTTCTCTTTTCCTGCTTTTCAAAGGAACCAATCATCAAAGAAAGAATACAATAAGAGTAAACAAACAATGCATCAAAAACCCACCCTGAAAAATAAATTCAAATGGTATGTAAGCATGTAAGAAGGCAAAAACAGATCTTTTTTTAAATCAAAATCAAATCTTCAACAAAATAGAACACATCAATTCAAAACAAAGGGTAACATTAAAAGGCAAAATAAAAGGTCAAACAAGCAAGAAAAAGAAGATCGATAGAGTAAACACGCGCTTGTACCATGAATACCTTCAAAATATCGAAAATGAAATATGTGGGAAAGCGAAGGGATCCAGTTCAAGAGATGAACAGTGCCAAAAATAAAGAATAAAAGCAGAAGACTTTGGGGAGGTCAAGTTCAATGGAGGGGTTTTGAGATTTGTTTCAGTGAAGAGATCAAGTATAGAAAGACAGGGTAGCTACTTTACGGCGGAAAGATCGAGAGGGGAAGAAGTTGGTCTTGCAGGAGTAGCTTATGACTCAGAACAGGTTCTTGGCGTTAATGTTAAGTTTTTCATTTTAGGGTAAATTACATGAGACATCCTAAAGTATGTGTCAGATTATATTTGATCTTTTAATTTCTAAAGTTTTCAGTATTGAACCAGTTAAGTTTATTTTTATTATTATATAGGTCCATTAGACATCAAGTATTAATGTAGTGGCCAAACTATAATTTAATGTTAATAAATGATTCAAATAATATATTTTATATATTATGAATCAATAAATATTTTTTATTAAAGAAAAAGGTATTATATTTTTATATCGAGATTTAAACTCATACAAATTGGGATAAGATGAGCATCTTTAGTTACTAGATCAATTTGTAGATTGGTATTCGATCGAGTCGAGTTAAAAAAATTTTAAGTTATTCGAATTGATGCGTCATATTTTGTAACTCAAACTTTATTTGAATTTTTTTATTTGACTCTAAAAATTTAATTGTAATTATTTATCATGTTATATTATGGTTCGATTTCAATTTAAATGAATATATATATTCTTATTTTTTTCTTACGTGGCATATATTTTTTATGTTTATCTATATATATCATGAAAAATTGAGGGATTCAACTCAAACTTAAGAATAAATTTACTAATTATTAAATATTTTGAGTTATTCAGATTTTTATTTTATAACTCAAAATTGAGGATTTATATTTAATAAATCGATGATTTTTCCGATTCAATAGAATTTTAATTTTTTTAAATCGAATCAAATTTTATTTTCCTCTATTTATATGAATCAATAGATATCAATTTTAAAATTTAATACATTTAAATTAGGAGTAATTATTTCCGTACATTATAAATATGGGAAAGTTTCTATAGCGGTTAATTGTAAGGTTTGTATATTTTATTTAAGGTTTAAAGTTTATGGTTTAGGTTTAAATATTTATAATTTAAGATTTGTACTTAGAATTAAAATCCCTAATTATAACACTCTATCCTTTAAACTCTAAACCGTCAATTCAAAGTACAAACATTAAATTCTAAATCTTAAATTAAAAAATCATCGATTTATTAAATATAAATCCTCAAATTAAACTATCTTTTTATTAAAAATAAATTATTATTTTCTATTTATATTTTTTTATTATCCTATACTTTTTTTTATTGTTCTTTCGGTTTTCAAGGCTTTGATTTGACTAATCCGGATCAACCCAGATTACACACCTAGCTTTGGTGGGTGAGTCTCCCAGCAAAGATTTTCTGCATACACAACATATCGAACCTAAGACTTGCTTAAACGAAACCAAGTTAGATATCACTTAGACCAACCAAAATAATTTTTTTTATATAAAATATATATCCATCCTACAATTATCTTTAAATTTTATAGCTTTAATCTTTTAATAATATCCTATCTAAAGTTTGAATCAGGATAAACATTTTTTATCAAAATATTTTAGTTCATAGCTAACGGTTCAATTGACAGAAGAGAAGTGGTACTGTAAAGAATTTAGTTAGACTATTTTGATGATTGTAACAATTAACAGATAGTTTGAGGAGTCTTTTGCAATTAACCCATCTTTTTTTACACAGTACATTTTTTGTTGTGGGCTTAAAACATAACTGGTTCTGGGCAGAATACCTTCACACATGAGTAGTCAGAAATGGAACAGTGAAAAAAACAAAGGAAATGGGACCAAACACATGGCAAACTGAAGGTTCAGAATAAAAGATAAGGCTAAATTTTATAAATGGTCATTAACTATAGTAAAATATTCATTTTGGTCATCTAACTTTCAAATATTATAAAATAGTCATTAAAATTAAGTTTTAGTTACAAAATAGGTACCATTGTGAAGTCAAGGTGTTCTCAGGAAGTAAGTGTAATGACCTTTGTGTATGATAGAGGTTCTCTCTGTGATGGATTCATCTTCAATTGGTGTACAAACATTGTGATACAAATTGATAAATTATTCATAATTCCTAATTAAAAAGGAGATCAAATTGATAAATTGAATAAATAATGAGATCTAAATTTATTAATTTTTTTTTGAATTATGATCAAATTAATTGAATGTGTAAAGCTATCCTCCTATTGAAAGTTAGTAACTCGGTAACCATTTTATAACAAAATTCAAGGTTTAATAACCATTTTATAATATTTAAAAGTTTGATGACCAAAATGAATATTTTATCATAATTTAGTGACCATTTGTGAAGTTTATCCAAAGAGTAAGAAACAGCCAAAGAAAGGAACATGTTGAATGTAATATGCGGGTGAAAAAAAAGTATTGCAGATATGTTTGTCCCATCGGCCAGCTCAGCTCCTCTCGTCTTCTTCTTTGGATCTTCAATTTCTCAGTCTCACCCACCACAAATATAAAACATACATTGTTTATGCATATGTACTCTTTTTATTTGCTTTTTGTAAGAAAATCGATTTATATGCAGAAATTTTCACCACATGACGCACGACCATCCGACTCACGCTGTGACCCATCCATATTCACCTTTATCCATGGAGCTGCAGGCATCATCCATTGCATACTCAACTCCCCAACACCAACCTGTATACATACAGGGATGCGATAAGCCTCTGCTGCAGGCTGCAGGCTGCAGGCTGCAGCCAATGTCACTGCAACCAGCCCTCTACTACGATCAATCAAAGAACCAAACCTCAGAACCGGTGCATCAAAGACTTTGGCATTGCGACCAAGCCAAAGATTCCAGACAACATAACCAAATATTAACTGTCAATTGCCAAGTTCCTTCGCAAAACAAATAGACTCTTAACAATTTGACATTCACCCATTCACGCAAATCCATCGTATGACACTCCATCAACATATCCATCTTAATTAGCTCAATCCAGGCCTGACACACAACTGGGCAATATCTAAGAACGTGATCAACATCCTAGGAGCCCCAGAAACACTACAACTACTATCATCGGTAAAATGCCTTCAAGTACTCTCTTCAATGGTCATAATCTTCTATCAACACACAAGCCACAGGAAAGACTTAACACGCGGGAGACCTCGAAACTTATTACTTGGGATGGAGATGGACCATTACTTGGAAAGTAATACCAACACACAAGCCACAGGAAAACTTTACAGTGATGGAGATGGACCATTACTTGGGAAGTAATGGTTAGCTTTTAATGAAAATAATGCTGCACTCTCAATGAAGCACTATCAATCATTCTCGAATAGATTTACAAAATAATCACAAGCCATTAATCCATTAAAATTGATCTAAAATCCAGAACAAGAGAAGACCCAAAAAATATACATTATTAGCTAGTCCACTCTGAAGTCTTAGACACTTAAAACTATTACTTTGGTGAATCTTTTGGATATTCTTTAAGTGAAAAGATCAACCGTAAGATGGTATCAAACAGGAAAGTTAGAAGTAGAACTAGAACTAGAACTAGAAATGGTATCATTCAGGATACAGATTCTGAGATACTATCAAGGTTCAGAATGCATTGGCGCATTAATCAAACTTATCTTACATAGGTACATAACATTAGTTTAGAACAAAAAAACTGAAACTTTCAACTAGGAAATGCCAAAACTTAGTTCGTTTTAACAACTCCATATGACAATAAACCAAATTTAACAAAGCAGAGATGATAATTAGCATGATCGTCAACTGACCGTAACTCAGGCTGATGCAGCATTGATTTTGGACAACTCCTTGTGCTTCAAATACTGATCTAAAATTGCAAGCCTAGCAGTCTCGAATGCAAAATAGCCCAAAGCTGAAAAACAAGCACTATGAACAACTCTAGGCCCCAGTCCACTAGTCAAACCAATCCAACCTTCCTCCTTCAGAATCTGCTTCACCGTCGCATTAACCCCACTATACATAGCAGCAGCAACTTTGCTCCCATGAACCTGGGTCATCAACCTTGTTTTAACCACATCAAGAGGAGTTGTCAAAGAAGCCGAAATCGCACCAGCCATAGCACCACAACAAACACTCTGAATTGGCTCCAAATTAGCCTGCTTTGTCTTCCTCAAAACCGCAGCTTTTAAATACTCGAAAGAGGAATAACTTAACACACCAGCAGGCAAATTCCTTAATAGAGTAGCCGAGTAACCAGCATAAAGACCCAAAATCCCATCCTTTTCTAAAATTCTCAACAACACCTCCCATGATCTCCCTTTAGCACCAGCTTGCATTCTTTGAGTAATTAACTCCTTAGGTACCATTATAGCTGATGAAACAATATTTCCCATGGCACCAGCAGTGGGAGGAATAAGCAAAGCAGGATACTCCAATTTGGACAAAATGGACTTCCCAAACTCACATGTCCCAAAGTAAACAGAAGAAGAAGCCGCGGAACCTACAATAACAGCTGAAACACCTCTGTAAAATCCTAGAATACCATTCGTCTGGAAAGTTTTGACGACTGCATCGAAGGCGTTGGCATAAATCTGGGAAGCACCCTTGGTCTGCATTTTGGTCTTGATGGTATCGAGTGGTAGAAGGCAGACGTAAGTGAATGCACCGGCAATTCCACCACCACCAGCGCCGATTAAAGCTCTTTCGAAGACTGATAAGTTTTTCATAAGAGATTGTACTTTGGGGCTGTTTCTCGACACGGGTTTTATCCATTTGGGGAATGGAAGGGCTTTGGATTTTCGGGGTTCAGATAAACTGGCGAAAGGGTTCCACAAACCCGATTGAGAATCAGAGGAAATGGAGGCAGATGCAAAGGAGAGGTGGTGTTCTGGAGGTTTGAGTATGATTTGTGAATTTGGGGTAGATGAAGTGCGAGTGGTGAAAAGAGAAGGGAAGTCGGAGTTGTTTGGCGGATGGGAAAACTGATTTGAGGTAGGGGAAGGAAGACCCAAGGACGCACAGAGATTCGCCTCCATTGCTAAAACCTGGGGAGTTCTTGCCTTTTTATCACTATCACCTCATTTCCTTCAAAGTTTTAACCACTCATCGTGTGGATGATTAACACTAGCCTACGATGTCGTTTCGTTCACGCCCTTTTTAAATTGATGATTTTTTTTTTGATAAATTGGACGAAATTTCAGAATTTTTTTTTTTTTATAAATGGAACTTCATTTCATCCAAGAACATATAAAAACTACAAATAATTCACCTACACAACCAACGGCCTATACAATATAAAGAAGCTATTAAACATTAGAGTATATTCTTAACTTTTCAATCTCACATCTCTTTTAAGGACAGCAAGGATGGTTTCCTCCATCTTTGGAGCATTCCCATGCAACCTTCGATTACGTTCTTGCCATATATAATAATTGAAATCCCTCCAAATGAGTCGAACAGTGATTGCTTTCGAAGATTTTCCCTTACTAATTTGCAGGACCCAATTAAAAATATCCCCCCAGCAACCAGGAGAGTTGATCATTCCCCATTCTAATAAAATTAGCCTCTAAAGATTGGATGAGAACCTGCAATTATCAAACAAATGGTCCCTAGTTTCCATACCATCCCCACATAACAAACAAATAGTATCAACAAAATATTTCAGAATTTTATATAATTATGTTCTTAAATTTTTTAATGAACAAAATAGTTTATAAATGAAAAAATATGAATATTAGAATGAATAAACACTATTAAAAAATATTTTTATCCATCAAGAGACGTTGGTTGAAGTAGTAAGTAGTTTCGCTTAAACAAATCTTAAATTCGGTAAAAAAAATAATATTAAAGTAAAATAAAATTAAAATTATTATAAAAATTATAAAAATTCAGATAATAATTTTAAGTATATATTAAAATTCTTATTTATAAATTCTGTATTTACCTAAAATCTTACATTTAAAATTTTTAATTTTTTTAAAGAAATTTGATATATAGAAATTTTTGCACTTTTAATAAAAAAATTGGCTTAACTCAAAAATAAATGTTTAAACTATACACTTTTTCTGAAATATGTGCCTAATGTTTTTTCGGCTAAAATAAGTGCATGAACTATATATTTTTTCTAAAATATGTGCCTAATATTTTTTTTTTAAAATAAGTGCCTAAAGTTTCATTCCGTTAGTGTTTTAAGGTAACACCGTAAAAAAATTGTTTAACTTATAAATAATTGTTTAAACTATATATTTTTTTCTAAGATAAGTGCCTAATATTTTTTTGTTAAAATAAGTACCTAACGTTTTGAAATACGTTTATTTAATCAAGGCTTAAATTTTTGAAAACCTTTTATATATTTGATATGAATACATTTAATATGAAAATCCGTTATATATTCGATATGAATATATTTAATCTAAAAAAATATTAATTAGAACTTTCGTGTATAATATTCATAATATATCTTTTAACACATTATATATCGATGCAACGCTATAAATTCGAGACAACATATCATCATCGAATAAAAACGATGATTTCAATTTTTTCTAGTGTTACCTAACGGGACATGAGATCACAAGTCCGACACCAAAGGACAGTTGTATACGAGACAATATCGTACACTTTTTGTTTGCCAGTGACGACACTCGCTTAACTCTCACATGGTTTTTCTATCTCATCTCCAAGACACCAATGACTGAAATCAAGATCAGAGAAGAAATAAAGCGACACATATCAATGAAACAAGTTGAAGGCCTGGTTTTCATATATATTTTTTAAGATTAAATATATTCATATCGAATATACAGTGGGTTTTTAAAAATTTAAGCCTTGATTAAATAAACGTATTTCAAAATATTAAGTTTTATTTAAAAAAAATATTAGACACTTATTTTAGAAAAAAATATATAGTTTAGACATCTATTTATAAAGTTAAACAATTTTTTAACGGTGTTACCTTAAAACACTAACGGAATGAAACTTTAGACATCTATTTCAGTAAAAAAAATATTAGGCACCTATTTTAGAAAAAAATATATATAATTCAAGCACTTATTTTAGCTAAAAAAATATTAGACACCTATTTAGAAAAAGTGTATAATTTAAATACATATTTCTGAGTTCCTAAAAATTTTGATATATACTAAAAAACTAATATCAAAATTTTTATAATTTTTATAATAATTTCAATCCCATCTCATTTTAACTTTATTTTAACCGATTTTATCTTAAAATTTTAAATTTTTTTAAGAAGTGCCGGTACAAGGGTATTTTGCAGAGAGATTATTGTTGAAAATTTTATTTTACGAAATAGAGATGTTTTAAAATTATTAATATAACGATGCATTATTGAGGTATGTATAATTATTAATTTTTCGATTAAAGATATCTTAAAGGTACTAAAGATTATTTTATCGAATATTTAAAAAATAATTAATTATCACAATAATTCAACCGATAACTATTACTAAGTTCAATAACTAACCTATTATATTAATTTTTTTATTTATTTAAATATTTTTAAACTTAGTTTATTTCACGTGCTTATTATCACTCTTTAATCTTTATCACCGTTAATTTATTTTTTTAAGTATAATAACTTAACTTAAGTTTAATTATTAATGACACATGTTACTACTTGATTGAAGAAGAAAAATAAATTTATTAAATAAAAATAAATAATTAAATTAAGAGGATGATCCACATCGATACTTAATTGAGTGATTAATTAAAATTAAGATCAAATCAATATAATAGATAATTAATCAATATTTAATATTATAACAGATAATTAATCAATATTCAGTTAACACGGGATGAAGATAAACTATGGGTACGAGCTTTAAAAGCCAAGTATAAGTGGGAAGGGGATATTCCACTATCCATTTGGCGGCCTCGTTGTTTTAGGCTATGGCAGGCTATTAGTCATGTTTGGGAGGAGGTTAGGCGTGGTATTTGTTGGCAGGTTAGGGATGGTTGGCGTACGGATTTTTGGTGGGACATTTGGTTAGACTTACCGGAGCCTTTAGCCGTGTACTGTTCTACAATGAATATTCCTTGTCCGCTACCAGTCGCAGCCATGGTTGGTCCGGATGGTAATTGGGATGTTGAAAGGTTGAGGCAACTACTTCCGAATGATGTAGTGCTAAAGATAAAGGCGTTGGTTCCTTCACATGCAATTTTGGGTCGTGATCGTCCGGGATGACGTTGGAAAGTGAATCGTATGTTTTCGACCTCCTCGGCATATAGTGCTCTTAGTACAAATATTATACATAATGGGTCGAGATTGTGGAAGATTATATGGGGTCTTCAAGTGCCGCAACGTATCCGGACTTTCTTATGGTTGGCTTACCATGAACGTCTACTCACTAATGTCGAGAGATGTCGTCGGTATTTGGCTTCTTCAAGCACTTGTATGATTTGTTCTTAGGGAAATGAAGATTTGGATCATGTCTTCCGTAAATGTGATCGGGCAAAACAGACTTGGATTAGACTGGTGCATTCCCGTCGTCAACAATGGTTCTTCGGTATGACATTTGACCAGTGGTTCGAAATGAATATATGTAGGAATGGACATGCGCAGGTATTGGGAGAGAATTGGTCTATTCTTTTTGCCATAACCTGCTGGATTCTTTGGAAAAATCGGTGTCATTTCATCTTTAATGAAGGTAGGGAGTTATCTCGAGACGTGATTGGTTATTGTAGGAGCTTGTGGGTCGAGGTGTGCGGGGCCAATTTTAAGAGTAAGTCACGAACTTCTAAACCGAGAATACGGTGGTAACGTCCGATGGAGGATTGGGTGAAAGTAAATGTTGATGGAGCTGTAGGAGGTGTTGACAATATGGCTGCTAGTGGTGTTGTCATTCGTGATCATGAAGGTAATTGGCGGTATGGGTCTACGAGAAGTTTAGGCTCGTGTTCGGTGTTGATTGCGGAACTTTGGGCTGCTCATGATGGATTAGCTCAAGCATGAAGATTAGGTTATCGCCGTGTGGAACTTGAAATGGACAATTTAACAGTGACGCAAGTCCTTGAAGGTACTTCGCAGGCTTTGTCGGACAATACTCTTGTGATTAAGATAAAGGATCTTCTTCGTAAGAATTGGAGGGTACGAATTACCCATATATGTAGGGATGCAAATTTGGTCGCGGATGGTTTGGCTCGGTTGGTTCGAGACATGACGGTGGGAGAAGTCTTTTATGATCAAATACCGATAGAGGTTCTACCTCTAGTTTTGACTGATCAAGCTCTGTCTTTTCCTCCATTTAGGTGTAGGGAGGTTTTTAATGAGACTTGTGGTAATAGTCCTTTTCCAATAAAAAAAAAATAACGGTTAGTGATTAAAATAGAATAATTAAATAATTCAGAAATTAGATTTTTAATTTTTTAATTGTGATCAAAATAGAATGGACACAATACTTTAGGTGTCACCCACGTAATTTACCCAATATTAAATCGGTAAAACTGACATGTCTGTCCGGTGGCGAAGATATATTAAGCCAAAACATGTCATATGCTTTGCGACGATCAGACTGAAAATGAATCGAAGTTCGATCATCTACGGTTACTTCCAGTTTCGGAAATAATTTTGGGTTTTAACACTTTCTCTTTTGGGATAAGTTTTCTCATTCTCTTTAAAACCCTAAAAAGTTTGTTTCTTTTGGCTAGGATTTCTCCCCTTTCTTTCATTTCATCTAAATTATAAAGCTTTTATGGTGGCTCCTTCGGTTCAATTCAATTATGGTGAGTTTTTCTCTTCTTTCTCTATAAACAAAGATATCTGATTTATTTATTTTATCTTTAATCTTTTTGCTTTTTGAATTTTTCATATAGCGCCGATGGGTTGGTGTATATATTTGCTTGATTTTGAATGAATGGAGTATGGGTTTTTTCTTCTTAATTTCCTTTTCGATTGTTTTTACTGAGAATTTTTGGGTGGGTTTTTAATAGATACAAGTTTTGAGGTTATTTGTTAAGCTTTAGGTTAGAAGGTGAAAAATATGATCTTTTTGTTGTTTTTTACAGTAAAATTGCTGGAGAGCTAGTGATCTTCTTAATTCATACACAACTGTAGTTCTAATTTGTTTTGTTTCTTTACGGTAACGAAGAAATTTTAACTTAGATATATAGTACTGATTTCTTTACTGTGAGCATGTTGCTTAAACTGGAACAAGGTAACAATTTTAGCATAATATCTTAAATAACTTTCTATTTGTCCAGTTGTGCTGCTCAAAAGTTTTCTTTATCTTTTGAAACATTTGGGAACCTTAGTTGAATTATAGTATTTATTTCGCCGACATTAATCTTGATAAAGTTATTGAATTCATTTTCAGAAGATCTGTGTTGAACTAGTTTGAAACCACATTTGAATTCTAGTAATTGTATCCTTCCTTTTTAAATTCTTTCACTATTTCATCTTAAATGTTCTTGGATTGCGGTTTGATATGTGCCTTTTGCCAAACCATTGCATCATGTTATTTTAGTATTTTACTTGGTTATGATTGATATTATCATTTGCTTCCCTTTTTAATGGTGTGGATTCTATGCCTCTTCTTTTCTGCTGTCTGAATTTATATTGTTTGTAATTCGATATCTGTTTGTCTTACTCATAATGAATTTAGCTTTTGTAATGTTGTCAAAGTAGTGTTTTCAACCCTAGAAGTAGAATTTTAGCACAGTTACACTTTAGTAACCATGTGCTTTTGGTTATTGCAGGTGACTGTATGCCAGACGTGTGGTGATCAGGGCTTCTCGGTGGCATTGATTTACTGTGATAAGTGTCAGGTTTATGCTATACATCGGTAAATAACAACATTGTTTTTATATGATAGTCAACATACTTCTTTTAGGGTTAAGAGTTAATTGGTTTAATTTCTCAATATAAGAGCTTAATTGAGAGCTAGAAAAGAGTAGAGGTTGAATTAATTTTTTTTCAAGTTAAGGGCTTTTATGAACCCTTAAGCCTTATTTTTTTTGTTAATGTCAAAGGCAGAATTTGATTCTTGTTTAATCTTCCCTCGTCCAGCTATTGCCTACCTAAATTACCAAAAACTTTTGACGAGTATGTTGTCTGGTTTTGCATCGATTGTGAGTCGAGGGCTGTGGAATCTAGCCACCAGCAGGTTGTCCCTGCAACTGGTCCTGAATCAAGATTGGACAATCTTGTTGGAAAATCAAACAGGAAGAATGGCATCAAGTTAAAGAAGAAGAAGAAAAAGAAGAAGAGAAAGAGGAAGAAGATTGAATACAACTGTGGCTCGTTGGCTGAGTCAAATGTGCAAAGACAAAGTAGTCCGGCACCGAGAGGATCATCAATAGTGGTTGGGCCTAGCTCTAGTAAAGAAGCAAGACTTACTGAAGCTAAAACCTCTCCTTCAAATTCTTGTTCACATTCAAGAGGATCAGATGGGATTAACCTTGATGATGGAGCTGGATCTGTAAATAATAGTATGTCTCTTGTAGCCACCAATGAGAATAACTTTTCGGACGGGTGGAAGGAATTGGATGCAAAATATTCAGATGATGTTGCTGGACGCATTCATGCTGTGGCTACCAGCAACCAAATTCCAACAAATATTTATGTACCTGCACAACCAATATTCGAATCGATTTGGAGGTAAGTTTTTGTTTGCTTTTTATATTTATGCTCATACATTTGTGTGTAGATGAAGATCATGAACCCCATTATTTTTCCGACAGGGGAAGTTTCGATATCTCTGTTGAAAACCTTACTGTTGAAGCTGTAGCCCATTTGTCTAGTTTAGCATGCTTGAAAGTCTGTGACATGGCAAAATGCTTACCTCAATCGCTTCACGTTGAGTTGCTTCCAAGACATGATGTGTGGCCGAAAGGTTTTAAGAAATCGGGGCCAACTGATGAAAGTATTGCTCTTTATTTCTTTCCAAGTAACGAAAGGTGCGTACTTATTTGAATGTTGTCATCATCCTCGTCCGTCCCAGACTTTTATACTTGATTTTTTTTTTAATTTCACTCGAACAGGGAAGCAAATATCTTTAACAATCTAATCGATAAGATGATTGGCGAAGATCTTGGCATCAGAACTGTAGTTCAAGATGTAGAACTTTTAGTTTACACTTCTAACTTATTGCCTGCGAACTTCGAGAGTGAGTCTAGATTGCCATGACCTCGTTTAACTGAACATCAACTACAAGTGTTCGAGCTATAATCATTTATTTGATTTTCACAGGGTTTCAAGGGAACTTATATTTGTGGGGTGTTTTTAGGACAAAACAACCTTCACATGTAACAGATGGGGCAACCTTCACATGTAATAGATGGGGTAACTCATGGAGAGGATACGAGCTGTTCGACGGCGTTAACCTTGGATTCATGCAGTCCTATTAGTCCTTTAAGTGAGAATGGCAGCTCTATTTTTGGTTATGACAACTCCTGAATTGCTCATCTTTTGTCTAAATGTTTATTATGCAACTTAAAAAAGTGCATGACATATAAAAAGTTCCCTAACTTAATTTCTTTTAGTTATGGATTTCATAATATTTCTCGTTTTATGCTAAATAAAGGTGATTTTGGTCTAATTTTATAAAATTTAGGGGCACAATGGGTAAAAAAATTTAAGGGACAACTTCAGAAAATATGTAAAATTTAGGGGCAAAAAAGTATATTAAACTTAAAAGAAATTTAGGCATTAATCAGAATGCGTCACAAATAAATAAATAAATAAATTCAGATGATTTTAATAAAAGGGTAAACTACTTGCTAATTTTGTAAATGTTTTATTTTTATTCAATTTAGTCTTAAAATTCTTTATTTAACTTGAAATTAACTCAAATTTCTTTCTAATTTTGTTAAATCAGTCCAATATTTTTAATATAGTGTTACTTTATTCAATTTAGTCCTTAAAAACTTTTATTTCATACATAATTGACCATTACTGATTTATAATTTTTATAATTTAGTTCAATATTTTAAATACAATTATATTTTTGTTCAATTTGTCTTAAAAATCTATATTTGACCCAAAATTTACCCTTTTTCTTTATAATTGTTATAATGTAGTCTAATATATATTTTATTTAATTTAGTAAAAAAACTTTATTTAATACAAACTTAACCTTATTTTTTTATTTTTAATTTAGTCAAATATGTTATTATGATGATATTTTTGTTTAATTTAACCTAAAATTAGCTCTGTTTTTTCTTTAATTTAGTTCAATAATTTTAATATGATAATATTTTTATTTATTTTAGTTCTTAAAATCTATACTTAACCCGAAATAGACCCATATTTTCTTATTATTTTTATAATTTAATTCAATATTTAAAATATAATTATATTTTTGTTTAACTTTATCCTAAATTTTTTTTATCTAACCCAAAATTGATCCCAATTTCTTTCTAATTTTGTTCAATTTAAACCTAAATATTTTAAATATAATTATATTTTAGGTTAAAAGTTAGAAAGATTATAACCATTCATGTTTGGTCGAAGAGGATCAGCGGCGCTATAATATTACGAAGGAAGAGTACATGATGTGGTACCCTTCTTGGTGCTGGTTCAACTCATTAAAATGTCGATTTGGACCCATTGCTTCAATTTCGGGTTAAATTTAGGATTAAATTCAACACAAATATAATTATATTTAAAATATTATATTAAATTATAAAATTTATAATGAAATGAGGGTCTAAAAAAATTAAGATTAAAATAAATAAAAATATCATCATATTTAAAATATTAGACTAAATTAAAAAATTATAATGAAACTGAAGTTATTTTCGAGTTAAATAAAGATATTTATGACTAAATTGAATAAGAGTATAATTATATTTAAATGTGATTAAATTATCAAAATCAGAAAGGAATTATGTTTAATTTTATAACACCCTAAATTTAGATGTTACGTTTGAGACTCAAGTCAAACACATTCACTTCCATATTAAGTTCAAATATTTCAACATAAAAAGTATTTTAAAATATTAAATGGGAGTTCCATTTAAAATACATAATTTAAAGCATTTGATTCACGATTTAAAATCTAAATAAAATATTAAATGGGAGTTCTATTTAAAATACATAATTTAAACCATTCGACTCACGATTTAAAATCTAAAATAGAATTACAATAAAATTATAAGATCTTATGAATACATAATTCAATATAATCTATTTATAATACTCGAACACAAGTCGATGTTAAAGTCTTATTTCGAGGGTGCTCCAAATAAATCAAATTGTTTATAAATTAAGTAAAACAATCGATAAGTTTGTCATATTTTGGACATATAACTTGACAAAAGAAAGCTTGTTTATAAATCAAGTTGTTTGACTTGTATCAAATCTGGTTTAGATTATTTAAGTTTTGGAGGATGTAACGTATGCGGAAAATTTTATAATGGACGTCGAATATTGTTGAACACTATTAATAATGAATATTGTTGAATATTATTAATTAAAAATTAAAAATATCAAGAACTCAATATACAATTAATAGAATGATACCTGAGATTTTTAATTTTATTTAATTAATTTAATAATATTTAATGATGTTAAGTTATATTCGACGTACGTATTGAAGTTTCCAGTTAACCATCTGTTACATAGTTCTTCATTGCTCTTCCATGTTTTGGTGGGCAACGACGCTGGTCACTTGTGGTCGATAACATGAGATTTTGATCGGATTCAATAGTCGTATGATTTTTATCTCAATTTAAAGGTTTTATCTAAAATTTAAATAATAAATTAATATTTTATATAAAATTTAAATATCAAATTAAAAATAATTATTTCTATTAATATGTTACATTAAAATAACGGTCCTTAATATTTCAATAATCAAAATATTATAACTCGATAATATAAATGACAGAAATATTATCAAATTTAGTAAGATAAAATGAATATTTATTAAACATAAGTGGCCAACCATGTACTTTATCCAAATAATTATTTATTTTTATTTTTTTTCCAGTCTAAATAGGGAAAAATTTAAAAATAATTCCATCTAAAATTAAATTTTGGAATACTAGAGATTATTATTTATATCTTGGATTCTAAACCAATTTTTACTATGCACATGATAAAACGTTACGTACATGTGGCGTTGTTCCTTCAGATTTTAAAAAATATATATTAAAATAATAAAAAAATATTATTTACAAATGGTATTTTTTTCACAAATCCTCTTTTACGGATGACTTTTTACTACATATGCTATAGTTTTTGACCTAAAATTTAAAATTAACTAAAAATTACGTGACGATTTAAAGTTGGAATCACAATATTTGTAAAGAAAAAAAAATAATGCAAAAATTGAATGGTATCAGTCTTTTTGAGGCAGAAGATCCATCCACCACAATAAATTCGTAAGAACAACACAAGGATAAGGCAACTAACAAGTTTCAAACCTATCAAAATCAGTGTTTATAATTCCAATTTAGTCCCCCAATTTCACAATTACTTCAAGTTGCAGAAAAATCCAACAAACATATTCAAAACCCCATAAATCCAAGGGAAAAGAATTTCTATTTCTACGATTCTATCTGTTTCTAAACAGATTTACAGGTCGAAGAAACTGTTGAAAAGGTCTATTGATGGAGTAGAAGTAGATGGTAAGAAATAAGGTGAAATATTAAAGCTTGAAGGACTAGGCATGAAACTACCTTCTAAGAAATTCCTGTTCCCATGGAGGATAGGGCTCAAATCATGGAAGAAACCGATTGAGTTTGGATCAGACGGTGGAGAGAAGAAGCTTGGTGATATTCGAGGCAGTGAGGTTGGTCCAGGAGACAAAATCCCAGGCAGGAAACTTGCTCTTTCTACACCAGGATCCATCTCCATGCCTTCCACAAACCCATAGTTTTTTTCTTCGTAAATCTGTTGTTTCTTCCCTTCTGCAGGTGGCTTCGTTTTCTCTATTGCAGCAAACCTAGCCGCCGGTGAGATCGCACCGCTGCTAGTATCGTTGAATATCGTATGATCCGATAACGATGTCGATGTTGATGTCGATGTCGAGCCTGTAAGTCGTTGCACTAGGTTCATGAAGTCACTAGGGTTTGTATGGATCACCTTGGGTGACACTGTGTAGATAATTACCGGAGGCCTTATCTGTGCCGGTTGTTGTTGCTGCTGCTGCTGCTGTGGTTGTGGTGCCAATGGAGGTTTCTTGATCTTGTACGAGTCTTTCCTGACCTTGAGCGGAGCCGGACGTGGTCCTTGAAGTTCTTTTCTAGGGGATCTATTAGCAGGAAAATCTGATGATTCCATGTTAAATTCTGGAATGGAATTATAGAGAGAATTCAATGAAAGAAGCAAATGACTACCAAGAACAAAAGAACGAGGACATTAATATCATTATTGTATTATTTTTCATCTAACAACAGATGTGGGACATGAAGCATTTAAAGACAGCAAGTCAATGGAAATAAAAGTGTTTACTTTAATGTTTGAAGAAAAATATGATTTGTCTGCATTGTGTAGTGATATTTTAGAGGGAAAAGGTGTTTGATTTCGTGGTTTACGCATGTTTGAAAGTGTCAACCTTGTTGTCTGAAGAGTATTTTAATGAAGTGGAAGGAGTCTTGGCCACTTCAGACCGAGCAAGGATGACGTAGCTTATACAGGGAATCTAGTTTCTAAGATAATTAATAGGAAAATTATACAAAGGGTTTAATTTTCTCGTTTTATTTATTGCAAAAGAAAAAAAATTATTTAATGAGTTTATGTGTGTCCTCTAAATCGGTTAAACATAAATATGTTTACACCGTATAACATGATTTAGGGAATAAATCACATAATGACTGCATTTTTGGTTAAAAATCTTTTATCTGTTAATTATATTTTTTTGTATTTTCTTATAAAATTTTTTAAAAGAATAAATTTTAAATCTTATCTTAATTTTTTATGTTCTAAATTTTACATGTTAAAAATTACATTATATTTATACTTTTTTAAACTCTAACCACAATCCTTAACCTTAAACCTTAAACTCTAAACTCATTGATTTAAAATAAAGACACCAATAAAAATATGATTTTAAATAAAGACACTAATAAAAATATGATTAAAAAATAAAGACACATGCAAGAGAGGTTTGAGAATAGCAAACATTATTTGCATATGTAACAAATTTAGCATGATAGACTAGCCTTGATATGATAGACATATTATGATCAGTGGCGGATTTATGTGTAAGATAGGGTGGGTCTAGGCCCACCCTGAATGCCTTTAAATTTTTAAAATTTATGAGTTAGTCCTTCAATTTTTTAATATTTATGAGTTGTGTCCACTTTAAAATTTGAAAATTTCATATGTGCCCACCCTTAAATATTTTTCTGGATCCGTCACTGATTATGATAATGTATGAACGAGATCAAATCTACGTCTCGATTGATACAACATATATAAAAGAGGTGTATTATATTTAATAATATTTGTGTATTAAAATGATGGATAATAGATAATAATTATTATAATATTTAGGTGTTTAATCGTGAAATTTATGATAAAATTTAAAGATAAATAATATGTATGAATGTATATTTTATCTTTTGAATTTTAATTTTATATTTTTCTCTTGTTTTGATATTAATATTATATTAATTTTAAAGTTAGGATTTTATGGTTTAAGATATATAATACAAGGCGTGAGGTTTTAGGGTACAAATATTCAAAGACTTTATTTTTTATTTATATATCTATCAAATCTCGTTCAATTTAATTTGTTTTATTTTTTATTTTTAAAACTTTCTTAAGAATATATTGAATACTAATGATTAGTTAATTTTTTTGAACAATTAACTGACACATACAATCATTATTGCCGGCAATAAATGATAAATATCTAACAAAATTATAAATAATATATGTAACAACAATGATGATTTATTGATAAATTGATGTTATTATAATTTAATTGTGATATATATATTTAATAATTATGACGTTTATAAATATTTAATATAGGGATCTAAAATAAAAATAAATTAATAAAATAACATAATAAACATTATTTAGATATGTTATATCATATCTAACCTAAAAAAATTGTGCTTCAAAAATAGATAAAATCATTTATTATTTTCATATAAAAAGAGAGAGAGATAAAGAAGAACAAAAATTTTAAAAAAATACCGGTCAATAACTAATACAAATTTAATTTTATTATTCGTATAAAATAAAAATATAAAAATTAAGAGAAAAAAGAGGGACCAGAATTTAGAATAAATATATATTTACTTTTTATTAGGTTTAGAGATATTACATTTATAATACAATTGTAGAAAATGGAATACAATAAGATAGAATAATATAAATATACTTAATTATTTATTATTAACTTTTTTTAATATATTAGTATGATCATAAATTTAATATTTTTTTAAATTTTTTTTTATTTTTTTAAATACATATTATTCGAGTCTGAATCATTTAATAAAATTTATATATTTTTTATCATTAAAATTATTTTAGGATTTCAAATATATTGATTTTTAATTATTAATATAGCACGTAAATTTAAACCCTTCATTCATAATATCAAATCTTATCTTATTTTAATTTACCATTAATTTCTGCTACTTCGCCGTCAAAGTGGACAACCTAGAAACTTCTTTAATCATATGACGAGAATATATTTTGCATGGGATGGATACAGATATTTTATAAAAATTAATTAATTAATTTAAAATAATTTATCAAAATGACACGTCATAAAAATTATTTTATAAAATTATTATTTTTTGACTATTTTGATATATATTTTTTAAAATCTATCTTTTTGTTTGTATAACAATGTCATGCCAACATATATTATCATATATGTTTGTCACGTCATTTGAAATCATTTACCGTTAGACGTTAACTAATAATTTTCATCTGTAAAATAATCTTTTTGACTCAAAATAAAATATTAATAATTAAATTAATTCATAAAATAAAGATTAAAACGATAATTCAACCAAACGTCGATAAATATTTTTTAAATTTATACAAGAAATATCTATATAATTCATCATCCTATAATGAAAAAAAATATTTAAATTAATTTATTTTATTATTAAATAAATCGATTTAGTAAATCAAATAATATCATTTTTATAAATTTAACGTTTATTAATTTAGAAATAATTTTCAATTTATTTTTTCATTCATAGTTTAATCCAAAAAAATATTATACCTGTAGAATCATAAAAATTAGTAATTAAATTAAATTGCTATACCGCCTGTAAATAGAGAGGTACCGCCATTTTTATACCCGCTAGTAATTGGGTAGTGGTAACTGGTAAGAGTTCCTGTTTTTTTACTGCCCTATACATTTTATATTATTATTACGAGTCAAATTAAATCCGAGAAAAAAAATCACAGTAAAAAGTAAATAAAAAAATATCCTGTATACACTGAATTTTAATCGTTACTATAGTCGTAAACGATTCAAAGATTTTAACGATTCTGTATAATTTATTAAAATGAGACTTTTAAAAATAATTATTAATAATCCCCATTAATTCTAAAAATATAATTCTTAGAAGCAATTGTCTTTTTTATGGGTCTTATATGATTATTCCTATTCCGAACCTCACTAAATTTACAGAAACAATTATAATGAAAAATACTTAATAAAATTCTATAAATAATTATCACATTTGTGAAACAATTATAATACTTTAACAATTATAATTTATATTTTTTAAGAGTATTTTTAAAATTTTTACAATAAATTTAGAGATTAACGTTATCTAATAAAAGTAGTTTATTAAAATTTTGAGACCCTTATTTTAAAGGTTTTATACAATCGCTCTTATTGCTTTTGTCCAAAACTTCATCACTGTAACATGTAAATTTAAATTTTTTATTTATAATAACCAATAATTTGTCATTTTAATTTTCCAATAATTTATGCTCTCTTGTCGTCAAAGTGGAAACACCTAGAAACTTCCGTAATTATATGACGAGAATATAGTTTTGACCGAGTTATGATTAAGTAAAAATAAGGTTTCTATTATTGGTGCTCACGGTGGGTTGCAAAAAGCCTTCTATACGAAAAAAATTATATTATGGGTAAATTTTATCACTCATTTATGAGACTAACCATTAAAAATGATTTATATCATCATTTTTTTATGTTATATATTTTCTAAAATGAATCTTCATTCGTATTTATTGTTAACTTATTTTAAAAATGATTTTTTCAAGTGAAGATTCACTTTGAAAAATATATGACATGAAAAAATGATGATATGAATAATTTTTAATAGTTGGTCACATGAACACGTGATGAGACTTACTCATGATATAATTTATTCTAGGCATGGGCATCACATTCCGGTAAAGGACTTAATCCCGATGAAAGAAATAATTAGTCCCTTGACTTCTCTTGTCTTCTGACATTTTAGTTCAAACGAGTAAAATTTTAACTTACGAGTAATGTATTCGTTAAACACTTATACATCAACTTAGACAATTCTCGGAGTTTTTTTAAAATTAATTAAACCTAACCTTTGATATCATTAAATATAATATCTTCGACTCAAATATTACATTTAAGTTTTAAACCTAACTCATTAACATAAAATTTTTAACCGATTTAGTCCAAATCACACCATTTTCATAAAATTCATACGTTCAAATACCTTGACATAGATATATAGTTAAAAATCATTACATGGGAGATCTATTTAAATACATGGTTAAAACATTTGACTCGCAAGTTAAAATCTAAAATAAGAGTTATAATATAAATATAAGATCCTATGAATATATAGTCCAATAAAATCTAAGTACTACACTCAAACACCATTCGATATTGAAATCCTACTCTAATAATGCCCAACAATGTATACTAACATATTAAACTATGAACGAAAACAATAATTTAAAGATTGCGTTAATAAAGCTCAGTAGATACATTTTCACTTAACTATGCTTCATGCAAATCATAATTATCAGCATGTAACTAAAAAGATATCATGATAAAATATATTAACATTGACGTTACCTCTAACCGCCTAAACACATAAAAAACAAAAAAATACATTAATTACACATAACACATCAAACAAACCTGAGGTTTGATATCAACAACCCTTGGAATGTATACTTTGAGTGAGGCTTAGAGTCACACAACCTTAAGAATATACATCCAAAATTTCATCTCATGGTATTATAATACATTCTCTAAGTATTCAAATCCCAACAACCAAGACGATTCTATCACACATATACCTTTATTTGACACACTATATCGCATGATCCACCAAAAATCTTAATGGTTGCTATTACAAACAAATCACTCTAGGCTTATTACATATTTACATATTATGCTCGTATATAAGGTTTAAAATCTTGGTTTTTTTAGTTTTATTATTTATTTTCCACATTACAAATTCATTGGGTCATAGTCCTCGAATTATAAGCCCCTCAAACTTAAACCAAACATTTAAGGTAGATTGACTAATGGGTTTTGATACAGATTCTTGCGTATCGGTATGGTACCCCTAGAGTATCAATACTCACAAGTGTACTAATATGATTTGAGCTTACTATAACTTCATTTGCCTTTTGCGTACCGGTATGAGTTGACACGTACCGGTACCTCCTTACAAAACATACCAATACTAGTTGAACACTAACCAGTATGATAAATAGTTTGAAATGATTTGATAAAATGAAAAGTTAATAAAAAATATTTATCTTTTATATAGTTTTATAAAATTATTTTTGTGTAATATAATATTTTTTTTAATTGAATACATTTATTTATATGATATTGTCATATTAGGGTCAATATCATATGGGTTTGTCCTATCTTTCTAAGCCATTTAGCGTCAATTAACTAACCGTTTTATCCGTAAATGAGTTATTTTAACTCAAAATAAACGTTAAATATTAAATTACTCTAAAAAAAATAAAAACCAAAATAACTTTTTAATAAATATTATATAAAATTTTTAATTTTATATCTAAAAAATAATGCAAGTAGTATCACCATTTTTCCCCTCCACTACTTTGGTAGTAGTTAGAGTTCCTATTTATTTGACTTCCCTTTACATTTTATATTATTATTATTATTATTGTTATATCTAGAGATGTGGGCGACCTACTCAAGCAAGAAAAGGTTTTAGGTAGCAAAAAGATATGGTCAACTCTTCAAAGTTTGACTTTGGCATGCCATGTTTTAGTTTTCTTTTTCATTGGCTTGCGAGTCAAACAGGTTAAATTATTAGCCACTTGATAATTTTTTTAATAAAGCTGCTGCTGTTGGAAAATAAATAGGGTAAATTACATCACATGCCAAAGATTTATTTGGCGTTGACTCGTTTGTAACATCGAATTTTTAATTCATATAATTTTATATTAATTGTTAATATATTTATATTATTTTGTTGTTAAATTTTTAACTGATTAATGACGTAAATAAAAAATTAAAATAATGTTATTTTTATGCTATTTTGATGTTCATATCGCCCAAAATAAAATCGTCATGAAGGAAAAAATATAGAAGTTTAGGAATAAGGGGATTTGATCCCCAAAAGGAGAGATTATAACATAGGTCCGATTAGTTATATTATCTGTGGTTCTTAATCAATAAAAATTATTTATTTTATCATTAATTATTCATGTAATTAACCTAATTTTTAAAATTAAATTTTTTCAATTACATGAAAATTCATTGGTTGAAAGAAAATGACATAGAAAATAATAGTGAAGTGGGTGATTATAATTAGATAGGACCATGACTGATGTAGTAAGCCAGACTCATAATATATTTCTCCCCAAAAGGCTTAACCACTAGAAAACCTGAAGATTTAAAAATATTTTAACACGAAAAATGTATGTCAAACTGTAGTTGAGATTAATATGATTTTATTTTTATCCAGTTTAGTTTCTAAAGTTTCTAGTTATTCTAAACTCGAAGCTTATTTGTTTTTATTTTTTTTTCGAATTTAGTTCGATGTCTTTAATATAATTTTATTTTTATTCAGTTTAGTCCTAAATTTTTTATTTAAACCGAAATTGGGTCTCTGGGTCTGATGCATATCATGCGTAAAGGCCGTTCCTCAACATTCAATAGGGTTACTTTTCGGTTCGTGTGTTGAATCAGGTTCATGATATACGGGTCTCCTTTCAAAGGAGATGGAATTAGTGACAATAATTTAGTTTACATTTTTAACAATGATGATTTGTAAACATCGAGCCGATAAATGGAGAAATTATATTTTCGTCAATAATTTGTAAACATCGAGATGATTTGAAAACAATGATGATTTGTAAATATCGAGCCAATAATTTAATCATTTTCGTCGCGTTATTTATAGGATAAACCAATTAATTATATCTATTTGATTAATTTTTTTCACCTCATCTTTTTTACCAAATAAATCTTAATAAAAACTATTTTAAAACTTAATTTACAATAAATATTAGTGAAGCATTTGGTAAAAAACGTGAGCTGAAAAAATTAATTAAATAGATGCATTTGATTGAATGATCCCTTCAATGACATGGTGAGAATAACTCATGATATAATTTATAATGGAACCTATGCCTCAATGGTGCTCTGCCTCCGACCGCACAACATGTTTGATGTAGTGGTAAATCTAAAAAAATATTATTGATTGGACTAATATAAATAGAACAAAAAGTTTATCTAAAATTCGTTAATTTTATTAGCGATGATATATCTAAAATTACAATTTTAATTTTTTTTCTTTCACTTTTTTTTTTATTGTACCTAGCGATGAGAAGAAAAGAACTTTAGAGTACATGTAGTTATAGAAATTATTTTTTGTTTTTGTTTTTCATTTTAAAAAATAGTTTTTCTTTCTAATTTTTTTTTTTAAAAAAAACACATTTGGTTAATAGAAATAAAATTTTATTTTTAACAAAATAAAAATAATAAAAATATGTTTGATATATAATTTTTTTTTCAAAATAAAAATAAATAAATAGCTACTCATTAAGTTATTAAATTAAAATATAATTATTAATATTATTATAGTAAAAAATAAAATATAATTAACTAAACAAAAATTTAAAAAATATCATTAGAAAGTTTTGAACCCGGATTAAATAGAGTCAAAATATGAAAATCTTAGTTTTCATAATTTTTATTTTTCTAAATCATTTTTAATGAAAATGGTGAAAACATTTTTTATATTTTCAAAATCACTTATTTTTATTTTATTTTTTTAAAAATCATTTTTAAATTTTATAATCAAATCATTTTTAATGACAAATTGTCAAACCAAACGCATGCTTGTTTTTCTTCTAATTTTCCACCCTTTAACCCAACACACCAACAAAAAGAAATATATTTTATATCCTTCCAATTTTATATTTTTTCCTCAACCAAACAAATCCTTACAATAAACAATTTTGTGCCTTTTAAAATAAATCATTAAATTGTGTTTGATATTTTATTTGTTTATTTTTTTTTATTATACTGGTTTTTATTATATGATACTATGTAATCATATTTTTTTAATCTCCTAAAATCAATATCACTTTCTTTTCCACTAGAATCATATGAGAGAATACAAATACATGAGTGAATACTAAAGGCATCAATGAGGTAGTACACAGTGAGAGATTACCTGCCACTGGTGTGGACGATTACAAGGGTTAGCCAAGAGTACCTGCCACTGGTACTCTGCAATGTTGAAACTCCAGGCTCCAACCATCTTGGCTCATGTTAAAGACAATGAGCAGATTTGTCGAGTCATACCTTTCCATAACTCAGCCACTCGTCTCAACTGAATCATTCGATAAAGACACACAAATGCTTGGACTTAAACGAGATTGGCGTTCATTCGAGCTATCCCTTGGGCATCCTCTAAGTCCTTCAGAAACCTGCATTTTGAAGCCAAAAATGTGCTGGTTAGGCAAAGTTCAGCAATTGTTAAACCAGCAGTAAATCTGTTTACAAAGCAGCATTCTCCCCCTGTTTCAGTTTATTTCACATGCACACGCGTATTTTGCATAAGAATCTGTGAATATCCAAAGCCTACCTCTTAGCATTGAGAACCGCAGTTCCACCAAGCAGAAAACGAATTCCAGAACTGCTGGCATTTAGCTGCGCAACAGAACGCGACTCCTCATAGGTTGTTCCACCAACAATGAATATAATTACCTCCTGTGGCCTGCATATAGATGGAGCAAGAATCATTGAGTACATTAATTTTATCTTCATGTGTTTATCATTAATAACATCTTAAACACGGAAAAGTTTCCCTAAAATTGTACTGATTCAACATAGTTCTACCCAAAATGAATGGTCTGCTAAAACTGCCCTCATCTTGTCTCATATTATATAGGTTCGAGTCCCAGCATTTGCTTTGGGAATGTAATACCTCTCTATCTAATAAAAATGTCCTCAAGCAGTTGTGACATCATGTGATGCAACAGGTAAGGCCAGTTCTATGGCTGCAAATGAGCCAAGCCAAATGTGTTTCAGCTCGGTTGGTGGTTACTCAAATCTTCAAGCATCAACTTCACAGGAGGCCAGCAAAGAACCAAATATTCAAGCTTAAATACCAATGAGCATCACGATACGGTTGTTCGGTAAACAGAGATTAACTACAAACTTCCTTGAAATAGTTGGAAAACTTTACTAGTAGCAACAAACCTGCCCTGCTGAAAATGATTTCCAACATAAGGGTAGTCCACATCTCTCAGCCGTCCTTTGATTATGCTTTCCATAGTTTGTAAGAGAAGAGGCTGGTGCTGGGTGTAGACATTCTCAACCCCCTGGCAAGAAAAATTCGAAAAATAATCTATAAGCAAATGACGAAACAATCTGCAAGCAAATATGTAAAACCTTTTCCATCATACCTTTAGTCCACGAGCCATGTTGCGAGCAATATTTAGAAAATCACGATTTCCATAAAGATCACCGGTGCGCTTATCAACCCCTGCTTGCTTTAGGAGAAATTGGACAAGCTGTTCCACAATAGGCAACAAATTGCAATCAGTTTTCTATCATTAAATGACAACAAGAAAAAGAAGAATAATTCTTATAACAAGATTGCTGACTGATTCAGCATCACAGAGAGAATTAACCAAAGAGTAATGACAGACTGCATAGCATATAGAACAGATACGCCAACAACAACAAAATGTTTATTCGGGTAACTACATTGCCAGAAAAGATGTCTGGTTGAAAAAACAATCATGATTGATTAGCATTAAATTCTGGTTAAGGATGGTAACCTACAAACAAATATAGAAATGGACACGCATGTGCACAGGAAAAGATTATAAATAAAATCACTATGACAGGAATTCCAATCAAAAGAATTTGCACGTTCATTATGTTACCCCTGGCTTGTACATGGCAGATCTAGATGCCAGTTTGTTAAATAGCTGCATCAATTGGACAGGGCTCTCCTTCTCATAGCGTAAAGCATACAACATTACTAGGCGAAGTCGGTCAATATCAGATATGCTTTCATTGTTTAAAAGATTGTTCACTGCCTGCAGAAAAGCATGTAAAAATTAAAAAGTCAGATTGTCAAGTGCATCCTGAATTTAAAATTTTATCACGCGATCATCTTCAAAATGCAATAGTTGAATGGTGTATGATCTATATCTCATAGAAGTAAACTAAAAATAACCACTACCGAATTAAATGACTAAAACAAATCCTGTGATCCAATTTTGACTTGTATATGATAAGAAAAGGTAGGAATAAATGATGGGTTAACAGAAAACTTGATGAGCATAACCAAGGAGCATAATGTGTATTGTAAATAAATCAGGGCTTTTGTTTCTATGTATAGTGTGTGAGAAAGGGACCATGGTGGCCGTAGATGCAACGGATGATGGTGGTCTGTATGTGATCGGTCGTTAGAGATTTGTTGTTTGAATAGGATGAACAAAGACATTTTCCAGAGAGAACAATGTGTTTCTCTGTATTTTCTTATTATTCTTCAATATCAAATAATTACAGAATAAGCCTTTAAATAGGCTAAAATAGAGTTTTAATATAACTAAAATTATATTTTATCTATAATTTAAATAATATTTATTCCTAATTTAAATAAGACTTCTAATAAATCTAAACTACTAATTAGGAATAAACTCTAATTAAATATTAAATAAAAACTTTAGCACTTCTCGTTAACTTAGAATTCTCCTCAAGCTCTAACACTTCTTGGATAACTAACATTCCCCCTCAAGCTGGTGAACAAACGTAGTAGAACACCAGCTTGAATCTTGGATGTGATGCCTTACTCTTTTTTCTTCTGTTGTTTCTTCGAGAAAAATGCTCTCTGTTCTCGGGTTAGGAGTCTTTGATTTAAATACTCCAGCACGCGATTCTTGATTAAAAGACTTAATTGAATGATATACAAAATGATCGAAAGAAACTACACTCCCCCTCAAGCTGATAGTTACACAGACTAGATTTTCAGCTTGGATCTTTGATGTAGAATCCTTAAAGAATATTATCTAGTTTTCAAAGCTAAACTATAACTTTTTCATCTATCTTTTTGGATGGATGGCTAAGATAGAACCATTAAATAAAGAACCAACAAAATTAAGCGAGTAAAAATTTCACCAGAGATGTAAGATTTTCATGAGAGAAGCCAATGAACGAGTGTGGTCTAATGATAGCAGCAAAAAAAAATGATTTGTATCTAAAAAATCAAATCATCGATTTGTTTCTGATTACAGATGGCAATAATGATGACAACATCAAGACCGTTATTGGCTCTGATACCATATGAGAGAAAGGGGCCATGGTGGTCGTAGATGCAACGGATGATGATGGTTTGTATGTGATTGGTCGTTAGAGATTTGTTGTTTGAATAGGATGAACAAAGATATTTTCCAGAGAGAACAATGTATTTCTTTGTATTTTCTTATTATTCTTCAATATCAAATGATTACAGAATAAGCCTTTAAATAGGCTAAAATAGAGTTTTAATATAACAAAAATTATATTTTATCTATAATTTAAATAATATTTATTCCTAATTTAAATAAAACTTCTAATAAATCTAAACTACTAATTAGGAATAAACTCTAATTAAATATTAAATAAAAACTCTAGCACTCCTCGTTAACTTAGATTTCTTCTCAAGCTCTAACACTACTTGGATAACTAACATAGTGATTATTTTTATCATAATCAGTTACAGGCTATTGATCATGTTCAACAAGAATTCGAGGTTAATATATAACTTATATTTCTTCCTTCTTTGTTCGTCCTAATTCCTTTAGACATATACTTGGGAAATTAATGTTCCTTTATTGTATTCCGTAGTATATTGGCCACTATTTTCGAAGATGTAATGACTGAATAGCTCCTAATGAAGCATCAAAAATAGAAAATAAATAGAGAACATAATAGTAAACCCCATTAAAGAGGAGCTCATCACTAGCTTCTTATACCTTTCCACGCTTTTGAGTGTTTGCAGTATTAATCGTGCCTGTCAACAAATAACATCAGGTATTTGGGACACAATTAAATATTATTTCTTCATTCTAAATTTTTGTTTCAAAGAGTGTATCGTTTAATGTGTAAGGGGGAATTTAATGGCCCAAATTTATGAGTCAATGACTTAGTATTGACTTGACCCGAGTCATGGTTCTAATGGTTTAGTAAGGTGATTGAAGCTATTGGCAAAGTTTGGGCCTCATTCAGTGAGAATTGGGCTTGGTTTGACAAAAATGACATTTTTTTAATTGTGAGTACAAACGAAAGACAAATGGGACAATTAGACCATTGTTTCAAGAAGAGGCTGAAAATCCCATTAATTTAATTTGGAGAGGGAATAACCTTACCATTCCACCATCCTTCTTCACCATCTTTTCACCCTCTCTCCTTTCTCCCTCTCCCTAAACCCTAGCTTTTAGCCATTAAATATCTCATCTTTATCACCCCAACTCATTACCCGAGAATTCAGGAGAAAACTTTTGTTATTAGCATCTCTAGAGCTTCAAGAGAAACTAATCATTTTCCCTCAAAGATGTGAAGCTATCTTGGGGTTTATATAGGATTTAAGCCTTGTTAGCTTTTTTAAGCTAATTCTAACTCGTGTTCATTTCTTTACTTCCTTTATCTCTTTATTCATGTTAGTAATTCATTTTACACTTGTTTGATTAGTGAAGAAGGTTAGGGACGTTCTAGTAAAAGAGGAAAAGAGAAAGTGGGTGCTAACCGGAGAAAGGAACTTTAATGATCAAACAAGAGTATTTGTCGGTAAAAGATGATAAAAACGGTGTTAAATGACCCCTTACAAATTTATAAGCTTTAGCAATCAACTATGACCCTAAAGTAATCCTTTAGAGGGATTTTAGACAAGATTTTTGGGGCCGAAAAATGCAATTTCATGGTTCCAGTATGGGTACTTATTTCATAGGATACGATTCTTTATAAACACAGGCAAAAACTAGGCAGATTTGCAGGTGAATATCAATTTGATGGAATATCAACATAGCTCTTCGATATTGATACTCATTGAGTGGTATCAATACTATTCAAAATTTTGGATACAACCGAGTGCTAGTTTAGCATCGAAAATCAAATATTGGTACTCAAAGATTTAATACAGACACTTGTGAATATTGTACTCATAAGCTAGTACTAGTACACTTAGGTGACTACCGATATCTACAGTGTTAATAGGTTGATATCATTCTAGGAACCTTGGTAATATTTAATAGACCTAATTAACGTTCATAAGCAGCTAAATGATCAAATTTTCCTTGTGAATATTGATTAGGCTTAAACGAGCATTAGGTGATAATAAAATTTGTGACAACAAGCATCGAGTGTGATTCGATGATTGAGTTGTGCGATGATTGTAGTGTGGCCTTGTGGACACTACTTAATGTGTGGATTATGTATGATATGGGATATGAATGACCGAAAATTGTGTTACTCGATGCTTAGTGAATTTCATGTACTAACACTTGTATCTACGGTGTGAAAGTAATACCTGATTTTGTGTGTTCCAAGCACCACTACTGATTATATAGTCTGATGCTTAGTGTGTTCCAGGCGCCATTACTATTGTTGTCGTGCAGATTAAGTATTGTTAGATGTTTGATTGAATGTTGTGATAATGTCATTACGATGATGATAAATGTTAGACTCATGTCTATATCCCTATGTTTTCATTACATGTTTATGTTTATAAACTGCATAAAATATAACAGAGAAGAAATGTTTCACTGAGCATGTAAAACATGGCGTTCTGATGTTTAGTTCGAATGTGAGTAAAATGTTTGTTCCCAAGCACCATCAGCAGAGGATTCTAGCACCTAATCTATTATTGGGCTATGTATTCATAAAGCATTATTATAATTTTGGGTTTGTAATTCTGTTGCATTATTATTTTTATCAAGAGAAGTAAATACAATTTTGGCAAATGCCAGGATTCAAACCCATACATGATGAGACAACATGAGCATCCTTGACCACTCAACCAATCAATGGATCTCAATTGCTCTATTATTTTGATATATGTTGTATTACACTTTGGAGCTCTATATTTTGTGCTACAAATTTATTACTATTTATGATATCAGCCGACTTAAAAGTTTTATTGAATATGATTAAAATGTTTTGGAGTGACTGAATGTAACAGTCTGGATCTTTCAGATTAGTTGGGTTGGGTCGGGTTTAGGTGTTACAGGAAAATTGTTGCTTAGATATTCTTCCATAAACTCTTTTGCTACACTAATCTGAAAACAAGAGCTCTGTTAGAGAAAAAAATAAGCTTATTTAATTATAGATATCGAACCAACTGTTAGCCCTAGGCAACTATTTCAATTTCACATGATAACAAGTCATCATCAGTCCATTTCAACAGTAGCTTTTATTGATCAATCTTAATCATTCTAAGAAGCTGCACTTTTAACATCCCTAACAACAACAGATGTAACGCTCCCCATGCAACTCCTAAGATCCAATTAATAGCATTAAATTTGTAAATATCTTTTGTATCTTAACAGAAGAACAAGTTGTAATGCACAACCAACTGATATACTTGAGACGCAAACAGATATGGAGCCATAAAAAGAATGAAACATAGATGAAACAAACACATGTATAGTACCTCAAAAGCAGCAATTTGCCCTCCATTGCAAGCCAACTCCTGCTCAGTTTCTGAAACCAACATAAGCTTTCTCTCTTCAACAATTTTGCTCATTTCTGTTACCAATGTGACGTGCTTTGAGACATTCCCATGCATTTTTCTATACTCGGGGTAATTATCTACAAATTTGGCCATGTCCTCTGCATAATCAAAGCATAATAATTTAATGATCTAATCTGACAAGTAATAATCAACAAAAAAATTATTAATCAATTTGAAACATTAAATTGTCTCATACGAACCTATTGTCTGTATATTTTGGTTGCTTTTAGCAACTTGCTGAAAATCATCCACCATTCGCTTGATATTCATTCCGATATCTCCAAAGTTTTCATACATGTTAGTTTTGAAGAAAGCATCTTGTTCTGATGAAAGCACAACTTCCTAAAAGCATGAGACCACAAAGATAATCCATTGTAATAGTAAAACAAATGTGTATGACAGAAAAACATGCAATCAACCTGTTGATCTTTAGGGAGTTTTCCAATGCTTCTCAAATCTACTTTGTTATCCTGGATACCTATCAATTCATGAACCATTGCCTGCAAAAAGTAATTCAGTAAATGTTTCTACCCAAGTGAAAATAACAGGATGCATTGTTTACGGTTTACCTTTAAGAAGTTGCTACAAATGAGTCACAGCTACATGTACCTGATAGGTCCATTGATTCAGTAATGGAGTAACAGGATCATCCCTTCTATCAACTATCAGCAACAAGGGAGACATTTCCATTCGTCTAAAGTCAAAAAGACCATTTTCTTGTTGGTACATTAGTTTCTGTCAGATTCACAGAACACAACAAAAAAGAAAAATAAGAATAAGAATAAAATTGGTTCCTTTTCATGACACCAAATTTCTGGAAAAACAAAGCTTCTTATCCATGACAAGTTTAAAACTATTCCAGTACAAGCTAAAACATTTTCTATTAGTAAATTCCAGTAAATTGTTCTTATAACTGTTTGCAAATTCAGTCAATTGTTCCTATAACCGTTTGTAAATTCCAGTCATTTGTTGGCATTACTGTTTGTAGTACTTTTAAGATTGCCATTTTACTTAATGTTGTTTCATGTGCAATCCTTTTTGCAATATCAGAGGTCCTTGAATATTTAATAATTGGTGTTTGATTTAATGCCAAGAAAACAGATTTGTAATCATTTTAGTATCTCCTTTCACTTACTGCTGTTTCATGTGCAATCCTTTTTGCAATATCAGAGGTCCTTGAATATCTAATAATTGGTCTTCGCTTCAATGCCAAGAAAACTGCACCAATACCATCAACTGCTCGGTCACAGAAGTGCTGCAAATTAGAAGGGTCCACAACTGCTGGGAGAATATAATAGTGATTCGAGGGCATGTTTAAAGTGAAGTGGTAAGGATCAATTGAAATGAAGTCTGCATAAAACTCCTGCAAGATCAAGGCGGCCAATATATCAGGGTAAAAAGGCAAGGTTTTAAATTCTGATGTAAAAGTATAGGGAATCTCTGAAATATTCTTAAAATGCGATGATAGAAACAGCGATGTTGAAAAGGACTATACTACAAAGGAAAACTTAGGTTCATCATATGGAAAGGTCAACTGAACTATAAACACGTAGAATCTTCATGCTAGCACAACTACTACTAAAATCAATCCCATAAATTTCGATAATGCATCGTTCATAATTATTGGCATAAAGAGAAACAATTCCCCACAGATAATTAGATCAAGCCCTTAACAGAATGGCCTTCTTATGATGTGACAAAATACAAAGTTAGTTGCTCTTGATGAAAAAAGAGTCCTTGTTTTTTCTAATTAAGCAATGTTCCCTCACAACTTCAATACAGGGCCTTAGCATCTGGAGATGTCACTAATGTTCAGGAAATGACCCTATTTCTGCATCTTCTAGCAGATTGTTATACCATAGTTTATTTACCCATCTACGGGTACATTCTACTATTCTAGATTCCATGGTTTTGATGTTTTACTGTTAAATAAAGATCCAGACTGTTGGTTATTATTTTAGAATATAATTCCTAGTTAATAGAAAGTTATCGATAGAGATAATAATCTATCTTTTAGGAGTTTTATTAGTTTATCTTATCTCTTATCTTGTTAAAAGATTAGAAATCCTTTTTAGTAAGACTTCTTAGTTTCGAAGTCTCTTGTAAATAAGTCTATATATTTAGACTTTTCTTTCTTTAATAATACAACACAGAGAATATATCTTACTCTGTTTCTACAACAGTTTCTTGGAGCCTCTCATTACCTTCTAGTTCAGCATTAGCAACTTCTTCCTCAGCAACAGGAATCGAGTCTAGTTGTTGGATAATGCTATTGGATGCAGATGGATATTCACTATCAAATATCACTCAGATGGAAGCATAGAAAGGTATAAAGTGTAGAAATTATGGAAAGATCACAAAAGATATGGATTATTTCCATCCCTTTAATTAAGGGATTTTGTACATATCTCTTATTATTATAATCCCTTATTCTAAGGGATTATATTTTTTAGAATTAGTTTATTTCTTAATTTTTAGTTTCCTAAGTTAGAGATATTTTTGTATATAAATATGTGTTATGTTCTATTGAAATATATCAAGAAAAAGCAGAGAATTACTCTGACTTCTACATGGTATCAGAGCAGGTTACGGTTTTTTCCAACCTAGACCATGTCCAAAACTTTTTCTCTTAACCTAGAGATCACTTCAAATTCAAAAAACTTTTCTGGTTCTGATGCTCAATAAGATTCTTCTGGTCTAGTCATCACCTGTCATCGATTGAATGGCAACAGCTTTCTTGAATGGTCTTAATCAGTTAAGATTTTCTCCTGGGTAGAGAAAGATTGGGCTATGTTACTTGTAAAATCAAGAAGCCTGCTGCGATTGCTACTAGTTTTGCTAAGTGGATGCATGACAATTGCCAGGTAATGACTTGGCTCCTTAATTCTATGACCCCAATAAGCAGAAATTTTCTTTTGTACAACACAGCCGCTGAAATCTGGAGTACAGTCCGTAAAACCTACTCAAGCACTGATAATATTGCCGAATTGTATCAAGTTGAAGAACAAGCAGTCACCCTTAAGCAGGGACCTTGTGAGGGTAATTTGGTTATAAAAGAACCAGAAGGTAATCCTTCTTCTACAATTTTTTTCTCTTTCCAGCTGTCTCCTAATTGGATCCTCGATTCTGGTGTTACGGACCATATGACTGGTAATAAGGCTTTGTTTCACAATTTTTTACAAACCTTTGGTCAAACTGTCAAAACGGCTGATGGATCCTTGTGCAATATAGAAGGACATGGCATTGTTGTTCTTAATGGACAGATTGAACTTCAGAATGTTCTCTTTGTACCAAATCTGGCTTGCAATATGATTCTTCCCGTGAATTGGATTTGGGTTCAGCTGCCGAAACGGAAGAAGAAATCAGTAAGTCCACCACTCTAGATGACTTTCCTATTGCTATAAGAAAAGGGGTTAAACAATGCACCAAACATCTTATTGAAAAATTTGCTGGCTATAATTCATTAATGCCTTCTTTTCAAGCATTTACAGCAATCTTGGATAAAGAACAGGTTCCCACAAGCATAGATGAAGCATTGAAGGATCCAAAATAGAGAAAGGTTGTTGAAGAGGAAATTTGTGCACTAAAGAAAAATGTTACTTGGACAGTTACAGACCTTCCTCAAGGAAAAAAGGTTGTTAGTTGTAAATGGATCTTTACTGTAAAGTACAACTCCAATGGCAGTATTCAGAGATACAAAGCTAGACTAGTAGCCAGAGGTTTTACGCAAACATATGGAATAGATTACACAGAAACTTTTGCACCTGTGGCAAAACTCAACACTGTTCGAGTACTCCTAAGTTTGGTTGTAAATTGCGATTGGCAATTACACCAAATGTAAAAAACGCATTTCTCAATGGAAAGCAAGAGGAAGAGGTCTATATGAAATTGTCACCTGGCTTAAAGTCTGTTGAAGGTAGCAACAAGGTTTGCAGGCTCAACAAGTCTCTATACGGGTTAAAACAATCACCCAGAGCTTAGTTCGAGAGGTTCACCAAAGTCATTCTTCAAAATGGCTACAAGCAATCCCTTGTCGATCATACTCTTTTCATCAAGGTAACTTCTACAAATAAGAAAGCTATCCTAATTGTGTACGTGGATGACATAATTCTTACTGGAGATGATGAGGAAGAAATTAGCAATTTGAAGAAGTTATTAAACAAGGAGTTCGAAACCAAGGACTTGGGAAAGATAAGGTATTTCCTAGGAATGGAGGTGGCAAGATCAAAAGGAGGACTTATGATCAACCAAAGAAAATATGTACTTGATTTACTCAAAGAAACTGGTTTTCTTGGTTGTAAGCTGGCTGATACACCAATAGAGGCAAACTTGAAATTCAACAAAAAAGATGGGTCCTCAGTAGATAAAGAGAAATTTCAGAGGTTAGTTGGAAAACTAATTTACTTATCCTTGACGAGGTCAAATATAGCCTTTCCCGTAAATGTGATAAGTCAACACATGACTAATCCTACTGAAGAGCATTTAGCAGCAGCGAATAGAATTCTCAAATACTTGAAGAAAACTCCAGGACACGGTTTAATGTTTAAGAAGACACAAGACAGAACTGTTAAGATTTTTACCGACTCTAGTTGGGCCGGAGATCTCACCAAAAGAAGATCCACTAGTAGGTATTGCACCTTTGTTTGGGGCAATCTTACAACTTGGAGAAGTAAGAAACAATCCGTCGTTTCAAGAAGTAGTGCTGAAGCTGAATTTAGAACACTAGCATTAGGAATATGCGAAGGAATTTGGCTACTTAAGTTATTGAAAGAACTCGGCACTAATCAGGAGGATCACTTTGAAGTTTTATGTGATAATCAATCTGCTATTCAGATTGCCAAGAACCCAGTTCAACATGACCGAACAAAGCATGTTGAAATTTATAGGCATTTTATTGCTGACTACGTCAACAAAAAGACAACCACTCTTTCATACATTCCTTCAGACGGACAGATTGCAGACATTCTTACTAAGGCTTTACCAAAGTCTATTTTCAACAAATTTCTATTCAAGCTGGGATTATACAATGTATATTCTCCAACTTGAGGGGGAGTGTAGGAATTATGGAAAGATCACAAAAGATATGGATTGTTTTCATCCCTTCAATTAGGGATTTTGTAAATATCTCTTATTATTATAATCCCTTATTCTAAGGGATTATATTTTCTAGAATTAGTTTATTTCTTAATTTTTAGTTTCTTAAGTTAGAGATATTTTTGTATATAAATATGTGTTATGTTCTATTGAAATATATCAAGAAAAAACAGAGAATTACTCTGATTTCTACATAAAGCAAGGTTGGTAGCTAAAGGCTTTTCACAGACCTATGGAATCGATTACCAAGAAACATTTGCTCCAGTTGCGAAATTAAATACTATCATTGTGTTATTGTCGGTAGCAGTCAACATGGACTGGAAACTTTATCAACTAGATATAAAAAATGCTTTCTTGAATGAAAATCTCGAGGAAGATGTGTACATGGAGATTCCACCAGGATTAGAAGGAAAGTGACTAGAAATACTGTTTGTAAACTAAAGAAATCACTATATGGTTTAAAACAGTCTCCCAGAGCTTGGTTCGATCGATTTGCCAAAGCAGTGATTAAAAGTGGATTTAAGCAAAGTGGAGCCGATCATACTCTCTTAAAAAAGATTGCATTGAATGGTAAGATTACTCTTTTAATAATTTATGTGACGATATAATTATTACTGGGGATAATGAAGAAGAAATAGAGAGAATAAAGATGGACCTAACACAAGAATTTGAGACTAAAGACCTAGGGAGCATGAGATATTTTCTGGGTATGAAAGTTGCAAAATCCAAAGAAGGACTGTTGATTAATCAACGCAAATATGTGTTAGATCTTCTTACAGAGACAGGGATGCTTGGGTGCAAGCCAATTGAAACACCAATGGAGCCAAATCTGAAATTTAGCAAAGAAGGAGCTGGAAACCCAACAAGCAAAGAAACCTATCAAAGGTTAGTGGGTAAATTAATCTATCTCTCACTCACCAGACCAGACATTGCTTACTCAGTCAGCATTGTTAGTCAATATATGAGTGATCCTCAAGAAGAACATATGGAAGCTGTTTACAGAATTCTGAGGTTCTTAAAGTTTACACCAGGAGCCGGATTAATCTTAAAAAAAAGTCGAGATAGAAGTGTGAAGGTGGACACAGAAGCCAGCTGGGCAGGTGAATTAACTGACAGAAGGTCAGTGAGTGGCTATTGTACCTATATTTGGGGTAACTTAGTCACATGGAGGAGTAAGAAACAAGCAGTTGTCTCTCGAAGTAGTACTGAATCAGAGTATAGAGCAATGGCTCTTGGAATCTGTGAAGGAATGTGGACTAAAAGAGTATTATCTGAGTTAAATTTAGATGATGAGAAAGGTTTTGAATTGTTTAGTGACAGCCAGTCAGCTATGAGCATAGCTAAAAACCCAGTCCAACATGATAGAACGAAACACATTGAGATAGACAGGCATTTCATTTATGAAAAAGCCAATCAAAGAATCGCCAACCTGCAATATGTTCCTACAAGTAAACAACTAGCAAATATTTTCACCAAGGCTCTACCAATAGTAACTTTTGATGATCTTTCATCCAAACTGGGTATATACAACATATATACACCAGTTTGAGGGGGAGTGTTGGTTATTATTTTAGAATATAATTCCTAGTTAATAGGAAGTTATCGATAGAAATAATAATCTATCTTTTAGGTGTTATTTTAGGAGTTTTATTAGTTTATCTTATCTCTTATCTTGTTAAGAGATTAGAGATCTTTTTTAGTAAGACTTCTTAGTTTCGAAGTCTCTTATAAATAAGTCTATATATTTAGACTTTTCTTTCTTTAATAATATAACGTAGAGAATATATCTTACTCTGTTTCTACACAAACAAAGAACTGCAAGCTATACAATCTGGTCAAAAAGAAAAGGAAAAAAAATAACATCAATGTATTATATGTACCTGGACTTGCTGGACAACCTCTTGTTCATCCGAATCAGCTAAAAGATGAATCTGAGTATCTTTCATCATGTTGGAAAAAACTGCAAAACCCAATGAGGTGAAAAGGACCACAAGAAAAACATCTAAGACGGTTAATATGACAATTTTCCATATCACAGTAAAATAAAATTGCAATTACAGCCAAATCAAATATTGAAAATATACAAAGAACTTACATAAGTGGTACTCTCCAAACCTAGGATTAGATAGCTGACGCCGCATATACTGAATACTTTCTGATGTAGGACGAAGGAAATAAACTGCCTTGAGGTGTGACATAGATTCTTTAGACTTGGAAATGGAGTCTATCAATTCTACCAAAAATACCTCTTTCTGAAGTAACTCTGATTGTGAATAAACAACACTCACAACGCTAACCTGTGGCTCAAAACACAGAATAAATTACACAATCAAAATCACATTTCTCTTTTCCTTTTTAAAGACTCGTTTATTATCTTTAAGTTAAGCATATTCTTATCCATGAAAAACCTATATATATATATATATATATATATATATATTAAGGAAAAAGAAAAAGGCCAGAATCTAATATTCAATTCTCATAACAAAAATGCGCTGCAAACAGAACTATTGTTTCATCCCGTATGAAAATGTAATAACATAGCATTCAATTGGTAACTCATGTGGATAGTGATTGGCCTTTGGGACTAAAATAGTACAATGCAAAAGGTGTTAGAAAAATAACGAAAGACCCCAGCACATATCGAGATATATGTTGGGGTAAAGAAATCATCCCAACCAAATGTTCTACAGTGTCATAATCTTGGAAGAGAAACATTTAGGACTTGTATGGATTGAGGGAAGGGAAGGGGAGGAAGAGGGAACCATACCCTCCTTTTACACCTTGCTTTCGTTTTCCTTTTCTACTTTTTTTTTTTTTTAATTCTTGACTAAAGCAAATAATGGGAACTGGAGAATCCCCCTTCCTCTCTTATCCAATCCCTCCATTGCCCTCCTCATTCTTAGACTAAAGTACAACCAGGACTTCAAACAAGAATGGAAGATTGATTTTCTCCTTAAGCAGCTCACCATCAATATCATCAATTTTAAACCAAAGGCAGTTGACAAACAGAGAGATAAAAGAATCAACAAGCACTTTAATACACGTGTACCAATATAGCAACCATATTTGCTTTCAAATTTATATGTAGATTCTAATAGCCTGCTATAAAAGATGGAAAAGAGCTCCACCAACTGCTTCACTCCGCAAAAATAAATCATATCCGAAGATTTCTACCCAAAGTTCACAACAACTTCTCCGACTAATCTATTTCCGATAGAAATGATCTTATATTTGGAATTAATGATAAAATTGAACATAACAAGTTATAAATTATTCAGATAAAATTTAGGTAAACACGAATCAAAAGCAGAAACTTTGATTACAGTTTGAGAATCAAGAATGAGGACTTTCATGCCGGAGATGTCTTGTAACATCCGATTAACGTAATCCCGTACAGCCGAAACCAGCACCATCTTGGATTTTGTCTAAACCTAACCCTTTCGGATCGACAGCTGTGATTGGTGATCTAGTAACCGACCGATGGTGTTCCAGCGAAGTTGGAACCCTTTCTTCTTCTTTTAGTAAGAGAAGATCCAGATCTGGTTCAGGCTTTAAGCGTTGGCCGTTGAGGGAAATAGAATTTTTCTTTATTTTTTTCAAAGAGGGGAATAGAAAATGCAAAAACATAAAAGGATTCCTACGTCACGTACCGATGTAGCTTGGGTTGGGTAAAACGCAGCGTTCCGTTTTCTTTCTTTCTTCTTTTTGGGTAAACTGCTGTAATGGTCACTTTAATTTTAATTTTATTCAATTTTGGACACTGATTTAAAAAAACTAACGTCTTAGCCATTTATGTTTGGAAACATGGGAAGAAATGAAAGGAAAAAGGAAGTTTTGTTACTGTTGTTTCATAAAAAGTTTATATGAAACTTTTGTTTGATTATATGAGAATCAAGGAAGATATCGAATGTTTACAAGGAGATGTTTCAGTTTGATGTTTCTCTTAATTATCAGTTTATATAGATGGATTTTGAGGATTTAGTTCACTATAAAAGAGCCTCGTGTATATTTAATTGTTTTTATTTTTACCTTTACCAAGTTAGTTTCTTGTTAAAATTTAATAGTAATATACATTCAAGTGATCACAAGGTTAAAAATCGAAAATTTAAGTAAAACATTAATTTTTTTAAAATTTAATACCTAAATAAGTATCTAATCGTAATACCACGATAATCCTATCACGACACATATTTGAACAGTATATAAGAATACATGCAACAAGAAAAAAGCCATGGTCTTCTACTCTAAGAACATTAACACCATATTCGAGAGGTTTCCCATGAGCTCAGACCAACAATCATCGTCAGGACTACCACCAGAGAGACGGAGCTAGGATCAAACATTAGAAGAGGTAAAGGTTTATTAAGCTTTTAAATCTGAAAATTGAAAGGGATAAAAATCTTATTTTATTACTATTTAAACTAAGAGGGACTTTAAGTGTAATTATATCAAAAAAATCTGGAAGGACAAGAACCCTTCCCTAAGGTATATATAGTTTCGTCCCCGCCACCAGACCACAATTTTTGACTCTTTGTTCATTTTACTGATCAATAATTACCGATCAATAATTGGTGTGATGAACGTAGAACAAACACGTGACCTTCGTTTCTTTTTCAGAACTTTCAAGTTTTTCCTAGATATTTTTAAATTTTTCAGGATAGGTAAGTGGAAGGAGTGTAGAGGATCTTGATCCAGTAAACCCACTAAAGAAAGCAACACCGACAACAACCATGCAACAATTACAACGGTTTCAAGTTAAAATAAAATGAAGTGAAACGACGTAGTTTTGTATGAGTCGGTTAATATTTTAAACCTTGTTTTAACGTCTTTAATGATGTGCAGTGTTTTGTGAGGCCTGTGAATAGATATTACGATGTCGTGTTGCTGGTTAGGGTTAAAAGGAGAGAAAGTTTCGTTTGTACTCATCTTATTGAGAAATAAAATCTGCTTTCTTCTCCATTTTTTCTTCTTCAAACCTCTGAGTCTTTTTTTCTCTAACCTTTACTCTGTTAAAAATTCTGGTTTGTTATTTCGACTCATTACATTCAACAGAATTTCAAACACCAATTTTGCGACCAACCTCCTTCGTGGTTTATGACGACGGAAGTGGGTACACAACAGCCTAGGGGGAACCACCTTCGGAATTCCTGAACATGTAAGAAAGATTGAGAAGTATGGAGGACAGGAGGAGTCCTTGTTACTCTCGAGAAATCAAAACGAACAACAACAAAAGTTCATGCAAGATCAGATCGAGCAACGCAAGCTTGGGGAAGAAAGGAACAAAAAATTAATTCAGGAGTTATCTACAAGTACAAAAGAAGGTGGTTAAAGATTATCAGGAACTAGAACAGAAGTTCCTCGATATATGGGACTTTGAAGGACATCAATCAGAAGAATTTAAAAGTGAGGATTCAGACTATCACCCTATGGAATATGATAAACACTAGGCATTAAGGGCAAAGATAGATCAGTTGGAAAAGAATTTTAAGAGCATGCAGAACATGCAGCAGATAGGTTCTTCTAGGGATCTCTGAAGCTATAAGAATGAACCTTTATCTGAGCAGATTTTGGAGCTTCAGACCAGATGAAGTGCAGAGCGTTTTCAATGACTCTAAAGGATTTCACTCAAGCCTGGTATCTTCATCCTCCAACACATTTGATCTCTAATTTCGATCAGCTTGAAAACTTGTTTGACTCGTTTCTTAGAAAATAAGGTGTTAAAAAGTCTTTGGCGTACTTTATGTTCGTCTTTCAAAGATCGGATGAGCTTTTGTGGGACTTCATGTAAAGATTTCATGTTGCGACCATTCAAACAAAATAACTATCCAATGAATAGAATTTCATTTCATCACCTTAAGTACAACCTGTTGGACCGTATACCTCTTTTTTATACATTCTTTTATGTTTCAGTTTTAAATTAGATGGTTTAAGGTTTAAGGTTTCAGTTTTAAATTAGATGGTTTAAAGTTAGATGTTATGGTTAGGATTTAGGGAATTAAGGGTAAGATGTATTTTTTAAGGTGTAGGGTTTAGTATATAGAAAATAAAGGTTATGATTGAAAATTCAATATTTTTAGAAAATTTTCAAAGGAGGCATAAAATGATACATGATAAAAGGTAGAAGATTTTACCCGTTGGATAGGCTATTTGATGGTACTTTAAAGAGGGTGCAAATCATCTACCTCTTTCTCATGACTACATTCGTATCTCTACTTTAAATTAGAGAGTTTAGGGTTTAGGGTTTAAGGAATTAAGGGTAGGTATATTTTTTAGGGTGTAAGGTTTAGGATATAAAAATAAGGTTTAGAGTTTAAAATTCAATTTTTTAGAAAATTTTCAAAGGAGACATGAAATGATGCATGGTAAAAAGAGAGATGATTTTTACTCCTTTAAAGCCTATATTTTCCGAGTGCATATCATCTGTCCCTTCCCATGCCTTCATTTATGCCCCCACTTTAAATTAGAGGGTTAAGGGTTTAGGGATCTAGGTTAGGGGTTTTGGTTAGGGTTTAGGGAATTAGGGGTATGGTGTATTTTTTAGGGTGTAGGGTTTAGGATTTAGAATATAGAAAATAAGGGTTTATGGTTTAAAATTTAATTTTTTTAAAAAATCAAAGGAGACATAAAAGGAGGTACATAAAAGAGGCAGAGGATTTTTGTTCATATTTTCCCCCTATTTATCGAGTAAAAATCCTCTACCTCTTTATCATGCCTCCTGTTAAAAAATTCTAAAAAAATTGAATTTTAAACCATAACCCTTATTTTTTATATCCTAAAACCTAAACCCTATACCATAAAAAATACACACTACCCTAATTTTTTAAACTCTAACCACAACCCCTAACCTAAAACCTTAAACCTTACATCCTAAACCTCTAATATAAAACGGAGACACGAATAGATGCATGAGAAAGTGGTAGACAATCTACCCTATTTATCAATTAATTTGTCCCCACATTGATATCTCATGCATGTATTCTTTTATTTTTCAGTTTATTATTCTTATATTTTCTAACTCAGTTTACTTTGCTTGAATTATCCTGGTTTGTAATGCTTCGATTTTATGTCTAGGTGTTAGTTGGGTCAAGTAGAAGGATCGAAGAAATGGATTAAATAGTTCAAACTCGATTCGGAATAAATTCAAAATAAATGTTTTTAATTGGTTTTAAAATGTGAAAAAGTGATGAAAATATTTCAAAATATATTTAAAATTTTTGTTGAACTCAATTTGGTAAAAACAATTTGTAAAAATTGACATTGGTATAGTGACCAATTTGTAAAAATTAGAAACTAGTTTTGGTACTAAATCATAAAAGGATTAAAACTTACAATCTTTAAAGAGTTATTTGATTAAAGTCTTTAATCAATTTTTTTCTCAATTGGGCTATTTTAAAAGATTGTAAAGGGGATGAGTCTATAACGGGTGTCGAACACTATTGAACATCATTAATGTTGAATACCGTTGAACATTATTAAATTAATTAATAAATATTAAAAATTTTAAGGACTCAACACATAATTATCAATATATATTAAGTTTATCACTCTTTTATTAATTACTTATTGAGTCCTTAAAATCTTTAATTTTTATTAATTAATTTAATGGTATTCAACAATATTTAACCTTAATGGTGTTTGATACGCGTTGTAGAATTTTCTTTTTAAAAGAATATAAAAGAATTCCGGTTAATTAATTGATAATTAATCATTTTCCTATGTAACTAACTTTTCTCTTAAATATTTTCTCTCCGTTTTTTATCGTCGAAACATTTTTTGAATTTAAATCTTCAAGTAATCGTCATATTTTTTTTTTTGTTTTTAAATGGATTTCCTAATTATTTTTTTTTAATTTTTTTTACTTTTACAAATAAGTTCATCCAATTAAAAAAATTAATCATTAAAGGTGATTTTTTTTTCTCTAATACAACGTTCTTTACTAAAAAATTTAAATTCATGATCTCTTGAAAATGATTCTTAATGAGCTTTAATGACAAAATCTCGTTATGAATTTGTTTTATCATGATATTGATTAGAATAAATCATGATTCTTTTATTTGTATATTATTATATGAATTTATTATTAATTGAAATAGCAAAGTTTTAAGTTAAAAAATGAATTTTTAAAAATCAGAGGTGAAACTAAAGATAAATATTTTTATTAGTGAGTATAACATTTAATTTTTAAAATTGAAGCTCAAAAATATATATGAATAAATATAAGTGATAATTACAGTAATTTTTTATTATTAAATTATATATTCGATAATATTTAGCGATAATAAATAATTTAATAAAAAATTTACACTTAAAACATAAATAATCTTATTAGTTATTTTTTTAAAATCAATCATCAAATTTATACTATAATAAATAAAGGTAATTATCACAATAATTATTTCTTAATTATTTTTATAAATTTTTGTTGATTTTTTTTTTACTTTTATAAATAAATTCATCCAATTTTAAAAAAATAATCATTAAAGGCGAATTTTATTTTTCTTCTCTAATATAATGTTCTTTACTAAAAAATTTAAATTCATGGTCTCTTAAAAATGATTAATAATGAGTTTTAATGATAATAATATGATTTATTTAAATCAAGGTTTAATAGAAGAAAATGATAAAATCTCGTTATAAATTTATTTTATTATGATATTGATTATAATAAATCATGATTCTTTTCTTTGTATATCATTATATGTATTTATTATTGAAATAGCAAAGTTTTAAGTTTAAAAAATAATTTTTAAAAATTAAAAGCAAAATTAAAGATATGTACGGAAAAATATAAGTGATAATTACAGTAAATTTTTTCTATTATTATATTATCCAACCGTTAATATTTAACGATAACAAATAATTTGATCAAAAATTTATACTAAAAACATAAAAGAATTTATTGATTATTTTTTAAAAAATCAATCATCAAATTTATACTAGAATAAATAAAGGTAATTATCACAATAATTATTTCTTATTTTTAAAGTAATAAAAAAAAGTCGGCAAAATAAGTCTACGTGTTTGTTTACGCGAGGCGCCAAATGTTTGAACTCAGCATGGAACCCTAAAACTACGACACGAGTACCAGTTCTTCTTCCACCGCAAAAACCGTAGGTAGAATCGCCTGGAAAACAGCTCAAACAAAATCAAATCATCTGATGATGGACAAATATGGTGAACCCTAATGGGTATTATCGTACAGTTCTTTTCATTTGGGGGCTATAAATACAATCTCCTTCTGCTCCAGTTCTCATACCATAAGTCGATATTCACTGCACAACGAACAAGAACATACAATAACCATGGCTACTGCCGGTCAAGTCATCAAATGCAAAGGTCACAAATATGATCACTGTCACTTTTTATTTTCTGGGTTTGGGTTTTCTATTTCATTTCTGATTTTTGAGATTTTGCTGTGTTGGATTCCAATTCATGGATTATTATTACTTTGTTAGATTCCAATCGGTTGATATTGATAATGATTCTGATTGATTCAAAAGTTTCACTTTTTGTTTTTGTTTCTTTAATTCTTAAATTCTATATCAGTTGCTAATTTCCGTGATTATGCTTTTGCAGCTGCTGTGGCATGGGAGGCAGGGAAGCCACTGTCAATAGAGGAAATTGAAGTGGCACCCCCTCAAAAGCATGAAGTTCGTGTTAAGATTCACTTCACTTCTTTATGCCACACTGATGTCTACTTCTGGGAGGCTAAGGTTACACTTTTGCTTTCATTTCAACCATAGCCATATATCTATTTCTGATTCCAATCTCTTGCTTTATCATTCACAACATTTTCCTTCCTTTTCTAGGGACAAAATCCTCTCTTCCCTCGGATTTTTGGTCATGAAGCTGGAGGGTATGTACATATAACCTTCAAATTTCATTAAAACAATTGAGTGAGATGCAGAGTAGTGTTTTTTTTTTCTACCCTTTTGGATGTCCCATTGGTTTGACTGAATTCCCTTGAATCTTTTGATGTAGGGTTGTTGAGAGTGTAGGAGAGGGTGTGACTGATCTCCAACCAGGTGATCATGTTCTCCCTATCTTCACCGGAGAATGCAAGGAGTGTCCCCATTGCTTATCAGAAGAAAGCAATATGTGTGATCTACTTAGGATCAACACTGACAGGGGTGGAATGATTAACGATGGAAAACCGAGGTTTTCCAAAGATGGAAAACCTATCCACCATTTTCTTGGCACATCGACTTTTAGTGAATACACCGTCCTCCATGTTGGCCAGGTTGCCAAGATCAATCCAGAGGCTCCACTTGATAAAGTGTGTGTTCTTAGCTGTGGGATGTCCACAGGTTCGGGACTTGGAAACAACTCCGTTTTTTCCTCTCCATTTCAATATATATAAACGATGTTAGTGATAACGAAGGATGTTTCTTTCACAACTTATATTTCTTCTGTTCTTTCAGGTTTTGGTGCCACTGTGAATGTTGCCAAGCCCAAAAAGGGCCAGTCTGTCGCAATTTTCGGACTTGGTGCTGTTGGTCTTGCTGTGAGTCATTCTTGTTGCTTTTTTGTTTTCTCCATCAGGCAAATAGAGAACTTTTACTATATCTAATTCTCTTTTGTGGAACTTAGGCTGCTGAAGGAGCAAGAGTTTGTGGGGCTTCTAGAATCATTGGTATTGACTTGAACCCCAACAGATTTGAAGAAGGTAGCTTTAATATACTTATCATTACATTAAAGCATTCAGAGATTGCTTTGTCTGATTAATCAAAGTTACAAGATTGACAGTTTCTTTGTGTTACTTCTTGCAGCAAAGAAATTTGGTTGCACCGAGTTTGTGAACCCGAAAGATCATAATAAACCTGTTCAAGAGGTTAGTCTCCATATAGTTATAAAGATCACCTTACATTAAAACTTGCATTGTACAGTTTGCATTTTCTGTAGGAGTTGACATTTGCTAATGATTAGGTGATTGCGGAGATGACTGGTGGAGGAGTTGATCGTAGTGTTGAATGCACCGGGAGCATCCAGGCCATGATTTCTGCATTTGAATGTGTCCATGATGTAATTAGCTTCTCAAACTTCACTTCAAGAATGTAGATTAAATCTGTCTGTTTACTGAAATCCTTCATTTTCAGGGTTGGGGTGTTGCTGTTCTTGTCGGGGTACCGAACAAAGACGATGCGTTCCAAACTCATCCAGGCAAATTCCTGAATGAGAGGACCCTCAAGGGTACTTTCTTTGGCAACTACAAACCTCGATCCGATATCCCAGGTGTTGTTGAGAAATATATGAAGAAGGTAAACTTTTGTTCTACTGCATCTTCTCATTCCAACCCCTTTCTGGTAACATTTACTCGAATAAAAAGAGTGACATTGTAATCTGTTGGTGTTGCAGGAGCTTGAACTGGATAAATTCATCACTCACTCTGTCCCATTTGCAGAGATCAACAAGGCATTCGAGTACATGCTCGCCGGCGAGGGTCTGCGTTGCGTGGTTCGTATGGATGCTTAAGCCATCCATGCTTGGATGAAGGACTCATTTATACAGTTCTTGTAGAGCGATTGCTCTGAATAAAAATAAATTTTAAGCTACATGGTTTGGTACTTTGAAGGTCTTGCTTAGTGTATTATTTACTGTACTTTTGCTGCTTCAGGGTCTGTCTCTCAACCCTGCAATTGCTTTGAGATCAATATATATTTCATCCTTGTTTTTCCCTTCATTCTTCAACAGCATGGGTGTTAAATGCTTAAATTATTTATAAGATTAATATTAAATTCTTTAAGCTCAAATAAACATATATTTGATCAATATATTAACATTAAGATTAAATTTATCTTCTTTTATGACACATTATTCCTAGAATATTTTGTTTTCCTTTATCAACATGAGTCCCTTCTCCACTATTCGAATAAATTAAATGGGACGGAATGGGACTGAGGGAGTATTATTTTTCGGAACCCGATATACTTTGTCTTAAGGCAAAGGCATGGGTGGTTTCCAATTACTAAACTCAACTAAATCTCTATTCACAACAGTCCCATTATGTAGCCAGAATGTCTCAGCCGATTGATGAAACACCCTAACTTTCCTCTGCAGCTCCCACAGGATTCCATGCATTGCAGAACATGGTTCAGATTCAGGAGCATAAGTCCACAAACACTTCACTCGTCTGCCATTAGCTATCATGCCCTCTATAACTTCATCTGCAACCAAGAAAAAAAGGGTTGGATTCTGAACATTAAGTGAACACAACGGCGAACAAATCGGAAACAACCTGGTATCGATTCGAGGTATTCCAGAAGTTGTGAATCGATTCGAGTTGCCGGCCATTTTATTGTGATCCTTGTGTAGTCTACTACATTCTGGAAAGGTAATTCTATTTGGTCTGATAAGATAACTGGAACACATTCCTGTGGAACAAATGAGAGTGTTTAGAGGTTGATGAAAATCTGTTGATAGAAAGAAATAAAACAAAAGACAACTGACCACAAAGAAGGATTCATAAAAGCGAAGTGTCCAGGATGATAAGCCACGAGGAATGAGGCAGAACTTGGCATTTCGTAGGTGTTCAAAGTACTCAACCTTGAACAACTTGTCTGGAGGATCATGCTTCAAATCTGGTGCCTCTAACTGTTGAAGAAGCACAAATAAATACGAGATTCACTAATTAGTCTATTGATTAAAGACGTTCATATTATTGTATGGGATCGATATATTTAATGATCATTTCTAGTCTTTTGTTTTTCTAAACATATACGTTTTGATTAAATAAAAAACACTATGTTATTTTTGAGTGTAAATCGTTGTCGTTTTATTGTGTTTCCTCTGGTGTCCTACTTTAAAATAGTGTATTTAGAGTTTAAGATTCAAAGTTAAGAGTTGTAATTAGGGTTTAAAGAATTAACGGTAGAATATTTTTTAAAGCGTATGATTTAAGATCTTAAAATTAAAATTAGAGCTTTGAATTTAATTTTAAAAGAATTTTTAAAGTGAAATATTGCGGAAAAAAATGTATAACTAGGAATGAGATTTTTTTTCGCTGCTCTTAAAATATGAGCTAGTTTTTAATGACACGAGCGTTAAATGGAATTTTATGCAATTGATTTTTCATTATTTTGTTAAATAATGTACTTGTGATATTCATTATTCAAAATGTAAAGCATAATTAAATATAACAAATATTTTTACAATTCAAATATTAAATTTAAAGCATTTTTATCGTATTAAGAAATAGATGTATCGTAGATTAAAACTTTACTGTATAATTTTTGAGAAATTATATTATAGGTCATTTTCATCACTTTATTTATGAGATTAACTAATTAAATGTATCTATTTAATTTTTATCTTACTTTTTTATCGAGTGAATCTTCGCTCGATAAAAATTGTTTTTAAACTTAATTTACAGTAAATATTAATGAAAATTCACTTAATAAAAAAAATAAGGTAGAAAAATTAATTAAATTGATGTATTTGATTGATTGATCTTATATATATTTGATTCATGATTGATCTTATATATGATGTGACGGGAATGACTCATAAGATATTTTTCTTAATTTTTATTTTTTATTAATTAAGTCGATATATAATTTTTTAGTTTTAATTTTATTTTAACATTTAAAATATAGAAATGTATTTATGTTTTCTATCTGGCTTCAACGTACCTTTGATTGTTTTTATAACAGAGAAATGATTTAAATTAATTAATTATATTATCAGTAATTAACTAATTTATATATATTATTTATGATTAACTTTTATTTTATCACGTGATAATTTTTTTTATATCTTACTGTTAATTTCGATCATTTATTTTAATTAATAATAATTTAAAAATATATAAAACTTAAAAATTCTTCCATGTGTAAACCAATCAAATTCCAGTGTAGATAGATTCTAGTTATAGATATAGAAAATCTAAGGTAATATATAAAACCTTATCTGGGTACTGCTTTGCAAGTTGTATGAGTTGCAGACGTCCCTTCAATGCCTGTGCACGACCCAAATAATTTGCCAAGTACTTTCGTGAGGATAAAGGTAGAGGCTGAACCAGGGCGCCAACGTTTTTAGTCATTTCATCATCAACATTGCCAGGAATTATTATATCTTTCCAGGTATCGAAAGAACTAAAGGCTTTATTATCCGTGCGATCACCCTGAAAGTCTCGAAGTTAGGGCAAATAAACCAAGCAAGGAAAGACTAATACTGCATTTGTACCTCTGGTGTTAGAAATATGGAACGGTTTAAGTAGGTTTTCCAAGATGTGAAGAAGTGAGCGCCATTGCCACTGCCATCAAGAAAATATAGTCATTTATATATGCATGTGTCATGGCCGAGAAGAGACAGAGAGCATTAATCTCGCATTAGAAAGAAAAATGAAAGTCTTGGATATATAAACGGTGATACTGTCCATCCTATCAGACATATATTTTAGGAAGATGATAATAACACTGTGACACATTTAACCTAAAATGATGATCTAAGAATACCTTGGGAAGACAAATATGTGGTCACGACCCCCGGATCTCCTAAAATATGGCATTTGCCTCAAGGCCTGAAAGCGAAAACATTGATCGTTTTTTAACAGATAATACATATATAATCACGGCAGTATATTAAAAGAATGTTCTAGTTATGAAATGATCGATCGAATTCTGATTACCTCGACGTACGTCTGGTTGATCTCTTCTTCTGTAAGACCTTCCAGCATATGAACACATTTAACATATGCTGGGACAAAGAAGAAATCTGCTTCATCTTTCTCTCTTGTCCTATATATTGATTTCAACAGCAATCTATGTATTTTAACCTACAAGATGAAAATCATACAACCTATGAATTGGTATGCTGCTTTCTGCAATATCATGAGCTTTATCTGATAGGGTGTGTTACATTACCTGAGTACCCCATTGGCCAAGATAGCAAATATCAACGTCCACATTACCTTCTTTCCCATACATCAATGGCTTCAATGCCTCGATCTCGTTCTCGTCGTAAACATAAATCTTGAGGGAGAGGTGAGACCCGTATCCTCTTTGTGGCCAGGAAAGGTGACCGACGCCATTGAACCGCGATAACTTTCGCGGTGCACGATCCTGCGGATCGAATATAGACCACTGGCTGCCATGGTTATGGAGAGTAGCTGAGGGAAGTTGGTCGAAGAGTTTGGTGACGAAGAGCGTGGCAACAATGAGAAGTAGCGCGCCAACCTGATGGGTGTTAGTGCAATGCGCCCCGTGGTGGTGCCACATGGTCTTTGTTCGGTGGTAGGAGTTCGAGGTTGCCATTAGAGGAACTAAAGCAATCCATGCAATGCAAATTAACCCATTGTTGCCGATCCAAATAGCATTTTTCATTTTTATACTACAAGAGTTGAGAATTTAAAGGGTTTTAAATGCTGCATTCATTGCTTGGAAAGTGATAGATGGGATATGTAAGCAGGGCGTGAAAAACTCCAAGAAGTAGATTGATTGATGAAGAAAAAACCAAGGTGTTTATAGTTGAGCAATATAAGTAAATAAAATAAAAACTGTGAAGAATTTAACTCAACCACGTGAAACATTTAACGTTTTTTTAATCAAATTCGATAGGTTAAGCATTGAGGTTAAGTACGAAAAAAATATTATATTTTATACCTTTTTATTTAGATTATTATTTAGACATAAGCTCGTTTAGTTGAATTCTAAGTTGTTTATGCATAAATTCACAGTTATTTCCATTGAGCTTGGCTTTATACAGTGGGTCTGGATAGGTGCAATAGAAGCGATCGTATAGGATCTCCTGAAAATAGAGCCCTAAATTTTTTGATAAACTATATTCATTAGATGTTAATCTTAAAATTTATTATAAAAATTTTAAAAATACTCTTAAAAATATGAGTTATAATTGTTAAAACGTTATAATTATTTTCTAAACATGATAATTGATTATATAATATTATTGATTATTCTTATTACTATTGTTTCTGTAGAATTAGTGAGGTTCTGGACAGACGCAATAGAAATGACCGCACAGGACCCCTAAAAAGGACAATTGCTTGTAAGGGTCACATTTTTAAAACTAGTGAAAGTTATAAAAAATTGCTTCTAAGAGTCACATTTTAATAAATTACACAGAACCCCCAAAATTTTTAAAACGCCCCTCACTTTATATTTTTCTATTTTGTGGAAAAATCGTTGTCTTTGTTCTCTTTGTCATAAGTAATCAAGCGATTGACAAGGCACGTTGCCATAAGATAATTATCTCCAAACTTTATCGTGATCACTTTGGATAATTACCCACTACACCAAGCTTGGTAATATAGCAACGTTTTTTGCAGTGTTTTTTTAGGTAAACGCCGTTAAATTTATGAAATAGTTGCGTTTTCTGATAAAACGCCACAAAGGCACGAAGTTTGGGCTTATATTCGACGGCTTGCAGATTCTTTGGGATAAGGGCTTTCGTCATGTAATGGTTGCGACTGATTGTTTGGTGGCTGTCAACCTTCTTTCGTCTACCTATCACTCTCATGAAGCAAACAAGACTGCTGATCTCATGGCTAAATCCGATTCACACCGACGATAGGCCGGCGGTTCATTTCTTGGCCATCTCCGGACTTGCATCTGGTGCTACAGCAGATGACTAAACCTAGTTCTTCTAGCTGGAGACATTACATTCTTATAAGCAGTATTGCTATCTTTCTTACTACCAAAAAACAAAGATACAAGGCCAGGGGAAATCACATAGCAAACAACCAAACCAAAGAGCATGCAATTATTATTCTTATTATTATTACAAGTCAAGTCAACCAACAAATTTGCTCCAATCATCTGAAGTTCGAAATCCAAACTCAAACTCTAGTGTATTCAAACACCATATATGTCAACAAAGTGTCTCCTTCAGCACAAAACTAATACCAAAACAAGAAAAAGAACTCGGAATATCTCGACTGCTGACCATGTAAAATTAGGGGTCAACGTCCTGCAAAATAAACCACAAGTGAGGGCAGTGAAACCGAAAATGGTGTGCAACTCATGCAATCAAGTTCTAAACAAGAAAAATGATATAAAACTACACACCAAAATAGTATGATACACAACTGTTTTACACCAAAATTTTGGAGCTCAAATTAAATACAGTATATGATGTTTTTAGATGATATATATTTAACAGCACAGAACCATGCGAAACGGCCATATAGAGCACCATTAATCATTACTGCCCTTTATATTTACTTATTAAGTTCCTCAGTGGCAGCTTACAGAACTACTGTCCCTTGCTAAAAAGAGCTCATAAAACAAACTGGTTTTCTCAAAACTCTCGCCATGGATTTAGTCTGTACCACAAATCATAAGGCATTTGCGGGTGACTTTTAGAGAACATTTCTTTGACTACAGTCACAACATTGTTTTAAGGGTAAAATTTTGATGCAGAAGCTGTGTAAAATAAATTTTATGCAAACCTTCATATTTACACTATAAAAAATCAAATCCTAAATTCCTAACCCTAAACTCTAAACCCTATGCCATAAATTCTAAATCCTAAAACCTAAATCCTTAAACTAAACACCTAAAACTAGAAGGTTGTGTAAACTTTAAATCAAAGTTTTTTCCTTGGTGTAATGCTCCTCTCTTTCCTAGCTTCATCTCTTTAGTCTGGCTTTAATACTGTTTGTAAAGAATAAGGGAATTATTGGATTTGATACTCAATCTTGATAGGGTAGTATGCAGAGGCCGGAAAGAAGAAAAAAAACAGTTGCACATTCCAGTGTTCTTTTTGAGAAGTAGCAGTAAGGAGTCTAGTAAAAGTTGATGAATATGTTGTTCAACCTTCATAATCCAACATGGCAAAAGATGGGAAAAACCTAAGAGTGTGATCTATAACCACAGTAACATAACAAATTAACAACAAGAATAGATCATTTCTGGAGGAAAAGGATGTCCAATAGATAAAGCTATACAAGTCCAGGACCACACAAATGCATCATGCAAAATTACATATAATATAAAAGGAAAAGAAATTGCTAAAACTTAGACAATAGAGATAACACATTTATGTATCCAAATAGTAGAATGATAACTTGTGAAATCCAATTAGAGAAAAAAAACACCTGAACAGTTGCTCGTTTGCATGACGTGGGTACATTCACAAAGAAAAACCTTGAAAGCCGAAGCTCTCTAGCATTGGACGTCTAGTCCATCCTGTCAAGCAGCTTCGAAAAGCCATCAGCTGAAGAAAGATCTAATGTGTTATTTTCACACACAGCCTCATCATATCTTTTACAACTATCATCTTCCATGCTATCAACATTACCAAATATGCTTCCAACAGGATGAATTATCTGGCCAAACAATTGAAACGAACTAACACCTACTTTGCTCGAGCTGCAGCCAACATTTTCAGTAAATTCTGTACCGAACAAAACCATGCTGCTCTGGCTATCTGGTGACAGGTTATTGGACTGTGAACTTCCAATGCTAAGCTCAGTAGATATTCTATTCAACTTGGGTAGCAAATAGTTGTTAGAGAAACTATCAGTGGATATCATTGGTGTATTCTCACTCACATAGTTGGTTGAACCTTTCATGTGAAAATGATTTTGCCTGGCTCCCTGCATGCCAGCAGGAAAACAATTGTAATTCAACAGTGATGGATTCGTGTACCTCATTGTTGAATTGGTTAACCCTGTAATAGGGAAGAAGATCTCTCCCTCTGAATCAGCCAGCCCAGACTCCTGAGAAAGCTTGGGCTTCTTTGCCAAGGGAAATGAGGAATGAAGCGGTAAGGAGGAAGCAATTTCGATTTGCCATGGGCTCACTCTCCTTGCATTCTGGAGAACATCAGGGTCATCCCATGCAACCTAGTGATATAAAGATAATGAAACAGTGAATCAGCCAAGTTAAAGAGGAAGATATTTTACAAGTAGCAAAATGGATAAAAACCTAATACCTCTCAAATACCTAAATGTAAGATTAAATAAACCACATCCTAGCACAAAACTCAACCCCAAAATGCAGCCTCCGAAATTAAAAAAAAAAAAGGAAAAAAAAAGGAACTATTCCACTATTATTAGTATTACTAGACATGAACACATGGATGAAAGTGAAGACAAAACCAGACCTCTATCAAAGCACCAAAAATTCACTTGTTGCCTACCAAGAAGCAATTGGGTGACGTAGAGAGTACCACAAGATACATTTAAACCAAGCATCACAACAAAAAATTGCCAAATTGATGCAAACTGAAGTTATTAAACTCTATTTTCTTGTTAATCAAGTGGCTCAAAGTTGAAAACATAAACACTTTATTCTATTAACAAATGTAAAGTAATTTTAGATTTGCGCACAATAAATATCAAGACAAATATATAACGTGTTACTCCAAAGGACAAACCACTACATAAAATGCCACTCACAACTCACATGAGAAAGCACTCAGAAGTCAAACACAGCCTGTAAGAAAAGAACAAAATTGATGCAAATCATTCCCAATCTAAATTGCACCAACCTAATGTTGAACCTTGGCTAACTTTCTATGGAGACTAACTCCAAGATTTATTATACATTTTACTGTATCTCCAATCTCGTGAAAAGGGTAAATTAATGATTCTGAGAACCTCAGGATAGAGCAGTGGTTTTATAGGAAAATAAGGAAAAACCGAGGTATGCTAAAGTAAAATGCAGCCTGCTGCTATTCCTCGCTCCATCAATATAACATCAAAACTTGTTCTAAATATGCATTTTGACTGATCAAATTTTAAGTCACTGTTTTTAATCGTATAGATAACTTAGTTCCTTCTGCATTAATAACAAATAAATTGTTGAGCTTGAAGTTATCAGCAAAATGCAATCTATTTAACAACCATAATTCAAACTGAGCCCAAAGCATTTTTAGTTTTTTACCAGAAGCATTCGCCAAGGAGAAGGAACCCAGGGGCCAGTATCCGACGAAGCAGCAGAAATAACAGTCCCTTGAAAGCACGATATTCTCGAGGAATCATCTGTTTCAACTGTCATCTTCACTCTGGTCCCAGCAGACCAGTATATACTGAGTCCAGCCTCCACCAACTCCGCTCTCACCACGAAATCAGTCCAACCAGGCCGAGGATAGTACACAACCTCGAATGGCAACCCTTTCGCGGCCTTCTCCGCTTCTTCTGCAACCGCCTCGGAAGTCATTCTCCCCCTTCCTTCCCCTTTCATTGCTCCTCCGTCACTTGGCTCTCTCCACCTCCCAGAATCACCTCCACCCTCTCCTTTCTTCATCGCCCGACGGACTCCAATAAACATTTTTCCATTTCCGTCCCTCATGAAGACAACGGAATCTCCGGCGATGAGCTTCTTTTGATTAACGAATTTGCTCCATCCCGTAGTGAGCAGATGCCGACGCGGTGTTCCTCGGAAAATGTGGCGAAACTCCCAAGTCCCGCCGCGAACGTCTGTGACGGAGAGAGTCTGAACCGGTGGATCAGCATTGAAGTCGAGAGGCGGGAAAATAGAGTCTGCGCAAGACCGCGGGACCGAGAATCCGCCACCATTGTTAGCATCGGACGGCGTTAAAATCTTGGGAAACGACATGATTTTATCAGACTCTTCAACTTCACCATTAATGTCAAGAAATTGATTGGGAAGTCTAGAAGTCTCGAGAGGGTCGAGGAAGAGTTTCACGAAGACTTCGTCAGTTATGGGATCGACGAGGCAATGAACGTCGGAGATAACGCAAGCGATTACAGGCCTAGAGTGTACGAGAGAAGACAGTAACGGAGCCGAACCGCAAGATTGTTCCACGTGTCCTTGAGGAAAGTAGTAAACTCTGGAGTTAACAATGGGGATTCGAACGGAGGCGCCAGCGCAAGCTCTCCAGATCCTTAAATCGACGTGGTGGACCTCCGCAGTAGGCGGCCGTGGAGGCGGCATCGGTCGGCTTAGGGTTTTCAAAAAAAAAAATACAGAAAGTACGGTCTGTTGAAAAAGGGCAGAATCGGGGGAAGAGAGTGAGGGTCGGAGAAACAGGCAGGAAACAAAAATACTGTTTTTATTTCTTTTTGATCTTAAGCAAAATACTGTCAGTAATCAGTATCGGGAGAAATTGGCTATTCTTTGACTGGTTAGGAATTTACGGTTTTAACCCACGAATCCGAGAAATTATATTATGAATCTTTCCTATCACGTTATTTTTAATCCCAATACAAACAGACTTAATTATATAAATTACGGATAGTATCGTCTAATTATATTTTTTTTACCTATTTTATTCGTCTAATTATATTTTTTTTACCTATTTTAGTCGTCTAATTAACTTTTTTATTGAAACTGTTAGTACTGTTTAATTTTGTTATTATTTTTATTATTAAAAAATCAATGCAAATGATGATATATCATTAGATAATAATAATTTTTAATCCTAAAATTAATATATTTTATTAATTAAATCTTCTTTCAAATTTTCTTTAATGTTTCGTTTCCAGTCCACTGGCACTAGTTTTGGGTGAGAGAAATGATGAGTCGCATAATGGATGAAATCTGGTAAAGCAAAATAATATAGAAATTCATATCAATAACGCAAAGTTATGCCGGTCATTTGTATTCGATAGGAATGTTTATCGTTCGGTATCCGATCTGATCCGATCTACTTTTTTAGAAATTTGATTTTTAAATCGGTATTATAATGATTCGTATCTGTTTTAGTTTTTTTAAATAATCAGATCAGATTTTTAAATATCCAATTATCAAAAAATATATTTTAATTTATTTTTTCTAATTTAAACGTTATATTTATAAAAATTTCGAAATTTAGGGTATAACAAACAACAAATATTAAATATAACAAGACTCACATTATAAAATTTTTAATTGTTTTAATTTTCGAATACAACAAGCATCAAATTATTAAAAATAATATTAAAAAATTAAATTTTCAAATTTTTAAATAATCTGAAACTTGAAATATTATGATATGTATCTAATCTAAAATATTTAAAATCGAATTAAATATCTAATTAAAAAATAAAAATTAAATAAAATATATGATTTTTTAAATCAAATTAAACGAATTAAATATTTTTTTTAACACCTCTACTATTCAGCATTGAAATCATTGGCATATTTGTATGGAAAACATAGATTGTAATGTGGTCTCAATATAGGAAAAGAACAAATAATGATATGGAAATAATACATACCTTTATATTTTAAAAAGTAAAGTATTTTTTTAACTGAATCCAATATTTCAATTATTTGATTTAAGGGTAAATTGCATAGATAATCATTATATTATAGAGCTAATATCAAAATGATTATAATACTTTAAAAATATCAAATACACCTATCAATTATTAAAATAATATTAAAATAACTCTATCAATTAAAGAGTTAAATAAATTTAATTCAATATTTTTAAAATTTTATATCATAATGTCTAAAACAAATATTTTATCTTTTTTAAAAATACTTTTTGACAACAATAACATTTTAAATTTTAAACAACACTTTTAAAATCACATTTCAAAATCACTTTTTCACATTTTTTTAAAAGTGATTTTCAAAATCAATGCTAAACAAGCCCTAATTTGTTCGGAGAATTATAAGGAATGTCCTTTATCGTTATTCCCCACCACCAACGAAGGACCTAGTTTCCTTTTTTACTATAAATTATATTGTTTCATGTTCAAAGTACATGTCATGCAGACATGTAGTTTTAAGGATTAATAATTAATTTAAGTTAAATTTATATATATATTTTTAAATATGACACTACTCTTTAGGAGTCAATTTTTGGGTGTGGTGAAGGTGTAAACTTTTTTTTCGTTCATAATTGATTCTTAAATCTAATTTATCTCTGATTTGCTTTTGGATAAACTATATAAATGGTCCCTTGACTTACCTCAATTATCTTTTGCATCCATCGACTATCATAAGTTATAAATTGGTCCAACGGCGTTAAAAATTTAACGGTTGATGATGTGGCAGTTAATATAAATTAATATAATTATATAATTAGCCCCCAAATTCTATACTTACTTTAATTTGACCCCAATTTTAAAAATTAACCCATATAATTTTATGAAAACCGTTACTTTTTCACACAAGCTTGTTTGGAAGAAGATCAGAACTTGCAGTAACAGTTTATGGAAGCTTTAGTTGGATGAGGGATTAAATTGATAGGTTATTAAAATTATGTGGGTTAATTTTTAAAATTAGGTTCAAAATAAAATAAGTGTAGAACTTGGGGGCTAATTATATAATTATATCAATTTATATTAACTGTCACGTTATCAATCGTTAATTTTTTAACAGCATTGGACCAATTTGTTATAATTTTTAAGTTGTTGGATCAATTTGTAACTTTTAATAATCGAAAGATGCAAAAGATAATTAGGATATAATCGAGGGACCATTTATATAGTTTACCTTTTATTTTTTTGTTTTAGATTTACTTTATCCAAGTTATCGATGGTGATGTCAATTTTTTTTTTATTTTAGAATACAAACTTTAAAAAAAAATCTTAAAATTATTTTTTCAATAATCTGAGAAACTCCTCTCGAATTTTTAATCGCTATAGTAATATGCTGTTTGTTTGATATTTTTAATATTTTAAAATAAATATTTAAATTTCAAGTATTTAGATTTTAAGATTGAAAATTAATCATATTATTATGTCATTTAAATAAGTGATTGAACGATAATATTCAATGGTTAAAAGTATATTCTATAATAAATACTATTATAATCATTGTAACTAAATAAAAAAATAAAAATAATAAATAGCGTTATTTTAAATGTCCTATGTCAATTTTTTATTCGTTAACCGAGAAAATATCATGAATAAAATCAAAAGCTTTAAAATATTATGGATGAAATTAAAAATCAAGGTATAGTTCATGTACTAAAAATGTAATTAACCCTTCTAGAAAACCCTATTTAACAAAAGGTTCACAACAGCAACAGCAAAACCCTTCCTTTTTCTTTCCCTCTTCTTCTCTGGAAATTCCCGCCTCTTCTACTGAACGCAGCTTTGAGCTTTCTTTTGTGTTTCCCCTTATCCTCTCTCCAAGTTCACCATTTTGAATTGAATCTGAACAGAAAGTGAAATGCTTTTGAGGGATGCAGAAACTCGTAAGAAGAAGCCCTTCTGGCAATCTCCTTCTTTGCACTTCTTCCCTTAGACCTTCTATGCCTTTTCTTTCCCTCTCGTTCACGTCTGCTGCTTCTGCTACGAACTTTACTTCTTTCACGATGCCCACTGCCACTTTCCCAGGCTGCGGTTCGGCCTTCACCGCTCTTACCAGTAAAAACCCTTCATTTTCACGGCGGTTTTACATCAATAGTTGTATTTCCCAGCTACGTTTAAATACAAGAACCAATTTACGAGCTTGGCCCGGGAGAGTTGGGACCCGACCGGCTTGGTGCCATTCGAATGGGTTGGAGGAGCATTTGAATCCAATTGAAAGGTCCAAGGGTTTGAGTGAAAATGAAGGTAAAGAAGTGGAGGATAAGCCGATAAGGTTAAATAGAAGGCAAAAGGGTTCTGGGGTTTTAGTGGGGAGTCCGGATTTGTTGACGATTCCAGGTGTGGGACCTAGAAATTTGAGGAAGCTTGTTGAGAATGGGATTCAAGGTGTTGCCGAGCTCAAACAATTGTACAAGGAGAAGGTTTTCTCTTTCTTTTTTCTCAGGAATTTGTCATTCTATAGCATATGGAAAGTTTATAGAGATTGAACTGTTTACATGGAGTTGAGATTTAGGGTTTTCTTTTCTAGCTTTCAAGCTTCCCTTCCTAGAGCATATAGTTATTGTATAAAATATGTAGAAAATGGTTATGTTTCCGCTGCACATAAATGAAATAAACAGGAAGAACATAAAATTTTATTTAACTGGTCCTAAGAACATGTCCAAACTTGTGTTTTTATTGGTATGGTAGAAACCATTGTTATGTGATACATTGGTTTGATTGTTTGTTGAGTTGAGCTTTATGTTTTTTTGGGCAGTTTTTTGGAAAGGCTAGTCAGAAGATGGTTGAGTATTTACAAAGCTCTGTTGGGATTATCCATAGAAACCATGCTGAGAGTATAACAACTTTTATTAAGGAGAGTGTGGATGAAGAATTGAAAGATTCAGACTCGAATACAAAGCTAGCAGCGAAGAACCGGTTGACATTCTGTGTTGAAGGGAATATCAGTGTTGGAAAGACAACATTCCTTCAAAGAATAGCTAATGAAACACTGGAACTGCGTGATCTTGTTGAGATTGTTCCAGAACCTATTGATAAGTGGCAAAATGTTGGACCGGACCACTTCAATATATTAGATGCTTTTTATGCTGAACCACAAAGGTATGCCTATACCTTTCAAAATTATGTCTTTGTTACAAGGGTTATGCAGGAGAGAGAGTCATCTGGGGGACTTAAGCCACTCAGGTTAATGGAAAGGAGCGTTTTCAGTGACAGGATGGTAAGAATTGAATAACTTTTTTTTTTTAAAAAAATCCCATGCACGTTATTATTCTCTTTGTTGCCTTCTGCATTTGAAAACAGAGGATCTTAGAAGTTCCTATGATTTTTCTCTTCAACAATGACCAAAGTTGCTGGATTCAAATCCTTGCAATTCTCTCCTTTCTCCTTTATTTTTTCACTTAAGAGGAAGAAAGCTGACCTAAGAGAGTCAAGGTTGACAACTTTATCCGTTTTTTCTTGATTCAGGTGTTCGTACGAGCTGTTCATGAAGCAAATTGGATGAATGAGATGGAGATCAGTATTTATGATTCGTGGTTTGATCCAGTTGTATCATGCTTGCCGGGGCTTATTCCTGATGCTTTTATCTATCTAAGGGCAAGTCCTGATACATGCCATAAGAGGATGATGCTGCGTAAAAGAGCGGAAGAGGGTGGAGTGAGTCTAGGTTATCTCCGTGACTTGCATGAAAAGCATGAGAGTTGGCTTTTACCTTTTGAAAGCGGAAATCATGGAGTACTTTCTGTTAGTAAGTTACCCATCCATGTGGATAGCTCTTTGCATCCTGATATCAGAGATCGAGTGTTCTTTCTAGAGGGTAATCATATGCATTCTAGCATACAGAAGGTATGATGGTTTCCCTATTGTGGAATGTGGATTACTTACTTTCCTCTTTTCTACTGCATCTTATGCTCGTTGCTTATGAACAGGTTCCAGCTTTGGTTCTTGACTGTGAACCCAACATTGATTTCAGCAGAGATATTGAAGCAAAGAGACAGTAAGACAAACTTTCCCTTCAATTTCTGTCATATTCACTTAAATGATAGCATTTCACTGAATATTTTATCAGCAATCATGAAAGCTGTCACTTGATGGGTATATATATCCTTTATTAATTACAAGTGTGAGATATATTTGATAAAGAATAATGTGGCCAAAAGGATTTGAACCTTAACCTCAACCTTCTCAGAAAGGAAAAACAATCACTATGGCCAAGCATGGTTTGAATCTTTTCATTGAATATGATATCAGTAATTTTTGGAAGCTGTCTTGATGGGTATATAGATAGAACTTTTACTAGTTACAAGTGGGATATGTTTGAGGAAAACTAATGGAGCGAAAGGATTTGAACTGTAGTCTCGATCTTAAAAGGGAATGACAATCATAAGGACCTGGAATGGTTTTGAATATCGAATGAGTTTTGTCAGTTATCCAATAAATAAATAGAAGTGCTTCTTCAACGGCTTGTGGCTGATTTCTAGTTTTTTTCATCACCCAATCCTGAAGCCATTAAGAGTGATTCTTTATTTGCATTTTATTTTGTTCTTAATGAAAAAGGATGGAATGTGATACACAGTAGTGAGACCAATTTTTGGGAGCATGCTTTACAAAATAAGCTTTTGATCCTATCCTAGGCTTCTATTATTGAATACAGTGGAGTATCAAAGTTGTACATTCACATGGGTAACATCAGTTCCGTGAGTTCTAGTGTTTGTTCTTACACTATTATTGTGTAAAGGGGAAAGAAATCTGGACGTGCTTCACTTGTTTAATTAAGCAGATCATACACTGAATGTGCCTTTTTACACTTAATTTTTCCTGAACTGGTTTCTGTGAAGGTATGCACGCCAAGTTGCAGAGTTCTTTGAATTTGTCAAGAAAAAGCAAGAATTCTCCTCAAGTAAAGCTGGTGAAAAAGGCCAAGGTAGCAGTCAACCTCAGATTGTACTGCCTAGTACAGGTGGATTATGGGTACCGGATGGAAAACATTTCCCAGGTGCTGCTCTAAAATCTCTAGAATTCCGGCGAGCCATGTCCTACATGTCTAGGCCTATCTAGGCATGCCTCTGTGTAGAAATGCTTTTAACATTTAACCTTTAGCTATGTAAAGATGTTGAAATTCTTGTTGAATGCTTGGACAATTTTACCGTCTATTGTGATCTCTATGTTTATAGGAAATTTTCTTTGAATGCATTTGGTGTTAGGTGGTGTAAGTGTTTTTGATGGAATTTTTACATTTACAGTTATATTTTCTATTATAATCCATCTTTTTAAGAGTACACAACATTGGATTTCCTATCCAGTGAGACCTATTGATTCATTTGTTAGGTTATTGTTAGGGTAAATTACATCTGATACCACTAAACTATTGAACTTTATAAATATTTAAATCTAACACAACATCTGATTCATTTACAGTTATATTATTACAATTATATTAGCATTAATATTTGTTAAAACTATAAATCTCTGTGAGATTTGACAACTCGATATAGTAAAAAGTATATTTTACTATATTAGCAATAATATATCTCTTGTGTGTCTACTTTATTATTTGAATAGACAATATATACTAACACTTATTTACGAGTCGAAAGATAAGACACTAATAGTATATTTCGAATTTAATGTATATTGGTCGAAAATTTTTTTATGAAAATTTTTAAATCACCAAATGACTCTTGATAATTTTGAACTTGTGCGCAAAATGGTTTACCCAAAAGAAAATTAATTAGAGATGAGCACGAGTTGGGTTGGATTTTCAGTCTACCCAAACCCGACTCAAACATTAATATCTTAAACTCGATTCCGATCCGATCTGAATTTTTTAAAAAAAAATCTGACTTGATCCAACCTAAAAACAAATACCCTAAACCCAATTCTGACCCGACCTGACTTATAGGAAAAAATAATTTTAGGGACTAAATTGTAAAAAAATAATCTTGAGGACTTAATTATAAAAAATATAATTTTAAGGACTAAATTATAAATAAAAAATAATTTTAAGGACCTAATTATAAAAAATATATAAATAAAGGATCAATATTATAAATATCTCTAAAAAAAATATGAAAAATTACATATTGAGTCTTGTCTCGATTCGGGTCGGATATTTCACACCTTAAACCCGAATCCAACCCTACTCGATACCACTTTAAAAATCATCCGATCTGACACGAACCTGATTTTTCATAAAAAAAAAAATTCAACCCGATCGGGGTAAGTAAAATGTTCATCCCTAAAAATAACAATAAGAAAACTAGACTGTTTTGAACCGCTAAAGCCCGGCCCAATAACACCTATATAATAGACGGTATGGTAGCGTTGTGAAAAGGCCAGCGATTTGAGGAAACAGCCAAACAGCAGCCGTTAAGGGTTCATTTCTTTGTGAAGAAGCAGAAAAAGTGCAATGGCGTTGAACGGTGGACTTAGATCGGCTTCGAAGATTCTGACATCTTCGTCCAAATCTATTATCTCCGACTCAGGTTTGTGATCCAATTGTGATTTTATTTTAATTTTTTTTCTTTTAATTTGGTTTTGCTTTCTATGACTTTGAAAATAGAGGAGAAGGGAATATAAGCATCTGGATATTACGAGTTCTTTGTTATTGAATGCTAATAGAGGGTTTATTGCTCTGTTTACGTTGATCTTCTTGATGGATATTTACTGTTTCATCCGTTTTTAAAAGAAGATTATTGTGTTGATGGTATTTATTTGTTGAATCAAATTAATATGATTTCCATATGATATATATTGTTTTAAATGATTGGGTATTGATCGGTTTGATGGATTGTGACAATCCTATTCGTCAAGAACTGATTGAAGCTTTTAGGTTTAGATCATTGTCAGAAAAAAATAGATCTGAAAAAAAAAAGTTCGAGTTGAGAAAGAGTGATTGAAAATTGTCCAAGAAAGTTCAAGTGATTTGTACTTTTGAGGGGGAAAAAGTGTTTTAATAAGCTGGATTTTCAAAGAAAATATACTTAACTAATTTAAGTTTAAAGATGTGAGAACAAATTTTATTTATTCAAAAACTACCTTAATTTTCTTGGTTTTGGTCACCGGTTGACAAATAATGATTTAGCAAAAGACTGATAATTTTACCCGTTTTGGATTGTGGTTGCAGTGACATGCAACTTTTATCTTTAAATTGTGGGGGTTTAGAAGTCTGGTGTGAACTATGTGGGCATGAAAGGTTGATTTCAGGCACCCATTAATTTTGCTTATAGGGTATAAACCTCTACCAATGTTTTAAAACATTTACCCCATCATTGTTGTAACGGACTTGCATTTGTATTTGTTTTTCTTGTTATGTTTTTCTCCAGTAACCTAAAAAATTCTCTGGGTTGCTCCTTGAGTTATTTGGTTGAATTAGTATATACAGCCTAACAGTCTAGCTTTTGCGTGCACTGTGCTTTTGCTAATACTGATGTGTTAGTCTAATGGCTGTGAAAGTTGAAGGCACACTTTAAAATTCTCGACGAATATAGAAAGAATCTTATTTGCATTTCCCATTGTGTCGCATTTGCAAAGTTTCCTAAGGTGGTTCGTGGGGTTTTCTTTTTGTACAAATAGATTTTCTTTATTCTTGACTATTTCATATCAAATCTAAAATGAACAGTCATATCCAAATTGCATCTATAATTTATCTAAACAGGAACCACTCAAATCCATAGCGTTAGTTTTCTTTTAGCTCCCATTTGGAGTTTTCCTTTCTCTGTGGAGCTTATTGTCATATATTCCAGAAATTTCAGATGCTGAAAGAAACTGTTCAGGAACTTTTAGGACATTGCTATCCTTTTACGTTTGAACTATGCTTCTTGTCGTTGTTACTTTGTATAAACTCCAATAGGTATTTATTTTTGTTGTGTTTTTGGCAGCTAAGAGAGGGTTTCATTCAACTGGAATGAAGCAGATGGGTGGCACCCATGCACATGGTCATGACGAACCCTATTACCTTCATGCTAAGCATATGTACAACTTGGATCGGATGAAAAATCAAAAGCTGAAGATGTCTCTTGGTGTTTTCACAGCCTTCAGCATTGGTGTCATCGTTCCCATCTATGCCGTCATTTTTCAGCAGAAAAAGACTGCATCAGGCTGAATTCAGGTGATGCTTAACTTTGGTGTCTGCAAATGCAATAATAGAATCCACCTGGGATTGCATTTTTAAATGGTTTTTGGTGTTTTCACATTTGACTGTTTCTATTCACCAGTTGATGATCATCAGGATTGATAATCTTCTGCTTTTTCATAATAATATTTTATTCCCAATGTGGATTTTGCAAGGCAGTGCAGTTACTTTAATTGAACCCTTTATCCCCTCAGTCTCAAATTTGATGGAGGGTTAAGATTTTTTTGCCTACATTTTTATACTACAGCAATCACATTAGTTCATGAAATTAAAAAAAAAAAATTAAAAATTCAACAACATTGTCTCTGCAAAATATACCAAGTTTATATTTTTATTATTTATTCCTTAATAATTTTTTATTTTATTTTTATTTTCAAATGGATTATTTTATTTGAATTGACTTTTAGTTTATAATTCAATTTTTTAATTTAAATTTTGATCTGTATTTTATCAATTGAGTTTTGCTTTCTTATTGAAGCATAAGAAAATTATGGTACTTGTCAATATACTACTTATGAATATTATTTTAAAATATATTATATCTCATCTATATATAAATATAGTTGTGAAATTATTTAAAAATATAGGTTTAATTATTATATTAATAATATGTTTTATATTTTTTTCTATAAAATTTGGATAGGTTAACAAAAATAATTCTATGAATTGTTATTTATTATGTAAATATTTTAAATTTATCATTGAATTTAAAAATTTTGATTGTTACAAAAGTGGATTTCAAACCATAGAAAATTCAAGTTATATTTAAGAGATGATCTATTCCAAATCCTTGAAAGAATCAACAATAATACATACGAAATCAATTGACCTAGTAAGTACAATGTGATTGTGTATATAAAAATAAACTAATATGCGTATTTAATTTTTGAAAAGCTTTTTTTGATATATTTGGAAGAAAATATTATCAAAACTCAAACTTCAAACATATATCCAACAAAATAATCAAATAAGAATAATTTAGAAAAAAAAGTGAAAATTTCTTGATAAGCATACCTTAAATTTCAGAAGTAAAATATTTCAAGAAAAGAAAATTCTCAATGCTGTAAAAATAATAAATAAATAAAATAAAATAAAATAAAATAGAGTTGCAAAGTGGATATAACAAAAGAATGAATCAATAGAATAAATAATGATGGGATTTTTTGGGGGTGGGGGTGGGGGGAGACAGAGATTAAAGATGGTGTAAGCCATGAAAAAAATACCCTAAAATGAAGCTGAACTGGTACGCCGAAGCTGGTACTTCGGCACTGTATCATTTGTATTTGAGGACAACAGCAGGTCCGCTTCCTATTAAAACAACAGAGGTGAGTTACTGTTAAATGTTTCCAAATGCCAACCATTAACAAACTTAAGAAACAAAATACCAGTTGAATAAGGTCTTACTACGAAAACAATCATTTCCATGCATTCATACATACATATATATATATACATATATATATATAGTTAGGATCCACTTACATAGAATGTAAAACTATAAGTTTTACACGTTTTAAGGATACTGGATGAGTGAAATGGCTGGCTGGCATATGCAATATATCATAAAATCATAACAAAATCTGTTCACCTCACAAGCAGGGACGGAGCCAGAATTTGAAATTTAGGGACAAAACATAAATGTTTGAAAGTGGGGTAAATTCATAAATAAACTCGCAAGGATTTCTTCCCAGATGACCATTCATTATAAATAACCTGAACTTCAACCTGAGTTTTAAGAGCATTTCTTGTTTCACAGACCATTTTTATGTTTTTTAAGATCATAAAATTGTTATGAGAACAAGGCATACATCATACACCTTACTTTTTACCCCTAGTTTTTGTTAATTTCATCAATGGTTAACAAAACAGAAAAAATTTTCTCATCAGAAGTGATGCTAACTAAGTTTGAATTCTCGACTCCAAAACTATCCAAGCCAAGAAAATGGTTCATGAGTCTTGAGTAGCTCGAGCCGGTCAGGCTCCTAATCAGCCCTATTCATGACCAAAAGATCAAGCTTCCTAAAACTGATTCCAGAAATCCTACAACAACACTAAAGGCTGCTGAACTATTTCCTTGCAATTTCATGTTGTTAATAAAAATGCATAAAAGAAGAGAAAACCAAGACATTGGTACTCTTTTTAATGCTTAAAGCATCTACTTCCTTTGCAAGAAAAAAGGTTAAAGCAGGGTACCTTTTCCCGTATGAGCCAGCTATTCATTTTCTTTAATTGGTCTACTTCAAGCTCCAATCGGTTGGTATATGCCTACCAGAACCAAAACAAACACATACTTATTGTAAGACCAAATATCCATATATGCATACTATTTCATATATATATGTATCAACCTGCTTCCTTGCCCTGGATCTTGCTGCGGATTCGCGGTTCTTAATCATCCTCTTTTGCCTTCTCTCAATCGTTTTCTCCATCACATCCGAATATTGGTGTTTCCTCGCTGGTTGGGATTCCGAAGATGTTGCTGAGAATGACATTGCAGGTATTGGCATTGTAATAGCCAGTTGGTTCTCATGGTACCCAACATCTACAACTTGGTTTTCATAAACTGACTCTGGAACATTGAAATTCGAATCCATCATTGTCATTTGTTGTTGTTGCTGCTGCTGAACGGCAGCCATTTGGAACTGGAGCCAATCAGCCTGTTGTGAAACCACTGCCATGGGGTCTATTTCCATTAACCGTTGCGGATTAAGATATCCTTCTTGAATCCCGTTGTTGATAACACCGGCACGAACCAGGAAATCCTCGAGCGTCGTTTTACCGAGTGTCAATTGATGTTGAACGATTTGGTTATCCATTGCATTGACATTGCCTCTGCCATGATTAACTATTTCCTTCCAAACCTCATCCACAGTTTTCTTACTCAGTGTTCCATTCAAATTGATGTTCCCAAGAAAGAAAGAAGCAACCGATGATGAAGATGAAGATGATGGATTTTGAAGCAATCCTCCTCCTTCAACAGCTACCAAACTCCTCAACAACTCATCCATATTCATATCATTTAATGGCTTCCCTATCTTCCCCATCTGTCTTTGAACCTCATCGAAAGTGAGATTGTACAGAGACGTAGCTTGAGGGGGGAATTGCTGCCCCTCCGCTGTGTTAGGAGAGATCATGAATCTATCTCCCATTCGCCCAAATCAATCAACAAATTTCAAAATCCCAAACAAAATAAAGATCGAAAACCATCAATCTTCATCTCAAAAATTCAATACTCAGATCAGAGTTGAGTTGACTAAAACCACACACACTATCACTTGAATCAAGTAAAATACAGTACTGAATAAGATCTACCAACCGATTCAAGAAAACAAGGTATGGTTGCATTAGATGGGAAAAGTGCGAAAATGCTGATAGTTGATGGGAAGTTGAGAAGTGAAAGGCATGTAAAGAGTGAAATCTGAACCGCCAAATTGAGATGGTGATGTGAATTTGTTGAGGAGAATCCTATTTTTAGAGTGTTTTGTGTGTGCGAAAGTACCGCCATGCCTGATTTCCTTGCTAATCTCTTGGGATAGCCATTAGAGAGGAGAATTCCCCTCAAGAAAATAAAGTTAAAAACAGACAAAAAAAATTAAAAAAAAAATATTTTCAATATTTTTCCAATTTTTATATATAAAAAAAATCTCCCCTTTAAAAAAATTATTTTACAAGACAATATTTTATTAATTTAATAGTTATATTTCTTCCCAATTTTGTTACATCCAAAGAAAATAAAGCTAAAAAAAATCATTAGTGCATAAAATAAATTATCGTTATTGGTAGTTAAATGTTTAACGACCATAAATTAATTTGTTATTTTATATAAAAAAATATTTTATAACTTTTTATAATTAATATAATCAATAAAATATCGAGGATTATTTATGTAGTTTACCCAAATTTATACAAGATTTATCCGACAGCATATCAGAGATACCAACAACAATGGCAGATTAAACAACTTTGTTCTTTCCATGATCCTGTACGTCGTTTCTCACATGATCCGGATGAACCTTCTTGAATACCCATGGGAAACAGCCACTGGATTTCTTCATTGCAAACCCAGCATCCTTAGTCTTTTCTTCTTCTTGACTCTTCATTTTCTCTTTATGGAGCTTTCGCATCACGTAAACTTCTGCAAGTTCGTATCCAGGAGTCGCCATGGAAGAGTTGGAGGAGAATGGTGAGATGGGGAATTGAGAAGATGAGTTTAGTTATAGTGTTTTGTAGGAGCTTGGTAGGCACGTAAAGTAGAAACCTCCAGGAACTGAGTGACTGGTTTCAAATACTTGTTGTTTTGTCCGACTACTTTATGGCGGCTGTTGGGATGTTTTTCGGACAAGAAAAGCAAGATGGGGACCACGTGAAATGCCATGGATATTTAGTTGGAAGGTTGACGTGTTAGCTTGGTGAGTACGTTAGGGTAAGGCAGTAGTAAATTATATTTTGTGTTTATATACGTATAAGGGTAAACTATATAAATGGTCCTTGACTATAAAATATTATAAATTAGTTCATCGATTAATTTTTTTATACAAAGTGGTCCTGTATTGTTAAAAATTTGACGAAAAACTGATGTGAACGTTTCATGCTGACTTGGATAACCATGTGGCATCCCCAATCTTTATAATCCAAGTTAACAGGTTAACATCTACATCAGTTTTCCGTCAAATTTTTAAGGACCATTTTATATCAAAAAATTAATCAATTAGACCAATTTATAATATTTAATAGTTGAGAATATGAAAGATAATTAAGATATAATCAAAGGATCATTTATATAATTTACCCTACATATAATTTAATTGATGACATCATGATCTGTTTGGAATTTTGCACTCTTGGCATTCCCTGATACGGATTCGAGGATTAGCAGAATTATTATTATTATTATTATTATTATTTTGTTATCTAAAAATATATTCTCCTAATGGCATTATGCTGGTTACATGTACTGGATTGGCAAATTTATTATAATATTGTTGTTGGAATTTTTAATTTTAAATATATTATTTATTGTATATTATTTTTAAAATATTATATTTTATTATTTAAATTTGAATATTAATGAATTACAATCTGTTTCTACATAATAAACAAATAAAAAATTATTTTTGTTTAATGACGGGTTGCACAAACAGTAACAAATATATATATTTTGGTTTATCTGCTGATGAGGAGGACACATGACGTTGGATCGGGAGGGTGGTCATTGTTCATAGACGGATTGCCCTCCTCCGTCTTTGAAAAAAATAATTTTTTTTATTTATTGTATAAAAACGGATTGTAAGCAATTGATATTCAAATTTGAATAGTAAAATATAATATTGTAGAAAATAATATACGGTAAACAATATATTTAAAATTAAAAATTTCAACAATAATATTTTGGCAAATTTCCATACTAGATTAATCCAAAATTAAATAATAAATATTTAATGATATATATCAATAATCGATTAAGTTTAGTTCGATTAGTATTATTGTTATAATACATAAAAAGATGCAAGACCGAACATATTTAAGTAGAATGAAAATTGTTTATTTCTCAATTATATCTCTTTTGGTGCCTCTACTTATAACAGTGAGTTTAAACTTTAGGGTTTAGATTTTAAAAGATTAGATGCATGATGTATTTTTAGGGTATAAAATTTAGGATTAAATATAAAATTAAATTTAAAATTTAATTTTTAAATATTTTTAGTATGAGATATAAAAAGAGACATAATTTAAGATATAATATTTTTTATTTATATATTTAATTTTTCTGATTTATGAGTAAAAATAAATTTGTGGGTAAAATAAATATTTGAAATTTTGGATCATTGATTGAGTATTTACTTTTCATTAATTTGGACAGCTGTTGCAGATTTTTTTTAGAATGTGATTTAGAAAAAGCATTATTAAAATTTTAAGATTTTATTTATGTACACCCTCAAATTATAATTTAAATCTAACTTTAGATTATTAAGAGTAAAAAAATGAATTGCATACATTGAAAAAAGGTATTTGTCCATTCAAGACCATGATATTATTCTTTAAAATTATTTTTAAATAAATATAATACTTAAAAATTATTTAAAAATAAATTTTATTGTTCTAGTTATATTAAAAATATTTTAAATATATATTTTAAGAAAATTAGATAGAGTAAGGAAATAATAATATGAATTTTTCTACAAATATTTTCAATTTAATTCTAGAAGTTTAATTTCTTTCACAGAACATATATCACATAAATAATTTGATCAAAATTGTTTTCAGACAATTTTTCTGTTCTTAATACTCAATTCCACCAAACGTGTTTTTGCTACTTTTTTCCGGAACTGTGTTATTTTTCAAATTAATTTCCTATAGGTACTGTTTTAGTAATTTTAGAAAAATGAAATATTTTGGTAAAATTATTTGGGCTACACCACCAAGGAAGTCTTCCCATCAAATATGTAGAACGCAATATGCCACGTCGGTATTGATGTACGACTGATTCTTGTTTCTCCTGTCTCTATATGAAAACCATTTTTTATTAAAAAAATAACAAATTTTAAAAGTTTCACTGAGGAACAGTTTTAGTAAAAATAAAAAAAATGTTTTTTTAATAATTTTATTTGTAAAATATATATAATTTTTTTTAAAAAAATAAATAGTTAGTATTATATAACATAATTAAAAATGTTTTATACTTTTAAAAATTTTAATGATAATTTTTTTGTCCGTAACTCAAATTATCGGTTTTATAACCAGGGACGAAACAACACCCATGTAGGGAGGGACAATCGTCCTCCACCCCGTTTTTTTTCACTTGTCTCTCTATTTAAATTCTTTTAAATTTTTTTTTATGAATTTACCCCTTACTTCTACACATTTATGTTTTCTCCCCCCTTAATTTCAAATTCTAGCTTTGTCCCTATTTATAAATAGTTGTTATTATCTATAACACCACTCTCTCTCTAACACTATTAAAAAACTATATAACGATATACAAAATAACAACAACAAAGTCACATATATGTTTATAAGAGTTTGTGTTTATCTTAATTTTTTTTTAAAATTTATATATTTCATTTTAATTTTTATAATTTTTATGAATTTATCCTTAAATTTTATAATTTATGTCCGCTTGAAATTTAGAGATTTTTATATTTTACTTTCACCATCAAAAATATTTTAATTTATGTTTACAATTAAAAATTATTCTGCTTCTGTCACTATAAAATAATGTAACAAAAATAACAACAAAGATTTGAGTTTGAACAATCTTTAATAAATTTTATTAATGCAATTATTATATAAAGCAATTTTTATAAATTTGTAGAGATGTGCATAGGTTGGGTCGAATTTTCGGTCCATCTGCACCCGACCTGAAGAATCATACTCGTCACTCGACCCGACCCAATTTTTAAGCTTTAAAATCCGACCTGATTTGACCCGACCCGAATCATTAAAAAATTAAATTTTAAGGATTTAGTTGTAAAAAATTAATTTTAGTGACCTAATTATATAAAATATATATATAAAGAGAAACCATTATCGCAAATATTCTATAAAATGTGTATGAAAAAACTACACTATTATTCCTGGGTCGGGTCGGATTTTTTCACCATAAACCCAAATCCGACCCAAGATCACCCGTAAAAAAACTCAACCCGAACCTGAATTTTCTACCAAAAAATCAAACCCGATCGAATCGAGTCGGAACCCGTCGAGTTCGGGTTTCATGCCCATCCTATAAATTTAAGTTTGATTTTTTTTTTTAGTATTTTAATATACAGGAAAAAATAAAAGTATTTGAAATTATTGTGTTTTTGTTTAAGCCACTTTGTTACTTATTAAGGTCAAAGACCCTTATAAAAGCATAATAAAGATGTGATTAAAGTATTAAATCATGATCTCATAAAAGAACACGATTGTTGCTCAACTAATATCTGTTCAAAGAAGTTGGAATTAGATCCAATCTCAGAAGCTGTTTTTATTTTAAAAAAAAAGTTAATATCACAAGCTAATCTAACTTTTTATTGGTGGTTTTTTAAGAAGAAATGGGGATGCACGTGCTTGTTGGGGATATCATGTGCTTGTAAATAAAGTGGATGCTGCTAAGATTAAGAGTACTTATTATTGGGTATTTGAAGTAGTGGGTATTCGAACTCTACGATATTATTTCGATTCACGTTTTGATTTATTTTTGAAATTATTTTATTTTATTAATAAAAAATTAAATTATATAATATGTAATAAAAATATATAAATATAAAAAATATTAAATTTTAAACTACACAGATAGTCACCATACTATAGGTTTAGTATCGATTTGACCACAATGTTTTAAAAAGCGTCAAATATACTAGTGAACTATTAATTTGGTATTAGAATGACCATCGACCGTTAAAGACCAAACGGACTGATGACGTGGTCGTTAAAATTAAAAAGGAATAATTACACATTCACTCCCTGTTATTCATACATTTTTATAATTTAATCCTAATTTTATTATAATAAAATAATATAATTATTTAATTATATGATGACACGTGTTATCACCTGATTGAAGGGTTATATTTAATTTATTAATTTATTTTTATCCTCCCAATCAGATGGTGACACGTGTCACCACCTAATTAAAGAAGAAAATGAAAATTTTGGTAGTTTGTAATCAATGGGAATCAAACCTGGGGTAACAAGAAGGAAAAGAAAGGCATGCTAACCACTAAGCCAAGAGGCTATTTGTGATATCAAACACCAACAGTGATATTTATCCACTATTATTGTCTATATTTTTTTCTTTTCATTTTACATATAAACACATATATATATTTTTAATTTATTTAAAATATTAATTGAATTATTTTATATATAATAAATTAAAATATTAAAATTATAAACTCTAAACCCTAAATCTTAAATAATTTTTTATTATAATTAAAAATTATAATTTATTCAGAGAATCCTAAACCCTAAAATTCAAACACTAAATGCTAAAACATTTAATGAATCTTAATCCCGAACAATAAATGTTAAACCCCCAAACCCTAACTAAAAATACATTTAATAAATCATAAATCATAATCCCTAAAAAACATAAACCCTAAACTCTAAATATCAAACTCAAACCCTAAATTATAAACCCTAAATCATAAACCCTAAATTTTTAAATAAACCCTAAACCCAAAAAATATAAACCCTAAACTCTAAACATAAAATCATAAACCTTAAATTTTTAACGAATCTTAATCCCTAAACTATAATCTATAATTTATTTAAGATTTATTATTTAAAGTTTCAGTATTTTAATTATTATATATAAAATAATTTAATTAATATTTTAATTTAATTAAAAAAATAAATAATATTATTTAGAGTTTCAATATTTTAATTTATTATATATAAAATAATTCAATTAATATTTTAGTTAAATTAAAAAATAAATATATGTTTATATGTAAAAGGAAAAAAAAATATAGACAATAATAGTGGATAAATATCACTGTTGGTGTTTGATATCACAAATAGCCCTTTGGCTCAATGGTTAGCATGCCTTTCTCTTCCTTCTTGTTACCCAGGTTTGATTCCCATTGATTACAAACAGCTAAATTTTTAATTTTCTTCTTTAATTAGGTGACACATGTCATCATATAATTAAATAATTATATTATTTTATTATAATAAAATTAGGATTAAATTATAAAAATGTATGAATAACAGGGAGTAAATATGTAATTATTCCTTTTTAATTTTAACGACCACGTCATCAGTCCTTTGGTCTTTAACGGTCTATGGTCATTCTAATACCAAATTAATAGTTCACTAGTATATTTGACGTTTTTTAAAGCATTGTGGTCAAATCGATACTAAACCCATAGTATTGTGACTATCTGTGTAGTTTACCCTAAATTTTATCTTAAAAACAATCCTGTTATAAAATCTTGTTAAACTCAAGAACAATTATTGTTTCTTTATTTATAAACAATTTGAAACTAATAAATTTAGGTGTATAAACAAGGGTTGTCAATGGTTATATTCGTTTTAATATAAGTTCGAATCATATAATTCGTGATCAAAGTAACGTAGATGCCGAGAAAGATTAAATTCCATTATAAAAACAACCATGTTACAGAATATAAATCCCATTCATAGAGTTTAAGATCCAAAGTATCTGACGTAAACAATTTTAGAATATAAATTTTATAATTTTTAGAAATTATATGCATAATTAGATTGTTTGATTTTAGAATATGGTGAATAAACGAGTATTTTGTTTAAATAATAATTATATTAAAAATATAAAAATTAAAAAAATAGAGAATTGCATCATTGATCATTAAATATCCGATAATAGGTATTTTTGTGATTTAGACTTAACCTATAAAAATATATATTTTAAGGGTACCCAACTCAAATAAAAAATTCTAAATAAATATCTTATTTTTTATATTCAGATAATTAAATAATCGAATTAAATTAATTAAGTTGATGTTTTAAACACCCCTAAGTGGGATCACTAACTTAGATGTATGTTTTCTTAAAAAAATAACTTAGATGTACGTAGGGGTGAGCAAAATTCAACTCGAAAAAATTGAATAATTCGACTCGGCTCAAGACGAAAATACTCGACTCGTTTTTTACTCGACTCGAAAAAATTTCAAATAAAGTTCAAGTTGTAAAATGAAAATTCGAATAACTCGAATAATTTGAAAATTTTAATAATTAAAGGATTTATTTTTAAGTTTGAGATGAGTTTCCCAATTTTTTATTATATATACATTGATATATAAAAATATAAAGAAATATTGCTAAATACGAAAAAAAATATAAAGAAATATATATATTTATATGATTAGAGAAAGTCGTTTAAAGTAGAATCAAATCACACTGTAATATGATAAATAATAACAATTAAATATTTATAGAAACTCGAAAACTCAACTCGAATTTCTTAAACTCGAATCGATCGAAAAAATTTCAAATAAAGTTTAATTTATAAAATATGTCTCGTCAACTCGAATAACTCAAATTTTTTTGACTCGACTTGATCTAATACTCACCCCTAAATGTATGCCATGATATCATAAAACTTTTGAACATTATACAAGATCAACATATGAATGTTGGGGGTACAATTGTATCCATTACAAAATTCAAATTTGTATATAATTTAAATATTTTTTTATATTTTTATTGATTATTTAATTTTATAACACTTAAAATTTTATATTTACATCACTCTAAATTTTTAATATTTCTACAAATCTTACATCGTCCCTATTTTTATTTTAAAATATTTTAAAAAGATATAAAAATTAAATCCATAACTACAACAAAGCCATGTGCATGAGGTCCATTTAAGTCACTAAATATGACCCCATGACAACAAATTTCCATGCCACAAAATGCATGGACTCCTTCCTCCATGGACCAACCTAATCATGTACCCTTTTATTAATGTTAATGTTCAAATGAAATTCAAAATTCCATAAATAGCATGAAATGATAATAAAAAATACCATCCATTTTTATATAGCTTCCAATTTTTCATAGAGAAGATTTTTAATTTTTAAATAAATAAAAATAGGCTTTTGATTTATTTATTATTATTTTTTAAATTTTAATCATTAAATCTTTTAAGTGAATTGTTTAAACGAGAAGCTGAGAATATAATCTATTAAACCTCGTATTTGATTAAAACTATAAGATATGATGTGGTTGTTGTTCACCTCATCCTTTAATCAAGAGGTCAGGAACCTTTCATCTCTCTAAATTGCTTGTTCTTTCGTATCTTGGTACATCCCTTTTATGTACGATTCTTATCTATAAATATTTAAAAAGTTTTTTACTAATTAGGATGGTAAACGGACGAAACGGATACAGATACCCCTCCCTATACTCATATATGTTAGAAAAGCATTAATCCAAGAATAATTAAAATAACAATAAAATTATTATTATTTAAAAGAATAATATAAAATAAGAACAATACATATTTAAATCAAACTGATTTAATTGTATTGAGGCATGTATGAACATAATTTTTTTAAGATAATTTTTTTTTATCACTCATATAGTGTTCGAGTTTGATGGTCATCATCTTCTAAAATACAACAACAGATGATCAACCACAGTTATACTATCGTAGAGATCAAAAACTTATTTTGGCCTTCGTATATCACCGAAAAATATTTTTTGATTTCTTTAACTCTCAATTTTTTTAAATATTCATGCAAAGGAAAAAAATACATTTGAAAATTTCTTTTGTTTTTATTTCATCCCAACTCATTATAAAATGGATAAGTTTTCTCTCATATATTCCGATTTATTTACAAGAATAAGTAAAATTAAATGAATTTACGGTTGATTTTAATTTCTAACATATTCCTTTTTCTAATTGTTGTTAACGATTAAGATTATTTAAAGATAGACGATCTTAATTACTTTTTGGGTGATGATGTGGCAGTACTAGATAAAAACACATAAAACCATCAAATGAGGTAGAATCTTTGCCTGAAACTCTTCAATGAGATATTTGTATTTTCGGAAAGGTTTGTTTACGAGATGACTAATCTCAAAATTCACTTGAGACATATTTTATAGGTCTCAACTCAAATCCTCAATTGATTTTAAAAAGTCCTTTTTGAATTTTTATCTTAAACCTTTATTTTTTTTATTTTATTGTTTAAGGCTAATATCTTTTGACCAAATTTGAATTTATAAAATTGCTCAACTCATCCCCGTTCATCCTTGCTAGGATCAATATATTTTTTTCTTCAGAAAAAGACTTTCTTAACGACATACAACCTTTCTCAATTTAACATCTACGTCCCTCAAAAATTCTTATGAATTGACAGGATCTTTTTTTGAGCACTAAATCCTTTTCTTAGAATTCTTTTAGATAAATTTTATTATCATAAACCCGAAACATCTTCTTTTGATACATATGATCATTGCAATTGTCTTATTTAATTTCTTCAATGAGATTTAATTGATCAAACTTAATTTGTATCTATTCGGCTTTATCCAATTTTAATTCATTCAAAATTTAAAGTGATGATATCTCTACTTCAATCACGATATCTGTAATATATATATACATTATCAAATAATTAAAAATATCTATTAATAAATATTATCTTTTAATCACCTATAAACTATTAAAAAACCTTCTAGTTCTTATATTTGTATTTTTTTTGTTGTCTATTTTAATTTTGTAAATAAATGTTTTATATTTTAAAATTAAATTATAATTTATTTTATATACATTTTTTCATTCCTTTACTTATATATTTTATTTTTTTCGTTAAAACATTCTAAATAATAATAATAATAATTAATTTTAAATAAAAATAATTAAAATTGAAGGTACTAATCATAAAGAATTCAAATAAATATAAAAAAAAATCAAACTTTTCCACACCAAGAAACGGATGAAGAAAGTTAAATCCCCACAATTTCTTAATAATTCAATGTGGTCCAATGACATATTGATCCTTCAATTCAAGGCATCAAAGTCAGTTGAAGGATAAATGGTCCAGCTGGATCATAAGTGGCAATCAGTCATTGGTCGGACCATTATCTTAAACCCCACCAACAAAACCTAAGCTAAGCCTCTAAAAAGATCTTATAAAATTGTTTAATTAATATAAATATCATATTTATTTGGTAATATGCTTAATAATTATATTACTTCATTGACATCATAATAATTATATTGAACAAATTAATTCTAATATTTTTTAAGAAAAAAAATTATATTACTTCCTTGACATCATAATAGTTATTTTGGTAATATATATGTTCATTTATGATTTATGTTCCAAATATAAGGTTATTCCTATTAATAATGTTGTTTCTAAAATCTAAACGGACATCCTTATGTCGAGAATAGTGACGGATTTAAAATAGCTTTTGAGGGTGGGTACAAGTTGAAATAGTTTTTAGGATGGGTGTAAATCATAAAAATCTCTAAAATTTAGGGTGAAAACAAATTATAAAATTTAAAGATTAATTTATAAAAATTACAAAAATTAAAACTAAATATATGAATTTTAAAGATACGAACCTACCCAAAAACATATAATTTCGTCACTACTTTAGATACAATATACTTTAAGAATACACTTGACGCCTGTAAATTATAATTAGACCTGATAAATTTGATCTGAGACTCGAAAATTAAACTATTTTATTCGAATCAAGATCCAAAATTAACTCAATTATTCAAAATTCAAACTGAATCAAATTAAACTGAACCTAAATCAAATAACTCGTTTACCGTCTAATCTATTTTACTAAACACTGATTAACTTAATTTTCCTTGACATAGGTGAGTTTTCAGTAAAATAAAAAAGCTGTACCCCACTCAAGTATATTCATATCTACTTTATATATTCGGATTAATAATAATGAATTTATTATTAAATTAGTAATATAATTAGTAAACAATTGAGAACTCCAAGCTTTGGCGGGATGTCTCTTTTCTACTAATACAAAGCAAAACCCTTCCTTTCTTAAGAGATTTTACCTATAAACAAACCTCCATTTCACCTAATTAAGTATTTCTTAATCTTAATATTGTTTTTTTTTTCTTACAGAAATCAAAGCAACCCCAAACATTTTATCCTTATTTACGCCAACTAAAACACACACACCAAAAAATCCCACCCAACAAAGAGTTTTCAGCTTACAAAACACCTACACAGCACTAAAAACAACCCATCAATTCAGAAGAAGAAAAAAAGACAAGCCTCTTTCCTCTGTCTCTCTCAGAAGTTCATTTTTTTAATAAAATTTCTCTTATTTACTGTCGTTTGTATGAAAAAATGGAACCTTCTTTGTAAAGATTCATCTTTTCTTTCTTCCAGTGTAAGCATCTACCGATCTGCTACTGGGTACCTAACTTCATTGCTCATCTGCATTATTTTATTGTATTTTTTTAGTGTTCAAATGGACTAAAAATGTCGTCTTTACTTGGATTATTGTTGTTTCCATCTGCATTGATTGACTTGTTCTCTGATGGGTTGGATCAGTTTTTGCTTCTTTTTTTTCCTAGTGACAAATCTGGGTTCTCTTGTTTTTCTTTGATGTTTTCTAAAAAGGAAAAAAGAAAAATAGTGGTACTTTGAAGCTTTTGGAATAGGTGCTATTCGTTTTTCTTATTTTGGTGTGGCATTTGGTTTTGGATTCTCTTATACTCTATTCCTTTTCCCTTTTGTGTCAGTCTTTCTGAACGTGGACATTTGCGTCTTTGTTTCTTTTGAAGTGTGTGAAGTGCCATTTTCTCTTCTTTGCTTGTTTTGTTCTTTTTTAACTTCTTTATTTTTCAAATTCACTGTCTTTCATTTTTCATCGATAAGGGTTTGGATCCGATATTTTTAAGTCAGAGTTTTGAAGTTTGTTTATGGGGTTTTGCATTGTGGGTAAAATTTGCCTTTTTTTGAACAAGGTATGGTCTGGAATGAGCGATTTCCTGTAATTTGGCTTTTAGTTCAAATATCCTCTTTATACTTTTTTTGGATCTTGTCTTGGTTTCTGAGGAAATGGTGAAGTCAAACTCACTAGATCAGATCATTGAGATGAGCAGAGTCTTAAGAGTTTTCTCCTCTAGATTTTAGCTTGGAATTTTGTTTAATTTCTTTTCCTGTTTATTAAACTTAAACCTTGATCTGAATTGACCTTCCCTGTAATTGTTTTTTTTAATAATAAAAAACTCTTGTTTGCTTTTACATTCTTCTTCTCCTACTTATGTTGCTGTGTTGCTGAAGGACACTTATTCCTGGGGTCTCAATGCTTGCTGTAGGCTTTGGATTCCAAGCATGTTTATACCTGCATTTGAACTAGTTTTATCTTTTCTCAGCTATCTATGTGAAATAATATGGTAATTTTTGGTTGTTTTATTTTAAACAGGGACAGTTTAATCTTAGGGACGGGGGGATTGTTTTTTCATACATCTGGTGATTAATTGAGTTGCCAGTAATGTCGAGGGTCCCTAAGTGGAAGATTGAGAAGACAAAAATAAAAGTTGTGTTTCGGTTACAATTCCATGCTACACATGTAAGTAGAATTTTGTACTTGTGGAATTTTCAAGCATTTTTATTTAAAATCTTCTATTTGAAGCAAATGTTGTTAAGCATGAGCTCATGTTACTAGTTGATGAGCTGGTAATATTGGAAATTATAATCAAGAAGTCGATGGCAATGCATTGAATGTAGAACTTTAGCTATATTATGTGAATTTTCTGCGATATTCGCTTAGATTGTGATTTTATCTTTTGTGTTACTTGTACCATGCAATTATAGTCTCATGATTACTTGCATCTGGTAAGAAATATTTATTTTGAATGCAAATTTTTCTTCCAAATTCTTTGGCTAGTGTTTACAGTTGGAATGTATTTTAGCTCAACAATAAAAAATTGGATTGGGAAGTTTACAAAATGAGTGTAGATTGTTCAATGCCCGAGAGTTCTAAAAGGTCAGCTGCTTGAGGGATTTTTATGCACTAGCCATGAGTTTAGTCTTTTCCAGCACCTGTGGATTCCGTATCATCTTAGGTATTAAATAGTGTTGTTAATCCTCTTGCTCCCACAATAGACTCCTATTGGTTCATGTCAGAAGATGTGACAAGATTTTTCACCAGTGCAAGCACATGTGAATTAGAGATTCAGGAGCTAATAGGTGTATCAAGGATAACAATCATGTGGTCCTATTGAAGGATGAAGAGATTACAGAGAGATGGACGAAGTGTTTTGACAAGCTGTTCAAAGATAATTACTCTCAAGATGAGGCTGATCTGACTATACCATTAGAGAACCTTAATTGTGGCATCATGTGTATGACTGGGGCATGTTACGGTCAGAAAGACCTTGCACTAAATTAAGACTGGAATGGTGGCGTGTCCGAATACAATATCGATGTATGGAAATGCCTCAGTGAGGTTCAGGCTAGGTGGTGCACGAACTTGTTTAATAAGATTTGATGAAGTAATAAGATGCCTTGTGAGTGGAGGAAGAGTATTTCAGTGCCTTTACATAAAAACAAAGATGATGTTCTTTTGCTCAGATTTTAGAGGAATAACTTATGAATTATGCCATAAAACTTTGAGAAGGTTATTGAGAAAGGTTTATATCAACATGCTATTATTGTGGAAAATTTGTTTGATTTCATGTATGACAACCTACCATGGAAGTTGTTCATTCCCTGTACAACTTAAGGAAAGGTTTGGAGGTTCAAAGTAATAATGAAGCATGATTTTTGTTGACATAAAGGAATCTGTGGTAAATTACTTGTGGACATTCTTTAGTAGGCTGTGAACAAGAAGGCAGTTCCTCGCAAATATACAGGATATGTACAACACAACAGTCATAAATGTACGAACTTGTGGTGGATTAAAAGATGAGTTTCTAATCACAATAGCGGTGCAAGTGCAACAAGGATTGACATCAAGTCATTTTCTTTGCCATAGTATTGGATAGATGGTCAACTAGACTTCAGTAAACTGGTTGAATAATCTTAATGACTGTTTTCCACCATTTCATATTATCTGTGCATCTTAACTTTCCTACTATATATATGCCGGTAATCTAATATGTGTTTGTTTTTCCATCTTTCATAACTGGAAAACATGTTCTGATGCATCATTCATCTTGGTATGTTTATTTGTCTGAAAAATTCAGATTCCACAAAGTGGCTGGGATAAACTGTATATATCCTTCATTCCTGCTGATTCTGGGAAAGCAACGGCAAAGACAACCAAAGCAAATGTGAGAAATGGAACATGCAAATGGGCTGATCCTATCTATGAGACTACAAGGCTTCTCCAAGACATTAAAACTAAGCAGTTTGATGAAAAACTCTATAAGCTTGTTGTGGCAATGGTAAGATTCTAATCATTACAATCCAATTGTAAAACTTAACCACCCTGGCAAATACTCCTAGTTTGACCTAAATGTGAATTATGGAATTTCCCAGATCAATAGGCAGTTTATTACAGACCTCTAGTTGTAGAAGAATTGATGCTTGTTTTCCATCTTGTTTTAACTGAGTTTATCTGTCTTTCACCTTGACCAATTTGGCATCAGGGGTCCTCACGGTCTGGCCTTCTGGGTGAGGCGATGATCAACCTTGCTGATTATGCTGATGCATCAAAGCCTTCTGTTGTTCCACTTCCACTTATTGGCTGTGATTCTGGATCCATATTACATGTGAGGACTTCTGGATTTCTCAAAAATATTCTTGATTTATACTTTTCAATTTCTTGTTGATTTCTTTAGTCATAATGTAGCTAGATGCTAAAATATTTGTGTAGTGTTGAAGATTTTTTCTCTGTTATTAGAGATTCTATTTTTTTACGCCTAAATAATCTTTAATTTATATTCAATGACAGGTCACTGTACAACTTCTAACCTCTAAAACTGGTTTCAGGTATTTTTTGAAAAAAATTAAACTTGTTGATTCAGCTGGTTTCAATCTGCTTACCTGTAACTATGCTTGGTTTCAGGGAGTTTGAACAGCAACGAGAACTTAGAGAGAGGGGATTGCAGGTGGGGCCGGATCAAAATGGTCCTGATCAGTCATCTGGAAAAGTATCAGTTTCCGAGGATATCCTCAACAGTCATATGGTTAAGGTTCAGTCCTTTGTTTCTTTTGGATTTCTAGTTGCAACTATATGTGTTGTATTGTAGTTAGGGATCTTTGCTTTTATTTTATGCTTTATATTGATCTCTTTGCACAAGTACCCACAAATACACATTCTTTGTTGGAGATGCATGATTGGTCATGGTTATCTTCTTTATGAGACTTCACTTATCTGTGTTCCTCTTGGAAAAAAAAGTGATTTTAGTCTTCAGGAATTCACTTATTGAAGAGAAATGTTGCATCCATTCCCTGGTTGAATTTAGAATATTAAAATCACAGAGATTATGTTCAATTGACTTTGATGTTACCTAGAATGCCATTAATATTTGCATGAGTTTTTATGGCTTTGTTGTAGAAACATCAAAAAGGTGTAGAAAATCAACTTCCAACTTTATGGAAAAATAAAATAAAACATAAAAAAGAAAATTTAAGCCTTTTGTGAAAAGGAAGAAAAAACATAATTGATTTTCTGTTGTTGAATGAATGAATTTGATTACACAAGCTAATGCCTTTTTATAGGCTTTAGAATAGGACTAGAAGTCCTAATTACTTTAGACTTTTAATCCTATTAACTTAAGACTTTTAATTCTACTAAAATTATCTCTAAGTAATAAATCCTAACTCAAATTCCTAATAGTATTATATATATCGTATAGACTCGTACTCTATATAATCTCACAAAAGGCTGTGGTTGTGAGCCAATGAGAAAAATGTTACGGAAAAGTCAAGTTGGTTAAATGAGTGTTGAGATGCGTGAGATTCATATTATAAATCCCTTTATCAGTCCCATGCTACAAAACCATTATGCAACTAGTACTTTGATGTATGTTTAAATATATTTTCACATACTTTCGGTTCATTTATTTATTTTACATTTTGGTTGTTTAGGTCCTCTGAAAATTTACATTGTACGCTCTGTTGCGAGCTTTCTATGAATGAGCATTATGTGATTTCCTGTTGTCTTGTATAATTAGGAGGTAACCTAATCTTTCACCTTTTATTCTGTATATAGGTCAATCAAAGGGCTAAATTTAAAGAAAAATCTAAAGAACACCCTTTGCCTGAAGAAGATGTTGGCGTGAATGAAGACTATGGAGACTCGGGTGTTGGGTTTGATGGATCTTCTAATACTTCAGAAAGTTTATATGCAGAGAAGCATGATACGTCCAGTCCGCATGAAATTGACAGCTTAAAGAGTACAATCTCTGGTGATTTGACCGGACTTAGTCCCAGCCCTCAGAAAGATAAAGGAGATCCCTCAGATCATCGGCTTTTGGCACAGGGGACTAACAATTTGGTTCATGGCTGGAGTTCAGACTATTCCGGGGATAATGACTTAACTTTTGCTTATGAAGAAAATAGCAGACTCCGAGGGTGCTTGGAAGTGGCAGAATCATCTATTCAGGAACTTAAGATGGAAGTAAGCTTGTTGCAAAATCATGCTACTCAAATAAGTGCTGAAACTGAGAAGTTCTCTCAGCAACTTGTCACTGAGATTTCTTCAGGAGAAAGATTGGCAAAAGAGGTTTCTGCTTTAAAATTAGAGTGTTCGAAGTTGAAGGATGACCTTGAGCAGATGACGAGTTCTAAACTGTGCCCTTCTCTAACCGGCAAAGAAGTCGTTAAGAAAGGCCAAGACCACTTACTTCAAGACTTAGAGGTCATATTGTCAAAGGGGCTTTTAGTTATGGAGGATAAGATTAGGGAACTACAAAATAAGGCATGTTTGAATTACCATGAAAGAGACCATAGGTTCCTTCAAAGTGACATGGAAGCATTGCTTGGCATTCTACAAGATCTCAAACAGGGAATTCAAAAAGAAATGTTTATTCGTAGGTCAGGAACATCTGAAAGATGCAACATGAAGAGTACCAGAGAAATGAGCCTAACAAATTCTTTCATACCAGCAACTAGGTTTGATGATGAGCTTTATCAACCAGAGCCAGGCATGGTTCCCTGCATTAGTGTGCCTGGTCTTATGTCACACGAACCTGACTCTACGGTTGCCACTAATGCAATGAAAGGCAAAATCTTTGAACTTATGAGAGAGTTGGATGAATCAAAAGCTGAGCGGGAAAGCCTTGCAAAGAAAATGGACCAGATGGAGTGCTACTATGAAGCTCTCGTTCAGGAACTTGAGGAAAACCAGAGGCAGATTCTGGGAGAATTGCAGAGTCTCAGAAATGAGCATTCCACGTGCTTGTTTAGAGTGCAATCTGCTAAAGCTGAGATGGAGACTATGCGCCAAGATATGAATGAGAAAGTTTTGAGGTTTGCTGAAGAAAAACAAGATTTGGAATCTCTGAGCAAGGAACTGGAAACAAGGGCTATTATTGCAGAAGCAGCACTGAAAAGGGCACGCCTTAATTATTCAATTGCTGTGGGCCAGTTACAGAAGGATCTTGAGCTGCTTTCTTCCCAGGTCATGTCTGTTTTTGAGACAAATGAGAATCTCATCAGGAAAGCTTTTGTAGATTCTTCACAAACTAACTCTCAAGGATACTCAGAGAAGGTGCAGAACCATGGGCTGGATTCTGAAGAATTTCAACCCTCCAAGCTCTTGTGTTCTCAAAATCAGTTTATAGGCGTGAAGAAGCAACAGCTGGGTGGAGAGATTCTTTTAGAGGACTTGAAAAGATCCCTCCATTTGCAGGAAACCCTTTACCAGAAGGTTGAAGAAGAAGTTTGCGAAATGCATTATCAAAATGTATACTTGGATGTGTTTTCAAACACTCTACTAGAAACTTTGCTTGAAGCAAATGATGATATTAAAATAAGGAAAGAGAAAATAGATGAGCTTGAATGGCAATTGGAACTTTCACTCAAGTCCAAGGAGTTATTGATGCAAAGGTTGCAAACAGCTATGGATGATGTTCATTCCCTTAACGAGTACAAGGCTACTTGCATTGCCAAGTATAATGACTTGGCTCTGCAGAAACAAGCTTTGGAAGCAAATCTAGAAGATATCACCCATGAAAATCTTCTTCTCTCTGAGAAGATAAATGAACTGGAGTGCTGCTTGATGGAGTACAAAAGTTACAAGAGCAAATTTGATGCATGTGTCACCGAGAAAACAAAGTTGGCTATTTTACTGAAGGAAGGAACTCTGGAAAATGATAATCTTAGAAACAATAACTCTTCTTTGCAGGAAGAGTTGAGAATGATCAAAACAGAGTTTGACGAATTGTTTCTGGTGAAGGAAAAGCTGCAAAATACTATGGACTTTTTGCGAAATAGGTTTCTTAACTTAATGTCATCCTTTGGCAAATTTTTTGATGAACCACACCACTCAACTGACTTTGTTTGTCAGGATATTGAATCTGAGGACTTGACATCTGTCATTGTCCAGTTAGAAGAGGTCCAGAGTAATGCATATGAAAATTTTCTTCATCTCTTGAAGGAAAAGAAAGATCTGATGGGTGAAAGAGATAAGGCTCTTGTGTCTTTAAGTGTGGTAGAATCAGACATGGTGCTAATGAAACAGAAGTTTGAATGTGATGTACGATCCATGGTTAATAAAATGGATTTATCCAATATAGTTGTAGAAAAGCTTCAGTTAGAAATTGAAGCTGTTGCTGAAAAGCTCAAGGTTAGCTCTGAAGTTGAAGAAACCTATGCACAGCAGCAGAGAGATCTTTTATCTGACCTTGAACATTTTGAAACGGAGCTACAGCAGCTTACTTTTAAGAATAGGGAGATTGCTGAAGAACTCTTGGTCTTAGAGTCTGTCAATGAAGAACTTGGAAGCAATAAGGTGACTGTGGCTGAACTTGTGGAAGAAAACAAAACGTTGGTTCTATCTTTACAGGATAAATCCAAGGAGGCATCCATGCTTGCGTTTGAGCTTAATGGTTTAAAAGAAAGTTTGCATTCTGCGCATGATGAGCTGCAAGCAGAGAAAAGCGCCAAATATAAATTAGAGAGTGTGATTACTGAGCTTACTACCCAAATGAATGAGAACCACCATCAGTTGTTGCAGTTTGACCAACAGAAATCTGAACTGGGCCATCTTAAGCATATGTTGTCAGAACTAGAATCAGAGAAATCTAGAGTTTGCAGTCTTTTACAGCTGTCCGAGGAGAGTCTCAACAATGCTCTCAAAGAGTCTTCTGCTATTACTTCTCTGGAATCCCAGTTGTCTGAAATGCATGAACTTTCAATAGCTGCAGATGTTAGCCTCATTTTCTTAAGAGCTCTGTATGAAAGCTGGACCACTGACCTTGTTCATCAACTTTCCTGGTCTGAAAAACAACTTGCAGAACTTCAAAAAAAGCATCTTAATTTTGAGACTATACTTAATAGTTGTCTTGCTCGTGAAGCACACTGCATTGAAGAAAATAGAAGATTATCAGTGAGTCTTGACACCCTAAAATCAGAGGTAGAAGCTTCCATGGCTGAAAACCAGGTACTTATTAATAAAAATAGTTCTGTATTTGCTGAGCTTCAGGACTACAAAAGTAGGATTGAAAAGCTTGAGGTTGCTTACTCCGAGGATAACCTTCAGCATGCTCTGGAAGTTGAAAGGCTGAAGCACTTACTTGGCTGCTCCCGAGAAGAGGTTGATAATATGATGGTATTGAAGGAAGAACTGGAATTCAATGTCTTAATACTCGAAGCTAAATTGGATGAACAGGGAACTCAGTGTAATGATGAAGTGTTGCTGCTACAGAATCAGTGTAATGAACTTTCTCAAAGGCTTTCTGAACAAACTTTGAAGACTGAAGAGTTCAAAAACTTGTCCATTCATTTGAAGGAGCTCAAAGATAAGGCTGATGCAGAGTCCATCCAGGCTTGGGAGAAGAGAGAATCTGAAGCACCGCCAACTGCTATGCAAGAGTCCTTAAGAATTGCATTTATCAAAGAACAGTATGAAACAAGGCTGCAAGAACTAAAGCATCAGTTGGCTATCTCCAAAAAGCATAGCGAGGAAATGCTTCTGAAATTACAAGATGCTGTTGATGACATTGAGAATAGAAAGAAATCAGAAGTGTCTCATTTAAAGAGAAATGAAGAACTGGGAGTGAAGATCTTGGAATTGGAGGCCGAGTTACAAGCGTTGATTTTGGACAAGCGTGAAAAAATGAGGGCTTATGACCTGATGAAAGCTGAATGGGATTGCTCAATGATTAGCCTTGAATGCTGCAAGGAAGAAAGGCAGAAACTTGAAGCACATTTGCATGAATGTAATGATGAAAAACAAAAACTTGAAGCATCTTTGCAAGAATGTAATGAGGAAAAACAGAAACTTGAGGCTTCTTTGCAAGAATGTAACGAGGAAAAACAGAAACTTGAGTCGTCTTTGCAAGAATGTAACGAGGAAAAACAGAAACTTGAGGCGTCTTTGCAAGAATGTAATGAGGAAAAATCTAGAATCTCATTTGAACTTAGCATAGTGAAAGAATTGCTTGAGAGCTCCAAAGCGACCTGGAATTTTCAGAAAGAAAGAAATGGCAAACTGAAAGATGCTTGCATTCCTGATGAACTGGTTATCAATAATGTTCCAACTCGGGACATTGATCTTAAGCATTTGGACTCAGATACTTCAGAAACTTCCAAAGAAGCCGAAGGCTTAGTTCCTGTTGGTGAAGGTGACCGCAGAAATGCACCCACAGATTTGCAACCTGAGCAGGTAGTTTTTATCGCTTAGCTTGGAATATCTTCTCTCACTATTATTGTTTCAATTAGTAATTGCTTTGTTTTTAAATGAATTATAATGCTATAATTTGAGAATTTAGTACTTGATTATCAACTTATTGTAAATGCTAAGTCTGCCATTCTAAGAAAGAACTGAAAATGTATTTCATCCTAAGGATGAATACGAAAGTATAATTGCATTGTTTTCACTTTGATGTTATCTAGACCTGTCCTGGGTTAGGCTCTAGGCTTAGCATCATCAAATTTGTTAATCCTAAGGTCCCGCCTTTCAGTTCTTTTGATGAGCTATCTTGCATTTGCATTGTTTTTGAACTGCAAAGTTGTCAATTTATGTAAACCGGTTTAAAAGTTTAGTTCTATTTACAAATTTATCCTATTTCCTTAACAAGAAACTTAGATGAAAATTTCTTTGAAGAAAATATTATCTACTTTCATTTATCCTTCCTCTACCGTGTGTGACCCATTCTATTTACATGATTTTTCTTTATGGTGATGATTTGCATAATGGTATATCAGGATCTTGAATCTAATGATACAAATGAAGTTCAAAGTCTGGCATTTGTCAATCAATGCAACTTGCCAAAGAGTGATGCAAAGCATCTAGCCTTAATCAACGATCGTTTCAAATCCCAAAGTTTAAGATCAAGCATGGACCACCTAAATAGTGAGGTATGTTTATTGTCAAAGCCTTAAGGTGTCAGTTAGTGATGATTCATCCAAATTCAATTGTAATTTCTTCTTATATTGTTGAGCTTGAGGGAATCATTACTTTTGTGGCATAAAATTTCTATAGATAACATTTTCTAATGGTGATTTGTTTACGTTTTTCTTTTGGTGCATTTAGCTGGAAAGGATGAAAAATGAGAATCTGGTTCTTTCAAAACATGCTCATCATTTCAACACTAAGTTTCCAGGTTTGCAGCAAGAACTAATGCAGTTAGATAAGGTGGATAAATATGGACCTCTTTCATAAAGTTTTGATAAAGTTATTCCATCATGCTCACCTTTTGTCTTTGCACAGGTGAATGAAGAACTGGGAAGCATATTTCCTTTGTTTAATGAATATTCAGAAACTGGAAATGCATTGGAACGGGTACTTGCATTGGAACTTGAGCTTGCCGAGGCATTGCAAACAAAGAAGAAATCAAGCATCCTTTTTCAGAGGTATGCTATGTTCTAGATAAGAACACTGGCCTGCTTTTCTGAGACAACCTTTTCACCAAGGAAATGAATTTGCTTTGGCCTATAGCTTAGGCCTTAAAGGTCACTTGGAAGAAAATTGCTATGGGCTTCTATGTTTAAAATTCTAAGCCTACTGCATATTAACCCCTCTAGAGTGTTGCATGCATGCATGAATTCTAGCCCTAGCTGAGCAAAGGAAATCATCAAAGAATTTGACATGATACTTTATTGTGGTCCAGCTCTTTCCTGAAACAACACAATGATGAAGAAGCAGTGTTCAAAAGTTTCAGGGACATCAATGAACTGATCAAAGACATGTTGGAGATAAAGGGAAGATATGGAGCTGTAGAGACCAAACTAAAAGAAATGCATGAACGATACTCGCACCTAAGCCTTCAATTTGCAGAAGTTGAAGGAGAGAGGCAGAAACTCACAATGACTCTCAAGAATATTCGGCAATCAAGGAAAGCTCAAAACTTAATTCGCTCATCATCAGCCTCCCCTGGAGACCATTCGTGAGCCACAAGAACAAACTCGGCACTGGATGTCCTCTTCACACTGTCCCCCCCTTACAGGATTAAGTTAATGCCTGCTCCTTTCATCAAATCATCAAATTCCCAAGCTTGATACACAATTTTCAAAAGCAAAGCAGCTGTATTCTATGTAAATAAAAATATAACTTTCGCAGATTCGTCATGGGTTTAACAGGATTGTAAGGTATAGATAGACTTAACACCTCGGCCTTTTTCCCAGTCATAGTGATTTATTCTTCTATTGTATAGTGAATCAAATTCTTTGATTGACAGAACTATTTTCATTTCGTTACTAGAAGCAGTCATTCCACATGTTCAATGTTTCCCTTAATCTCTGCTTTGATTATCTGCACATCTGCCCGTTTCATTGTTCCTTCTTTGCCGTGTATTTTACGCCAGTTTGTTCTATCTTTTTATTTTCAATCTTGTTTTCAAATGGAAAAAGATAATTGTAAACAATCAAACATGTATTCATCCACTTGTGCAGGTGACAAGGATTTACATTTTCAAGAGTTTTAACTAAAAACAAAGAAATCAATACTCTCTCACTATAAATTTTGCCTTGTAATCTTATTGTTCATGTAAGATTTTCCTGTAAAGTAAACCATACAACTTTATGTTTATGTTTCTGCAGCCACCAGAATAAGCAAAATAATCCTCAAACATGTAAAGATGAAGGATTATAATCTCAGCAAATCTGACAGGAAAAAGTCGAAGAAATTGGTATCATATCTGATTAGGCAGCTAGTCTACAGTATTGTGCATGAACAGCTACTTTTCTTTGGAGAAGCATCCTGTTGTTTCTCTGTGGATAAAATGTGGGGAATTATTACTCAAGTTGGGATCTGGTATACTGATCATAGAGAAGGTTTGGGACATGAAACATAGTTCAGAGAGCAAATATATACGCAGGGGATTACCATTGTTTTTGTCCGACACAGGAAGGCGAAGAACGACATGCATTGTAATTACACCTCCTGGAAGTTCACCAACAGGAAGCCAGGACTCGGCAAGTGTCCTGTTGTTTTCAAGTATCTTTCCAGCATTAATCAGCTTCACATCCAGTATTGTCTTGGGGAAATTTTCTTTGTCTGCAAACAGAGGAGTAATTTCATAAGCAACCAGAAGCTGATTATACCAAACCACAATGTTACAGCCATTTTAGAAAAATGAGGACAATCTAACTCTATATTGAAAATTCAGATTCCCCAATGGAATCTAGCTTTGTCAGCCATAGACACATAAGAACAGTGTTTCAGATGCATCCTTCCTCTTTAGTAACAAGTAGAATTCAACTAAACCAATCAGTGACAACTTTATTCAAGAAGTCAGTATGCTATTCATCTAAATTCATGCACCATTGAGACCCTCTGGTCTGAGTCCAAGAATATAAAAGAGAAAAAAAATATCACCCATTGTTCATTCCCCTAAGATGAACCAAAAAACTCTTCCTAAACTCAGCTAATTTGCAAGCATATACAATTATACACATGAGATAATTAAATAGGTAAAAGTGGAAAAGTTAGGGTAACCATTAGGCCAGTGAGCAAGTATCTTCTCTCTGAGAGACGCAACAGTTGTATCTGGACTGTACTTGCTTGGACCAATATCAGTTCTATCTGCAAGCCTGAATTTGAGTTCCACTAGATCTTCTCCAGCCATAGATGTCTTTCTCACACCTCAAGCTCTCATGCTAATCTCTAAAACAAAACACCCAGGGGGTTTTCCCCTCAATCAGATTGAGTCAACTCTTCACTGTAAATCCCTCTTCTTTTTCTGTGTTGTGTTCAAAAAACAACCGAAATTTGCTTCTTGTAAAGAAAACTAACATTACAGAAGAAACTATCAATAACCCATTTTTTTTTTTTTGTGCAAAATTCACTGCAAAAGTTAATCACTTGAAGCTTGAGGAGATTTCAAACACCAAGAAGAAAAAAAAATCGAAATTTTTTATTATGAACAAGTATGGAGAGAGAGGGAGATCTTTGCAATTTGATGCAGAAAGAGAAATAGGAACTTTTCAACTGGGATTATTGCCTGAATCTAACCGAAAAATCTAATGATATTTCTTCATACAGACATGAAAACAGCAGAAAATGAACAGTTAATTCTTTGAAATTAAAAAGATGTTAAAAGTTGTTGAGTTGACACGAGTTAAGCAGTGACCAATAGTTATGATGTTGAATTATTTAATATAGTGGTTGGATTTTAAATATGGATAATCTTCACATGTGTTTTATTTTAGTTTAGTTTAGTTACTTAAATTTTTTAAAAAATAATTTTATCACTTACGTTCAAAAACGTTTTTATTTTATTCATTAGATCGTTAATTTTTATTAATAAAAAAAAATTTTAATTTAACTTCAAAATTTTATTTTTCATCAAAATCAAAATATTTTTATTTTGGTGGTTAGTATAAGATTGAATTAATAGTTTAGTGATTATTTAAATAATTTATCTTTCTTTTTATTGTATCAAATCAGTCTTTTAATAATATTCAACGACAATAAACGATTAAGTGACCAAAAGTTTATACCCCTAAAAAGTAAGTGATTTTATTATTCTTTTTTAAAATTAATAGCCAATTTTATATTATAAAAAACGTAAATGACCATTTCAATAATTAACTCTTACCCATAATTAAAAGTGTTTATATATATCATTAATGCTATAGGTGAAAAATAGGGATGACAAATGAGCGGGGTAGGTGCAGATATCTCCTCCTCTATATCCATACCCACATAAAATTTTTATATCTACCACCTACCCATCATCCACGGTGAGTACAATTTTCAAATCCATACCCGCCCACACGGGTACATTCTTAAATCCATCCTCACATCCACCACTCAAAATTTATCCACTTGTTCATGCCTATAATTAACTACTAATATCGAATTATGTGAAAATAAATAATAGAATTTTATAAAAAAGAGTAAAATTCCATATATTTTATTGACTGATTAAGTGTATATATAACATATTTACACCTATATAAATTTAACTACATCTAACTAACTAACGATAAATAATTTAATTAAAATGTATTTTTATTGATATAAATTCTACTCAACTACAACTAACTAAAATATATAGCTAATTAACTTAGCTAAAACATATTTACACTTTTATAATTTTTACTTGTCCATGCATTACAAATTTTCAACCTGATTAATTTAAACAAGATCATAAATCATCGGTTTTTCAAACTAAATTAATTGAGTTCAAAGTCTACAGGCTTAATCAAAGGCATAATCAAAGTCTATAAATAGAAATAGTTCAAATTTAATATGGCGGGCGGATACAGAGCGAATGGATATGGGACAGGTAGATACAATGCGGGTAAAGTCTTAAATCTATCACCTACCCACTACTCATGATGGATATGACTTTTTACATCCATACCCGCCCACTACTCTCTAAACTCATACCCATACCCATACCCATTCTAACTGGTGCGGGTGCGGTGCGGAATCCGCAAAACTATAACCGTCTGTCATCCCTAATGAAAAATTTATCTTTTGTGAGAGTTAAATTTTTTAGCGTTTAAGGATTTTGTTTTAAGGTTAATATTTGTAAATTAAATTTTAAAGTTGAATATATTTTATATAATTTAATATTAAAATGTCCTTAATATTTTATAGAGTAATCATTTTAACTCTTATTTTTTTTTTGTGTAATTTTATTCTTAATGTTTTATCTTTGAGTTAATTTAAACTGTTAATTAACTAGTGATCAACAGAAGATGATGGTTTGGTACGTTGACTTGGTTTGAGACGTTGACGTGGCAAATTGTTACGTCAATAAATTTTTAAAATATTTTTTTTAAAAAAATATTTTTTAAATTAATTTATTATTTTATTTTTTAAAAAATAAATTATTTGATTTTTTATTTTTCAAACGGTATTTTTGATATTGTAAAATAATATTTAATTTAGTTTATTGTTTTTATTTTTAAAATTAATAAGTACATAAATTATTATTTTAATTATTTTCCTATAAATAATAAATTATTTATTGTTTTATTTTATTTTTTATAAATAATGAATTATTTAATTTATTATATTTTTAAAAATTATTTTTTTAAATAAATCAAATAAATATTTACTTTAAAAAAATTAAATAAATTCTTATCAGTTTTTAAAATAAAAATTATTTAAAAAATGATTATATGACAAAGTGCTACATCAACATTCTAAGCCAAGTCGACATATATCATTTTCTTATATTAATCGTTAGTTAATCAATGATTTATTTAAAATTTTATTTTAATTTAAAATAAAATATCAGAGATAAAAATATACTGAATCAAAACTAAAATCAAAACGAATAATTTATAAAATGTTAAGATAATTTTTAATAGACATAAAGATAATTTTAATCCTTAATCTTTATAATTTTAACCCTATTTTTTATAAATTTAAATCTTAACTTATGTTTTTTTTATCAATATCTCATTTTTAACTAACATGATGACTAAACCGTTAAAAATTTATCGATAATGACATGATATATATATATATATATATATATGATAATCTGTTTTAAATAACATAACATCTAACCTCATTTTGCATATATATGATATATCATTATCCTTAAACTTTTAACGATGATTATAAATATATACATATAAAATATAATTTTATTCTGATATAAAATATAAAATAATTAAAATTTAAATAAAATATTAAAAATTAATTTAATATAAAATAAAAGGTTACTCAATGTTTTTAACTCTCAAACCTTATTGTATATATGTGTGTATATATATATATATATTATTATGTTAAATTTTTAATAATTTAATTATTATAATAATTAAAAATAAAATATTTATTAAAAAAAACATAAGTCAATGATCAAATATATTCTAAAAATATAAAATTAAAATAATAAAAACTATAAACATTAGTTAAAAGCTTAAAATTATATATATATATATATATATCTTTTTAATATTATATATTTTATAACTAAAGTTTAAAGTTTAAAATTTATATTTTAGAACATATAATTTAGGGCTATTCGACCATTGTAAAAACCTGCTTGTAGATTTTTTCCCCAGTGCCGGTGGATTCTCCTCTGTATGTATCATTTCCCTTTATTCCTATCCTTTCTCTCATCCTCTTCTTTCAGTTTCTTTTGTGTTTCTTCCTCGTCCTGCAAGAGTGCAAGCCGACACTAAATTACTGGTTCTCTGACCTCTGGTTTTGTTATTTGTCTCCTTCATGCAGATTTCCATCTTGATTTTGCATTGCACGGGAGATTAAACGTTGCCCAAAACCTCAACAATCAATTCTAAGGTAATACTTTAATATAACTATAGAATTCAATTCCTTTATTTATTTGCCGTCTGGTTTCGATTTGTACGTGGTTAGGTTTTTAGGGTTTGTTTAATTTTGGTGTGGTTTCCGATTCTGTGGTTGGCTTTAATTTTCAGCAAAAAAATTTCTCATCCTGAATTTCTGTTGAATTTTCCCCTAATTTATAATTATTCGAAGATTTAATGAATTGAACTAGGTTTTGATTTTTTAAACGCCCAGGAAGTTAAAAGAAAGAAAAATCCGCGCTCCCCCTCCCTCGAATAACATCATTCTCCTACTATTTGCTTAGCAGCCAACGTTATAGGTTTTCCTATAACTCATGTTGTTGCTTTAGTGCTTTGTGATGCTATCATAATGCATAAATATGTTTTTATACAGGTGGCTTCATGGAACCAAATTTAAAGACTTCTCCATCTGATAGTTCTGATGCAAGAGCAGCCTTTCGTAAGCCCTCTAATGATGCATCTAACCGACAATATAGGCGTCGCACTCCAGTCAGCGGATTATCTTCTTATGAAGGTTTGATTGTTAATTTTTGCCCTAAGCACTTTTTGGTTCTTCGGGAAACATCAACGTTATTTTCATTGATTTTTTACCTTTGTATCTCAACAAATAGTGTTCTTTCGTAAGTGAAGGAAAATGCATTTAGCTAAAAAAATGGCGTTTGGTTGGTTTGTGAAGGAAACCTCAGTTGAGGGCAAATATAAGATTATGACGAAAGAGAGGAAAATAGATTAAATATACCTTTTGGTCTGGGCTATGAACAGGAAATGTGGACAATGATTCAAGATTAGGCTCAAGCTTGAAGGATGCTTTTTTTTTTATTATTATTTTAGTTTAAAATTTGAAGGAGTCTTTCTTTTGGATTTTTAAAGCCTAAGAATAATCATTACCAGAATTCTCCTCATACAGGCATAAACTAAGACTTGATTAGAGCAACTTTTTTGCTTTGGCTCTTCATTTTCTTGAAGTACCCGTAGACAATATCCTTATGTGGCATGTGTATGCGAAAATGACCCTCCCAAGATCCTCCAAATGCGTGGGAAGACTTGGAGAAAAATTTAACATACTTATTCTTACACGTACCCATGTTTGACACTTACTCCTATGTCCGAGTAACATAGAGAAAAGGAATTACCCAATACTCTCCTTAATGCTGTAATACACCTCATCAGAGCATAAGATTGTACTTATCAGTATTCCTTGTGTCTACAATAATGACCTAATTTAGTCTAACATCAAATGAAAACTGCACTTCCTAATCTGCTAGGAAATTTATCTTGAATTTCTTGACCACTTTGTTTTCTAAATGTTCTCTTCCTTTTCATTATGTGTCACATGGTCGTAAATATGTGCTGAATTCTTATTTGAGCCTACCCTTCAGTTGACAAATTGTTACTCTGAGATCGAGTCTAGTCATGTTTGCATGAAGTAGCTGATGTGACATGATTCTTTATAGTTTAATAGAGAGTAGTCTTTCAGAAGTGTTTTCCACGTTGTTCAGTCTTTGCTGCTGGTTATATGTTGCTTGAGTCAGAATTTGGAATAAGAAAATCTTTGGTTCTTACCCTTAATATTTTGGTTGATCTATTTAGGTATGATGATGCAAACTTCCAAAGCATAGATATATGAGGAAGCTTTGTTTTGATTTATTTTGCATGCATGATTGCTGTTTGCATGTAAGTAATGACTTTTAGAAATACAAAATTGGAGCCTTTCCCATTTTGGAAGTCTTGACTGATTTATAGTATACAGAGCTTGACTTACTGTTGAACTACCTAGTCAACTTCTATGTCATTAAGCTTCAATTTTAAGAGGTCAAATATCTTTCTTCCTTTAAGCAATTGCTCTTAGGAGTTGGGACAATTAACTTGACACAAAAATTTGTAAGGTTTTTTTTCTCCTCTAAGCTTGGACCTCGAAAACTTGATTCATATCGACACATTGTCACATTTCTGAGATTCCATTTCTGATTGTGATGTTTACAGGAACTTCTCCGCAGCGTGACCGCAGCGTTAGTCCCATGGCTTCTAGGGATGATCTAGAAAAAAGTGCAGATACACGAATGGGAAGGGATGGGAGAGAACTAGATAGGGATTCTACTAGGAATCGATATAGTAGAAATGATGATTCTTATAGATATTCTGATCGACAGTCTTCCAGGAGCTCTCATGGCTATTCCAGGCATGAGAAGCGTGGAAACGAAGATAGCCACTATGCTAGATTTTCCTCTCGTTCTGATCGAGAATCAAGAACGAGCGCTCATTCTGATCATCCAAGACGACACGATGGCACTGGACATAGAAGCAGGGACAAGGAGAAAGAAATACCTTTTCCAGATCGTCAAAAATATAAGGACAAGGATTCATCTTTCGACAGGGTTGGTTCTGTTAGGAAACATGGCAACTTTATTCCTGAAGAGATGGATAGAGATCGAAGGTGGGACAGGGATGGACGAGATGAAAAAGTTGACTATCATAGAAGCCCAAGAGATAAAAAGGGTAATTACACATCTTACGAAGAATCCAGGAGCGACCGGAATGACTCATCCTATGCTAGGGAGAGGGACACTGATAGACATCGCCCTAAAGAAGGTTACAGGAGTGGGCTGGAGGATTTAGATGGCCTGAAGCCTTTCAAAAAGGAGGGAGTGAACTATGGCGAGGGGGAAGATAATGTGGGAAAGAAGGATGGATTTGGTAGACTAGGGAAGGAACAGTTTGAAGAAAAGTCTATATTTGTCGGTAAAAATCAGGAGTCCCCAGCTAAGAAGACGAAACTCTTTAGTTTGGGTAAGGGCTCTGATTATGATAAGGATGGTAATTATTTTGTGACTTATTCTTATGACTGATTTAAATTTTAGAATCAGTTAAATCCATTTATGTTTCCATCAGATGTTTATTCTACCACTGTTTTATTACTATGTGATTAGTATGTCTTCTTTTACTACAGGTGATGAAAAACAGTTAAGTTTGGAGCAAGCTGAGAAGACTATTGAAAGAGCGAACATTGGACAGGTCCATAGCAGCGATGTTGACATCACTAGTGATGTGAATGCTGCAAAAGTTGCTGCAATGAAAGCTGCTGAATTAGGTATTCATATGATCTGGCTTAAGGGTGCCATATCTCTCTTCCTCTCATTTGAACTTACTCAAATGCTAATGAACGATTCATGTGAAATTTGTGTTTCCTTTAAATTTTAAACGTTGACATAGCTGTAGCATTACATGAAAATGGGGTCAACAGCTCTTCTTAGAAATTACTTTGAAGCTGAGGTTTACAAAGAACATGTGATGCATTATTTCTAATTGACAGTTTCCTGTAAATGTATCATGTTTTTGTCTCTAATGATCACAGGCTTTATAAATGGAGTCTTTTTTGTCACCTCCACCATCGTTGCCCCATTTTAAATTAGTAGTTATACCCTAGACTAAGGGCCTGTTTGGCTTGCTTTTGCCCAAACAATTGGGTTTGCTATCTAGAACTTTTTTGAGTGCTTTTTGAACCAAACCAATAAGCTGTCTGATGGGTGCTTTTCAACCAAATATTTCGAAATTCACTTTTCAACCTTAACAACAAATGCTTAATTAGCCCCCAAGTCATTATGTTCGTGCTATTGGAACATTAAAGTCTGGCAAGTGGACTTCCATGAAAGCTTATTTCTGCTGAATTAGCTAAAATTTCACGATTTATCAATGCAGTAAATAAGAACCTCACTGGGGCAGGCCATAGTAATATGACTACGGAGCAGAAGAAGAAAATGCTGTGGGGAAGCAAGAAAAGCACTCCTGCAGTAGAGGTATTTCTGCTGAATTAGCTAAATTTCAAGATTTAGGCAACTTATTGCATTTAACATGAATTGCTACTTGTATCTATATATTTGTTTGGTGGCAGTCTGGCCATCGCTGGGATACTGCACTCTTTGGTGATCGTGAGCGACAAGAGAAGTTCAATAAACTCATGGTAAAATCCCTTTTTGATTTCTATTGGTTGTTTTTCTCTGAGCAACTTGTTTCTCTTAAAAGTCGGTCATTCGAACTATGTATTAACAAACCATCACATCTGCTATGACACATTCTCTCAATTAGTTTCATCACATTACTAACACAGTTTTTAAGTCTGAGGTTGCCTGGGTACCTATGGCCAATTGTAGGGTGTGAAAGGGGATGTGAAGGTGGAGCATAAAGCTGGCAATCAAGATGCAGAGAAGCAGCGGGAACTCCAACTGGATTTGGAGAAGCAGTACACTGCCGGACTTCGACGGAGGGATGGCCGCACCGTTGGATTAGGTCTTTAAGCATCAAAATTGGAAACTTATGGTGCTGCAAAGGTGAATGCTTTGTGACATTCTGTTCTGCTTTCTACTTTCTTATTATGCAGTTTGAAGAAACATGTGGTTCGTTGGATGTTTGGCGGAAGGATCTTAACTTTTTGTGTTTCAACATTATTAATAACCTGTTTAATCCTCTGCAACTTTGTTCAAATTTAGTATTATTATGTTAGTACAGTAGAAATTTGTTACAAAATTTGATATCGTGTAGGAAATGAGGTATTAGTCCCGTTTGCCGTTTGGTTCGCGAAAAAAAAAATATTATTAAGGGGAATAATCTTTCTCAAAATCATACTTATATTTGGAAGAATTTCCTATAAGGGGTAATATTATACTTTTAATAATAGCTTCTTCTCTTTTTTAAAATTGATTGGAATGTCACTCTCACCCCATTCTTAAGTATTAGATAATTTTTAAGAAAATTTTAAAAATTATTATTGTTTGAAATTATTTTTAGAGTTTTAAAGACTTTAAAAAATAATTAGAAAAGTAAGTCAATTGCTACAATAATAAAATATACTCGCCCCCGATATGGTTATATTTGAAAAATCCAAGGAGGAATTACATTAATAAATGGAAATGGCTTTACTAAGTTTATAACATAATTTTAATATATATATATATTTAGGTGTAACTAAAAGAAGATAAATAAATGATGGTTTTACTCCTAATGATTCAAAATGAGAGTTGAAAATATATTATACATACCATCATAATGGATGAAAATCAATACCATGAATGAATTTTTGTGCAGAGCAGGGTGGGATATAACTTAATGATGAAATGGCATTTGCAGAAACAAGAAATTTGACCACAATCAACTAGGCCTAAAGGAGTCTCTTTTGCTCGATGATGCTTGACCCCGAAAACCAACAACCTCAAGTTTTTTACCCACAGAAGTCGGACCACTGGATCTCTTCTTTCCTACTGCAGATGTTTTTGCAGTCTTCAAACTTCTTGAGACCACCTTAACTATTTTCTTTGAAGGTTTGGCTGGAGTACGTGACTTTATCGACACTGCATTCGTGGGCTTTTTCCCGGATGTACGCACGGACAAAGACACGTCTTTATTCTTGTTTTTCTGATTCGACTCCTTCATCAGTTTAACATTCTTCCCCTTCTGCTCAGTAATTCGAACTCTTGCACTGTCCCTTCGGACATTATCAACTGTAAGAGATTCCAAACTCTCATTCTTTCTAATTGCTTCCTCAATCCTTTCTGCCAACAAGGAGTCCTTTTTAGCCACCAAACTTGTTACTTTACCTGAAAATGAACATTCTGTGATTTCAATTTGCTGAAAGTAAAGATCCTTCACAATTTCGAACAAAAACTACCGCCACCTATTAAGAATTTCTAAACATGATAGCTTCTACGTGAAGAAAAAGAAGATATGGATGGCATGGATGCAACAGACAAAATATGGCAATAGATATCGCTATATATAAGGATTTTGATATTGAGCACTTGCTAGGCATTAGCAAAAACCCTTACACAAAAAAGGTCTCAATGAACAAATTAATATGCAATGCACAAGTATAAACCATTTATTAGTAACGATACCATGGTTGTTTGAGAAATATGATACCTGACCAAAATTTTCTTTGGCAATTTTCCATTAATACACTTTTACCTTTCCATTTAAAGAAAAAAATATATGGATTGGTGAAGTTTTAAAAGCATGTCTATTAAGTTATGCATAGACGAGAAAAGAAATGGTCAGACCTTTGGCACCCATTCGTGCAGTTCTTCCGGTGCGATGAAGGTAGTCGATCTAAAAGGCCAAAGAAAAGTAACACCAGAAAATGAACAATAAAGAAAGGGGACAAAAAGCGAAGGAGTTCAGGTTCGAGAGAAGAACAAGCTAAGACACGAACAAGTTGATCAAATGCTTACAGAGTTTAAGGGGAAATCAAACATGATAACATGATTAACATCCAAGTCCAGTCCTCTTGCAGCCAAGTCAGTGCAAACCAATGTGGGACAATCTCCATCATCACTCTTGAACTTGTTCAGGTTTTCAACTCTGTTTACATGAGAACATAGCAAGAATATTTACTTTGGACCAATAAACATCCATAGGTGCATTATATCCAGCATCAGATATGCCATGTATATCTTGTAAGATCTCACCTCTGTTCTGCAGGCACCTCCCCATGGTAATTGACAGTAGAGATCTGATTTTCACCAAGAAAATGATCCACTGCACGGCTAGAGTTCAGTGTATTACAGAATACCATCACTCTGTTCCCCTTAGCTAAACTCGGCTCAAGAACCTGACATGACATCACAACTAAGCCTACGGTCAGATTGCTCATTAATTTAACTGTTAAATCAATTTAACATCTCATTTCACTATAAAACTAATGTTTGTGAAGAAAATCTTAACTAATTTTGATAACATGCCAATCAAACTAATTTTCAGAGAACATGCAGTAGACATTTTAACATCATTACCAAGATCCTGGATTTTAGCCACAACAATGTATAGGTCGGTCAAACACTTAGGCTTTGCTTGGTACAAGGGATGGAAACATGTGAGAATGGAATATTTGTTAATCAAACGGTTAAGATCCATAATTACTTTCATACTTTTTTTACTTTGTAGCTTAACCATTAGATAAACAAAATTTCCCTCCTCACCCCTCTTCATCCTTCATCCAAACAAAGTGTTACAATACAAACAAAAGGCGGACAGGTTGAGTTACGAAGCAACTTCAAGGTGATATATTTTCAACATATTAGGATATTATTATTAACCGTCTGAGAATTTCAGAGCATGAATACTCTGCAATAAAATTTCCATCTTCTCTACCCAATGTTTGCGTAAACTGTTGACAGCACACATGTATTGGGGAAGATTACACACCTTGTCCCTTCTACGATGTAGATCTTTTTAAAGCATCCCAATCAAATTTCAAACAAATAAGCAAATAGGTCTAGAGGCTCGAGCCAAATGTAATGCCACTACAAAGCATAATCCTAAGCAACGTAGGATAGTAGCACTAGTTCACATGTAGGCCAGCAACAAGGAATGCAGGACTAGCATGAATTGGAAAAGAAAAGGTTGCAACAAACAATTGGCTTTTGCAAACATATTAAAGCAAGGGCATACGACGTAAAAGCATTTGGAAATGGTTGAGAAAGCCTAACATAAATCGAAGACCACTGCAAACTACAAACACAACTGATGTGGGACATAATGCCATTTAACACTCCTATAGAAGGATTTTAATATGGCTATTAACCTAGATTAGTCCTTGATTTCAAAACTACATTAACTATGATAATTTTAAAATAGTTCTGCTGAATCAAAATTATATAGACGCTTAAAAGGAATCATTAATGCTAACTTTCGAACAGCACAATAACATGGTCTGCTTATTTTGAATAATACTGTAATGTATTCTACTTGAGCTTTTCTGCATAAAATTTTAAAATTCCTCACAAGCCAGTATTGACTATTGATGGCAAACTAAGAATGAATAAAGAAAAAACATATGACTAGACCTGCAGTAATGCTTCCAGCTTGTTTTCAGAACCTGAAAGTTTGATGAAATCATGCCGAGCAGATGCTATTTTCTTGTGTAGTGTTGATGTTCTTATATGTTCAATTCCTTGAAATTCCTCATCAATCAGTTTCTGCACAGCCTGAAAAATTCAGATATTAAAATTTGAAATTCTCATTAAATCCAAAGCAAGTCATTAAAATGTTATTATAAACCTAAGCATCAAAGAAGTAACTAGATGCCTAAATTTTCTCTAATCAAGTCAAAGTTTCCAAATGTTAAATCACTGAAAAGATTTTTTATTCTTGGCCTTCAATATGTGCCAACATTAATTCTTTAAAAACATTGCTCAATGTTGAAAGCAATACTTCAGATTTACCACTAAAATCTAATGCCCTGAACAAAAAAAAATAGCAATAATCACAACTATAATGACTGATGAAGTAATACAGCAGGAAATTTTTCATTGCAAATTGCAACATCCCAATATCAGCCAAAATCTAGATCCCAGTGGAAGTAAATGGACTAACAGTAAATAATATAAAGGTAGATAATGACATTTTGTGAGAAAACAAAAACTTAATTTCAACAATAGTATGCAACATGAAAGGCAACACAAGGGTAAGTAAGCCAGCAAACCTTTGTCATTGTAGCTGTCACCAAAATAGTTTGAAATCCTTGGCCATTGGGTTTTAGCGCACGACTTTTTAATGGACCAAGAAACTTGCAAATGTCAGGACCAAAGCCACGGTCAAACATAGTGTCTGCCTCATCCAAAACCTAACAGAAGATTAGAAACATAAAAAGGGTACAGATTATCAAAATTCTTCATAAATTGTCAAACCAAGGAGAAAATATGCTTATTTATTGTAGAGAACTGAGCAAAGCTCTGTAAAATAAGTAAATTCAAATATATTAATTGCCATTCTTACCAAGTATTTGATGTCACCATAAACCATGTTCCCATCATCAATATGTTGAAGGACCCTGCCGGGGGTCCCGACTACCATGTCAACTGGGTTATTCAAAGAATCCTCTTGTGGTCTTAACCGGACTCCACCACTTACCATAGTAGACCTAAATCTTGCATGATGGCTAATAGACTTTGCCACACGAAAAACCTAAAAAGCCACTAGCGTCAATCTGGTAACGAAAGAAAAGCAACAACTAGAATGGGAGAATAAGAGTCAAAAAGAGGATTCCTCTCTGCTTTCTCTCATTCATAACCATGCATGAGAATTTGATCTCACATGACCCTAAATGATAGAGTCAAATTATATATATGGAATAAATTCTAAGGTCAGAATAGCAGGGTAAGTAATCGAAACCTGCTCAGATAGCTCCCTTGTGGGGCATAGAACAACAGCTCGAGGACGCCTAGGCTTTGTCAGCATGCCTAACATTGCCTCATCCCGCCTCAGCAACTGCAAGACAAGCACACAGAAGCAAATTGCCTTGAAACACTTACAACTTCCAATATCAACATAATCCACATGATATTTTTTTACTTCTCGAACAGACAGAAGTAAGAAGGGAATGCTCATAAACCACGATCACAATTTCAATGCTACTGAATGCAGAGGCAAATTCATGCACAAGTACAATGAAAATGCTAAGAAACTAAAATCACAATTCCAATACAGATTACTATTCAGTGCCAGACTCAAGAAAGATACAAAAAGAAATACCACCAGTTCCAAATTCATCCACGAAAATCCAAAGCCCAATCGAATCAACCAAAACCGTATAGGGAAAAACATATAAAATCAGTAACAGCTTAAAAATCCAAATTTATTCTAAAAACAATGATTGGCCCAAGAAAGAAAATGAAGATAAAAGGAGACCTGAACAAGAGGTAACATGTAAGCAAGAGTCTTGCCAGAGCCAGTATGAGAACCCAAAACCACACTTTTCTCTTCCAAAATGGAAGGAATCCCAATACACTGAATCTCAGTAGGAACTTCAATCCCCATCTCCCTTACAGCACACATAGCTTCTTCACTCAAACCCAACTCCTCAAAACTATCTACCATAACTTTCTTCTTCTTCTTCCCCTTATCAGAAGCGTCACTCTCTCTAACCAAATCACCCAGGTTTTGTCGAGGCCGAGAGGGCGATGATGATGAAGTAGTTTTAGCAGAATCCTTAAGATGTCTTGTTCTAAGCCTTTCGAGTAGCATGGAGTGTTTCAACTCGTCAGGTGGGTCAGAGATGGTGGTGACAGGGGATGGGGCAGTGCAAAAGAGCTTAAACCCTGGTACAACCCTAGAGGGTTTGAGAAATGGGTAGCGTGAGAAAGGTTTGGTTGAGGAAAGAAGAGAGACAGAAAGGAGAGTTCTTGAAGTTCCTATCATCATAGTTTTCTGCATCATTTTGGATAGGTTTTTGAGGGTTTAGTTTGGGTTTGCTTGCAGCATTAGCCTTCGAGAAATTGAGAACACTGGCGGCCGACAACGATAAAGTCCCAATATAATTTCATTTCAATTGGCGCAAGGAACAAGATAAGATTAGGGATGTGGGATGATAATGTAAATATATAGTTTAGTCAATAAATATAATCTAAAATAAATTACATATTCGATAGTGATAAAGTCCTATAAATACAATAAATCTAAACTAGTATATCAAGTATTGTATTTTGAAACTAGTTTAATGTTGGGAAATCCTTCACAAAGTACTCCAAAAAACAACATTTCAACCTATGCACGAAAAATAACACAATTCTGCATGATAAACTAACGAAGTTCAACGGTACATTTATATTCTACCATAATTCATGAATATCATAAAACAAACATGTATGATAATATAGTCAAAATTGCACATAAAATTTTTCTAAGGATCATCTTTTAGCGAATCATAACTAGAGTTTTCAAATAATTTACCTCAAGACATCTTAATGTAAGAAGTTCACATGTCATACCGGGTTTACATATTCGAAGTCACACAATCCACCAAATTATACATATCGTATCTTAATCATACAGTCTTAGAGTATAAAACTATCCACTAATATCCACACCATATATGCATAAACATACACATCCATACCTATTGACCAATAAAGTCCTATTTTATCCGTGCTCATACAACTGTCGAATTTTCTGTGATCACATAATTTTCGGATTGGACCATATCTAAATCACCATAATCATAAATACATCCTAAATGTATTTGGATCACAATAACCCTAAACAATTTAAAATTTATTATTATGGTTAAATTAAAATAATATGTAAATATTAAATTTATTTTTTTTAAATTAAGATTATTTGTTAGAAAAATTAAATATAAAAAACTAAATATATTATTATACAAAATTCGTTAACTTTCACGTACTTTTTAAACATCCATTAAAAATTCAGTCATCAAATCACAAAATTTAATAATAATATTAAAGTAATTAAGAATTTAGTTGTCATATTAAATGATTAATTTTAAAGTATAGTGACCATTTATAAATTTTTGAATGGTTTATCATTATGTTTGTATATTTTTTCCACCGTAAATTTTTAAAAATAAAATGACTTTTTCCCATTTAGAATATACAAGAAAAGAAGCTTTTTTCTCCACTGTTTTTTTCTCCTTCGTACTGATTTTATTTATTTATTTATTTATTTATTTTGTATTTTTCGTGTATTGGTAGTGAATCAGATAATATTTAAGAGTGAAAAATATCATTTTTAAGAAAAGTAATAATATCATCGTTCATTTTAAATTTCGGATGTGTGATTTTTAAAAAAATAAAATTAATTTTAGGTGATACTCTATTACATCAATGAGATAAAATCACTTTTAAAATATTAATTCGTATCATGATACAATTAGATTTTATTTTTATTTTTTTCTAATGAATTTCATGTTAATGTTAATACTTTTATCTTTTAAAAAGACATGAATTGAATTCGAATAATTTATATAATTTATAAGTAAAATTTACTATCATATTAATATTTTGCTTTATATAGAAAAATCTAAGAAGTGATTCAAATAAAAAAAAATATTTTTATCTTTTAAGAATATATGTATACTTTCTTAAATGATTAATATGATAGTACAATCATATGAAAATTATTAGAAAATATATTTTTGGCTTAATATCTAAATAGGTGTCAAAACTATGTTTGTGGGTTATTTTTGATACCTAAACTATTTTTAACTCTAAATAAGTGCTTAAAGTTTCAATTTAGGTCATTTTAAATATCTAACTATTAATAAAAAATTGTTTGTCAATAAAAATATGACAAGTGATAAACTTTAATTTTTAATTATTTTTAAATAAAATTAAAATTATATTTTTTTAAATTGACAATTTTAGATTCTTACAAAATAGTCCCAAATCCCTAACCCCAAACTCAAAATCTCCAAATTATTATCGCCGTTTCCTACCTCATCGAAGACCATCATTATCGTCGTCGGACCACCATGATCATTTTTTCAAACCAATCATTGTCTATAATCGACGGTAGGTATGTCAACGTATTCATTTTTACAATTTTAGTTTCTTTCGACATTAAGAAGACGATCGATACACCTACCACCGAATGATACAATAAACGTTGATAATGATGATAATTTGAAGGTTTGGGGTTTAAAGTTAAAGATGATTATTTTATAAAGATTTAAAATTTTTTAATTAAAAAAAATTAAATTAAAAAAATAAATAATAACAACAATGATAGTCGATGGTTAAATACTTAAAATGATTACAAATAAAATTTTAGATATTTATTTAAAACTAAAAATAATTGAAGTACTAAAAATATCCATAAATATAATTTTGAATACCTATTTTTATATTAAGCCTATATTTTTTGAGATAAGCGCATTGAATTGTATAATAATGCACTTCCTCTCATGATTACTCACAATTATGAGTGTAAAGATGAGCACTTTCTTTCATTTGGTTGTATTCCTACCACAACTCATGCTCTTTTATTGGTAGATTAGATAATAGATACCCTGATTTAGATCTAAATGATTTATCAACTGCGCTGGAATTTTCAACACTTTATCAATCCGATCCCCTGTAAGTCAAATAATTCATATTTCTCCTCTAAATTCTTCACCCTTTCTGCCATTTTCTGCCCTAATTGTGATCCTTTTTTTCATAAGAAAATTGGGGCAATGCAAAGTACTGAACTTTAATCACTTGAAAGCTTGACATTTTAGAAAATCCCATTTTGTTACTGTGAAATTAACTGAAGCAGAACCATGCTAGAATAGAAAGTTTTAATTCTTCAAAGTTTGTTTCACTTTGTCAAGGATTCCTTGTTTTTGTAACTTTGTTGGTGTTTATTTCAGGGCTGAAACTATAAATGCAGCTTCAAATTTGTAAAACTTGAAGTGGGTATTAGCCCTAAGACTAAGAGAAAGCAAGTAGAAAAAGAAAAATTGTTGCTTCAGAATTTGTTTGGCTTCGTGGGTTGGGGATTGACAGTAGATGAAAATGGTGTTTTGGGAAGGATATGTGAGTGACGAAGCAATGGGGACGATTGCCCCAATTGTAGTATATTGGCTGTATGCTGGGTTTTATCAACTCTTACCACCTTTGGATATGTACCGTTTACATTCTAGAAAAGAGGAGGAAGAGAAGAATTCCGTACCTCTCGTTGCAGTTGTTAAGGGAGTGTTATTTCAACAGCTTGTTCAAGCAACCGTTGCTAAATTGCTCTTTCTGGTTAGTTGTCAAACTTTATTCTTCTGTATAATTTCCGGTTTCATTGTTCAGTAGATGGGGTGCTTTGATTTGTTCACAGTAAATTTTGTGCTTAGCATTATGGTGCTTTGATGTCAATATCATGGGAGCTTCTTTTATCTAGTTGTTTAGAAATATGTTGGAAATTGTTGTTGCTAAATATAAAGTAACAAGTTAGCGTGCAGATATGTTGCCAATAGATATAACATGTTAAAATACAAAGAGAAAATGGGTAATGAAAAAGGGTAAAAAGTGAAGGGATTGTTAAAGATTGATTTTGTAAAACATCTTAGCATCTTATACATGATAAACCATAAGCTTAAATTTGCAAAGTATCATCTTACATGCAAGTATCACAACTTGGTAGTCTTCAAATCGAATTCTTTAGAAATGCCTACTATAAAAGTCAAACCAAGCTCTTCTTTGAGTAAATTGATTATCATATCTGTATAGTTTACCTACAGAGCAGGTTAAGAATAAATAGGTGAATTTCACTAATTTTGGCATTTAGTGTTTGTGATTCCAAATGGGATCAAGCATACTTTGTGTGGTTCAGTCATGACTTTTGCATGTGAATGCGAGTTGTCTGAAAGTAGCAGTGCCTGCAAGTAGGTTTGACATGTTCCGGTAGTTTATGGAATCAGTTTACTCCATTGCCCCCTCCTACCTTATGGAATCTACTAGATAGAGTAGATTTGAATTTGGTTTTAAGTTTGGAATCAAATCTGAATATGTTCATTAGTTGTTTCATTGTTAAAAAAATTGGAGGCATGATCAATTGTGGCTAGTAATAATTGATGCAATAAGGCAAAATTGGATTGTATAAATGTCGCGTGTCAAAAGTGCGCGTTTAGTGCAAGTGGACACATCGCAATTAATAAGTGATAAGTATGTTATCGAGTTATCGTCTCCTCAGGGACTGATATACTTAATATATTTCCTTTATCTCCTTGCTCTGTGGAAATATAAAAGCACAAGTGAATGAGTGTGATTTATTAAACTAAGGTAATTGAATAAAAATAAAAGAGTCGAAATATTAGAGAGAGATGGGCCAGGATCCAGTTGTATTGTATTGTGGACTTGATTGACTTGTCTTTATCCAATGCAATCGTTTATCTCTGTCTCGGCAGCACTGCAGTTTACTGTCTGGGCAGCGATAACGTTGTCTGCCGCGACAATCCCTTGCTCGTGGGCAGACCCTACCAAAGTTCGGCAAAGTATCCTTGAATGACTCCGCTTATCCCTAAGTCAGAGTGCTGTTGATGACTAGTCCTTGATGATACCTCCCGGCGTGAACCAATTATACTCACCAACCAATCTCACACTTCTTTTAGCCGTTGAAACTTTTAACCTATCCCTAGGCCGAGTTAGTATTTCGCGATTGAAACACCATACTTACCCCTTTCGTGAATCTAACTCTCCCGAGCTTAGATAAATGGATTACTCACAAACTTCCCTCCCGGGCTTGAATGCAAGAACAAGGAATAACAAAGGATAAGCAAACCTTGATAATTCTTATTGCATTGAATGAAAGATAAAGTACAATCTCCTCTCACAAATACTCCACAACCTTCACCTAAACCCTATGAAGGTTTTAGAACATGATGGAGAGGAAAGAAACAAGAGTAGAAGTCAGCTCTCCCTAGGTATTTCGATATTTGATACATTGGGTGGCTAAGTCTTTATATAGACTAGACCTAGGGCAAACCTTTCCTAAGTAGAATACAACTTGGAGTAGGGAACAAGTCAAGTACATAATAATATTATATTTCCAAGTTTGAATTCGACTAAGGGGGCTTTCCCGCGTGGTCTTCCTTTGGGCTTTTCCTTGCGCTAACCAGCTCCGAATCATGGGCTTCAAGTCCAGATGCGTTCCTTGGATTTTTGTCTTTCCATCGCCTATAATCTTGCTTCCTGTCTTCCTGCTGCTGCCTCGGCATCAGGTCCTGCCTCGGCCTTGTCTCTGCCGCGGCACTGGTTCTCCTGCACAGATATGAAAACGCAGTAAAACGTGCCTTTTTCTATAAATATTATCTATTTAAGTATAACTTCTAAATATATCACATTAAGCACATACATTGGTTCAAGTGGGTAAATATTTGGTGATAAATGCCGATAAAAGGAATATAAAGTGATGGTGTGTTGAGCACTTATCAATAAAGACCTGGAAATTCTATCAACACTAGGGAACTATGTTGTAAAAAGCACGCCTCAAGCGACCGGAGGCGCTCGGAGGCGAGAGGCGCCGAAAAAACGCTTCCGACAATCCAGGCGAAGCGTTTTACGAGAAGCGTGTGCCTCCAACACGAGTCGCCGGAGGCGTGAGGCGAGCGCCTCAAGCGCTTCTTACCGGTGAGGCGCTCTAACAAAAGTCACTTGTGTATTTTTTAAAATATCAATGTTTTAATTAAAAAAAACCCTAAATCCCCCTTTTCATTTTCCTGATCTTACCTTCAATCGACCTTCAAGGAAACCAGTCAACCACTGTCGCCAGCAAGCTTAGGTGTCGTAGCCGGCAAGCCCAAAGGTCACCGCTGCCTCGCCGGAATCTTATAGCCAGGTAACTACTGGGTATTTGATTTCGCCGACAACCAGTGGATATTTTAATTATTTTTTTAACTTTTTTCTTTAATTAATTTACAACCCTTATTTTTTAAAGAAACAGTCGGGGAAATATGTGGGTCTTTAATCAATTTTTTAATTATTATACATATTCGGTAAAAAGAAAAAGATTGTTATTGCTGCTGTTGGTTTATTTGGTATTGCTGGTTTTTATAGTAGCTTTATAAATTCACATATAGAGGTGTAAAAAATTAACATGATTCAAAAATTCGAATGAAATTATAATCTCTTATTAATCGGATTTGAAATCAATTAATCCGATGTTCAATCGTAATCACCATAGATCAGAACAAAATCTAATCGACCCGATTTAAATTCGAACTAAATATAATTAAATTTAAAATAATTTGAACCAAAATATCTATATTATAACTTACCCGAATAATCCATTTGTCATCTCTATGTGTGATTTTTTGTATTTCCGAACGTTGGCTGGCTCCACTAGCCTTGGTTCAAACGTTATTTTCATGATTTTATTTGCTGAAATGGATTAACTGTGGATTATTTTTCTTTTCTTTTAACTTTGTTTTGTTCTCAGAATTTGTTGTTCTTACCTTTCTTTATGGAAAGTGATCTCTGTTTTGCTCATTATAATAAAAAACTAAAGAGGCTATTTATAAGAGTTAAGTATAAATTTTGTTGTTTTCTTATATTATTTTATTTAATTTAAGACTTAGGTACAAATTTAAGTAGAGATATTTTTATCTTTTGATATATATAATATATTATCAAGATTTTATGTACAAAATATATTATATAATTAATTTATAATTTTTAAGAAAAAAGGACGCCTCGTCTACAAAAGGCGAGCGCCTTCGCCTCACGCCTCGGCTCTATGGACCTTTTGTGCCTCGGAGCGCCTCGCGCCTTTTAAAACAAAGTTAGGGAATGAATGGTACATTGGTCTCGAGGTATCAGAGAAAGATCTAAAATGTAGGGGTTTGGTGGAATGGATCCTGCACAGGCAACTTATTTTGCTTAGAGTTCGACCTTACTTTTTAAACCTAGATAATACTTGATAACCTAGCCACGCTTTATTGTCTTAACTACCTTTAGCTAGAAGCATTCAAAGGGGCAAAAAAAAGGGAGTTAACCTTCATTTTTACACTTACATTCATTGATTCACTCATTATTACGACGAGACAGACATATTTCTATCTCACACTAAGCTAGTAAATTAACAAAAAGTAAATCAGGTATTTTGGGAAGAGGGAGCAAGAAGTTATCGAAAATTACGTGTGTGTTTCTAAAAAGCGGGTTCAACGGACAAAGCAAATCTCTTCATCACATTTTTCGATAAAATATATTAGATCTATGTCGAATTGCTAAGGTCGTATTAATCAAATCAAATAAATGAATTTTGTTCTGTTCTGATAAGCCAATTATGATCGGCTTTGAAACAATTCATTGCATTGATATTTATCAAATCCACTATCAATAAACCCCTTTTACCCTCTACCCGTTAAGTAGATTAGAATTATCATTCTTGAGAGCTACTAGCCACTATGAGTCTACCGCATATACTTATATATATAATGTATATAAATATATATACATATAAATAGATCTTATTATTAATGCCAATTGTTGCTGCCTTAATTATATTTTCCTTAAATTAATTTTTTAGGCAGATGTATATTTATGTGGTTTACATTGTTAGGTTTTACATATGAGGTTATATATATTCTAATGAAGCATGTACAAGGACTGTTTGTCTTTTATTTTATGTTATTACAGCTCCATCAAGTGTGCCAAATAGTCAGTCATGCATTTTTAATGCTCTCATTGGTGATCTGACAGTTTGGTTATGGGACAAATAAAAAATAAAACAACATTTTTCTTGTTCTCATTTTTACTTGCCACATATTTTGTCATTTGTCATGTTGAAGAGATATTAAGTTACAAGCTGAAATCATCTTTTGCTCCAGTCATTAAGTAAGCCAAGGTGAATTAGTCAAATTTTGATGTACTCAGTGCCTGTGTAGGGGCATTAATCATAGAAATGAAACCAGGAGACCTTATGTTCCTCTAAGCACCTGAAATGTCTTATAGGTGGCATGTGTTTGGATTCTTTTGTTTAATGAAGTTTCTCCTTTAGGTATTATTATGTCCTACAAACTGGTTTGGATTGCAAAAGGTACCAAATGGACTTGGAATTTCAAGATTATTGAGATTAAAATGAAAAACTTGGCTTATAATCTTAATATCCTCCGTCTTTTGTACAATACCTGTTATTTCAAAACTCAGTTTCTCAATCAATCACATGGCCAAACTGGGCGTTTATTTTCTTTGAGATGTGGATTGCATGGTTTCCTTGTAATTAAACACATATTACCTTGATTATTATATATGAAGTTCCATTGTTGTGTTAACCTTGAAATCTCTCTAAATGGCCTTGTTCTTTTGGAACCAAAGTCTAACTTGTGTTACTTTGTTGTCAAGATGGGAATCCGTATAATTAGATTGTTGGACTATACGACCGTTGTTAAGTGCTTTTATCCAAGTCTATCAAGTATTGAATTTCTTGTCTAATATCCAAGTTTATCTTGTTTACCTATTACGAATTACTTTTACATTGGATGCATAACATGATATCAGAACTTAAGTTCTATTCTATTGCTCTTGTCTTCTTGTGGGGTTGTCAACCCCATTGTCCATATGTAGGCCCTTGTTAAACTACATGTAAGGGGAGTGTTAAGGGATGTTATCCTATATCTATCAGTACTGGGTTTCCTGTGGTTCTATTTTCAATGTTGTCCTTAACCTATGACCAATTGGTTTTAGGTAAGATGCTTACCAGACAATATGCATGTTTTTCTTCATTTAACTTCTTCCTTGCCTGTAAAATATTTTTGATGGAAATGTGTGTCTGCTGAGGGGTTGAAGAACTGCCATGACTTAGATAATAGATTTTTCTGTAAGATAACAAGCTGGCTCATATTTAACCTTTTGATATAGAACTTTTATACATCAAGTATTTAATTAATATTCTCTGTTCTTGCTGCAGTTGACATCGACGACAGATGCAGCTGGAACCATGATCCAGCCTTCTATTCCTGTACAAATTGTGCAATTTATTGTTGCGATGCTTGTCATGGATACCTGGCAGTATTTTGTTCACCGTTTCATGCATCAAAACAAATTTTTGTACCGCCATGTCCACTCCCAACATCATAGACTGGTTGTTCCCTATGCAATCGGGGCCCTTTACAATCACCCGCTTGAGGGACTCTTGCTCGATACTTTTGGTGGGGCCATCTCTTTCCTCGCCTCTGGAATGACTGCACGCACAGCTGTAATTTTCTTCTGCTTTGCTATGATTAAAACTGTGGATGATCATTGTGGGCTATGGTTGCCTGGCAATATATTCCATATATTTTTCCAGAATAACTGTGCTTATCACGACATCCATCATCAACTCCAAGGCACAAAGTACAACTACGCTCAGCCGTTCTTTCCAATATGGGATAGGCTACTTGGAACTCATATGCCTTACGTTCTTTTAAAGAGATCGGAAGGGGGTTTCGAGGTAAGACTAAAGAAAGACTAATCACATTCTGTTGATTTATCTTGTAGTACTAGATGTTCATGCTTCAAACTGGAATAGTTCTTTTGATGAGGTGGTGCTATTATTGAGAAGTTGAATTTGTTTTGTTTTGTTTGAGGCTTTAAGTTCTAGAATCTCTTGATTATGTTCATTGTTCCAATTGTTTTACCAGCTAATATTTGTTTGATGTTACCAGGTCTTTTATAATTTGTGTGAGACTGACTGACTGATATGTGAAAAGTACTGATTTCAGGTTGCTATTATGCTTCATGTAAGAAAAATCAAATGACATTATAATTGGGAATATGTGACTAATATTTTATAATAGCCTTACAAGGGGAGAGAAAGAATGTGTTAAATGATGAACTGAGATTTTGCTAGTATTATGCTTATGCTTACCAGTAATCGCTACAAGAACAAAACCCATCCCTGAATTTGTGAAACCGAACTCGATCCCTCACAATAATCTGTCTCTCATATATCTTTGATACCAGCTTAATCACCTCATGACAATCTCCACATATCCTAAGATTCTTAATTACATGAATTGGGGTTCCTTCACCAGTACTAATCAAACCAAAGGCCACTGCCAACTTCTCACTATGATAACACAGTTGGTTCTCCTTCTCCTCCTCACCTATGTCATGAAGAACAAAACTAGTCTCAGCAACATACCCCAACTCTTTAATCTTGAATCCGATCTCATCCAACTTCGAATATATCTCTTGCCATCTGGTATTGCTCTTATCACCAGTGAAAAACTTGTGCCTCAACCCATCCACCTCTATGTAGCTAAAACCAGGCACCTTCCTAACATCCCTGTTTTTCATTGCATCCCTCACCCTACCAACATCATTCCATCTCTCATGTGCAGCATATATGTTTGATAACAACACAAAATCCCCGCAATTATTGGACCCCATCTCTACTAGATTCCTCGAAGCGATCTCTGCCATCTCCATGTCCTTGTAAATTCGACAAGCTCCAAGCAAACTCTGCCAAAGCACTACGTCGGGCACCATTGACATAGAATTGATAAGATTATAAGCCTCTTTAAGCCTCCCAGCTCGACCGAGCAAATCAACCAGACTCCCATAATGTTTTACATTAGGCTTCACTTCATGCTTCCCCATCGTATTAAACAATCTCACACCATCCTCTACCAGGCCAGCATGGTTACAAGCACACAACACAGCAAGATATGTTACTGCATCAGGCTGCACCCCAGAACTCTCCATTTGCTCGAAAAGTTTAAGTGCTTTATGTCCATCTCCATCCCTCGCAAAGGCCATGATCATAGTATTCCACGTAACAAGACACTTCCTACAACACATGTTGTCAAACACATCATACGCCCTGTCCACAAATCCGCAATTTGCATACATATCAATCAGTGCATTACAAACCTGCACGTTTGTATCAAGCTTTTGGTTCCTTATGAACCCGTGAATTTTTTCACCTTCTTTAAAATCTCCCATATGTGAACATGCCGAAAGAACACCGATAACTGTCACCTCATTAGGCTTTATCCCTTCAACTTCCATTCTCTTAAACAAATCTAACGCTTCACTCGCCTGGCTCCCTTGAGCCAACCCGAAAATCAAGGAATTCCACGAGGCGATATCTCTAAGCTGCATTTCATCGAACACTAATCTGGCATAACTAAGCTTGCCAACTTTGGCGTACACGTCGAGCAAAGTAGTTCCTAACAAAGCGTCCGCTATAAACCCAAAGCGTATTATGTTGGCATGAAGCTGAAGAGACTCCGTAGCAGCCAAGACACGAGCGCAAGCCTTGAGAGTGAAGGAGCAAGTGAGGGCATCCACTCTGAAAGATCCACGTAGCATGGATCTGTACCATGCGAAAGCGACGGAGGGTTGAGGGCTTTGGATGAGTCCGCGGATAATTGCATTGAAGTCATTGGTAAGAGGCCTTGGGATTTTACGGAAAACAGAGATGGCAAAGGAGAGAGAGGCAAAGGGGGCGATGGCACAAACATCGAGGAGCTTGGAGCGAGCTCCGTTGAATTTGAAGGTGCCGGTTGTAAAGATGTAAGCTTGGAGTTGCTTTATGTGGGAGAAGGACGTGCATTTCGGTATGAGCGACTCAAGATTAGCCATTCCATTGATCCTGGTAGTATATGTATACGTTTCACTTACCATGATTTCAAGATTTTCTTTGAGCCTGTTGCCTTTTACCGGTTTGGACGGGGAGAACGAGAAAAAGGAGAAGGATGAATATTCTTTTGGGTAAATTATTTAAATGATCCCCTAATAATTCTATAGTTTCAATTATGTCAGTTTAACTATGTAACTATTTAAATGATATCAATCAAGTTATCTATTGTTAACCTATAACATCTTGAATTTTTGTTTCAAATCCCTAGACTTAAAACTCTAGGGTTTGGGAATTATAATATGAAACCCTAATTAAGAAAATTTGAGAATTGATGAAAATTTAAACAAATTTAGTGACATTTTTATAAAAGAAATTGATATTAAATATCTATTTTCTGGATCCTAAAAAAGAATGAGGACTTACCTTATAATTTATCTAAAATTTTACATATACGAGTCTTGAATCACCATATTCCTCTACTATTTATTTTCATTCACGAATCAAGAAGCGGTCGGTCTTTCTCTATTTGATTTGTGTTCGATATTTTTTTTATTTAATATAATCAATTATATAACGTGTCTTATAAAATATTTATAAATTATAAAATAACATCACACATTAAAAATCATTCTTATAACACAATAAAAAACACATAAATAAAATTATTTATTTATAACAACGAAAGAAAATACACTTTAATCAAAACGAATTTAATCTACTGAATAATATGTTTTTCACGATAAAAAAATACTGGATTTAGTTAAATTATAATCTACGATATAAAACTCTATATCAAAATCAAACACTATACCATCATACTAAACATCATAAATACTAATCTAAATATAACTTAGGTGTAAATCTTATAATACGTGCAAAATATGTAAGATTATATTGAATAGACGAAGGGGTGGTAATTCATCTTCTTAAAATCGATATCGTCTAAAACATATCGATAAACTACATCAGATCTTATATCCATCAAATCCTTAAAAAAATTATTAAACACAAAATAATTTATAATTAATAAAATTATTAGATCTGATAATGAGTAAGATCTTATATCTTCATTGGTAATAAGCTTATGTGCGTATATCTTCATTGGTAATAAGCTTATGCTCGCACACCAGCCATAAGAAGATCCGTATGCGCTGAAGTCCATGTTATGAAAAATTATATCACGGGTCAGTCCCACCACGTGTTTATGAGATCAACTAATAAAAATCATCCACTTTATCAATTCCAAGTAAATCTTCACTTTAAAAAATTAAAAATTAATAAAGTGGATTATTTTTATTGGTTGGTCTCATGAATAACGTGGTAAAACTGACCCATGATATAATTTCTCCCCCGGTAGACATGAATTACCATCTATATTTTCTCTAGTCAAATATAAACACTTGCTCTAGTTAAATTTTAAACATAAACAACTTATTTATTTTTTAATATCTAAAATAAAATATTATAGTTTTTATTTTCGAATGATATAAACTGCATAAGATAAAAACATATTATAAAACTGAAAAACAGGTCCCGTAGAGCTTGTATTTTAGGGGATTATTGTTACAAGTTAATCAGACACTAAATTAGGAAGAGAGTAAAAAATTATTTTAATAAAATTTTATTGAGGATATAATGTCTTTCAATAATTTCATATTTTTAAAACTTAAAATAGCTTAAACTACAAATTTTCATTATATTTTTTTTTAAAAATGAATGAACATTGAAAACTCATTGGATCCATACAGGTAGTGTTGTAAGCAAATGTTCGACGAGAAATCCATTTATGTCCGTTTATTTATTAAACGGACAAACATAAATAAAATTTTATAACACAAAACATACAAGTGGAAGTGTGTGTGGAGCTAAAATGTTAGGCTTGATTCACAAGGAAGATGAATAATTAGACAAATAAATGATAAGGGAGACATACAGACCCTGAAACACAATTTTTTTTAATTGTAACAATCATTAAACCAAGTCTGAAGTTATTACAAAGGTCTTAAACATCATCCAATGATGCCCAAAAAATGGGGAAGAAAAAAACAATCTTACCTCTGCGGTTAAACTCAACAGCAACTTCACGGCGGCATTCAAACTGAAGGATCAAGGCATCCAAAATTTTGGTGGAGCCATTAGTTCTCCATCTGCAGCAGTACCACGTGCAGCAAGCTTTTGAATACGACCAGAAAATTCCTCAGCCTGACATACAAGAATGATGAAACATGAGTCAGAGCTCTTGCTTCAGAAAATCATCGACTCCTATCAATATACAAGGAACATAATTTTCTGTGCTCATTTTGGCTAGTATCAAGATCGTTTCATTGTGTGTGATTTTGATGCAGGTAAATAGGAAATAAAAGATGCATTCCCCACTTTTCCACCCAAATGTTCACTAGTTTCATTGGTGTACATTGCTCCTTTTCACAATTACAAAACTAACAATTGCCTTACCCAACACACAATTTAGGTGGCCAATGGAGACCAGAGAAAAGATTACTAACCTTCTCATCGATCCACATTAAAGATGTTAGTTGATTATTCAAGATTTTGACCACCACATCTAGGGGAGTCATTCCATCAATTGCCTCGAGTTCCCCACCCTACACATATTTGAAGGCAGTTGTCATTTCTGTTGATGTTGTAAAAGCTACTTAGTAGAGCAAGCCAGTCACAACACCAAGGACAATTACCTGACTAGAGTTTACAGTATCGATAATAGACTTGATCTGTTCTGTCATATGCTCCAATTCCCTCTCTACATTTTCAGCCTGCTCAAACCTGGAAAGATGATGAAAGAATAAACTCCCAACCAATACATGTAAAGCAAAGCTCACTTGAGCACAACAAGACCACGCATGGGATAAGAACAAGGTAGTTCTCACATTGCATCCCTTGTTGACGCAGCTTCATCGTCAAGAAGCAATCCACGCTCATCCTTGTAAATACGTTCTGCTTCTTCTTCCATGCTTAGTAAAGCCTTATCAACCTAGGTAGGAAAAGCATACATGATATTCACACTTTTTAACGTGGTTGACTATATCACATTTCACATTTAAGTATTGAACAATCTAAATATCATATTCAAGCGGAAAGCCATGACTAGTACAATAACTATACAGGTACATCTGGATTTTTATATTATGAGTGTCCATGACCTTACCAAAAACATTACGAACTAGTGTCACAATGAACATGAAATACTTTCTATATTTAATTGGACAGAAAAAATTATGTTTATGCATTTGAATATTGAGGAAACTTAAACTAGAAACAGGAGAACCTAGCTCTCAAGTAGAACCTAGAATGAGAAAAGAATCATGGGTCTCAAGTACGACCAAGAATGAGAAACAATCACGGATGCAGGCCTTCAACGTTTACCATCATGCAATAAAATGTTCCCACTACTTTATTTGACTAATAAAAGCTAATGATACTGTATTGAATACACACTGTGATCTTATTTATGAAAAGTTCAAGCATATTGGACAAAAACAAAATTACACGGAATTGACTGTTAAAGTGGGTCAGCAGAGAAGCTACACTCACATGTGAAGCTATGCATAATGAAGCTTCAGCGGGCTCTAAAACTTAGCTAGCTTATTGTTGAAAACATAAAAGTAACAGAAATAAGCACAATAATAATTGCAAAATCATTAACAAGTCATGACAAACAAGTCCTCTTAGAATTAGGAAAGCATTGCTAACCAAAGCAACATAAAATTTGGTAGTTATGTAGAGATTCCTACAACAAAACAGCATTTATAAAAGTTGAAATGTCTCTAAAAAAGTCAAATGCCATGTACCTTTAGTACTGTTGAGTTTAAAAGTTAGCAAAATATATACCAGCAGAAAACAATTGAAATACCTCTTTTTGATGCGTCTCAATTAACTCCAATTGTCGCTCCAAGCTAGATTGGGTCTCAACCACTTTTGCCACTTCTATCTGAATGGGTGTTTAGAATTAGAAGATAAATATACATAAACATACTACATGCTAAATTTTAGGACATGGGAGAACATATAAACCTTGTTAGACTCCAATCTAAATGCTTTGTTGATAAGGCACACAAATGATATCAACGGGAAAGCTACCTCATAATAAAATATAGTACCTCAAGCCTAAGAAGAACATCACGGTTCTGCAAGATTCTCCTGTCCCACTCAGCAATTGCACTAGCCTGCTTTCGAAATTTTCCAGTACGTTCTTGAAGTTCAGCATTCCATTCCTTGATGATCTGCAGCCCCCAAAAGAAAGGCTCATCATCTCAATGATAATAATAAATTAGAATGTAGACAAGGAAAAGATGAAATATACATCATGAATCCACTAAAAAGATACAGTTCATATATCTTCCTCCAAAGTGAAGTTTGAGGAACAAAGGAGAATGAAGATGGTAAGGTTTGAAAGTGGCAGATGAAATATGCTTTTTTGCTTTGCATGTGCTTGGGATATATAGCACATACATCCATTCCCGAATTTGTTATTCTTACAGATGCTTTATAAATATTATTTTACCATTTTCCCTCTTTGTTTTGCTTTGGTTGATCCCAAAAACTTAGCGATGCTTCTACACAGATAACCTAACCTTTCTACTAGCATGGCTAACATAATTGTTCATAGCATGAAATATTGGGAGAAGACATTAAGAAGACGCATGAAAAAGAATGATTTCACATTACAAAAAAAATAGAAATAAAATTACCTCCTCCACTGTCTTTCCTGTTATCTCAGAAGGTAACTTTGGAGTGGTAGATACTGCAGCAGGGGCACTTGAAGTCATTCTATAAGAAAAGTAAACAGAAGTGGAGATGCCACACATTAGTTACAGAAAAATCTATTTCATTGATTCAATAAGAAATTTCACACCATTTTTATTTACAATAACTTAAAGAATATAGAAGAAATAACGCTACTTTTAGAAAAGAAATATTCAGAAAATATAATTATAAACAGAAAGATGTTACCCCGTAAAAAGTAAAGAGGGTAAAACGGGAATAGATCCCATAGTTTAAAACCTTAAAAGATTCTACAATTATTCCAAGCACTAGAGCCTCTAAAATCAGACCAGTTTTAATTAGCACCCACCAAACTAGTAAATATCACAATCAACTCCCATCATGAGTTCCACCAAAGGCAAGTTCAAACATAAAATATGACAGAGTCCCAGCCCTCTGTCTATACTCTGACTTGGACACCCAAAAGTCATTTCTATTTCCCCCCTCACGTTTGTTTCTGTTAAACAATTTAAGATGAAAAAAATTAAAAACAATAAGCGATGTCAAGGAAAATTAGGGAAAGCTGGGGAAGGGAGAAACGATGGGTGTAATATCCCATAAAACAATGTTGTTAAGGTCGCAAGGGGAACTCTAGGCGCTTAAACCCTTGTGTTGCCACAAGCAGAGGGTGGAAAAAAGTTTTAGCCTGAAGTAAAGTGCAACATGTGTGTATATATCTATATATAAAGCTTAAGATATATAATAAACCCCAAACTAGTCTAGTTTAACTACAAAACATTCAATTTTTTATTGGTCAGTATGCATGACTTCCTCATGGTCAACGTTTTCTGTTTAATGCTCAAGTATTACAAAGTACGGAGTTTGATATTACCCTTCACTTGCTAGTAAAGGTATATCAAATGAAAAAAAGAAGTGAGAATAAAAGAAATTAAAGAGAAAATCCATAAAGTGGGGCTTTTAATGCCTATCGCCTTACAAAAAAGCCTGCCTAGGTGCACTAAGGCCTGCACCTGATCAAATGTGCCTGACCTGAAAGGGTCTGTGGCGCTTTTGTTGAATAATGATAAGATATAGGTGTGCCTAGGCACACACATTGACAATACTGGGTAAAATTAATGCCAGCTAAGGGGTAAAACATAAAGGAACCAAAAAGAAACCTAAACATACCCACTACTTGAAGCTACAACAAGTGCTGATGATGTTTGGGCAGTAGTAGTAGTAGTAACAGTAGAAGTTGTTGAAGTAGCAGAACCAGATGCAGTGAGACCTGCGGGATCAGAATTTACATTTGCATAAGGACTTCAATTCACCATTACTTGATCTAGGCACTTTAGAATTCTATGAAGCAGCTGGCTACGGGATGAAAGAAATTTGGAGGAGCAACTTAATAATCATTAGAAGGAAAAAATATTACACACATACACAAAAAAACAGAAAGATGACAAAGGCATTTATGGGAACAAGCAATCCCAGAATATTACAGTATATAAGAAGACTCACTGAATAAGGGAGCAGAGGCAGTGGATTGTGCTTGTGAGGATGAAGGAGCAGATGGTTTTGTTGATGAAGAAAAGCCAGAGAAAGAACCAGAGCTCCCTAATGTACTAGCTGCATTTGTCACACCAAATCCAGTCAAAGAACTCACAGCAGCTGATGAAGAAGCTGAACTAGAAGGTGCAGCTGATACTGTAGCCGTAGAAGACGAAGAGCCTAAATTGAAGGAAGGGAAAGATGGAGTTGAAGCAGCAGTACTACTCACTGCAGGAGTAGAAGCGGTTGTGGTAACTGTCGAAAACAACGGAGCTGATGAGGTTCCAAAGGACAAGGAAGAGGGTTTTGACACAGCTGCACTGGAGAATGTGGGTGCAGGTGATGATGAAGCTGCGTTACCAAATCCAAATGCAGGCTGAGAAGCAGAAGGTGGTGCAAATGAGAAGCTTGAAGAGCTTGATGAAGCAGTTGTTAAAGAAGATGCTGCAGTTTCTGCTGTTATTGAACTGGTAGTGCTCTTCGAAAATGGTGAACTACCCCCGAAAGAGAATCCGGTTGAAGAAGCTGAGCTTGAGAAGCTTGGAAAAGATGGAGTTGTAACTGAAGTAGTAGAAGATGAAGATAAAGAAGAACCAAAAGGGCTGGTGGCAGCAGTAGCTGGTGCTTTTGAAGATGAAAACAAAGTGGAACCACTGTTAACTCCAAATGGGGATGAAGTCCCAAGTGTCCCTGAAAATTAGAAAATTAAGAAGAAAAAAAAGGACAAACTAAGCTGGTTAGTATTAACAGATCAGAGAACAAAAAGGAGAAGAGACAACAAAGAAGTGTATTTTGACAAGGCAGCACCAGAGGCTGTGGTCGCTGTCGATGATGATGAACCTGCATTTCCAAAACCAAAGGCAGGTTGAGAGGCTGAAGAAGAGAGGGTAAAAGAGAACCCTGATGAACTTGATGAAGGAACAGCTGTTAACGAAGTTGGTGTAGTAGAGGCTGTTGTTGATGTTGAACTTTCAGTGCTCTTTGAAAAAGATGAAGTACCCTGGTAGGAGAACCCTGCCGAAGCAGAGAAAGGGGAAGTGGTGGTTGAATTTGAAGCTGAGCTCGGCGATATGAAGCTTGAAAAAGCTGGTGTTGTCACTGACGATGAAGATGAACCAAAAGAGAGAGTAGGATTTGGTGCAGATGAAGATGAAAATAGACTAGAACCACTGCTTGCTCCAAACAGGGATGGAGATGCACCAACCTTTTCTGAGAAACAGAAATTGGAAAAAAAACGTTAGTGGAAGAATACTGCAGCAGAGAGAACTGAGAAGAAAAAAAAAGTAGGGTTCACATGGCTGCACCCGAGAAAGCAGATGCAGGGGTTGATGATGAAGCTGGGTTGCCAAATCCGAAGGAAGAAGATGAACCAAAAGAGAAGCCCGAAGAGCTTGAAGAAGTAGAAGCAGCAGTTGACGAAAGTGCAGTAGCAGAGGTTGTGGTGGTGGAACTCGCACTGCTAGAAGAAAATGGTGAACCAACCGAGAAAGAGAACCCTGTAGCAGCGAAAGGTGATGCAGATGCTGAATTTGAAGCTGAACTTGATGAAAAAATGCCTGAAAACGATGGTGTTGTAGCTGTAGTAGCAGCAGAAGCCAATGAAGACGAAGATGCAAAACTAAAAGGGCTAGTAGTAGCAGCAGCAGTCGATGAAGATGAAAATAGAGAGGAACCACTGCTGGCTCCAAAAAGAGGTGAAGTTGTCCCAAATCCTCCTGAGAATTACAAAAACGCAAAACAAAACTAACAATTGGTCAGATTAAGCAGATCAAACAAACACGAACATCAACAACAATAGCGAAGATAATGAAGATACTGCCACTATCAAACCTATATCATGAAAATGATCGAAAATACAACATGAAAAAAGAAAATTATACCATTCTCTGCTAATCCAATGTTGATTTTTTTAACCTTTCAAAAAAAACAATGTTGATTTTTACAATGTCAAGTAAAATACTAAACAAATCTCAAAATTTCAAATCAGATCTCACTGATATAAATCATAAAAGCAAATCGAAAAGTAAAAATCAAAGAAACGAACCCAAAGAACCGAATGGATTATTATTGGCCATTGCAAACCTCGATCTCACTGACAAATCTCAAAATTTCAAATCAGATCTCACTGACTAGACACTGCGAATTTCAAACATCAAAGCATTAAAAATACCCTCAATATACGCTCAGAAATAGAGAAAAAGAAAACACCAGTAACATACATGAAACTTCTGCGGAAACCCCTTCTAAGAAATTAGGGTTTTGGCTGTTTTAACTTGGTTTTTTCCCTCTCGATTCCGAATTGGATCGGGTTAGAGGTATCTAAACGGGCCAAGTCGGGTCAAATTCTTTCGTTGAAGACTTGAAGTGAATGGGCTGAGATGATCCATAAATGTTTTTTCTATGGGCTTAAAATTAAACCATTGTCTATATTAATATTAAATATTATTTTCGTCCCATTTATAATGTCCATTATTGATTTTTTAAAAGTAAATATTTTTAAAGTTTGACTCTATTTATATTATATATTTTAAATAATTAATTTTTATAAGATATATATTTAAAAATTTCTTGATAAAAGGTTTTTAAAATATATATTTTTATATTTTTATCAATAATAAATTATAAATAATTGTGAGTAAAGTTAAAAAAATTAACCAAAAAAAGTCAATAGTAGACATTAAACTTGGGACGAAGGGAATATTAAATTTGTTTTGGGGTTTATTTTTCTGTATATAAACATTTTACATCAAAATCACATGTGACAATTTTCTCGTAATAATCAAATTTATGTCAATCGATCTAAAGTTGAGAAACATAGTTTTGATACGCCAAATGTAACACTTGTTATCTTGTCCGGATGAATAGACTCTTGAATGATGGATATCATATTGAGTCATCAAAAAAATTCAAATTGAATATATAATATTTACGGATAATTTTAAATACTTTTATGATGTATATGCATTATACAACCTTATATGTTTTAATTAAGTTACGGTTCAAATTTCATGCCAAATAGAATTAGATTACACCTTCAACTAATCATCATATAAAATTAGGGACAAGAATATAAAGATATAAATTTATAGGGACTAATGAGAAAATAATAGCATCATGTTGAAACTAAACATGATATAAGCAAGCTTGAAATATTTTACGTTAAAAGAAAATTCTATAAACCGAATTAATTAATTTTATATTGATATCTGAATAATCCGTACAGATACACAAACTCATTAAAATTTTTAGTGACCAAAATGTGTATTGATATATAGATCTTTGTATTGATACGCCTTTGATTATATTGATATCCTATACTGAAATGTAAATTTGAATATACAAAACAGTCTTAAATCGCTAAAAAACATTCTCAAACATGCCAAGTATTAGGGGTGTTCAGAATTACCTGACCCGATTGACTTGACTCGATGACCCGAAACAAAAATATCGGGTAATACCCGAAAGAAAAAAATTATCCGACCGGGCCGGGTACCCATCCCGAGAATTAATAGGTCGGGCTTGGGTCGAAAATTTTGAATTCCCGGGTACCCAACCTAACCCGATTAGTCATATATATATATTAGTTTTAAATTATATTTTTATTCTAGATTTCTTTAATATTTATACCTAAAATTAAATTTAAATCTCTAAATTAGTTTTATGTTTGTATTATATACTTTTTAGGTTTTAAAAATTTTAAATATATTTTTATTAATTTACTAATACCGAAAGAAAAAACGGGATTAATACTTTTAACGTCATTTTAGTGATAAAATTTAATAAATATAGATATATATATAAATTTATGTTTGGTTATGTATTTTATAATTTTTTAAAACTTATATGTTTAATATGTAATTTTTTAATTTTAAAATAAAAAATAAAAATTATAAACCGGGTACCCGTTATCCGATTAGTCGGGTACTCGAGTTTTACGAGTACCCGATAACAAATATCCGGTTTAAATGGGTCAGAACGCAGACCAATTTTTATGACCCGAAGGAACTGAGTACCCAGTTTTTTAGGTACCCGAGCATACTTCTACTATCGAGCATTCACCAGGCAAATTTTATTACATATAAATTAAAGGATCTAGAGGAATGTTTTCTAACTTGCATAAACATCATTTATAACAAAAACTAAGAATGTCTAAATATACAGTTATGGTCTAAACATCAACCCGAACCAAAATTTCAAACTCTTCTAAACATAACTAAGCACAAATTCTCACCACATCGATGATCAATTATTCAAGCATCAAATACTCAACTATATAATCAAGCATACTTAAAAAATATAACAAAGTTTTAAATATTTAACTATACAATCTAACATACTTAAAAAACATAACAACATTATAAACTAAATTCAACCATGACAAAATCAATCAACTAAACAACAATTAAAAAGGAATTCTAACCCATAATATAAATTTAAATAAAAAAATTTATCCATATTGTCTTATTACAATCAAACAAACAAACAAGTCCTCACATACTTAAGATATGTTGAGTGTCTTAAATGTTCTCTTGTTTTGGTAAGAGCCCCAAAATGTTTAATTCTCTACAAGAATACAACAAGAGAATAATGCCCAGTAAGTGTGCTATACAAATATCACATCAATGCTTTTATAAAATTAATATCCTAGTGTTTCAAAATCTCAATAAAGATTAGAGATGGGTACGGGTCGGGTCAGATTTTTGGTCCATCCGAACCTGACCCGAACACAAATACCATAAATCTGACTCCCACTCGTCTTGATTTTTTTTGAAATAATTCAATCCGACCCGACCCGAAAATAAATACCATAAACCCGACTCCGACCTGACCTGACCCAACCTATAGGAAAAAAATTTAGGGACTAAATTGTAAAAAATATGGGGACTTAATTATAAAAAATATAAATTTAAGGACTAAATTATAAATAAAAAATTAATTTTAATGACCTAATTATAAAAAATATATAGATAGAAGACCATTATTATAAATATCCCTACAAAATTATAGAAAAATTACATATTTAGTCCCGGGTCGGGTCAGATATTTTACACCTTAAACCCGGCCTAGTGCCTCTTCAAAAAATCACCCGACCTAACCCGATCCCGATTTTTTTCATCAAAAAATTTGATCCGATCAAACCATATTTGATCAAAACCCGATTAGACCGGGTAAAATATTCATCTCTAATAATAATGTACATTTTTTGATACATGATTACTTTAAAAATCTTTTTTACAGTAATTTTATTTTATCAGATTCTTGAGTTATATTAGTATTTTACTGAGTCTGACTACTTATTTAAAATCATTAACTATACAATTTAAAATTTTAAATCATGTGATTAAAACTCTATCCTATAAAAATATAATTATATTAGTAGTTTATTCGTCTTCTTCTTTTAAAAAAAATCTTTTTAATCTCTCTCTTCTTTTCGTATTCTACCATTTATTATTTTTTTCAAAGCCAAAAACAATAGAATCTTTCTTTTTTAATCTTTCTAATCTTTTCGTACAATCCCAATCCATTATTATTATATTTTAAAATTAAAAACAATTGAATTTAAGAAAGAGAATTAGGGATGGTAATTGGACGGGACGGGTTTTGGCCGCCTCGACTCTGATTTGATTTAGTAACGTTTAAATCCGACCTCGATCCGATCCGGGTTAAAATATTAATTTACCCGTTCTGTCCCGCACTGATATATTATTTCTTAAACTCGATCCCGATCCAAAAAATTTTAAAAATTAATCTTTATCGACGATAAAAGCTAGATTCAATCAATCCTTTATCACAATCATAAATTATGATTTTTAATTAACTTTAAATTTATGTAAAAAAATAAAATAAAATTTAAATTACCCACATGTTAAATTACATATTAAAAGAAAAAAACTTGAATCATCGGCTGACAAAATCGAATATATTAAAACTTGAACAACATCTAATAATTTTTTATTATAAAAACAAACTTCAAAAAGTATAAAAATACTTAAAACCCAAAAAGCGTTTATGTATGATGATATTTTTTATAAATATAATAAAATATATAAAAATATATCGGGGCGGGACGGGGAATTTCAAACAAATACTCAAACCCAAACCGATCCGACTCAATGATTTCTAAGTCCCGCCTCGACCCCCGAAATTTAAAGAGAAAAACCCGATCGGGTCGGAGCGGGGCGCACCGGGTTGGATCGGGGATGAGTATTTTTGCCATCCCAAAAGAGAACAACTAAACCCAAAGAAGGGATAAGTACTAGGGGTAGGGGTAGGCAAGACCAGGTACCTGATTAATTTACCTAGAATTGGTCATAATCTCGGTAACTATTAATTCCTGAAAATTAGAACCGATCTTGGTCCCGGTCAGATTAGATCCTAAATTTCAAGAATTGATCCCTATATTGATGAAAATCAGTAACAGTACCGGGTACTCGATTAATTAATTTATTATTAAAAAATTAAAAAAAAAAACTCTAACTACTACTAATAATATTAAATAACAAAGTTAGAATGTTGTAAACTTAAAGGTTGAAGCCTTAAAACGAGTCGCACTCATAATATTCATCATAATTTTCATATATAAAGAGAAAAAATAAACTAAAAAACTCAAGATACTGGATACCTACCGGATAATAGTCTAAAAAATTAAGATCTAATCTTAGTCCTGTTTATAATCGGGACCTGAATTTTGAATTTGATCCCGTCGAAACCAACTCTAAATAAAAATCTATCAAATCCAACCGAGACTGAAACTAGATAATCGAATTTTTTATCCGCCCTAATAAGCGCTATATTTAGAAACAACTAAATGCATAATACTTTAAAATATAGAGACAATGGATTCAAATGAAACATTTACATAGACTAAAGAGACATACACTTCGCGGATTTCAGTGCCTAATTGCAGGGATTAAATCTGTTATTGTATTAGACTATGTCATCGTGTTTGTTTTTTTTTTTTTTTAATTTGAGACGGTTAAAATGAAACTAATAAAAAAATCAAAATTGTTACAAAAATTATAAAAATCATAGTATTAATATTTTAGTATATATCAAAATTTTTATACTTTTTGTAAGAAATTCGATATATATCAAAATTCTTATATTTTTGAAAATTTTAAATTTTTTTAAGAAATTCAGTATGTACCGAAATCCTTACACTTTTAAAAGTTTTATTTTTTTAACTCAATATATACTGAAATCCTTACATTTTTTTTTATAAAGTTCGATCTATACAAAAAAATCGATACTCTTATAATTTTTATAACAATTTTAATTTTAATTCTGCCTCATTTTAATCTCATTTTAGCCTGACTCACCCTAGAACTTCCCCGATGTCACCATTTCAATTAGGTTAACGGTAAAATTAATGTCCGATTATTAAAATAGAAATGAAAATAATGTTAGTGACGTTTTCGTCAAACAAAATAGTTTGATGTCTAAAATAGAAAACATACAATAATATAATGAGTACTTATGTAGTTTACCCTATATTTTAAGCATTGCCGGTGCCTTAGACTATTCTTCCAGCACAGTTTACTAGCTATATTTTGCGTAGTTAACACTGCGATTCAAAGCTCAAGATCCAATCCAACATCCTTGAATCGCAATCTCTGCAACGAATCAGACCAAAACCAAACCAGTCTTGTGTAAGAAACCGTACTCTTCCTCTCTTCAACACAACCGTCAACGCCATGCGGTGGCCGGCGGTGAAAACTGGGGGACTGGGGATGACGGCAGTGGCATACGTGGCGATAGACTACCTACGCATTCTATCCCCAACGTGGCACGAGCGTCTTCAACCGATTCTCTGGTCTTTGCTTGCTCTCGTTGCCGTCACGCGCGTCCCCTTTTATCGTCACTGGAGCGCCGAGTTTCGAGCCGCGATCCCGTTCCTTGCTTCGATGATATTCATGCTCTCAGCTCTCCTTTTTGAGGCTCTCAATGTTCGTTTTGTTACGGCTGTTATGGGCCTCGATTGGCACAAGTACGATTACTTGCTTCTTGTTCGCGTTGAAATTGGAATATACCTAGATGTTGAATCACCTAGAAATCGATGTGATTTTAGCTGATATCTACATTTCTTTGCTTTTGATTATGTGGCTCATGTTTTTTGCGGGCTTCAGTTTCATCGATATAATTATTTGGTGCAGTTTACGAAAGTCGTTTGGATCAGAATACCAGATTTATTGCTTGCAATGAGAATCTCAAATGCTAATCATGGAAAGATATGTGTTTGACACTAAAATAAATGCTAAGTGATAAGAGTGATCAGCTTTGCTCCAGGTGTTTCATGCCTGGATTTTGTTTCTTGCCTTTTTTAATTTGTCAACATACAATATGAGTAATGATAAGTTGCAGTTTGAGAAGCATTTTCCAGTATATCTTGAGCTTTAATTAGATGACATTTATGATTGATCTTACTTGGTTTTCATGTGACTTTGCCAATGACTTTTCATAGATTTCTTTCCAAAAATGAATGCAATCTTTACATGGCTGTAATAAATAGAGCTTTAGATGCCAAACTAGATTGCCTTATGACTCATCGTCCGTTACTGTTTTCTTACACCATATTTAAGAATGTTTTAAACCAAACAAATGATAAAATAGTTAGAAAGATTCATCACATTTTGATTGTTGAAAAAGTCTTGTATGGATAGAGTTCTTACGTATTTAGGGGTTTTCTGCCATACTTTGATCTCTGATTTTCCTGCAAGGCTATTATCGATTCTGTTAACCTAAAAACATAAACTTTAAATATACCCTTTACTCTCATTCTATATGTTTTCCTTTTGCCATTCTTCTTGGATACTTCATCCCTTTTGGCGTGATGCACTTGCCACTGGTAGTTTTGGGACAGTAACTACCACGTTTGTGCTAGTTATCTGCCTGCTCCAAATTTATCAAAATAGTATGCATGCATTCAACTGATGCTCTTCATTCCCACTGTAATTTCTGTGAAAAGTATCCCTTAATTGGAGCCAGCAGTGGTTCTCTGGGTTTATATGAGGAATTTGTATCATTCTTCCATGATCATGGTCTTAACTCCTTTTTTAAGTTCTTCTATTTCACCTGAAAGGCAATAATCGTGTTTTATCATCTTTTATAGAAGTTGCATATGGATGGAAACATTACTGTATAGTAAAGTTTAATTTCCCACTTTACAAAAATGAATTTAACAGAGGAAATAGATGAAGAATTGTAGCATTGTTACTCTTCTCTTGAAGTTTGATTTGAGAAATATCATGTGAAATTGTGAATCATATTGTAACTGCATAATTGGTACGTACAAATGAGATTTAAATAATTGACCATTTAAATGAAGATCTTCACCATTGTGTAATGACTTGAAATGTATATATGTATGTATCAGAGTTGACAGTAGCATAGGATGTTAAATTTCTGCATTATTTGCTTTGTGTCTTGGGAACTAAAACAAAATCTTTCTTTTCTTAGATTGCTTCATCTGTAAGTATATGTTTAGCTTTTAATGAGACCATTGATCAAATTGATAATATTTAACAGGGGTAGGCCTCCTCTTCCTGATACTGGTCAATGGTTGCTCCTGGCTCTAAATGAGAAACTTCCTGAAGCAGTTGTTGAGATACTGAGAGCTCACATCATTGGGTTGCACCATTACTTGATGTTATTTATATTGTTGGCCTTCTCTGTACTATTTGACTCTGTAAAAGCTCCTGGTCTTGGGTTAGGTGCACGATACATGTTTACCATGGCAGTTGGCCGACTTTTACGTGCAATAACTTTTGCATCTACAATTGTGCCATCAGCACGCCCATGGTGTGCTTCATCTCGCTATGGTATCATCCCTCGACATCCTCATCGTTGGGCTCAGAAATATTATGTTCCTTATGCTGCTGATACTGACGCCATTCGTCAACTAATACATCGAGATATGGCATATGGTAACTTATATATCTATATTTCAATGCCTGTATTATAAGATGTTGTTTAATTCTTATTTTTATCTATTTGTTTTTTCTTGTCTCTAGAAGTTTGTATTAAACGTTTTCCTCTTGTTTGCAGTTGATACTAGCAACTACACTGTGGACTACCATCCGGATTGGGGTTCAATGAGCTTCCTAGTAGATTTTCTGCGACCCACCACATCAGAAGGATCTTCATGGTACAATCTTCTTAAAATGGCTGGGGGCGGTTGCAATGACCTTGTATACAGTGGCCACATGCTTGTTGCTGTACTCACTGCTATGGCATGGACGGTATTGTTATAATACATTCAGAACCAATTATCTATTCTTCTAATGGCTGTTGTCAGATCACAAATGATCAAGTCATATTGGCCTTTCAACATCTTAAATTGCAGGAGGCTTACGGAGGGTATAGCTCAGCTCTTATATGGCTTCTTGTTATGCACAGTGCTCAGCGAGAAATACGAGAGCGCCACCATTATTCCATAGATTGTTTAGTTGCCATCTATGTGGGTATTCTTCTTTGGAAGATGACTGATTTTATCTGGTCAGCTAAGGGTGGAACTAGAGATAGCAGACTCGCTAAGCTTGGGAAAATTCAAGGTAGACTTCTCCAAGCTGCAAAGGATTCCGACATGGATGAAGTAAGGGAGCTTCTCAAAGATGTTGAGCTGGGGAATCAAGAGGGCCAGAAACAAGGACCAAGCAAGGTTATGTGGTTGTTTGCTAGCGGGACTATTCTCTTCTCGCTTACCATCGTCATTTTAGCCTTCACTTTGACAAGCGATGGCTGAACCTTATACTACGGTTTCGAGGCCGGAGATGGCAGAGGTATGTATGATTTAATTTCCACTTTGACTGGATGTTGTGTACCCATTGAACCACTAGAGTTTTGCTGTTACATATGAAATCCAATTGTACTATCTGGTTAAGGAAGCCAATGTTTAGCTCGACTTGGCCTTGCTTTGTAAGGTTCTAAGAGCTGTTGCCTTCACTCTCCATTGATTTATGAATTTTGCTTAGTACCACTGTGATACGAATTTTGCATTTTTTTCCCCTTGATTTCAGTACACACTGTGAATAAACTTTCATAAATAGGGTAAAGTACACAAATGACCATTAAACTATCTTAAATATTATAAAACTGTCATTAAAACATTTATTGCTCTGAGTTTGAACATTCACTCCATTACTAGACGAATCTTTTCTTTACTATCCCAGCTTCACTCTCCGAACAAATATAGTATAAAAACTCATGCAGGGTCTCATTAAAGAAAGCTTCACAGGATTCACCCAAAATAATAATTCGATCAAGTCTGTGGCAAATCAAAGTGAAAATTCTAAACCCCCAACGTTAAATCCTATCACCAAATTTTATCAAACGATGAAATAATCTACTCTAATACTCAGGTTTAAATCACTTTATTCGTAAGGTGTGTTTAAATAGGGATGTGCACCGGAACATGAATCCGACGAATTCTGATCTGACTCAATCGGATCGGGTCGGATTTTTTTTTAAAAAAATATTGGGTTCGGGTCGGTTTGAGTTGAGTTTTTTTAGGTGTTTTTGGGTTGGGTCAGGCTCGGGTTTAGGGTGGAAAAAATCCGACCCGACTCGAGACTAATAGTGTAATTTTTTTTATATATTTTAGGGATATTTGCAATAATAATTTATCTTTATATATATTTTATACAATTAGGTCACTAAAATTAATTTTTTTACAATTAGGTCCCTATTTTTTTTTTACAATTAAGTCTCTAAATTTTAATTTTTTTAATAATTCAAGTCGGGGTGGATTTTAAATCTTAAAAATCGGGTTGGATCGGGTCAAATTTTTTTCACCCTAAAACCAGGTCGGGTCAGATGACGGATGAAGAGTATGATTTTTCGAGTCGGATACGGATGGACCGAAAATCCGATCCGACCCATACCCATCTCTATGTTTAAATCAACTGACTCAGTCACTTCACCGCCAGTTCTTAGTATCTCAACTTATAAAACCCATATCTGTTGCTCATTCCCAAAATCATGAACCAGAAAATGCAACAAAGCAAAGTAGAGAAAATCCAAATCCCAAACCCCTCAGCTTGCCTTTTCTATTTGTATGAACAACCGTTGTGTCTCCTACCCCAGACCAGTAAACCTTCCTCGCTTCCCTCCCTCGTATTGTAATCTATTCACACAGCGTTTCCTAAGATTACATAGCTCTGAATAAACTCTTCGTGTACTACCCGTAAGGCCACCAAAACCAAACCAAGATTCTAGCTAGATGGTCCGCCAAAGTGACCACAATTGTATTGTCAAATAACTACCGTACAACATCCATGGTACAACAAAAACAACATGATGATAATCGTCCTCTGAAGGCAAATGATCCTGGTCAATAAGATTTATTTCCTCTAAGGGATTTTATATTGTATGGACCCTATTCAGTAATGTCTTATAGTCAATTGTCTTCTCCAACAGATAAATAATCACCGATTTTGATAACTTTTCAGTAATAGATTATGAACTATCCAAAAACTGAATATCAGAAAGTGCATCGATAACTCTCAGATGTTCAAATCCTATTAGTGTGGGATCATTAATACAATTTGGTATTTTATTAATCAAAAAGTTAATTTTTTCAGTTTAAATGCAAAATAAGTTTAAGGGTCGCATTGAAATTTTTAAAAACGTTTGAGGGCCTAAGATAACATTAAGCCAATTTATATTTTCTGAAAGTTGAATTATTTCTCGTACCTTTAAGCAATAATTGTACCACCTCTTGGCTCTTAGATCATTTGGAATTGGATCCCATCAAATCATATTGTGATTAAACTCTGAATCCATTGTTTCAAATTCCCACCAAACACATCCTTTCCTTCAGACTACAACGGGTAACCTCATTTCCAGTTGCGTTTCTTCAAAGAGGAAACGCGCCATGGCTGCCGCCGCCGCAAATCGCCGTCCGTTGAACTCGGGTTCAAACCCTAAGCCCAGCCGCTTTGTCTTCTCAGCCAATTATCCTCCCAAAATCTCTCTCACTCCCGATCAATTCAACTACTGTTCTGAGGCTCTCAAAGTCTTCTCCGAGAAGCTGCAGGCGCCCTTCGAAATCTACCGCGAATTCTCTCAGTTGCAGGTGCTGTTTATCTCTTTTTTTTCATTTTAAAATTCTTTTTCCGAAATGGGTTATTAATTTTGTTTTACTATTTGTAGGCAAATAGGGTTACACCTTCGGAGATGATGATGAGATGCACAGTCGGTCTTAACGGTGTCAACATAGACAAAAATAGATACTCTGATGTCGTACCATGTACTTAAAAAAGTTTATTTTTCTTTCCAAAGTAAATTGCCTTAGTCGTTTGAATGATTAGTCCGTAGTAAATGATTAAGAGTGTTTCTTTCTCTCTTTTCGGTTAATGTGAATTGTCTGAGTACTTGCTTTCAATGGTTTCAGTTGACGCTAATAGGGTAGTTCTTAAATCCTCAAAAGATTACAGACCAGCTGCAATGGGCTATATCAATGCTAGCTTTGTAACGGTAGATTCCTATGTTCTTTGTGTTTTATTTGAAATGAGTTTATATAAGGTATTTGAAATTTTGTTCCTGGAATTGACCTATTTTGATTGTGTTATTCTTGAATGTAGACTTCTTCTTCGGAAAGCATCTCTCAGTTTATAGCCACACAAGGTCCCTTACCTCACACATATGAGGATTTCTGGGAGATGGTTATCCAATGCCATTGCCCTGTCATTGTTATGCTTACTCGTTTGGTTGACAATTATAAGGTACTTAATGTCATTGCCCTTGAAAGTGGTTGAGTTTGACTACATACTGTTTCTATGTCCAAAATATGCATGGTTTCCTTCCGGGCATGTTTCATTAAACCAGAAAAGCTTCACCAGTCCTAAGTAATTGGCTTTAGATGTGTGTGCATGATAAAATTAAGTATGAACTTCCCCCCTTAATATGACCTAGGTGATGATTATTTGTTTCATTTCCATTATTATAGTTAGGGCTTAGCTCTTGCTTGTGTTTTTGATAGTCATTGAGAACATGTATGCTCATACCCTTTTCTCTCTTTCAAAAAGAAAAGTGTTATTGATTGATATAATATGAAGTGACCATATTGGTTTCTATGGGGATAATAATCTCTGGTTGTGCTTTGTAGTGTAATCTCAATAGGAGAGAACAATTAGTAGGCAACTTTGTTTATTTAGTCTTTATGCTTGTTTTTGTTTACTAATTATTGCACATACTTTTCAACAAACAATATGCATTTTACTCATGAAGTTATCATCTGAACTAGTTGATTTTGATGTTATTATTTTTCATTGATGATAGAGAGTTTTGCATAATATATTTACCTTTTCACTTTTTGATTGAGCATGCACAATTTCATGTTTTTGGTATTCATTTGGATTTTTGGTTTCATTCTTATTAGAATTTATGTGCAGACGGTAAAATGCGGAGATTATTTTCAAGCAGAAGATGGTCCTAGACAATTTGGCAATATCTGTACTGATACTAAATGGATACAAACGACAAAAACGTCATTATTGCTGCGCAACTTGGAAGTAAAGCATAAGGAGGTATACGACAGAAACGTCATTTTTGTTATTCTTTAAATGGAGCTCGCTAAAGAGCTGCTAATTATGCTTTTTTACCAAATTTACACTACACTGGTGTGGTTTAGGAAGAAAATAGCTGCAATCAAAAGAAATAAGGCTGAGAAACGAATAAGATAGAAGCTAATACTCTAGAAAAATAACCGGTTATAAAACCCCATAGATTTTGAAGTCTCTTAATTCCAACAAATAACAAGGTTCATTGTAAAGCTATTTTACAGCTTGTACTATGGTTACAAGTAAAATTTTAATCCTAATCCTATATTTAAACCTTAAATAACTAATAATTCTAGCAATCTGTTTTCATCTTGTTTACTTCTCTGTTTCAATGGAGTATCAGAGCCAAAAACATATATTTAAGGATCTCAATTCTCTCTCTATATATTTCTTTCAATTTTATAGAACTCTAAAAGAAATTTTTGGTGCATACTTGTTTTCTCGTTTTCTTCTCTCACACTCTAATAAGAGTTAGAGCACCACATCGGCCAACCCCTAAAGTCTAGTGGTCATCTAGTTTGCACATAAGCCTCATGTGACATCAATGTATTTTACATTCTTCGCACGACACTCACTATTAGAGTTTTTATTTAATGTGTAAATATAGTTTATTCCTAATCAATAGTTTAGACTTACTAGAAGTTTTATTTAAACTAGGAATAAATATTATTTAAATTAAAGATAAAAGTATAGTTTTAGATATATTAAAACTCTATATTAGTTTATTTAAAGGTTTACTTTGTATACATTTAATGATTAAGAATAATAAGAAAATACAGAGAAACACTTTATTCTCTTTGAAAAATATCTTATTCATTTTCTTCAAATAACAAATCCCTAACCACGGATCACACACAAACCACCATTATTCATTGCATCTACACCCCTTTCTCACATGGTATCAAAGACGACAACAATCTTGATGTCATCACCACTATTGCCATCTCTAATCTGAAACAAATCGAGGATCTGATTTTTTCGATGCACATCATTTTTCTTTTCCATTGTTGTCATTAAGCCTCACTCGTTCCTTGGCTTCTCACTCGTTAGAATCTTATATCTCTAGTGAAATTTTTACTTGTTTAATTTTATTGTTTTGTTCTCTATTTAATGGTTCTATCTTAGCCAATCAAAAAGATAAATGAAAAAGATATTTGAGGCCGGTGCCTGATGTTGTCTTGATGATTAGCTAGGATGTTCGACTGTGTTTATTTGGTTGGCTGCAGGACATTTGTTCATTCTTCTTCTGTTTTGCTTACTGAGTAGGATTTGGTATAGTTACAGTTTGGTGTTTGTCTAGGCTTATTTTGTTGATTGTCTAGGGTTGATATTTATTTGTAATATTGGTTTGTGGAGGTTCATTTTGGATGAATAAAAACACCATTTATCCAAAAAAAATGATAATGACAAAAACTCTTGTTTCTCGCAATATAATGACTGACGTCTCTCCATCTAATAACAACATATTTATGTTATTATATTGAAGTTTATTTCAGGTAGATTAATATGCATATTGGTCACTTTAGGAGTTACTTGGATTGGTATTTCTTTCCTTTTGAGGTATTAATTACCTAAATTACTTGGAGTTTAATCCCATATGAATAACTTGTTATTAGTACCCTTTTCTCTAGTAGCCTTGCAACAGATTCTGAAAGACTTGTAAGCGGGATATATTATTAATTTCTTGTTTAGACTGGGTTAGAACTGTAAATTTTCAGTAGTTTATTGTTTATTTGGTTGTCCTTTTTTGAAACAGTTTTGAAAAAAAGATTGGTCAAGATTTTACAGCCTCTGCTCCCATGATAGGGAAAAAAGAAAAAGATTGGTGTATAGTACCTGTAGACATTGCGGGAACTGTAAATCTACAGTAAACTGATGGTTATTGGCCATCCTTTTCTAAAATAGTGCTGAAAATGAATCATGGGGAAGATTTTAAAATTTCTTCTCCCGTTGGAAAAAAGGGAAAAAAACTCAACTGTTGTATTGCATGTTTAATGCAAAACTTTTCTTTATTTATAAAAGAATTGAAAAGTAATTACTTCTTCTTAGTCATATAAGGAACTATTGTCCTGATTCCTTTGGATATGATTTTGCAGTCAGAAGACCCACCACTATCTGTTTTACACATTCAGTATCCTGAGTGGCCTGACCATGGAGTTCCCACTGACACTCTTGCTGTCCGTGAAATATTGAAAAGAATATTACAAGTACCAGTAAATATTGGCCCAATACTGGTGCATTGCAGGTTAAAACTCATATTTATTTTAAAATATGATTCAAGGGTTCTGAGTCTGTTATTTGTCTGCCTGAGACAATTTCTCTGGCTCAGTGCAGGTATCGGGAGAACTGGAACATACTGTGCAATTCATAACACTGTCCAGAGAATTCTCATTGGGGACATGTCTTCACTAGACCTTGTTAATACCGTATCTATGTTCAGGTCCCAGCGCATTGGAATGGTTCAAACCATGGTATTACTTTCATGTCTAGAAATTCAGTTTTTAATTTGAGAGCATCTGATTTCCATACACTATTTCGAAGCTGCTGAGCTACTAGGATACTCTAAGTTCCTTAAAAGGGTCAATAGACATATGTAAATCAAGGTCAGACCTAATGCTAAGGATGCATGAATTTTATCAGGGACTTTTCTGCAATCAAACAAAAAAAGAGAAAAAAGCAACAAATTACATAGTTCATTTTATGTAGTAGTTGGCTTATTGGTTAGAAAATTTTGAAGCATTTATTAAAGATATCTTTGCATTTAAAGTATAATTGCATCAAAAGTGTTCCACGGATAGCTGTAATATATCCCCACTGTTTTCTGTTATGTTGTAGAATTTAATGAAAGCATTTATCTTTGGCAAGTAAAGATGCTAGCCACGGAAGAACTTGGAGCTTAAATAGTTCCCCCACCTGTCTTAGGTGAATTCCAGCAACGGCTGGGTTTTAATACTGATTTCCTTTACAGAAAAAATTGTAGAGATATTAAACTTCAATATTGTTTCATTACTCGATGTTTTATTGTTCATTATGTTTAGCTTACATTGGAAAGGATGGGAATAGGATAGCACTTTTGTTCCATCTTGAATAAACTTTAGTATTACAGAAGGAATAAATCTAACATTTCTTCTTTAGACCTATTTGTTAGAAGCAACACCGGAAGAAATAGTTTCTGATTTTGTCATGATGAGAATTTTTGAACAAGCTCATCTACCTTTTTTTTTCTTCACATTCCTGTTTTTGAACTTTCGAAGTTTTGACTTTCTCTACCAACCATTCAATAGGATCAATATTTTTTCTGCTACAAAGCTATTGTTGATGAATTGAAGGACCTCATCTCAGACTTCAGAACGGAACACAGTTCAAAATGGTATGTATATCAAGTCTGTTGAATTTCAATGAGTTTTTCCTGATTTTTATTACATTACAGACTATTCTAGTTTTTTAAGTTAAATTCCCCCCCCCCCCCCCTTTTGTTGAAACTTGATGCATTAAGTCTATAAAATATATTTGCTAATTTTTATTTTATTTTTTGGGGGTTAAATTGGCAGCTAGATGTCCCAACCAAAGCTGATTCCAGGTAAGGCTACTAGAATTTAGCTATTTACCTATTTCTCAACAGTTGGAGAACTGCATAGCTTTGCTACTAAACTTTCTTGGGTTGACATGGCATACTGGAAGTAAATAGCACTGCAAAGTTGACTTTATTTTCAATGTTATTGAAGTTGGTTGAAAAATTAGCAATATGAACAAAACTGAACTGTTTTATCCAGGCAGGACTCCATTCTTTGCCGAGATTGTATTCGGTTGTGAACCGCTGAGAAGAATAAGATATAATATCAAAACTGGTATTTCAACCATAGAGTACTTGTTGATTAAGCATTTCTATGTTAACAATACTTGTATTTATCTATTTCAATACAGTTGTTTGTACAACCATTATATTTTCTTTTGGTCCAGTTGTTTGTACAACCATTATATTTTCTTTTGGACAAGCACAGAATTCTGTTCTTGTGATTTGAGCACTACTAGAATTTCAGCTGCTGTCAACATTGTTAGAGAAACTGCAAGTAGTTTTCTTTTCTTTTCGATATAGTGACAATTGTTGAATTTCAGGGTTTGGTTCCAGTAGCTATGGATTATATAAATCAAGGAATCCATTTGGATAGAACCCCAAATAGAAACTGTTTATTTGTTTAATCTAGCTTGATCACAGGTTTATCCATGATTATGTGGAATCTGTTTTCATTCACCCGGGCACTCGAGAAATTATATCATGAACCCTTTCCACCACGTTAACCGTGGTTTTAATTAACCAGATTCATCCTTCTTATTTTTTAGGGTGAATTATCATCTCTTTCTTACTTATAATAGGTGAGTGAGTAATTATTAGGTAATTACTTAAATATGAACGAACCTGATTATATAGACCACGGATGACGTGATGGAAAGGGTTCATGATATAATCTCTCCGGCATTAGACTTTGTCCATTAATACGATTGTAAAGTGTCTGTACTGATAACTTTACCAGACAGCTAATGAGGTCAATCTTTAGAGTTTGGACATTTATGAACTCAACGGCTTGATCAAATACGTTAACACCATGCAAACCATTTTGCCATATATAGGAGTAGGCATATGATCGAGTCCAATAAATACATATATATATATATATATATATTTAAAGAGTTGTAATATATAATTATTTTTTAAAATTATTTTGAGTTGAGTTGTTTGAGTTTTTGTTCAAATTTAATAATAAACATATAATGTTATGATATTAACTAGTTTGAATTTATTTTTTTATAATAATCATATACAATAAACTTTAGTTTACACAAATTTTTTAATTTTAGAGTTTAAAGGCTTAGGTTAAGGTTTAAGTTATAGGGTTTAAGATTTAAGGTGTTAATGTTAGGGATTTAGATTTTATAGTTTCAATATGAAGGGTAGAATATTTTTTTTACGTATATAATGTATCTATCTATCTATTTATAGAAATACTTTAATATATAAATTTAGATAAGCTTTTCAATTTTAGGGATTTAGAGATTTAGGTTATGGTTTAAGAGTTTAGGTTTTAGTGTGTGAAATTTAATATTTATGGTTAAAAATAAAACTAAAGGGTTTAGTTTTTTGGTGATAGAGTAAGGGATTTAAGTTATATATAATACTAATATTTGTTTATACCATGTAAAATTCAATTAGTGAGTTTTATACTAATTTATGATTATTAGATGAATGAAATGACTATATATGATTGAACGTTCATGATTTTAACTTTCAACTTTAAATATTATTCATCAATTTCACATGTACAATGATCACGAATTAATATAAAATCAATTGAGTTTTACATGGTGCAAGTAGGTATCAATTCTAACATATATAGATCTACTTATATTGCATAAAATTGATTTTTTTAAATTGTTGGATGATGATAAATAAATGGTTAAGATTATTTTTATTTTTTCTGTAATAATATTCTTATTTCATAATGTTAATTTAAATTATATATGTACTTTTATCTATCTGTTCAAAAAAATTATAAAACTTTTAAGAGGATCATATCTTATATAATTGGAGTTTCCATTTTATATAAATTTTATTGAAAGGAATTTTAAGTTGAATTAATAAATTATGAGTTAAGATAAGTCAAATATTTTCATATTGAATTGAATTATTTGTTTTTTCAAATTGAATTTTGCATGCCCATAACAAAGAAATGAGCTTAGCACACAACTTAATGCAAACATTTCCCTAAAAGAATTTAAGTTTGATGTGCATTTATTTTCCTTTATGAAACAGGATTAGGAACAAGTGTCATAACATTAGAATTAATAAATTCAATCATTACGAATTCTACTATGTAATAATTCACCAACATAAATTTAGATTAAATTTATATGGTGGGATTTGATTTGATTTGAACGAGACAGTTGAACTTGTACTTTCAAATTCCTTGAAACATCATTGCCATGAACTTTACCTCATTGGTCATTCAAGGTAGATTATGAATGTTATTAGGTTAAAATCCAAAGATGATCCTTGTACTAATAAGTTTGTGAATATTTTGCTCTATTATTTTTATTTGTTCAAAATTGAACCCATTATCTTTTTAAATTGTTCAATTTTCATATATTTGAATAGTTTTTTATTTTAAAGTTATTTATTGATGTGATATTAAATAAAATATTGTCTACCATCACTTGAGTTTCATGTTGATTATAATATATATATATATAGGCTACTATTTGGGTTCTATGTTGGTTATAAAATATACATAGGTCACCACTTAATTTCCATGTCAGTATTTATTGTAATTCTAAAAAACTTTAGTGTTCTTTATCGATCGTGCATTAATAAGTGAAATGAATTTTTATGAATTAACTAAAACTACTAAAATAATAGATAATTTGCATAATAATTTTTGAGTGATTCGGCTACAAAATCAAACTTATATCTACTACCCTAGTACACCACTAAGGATTTTTCAATTTATTATAAAATTTTCCCTTTCACAAGACTAAGGAGAAAACCTTTACAATCCTATATTTTTCTTTGGCTAAGATAGAATCCTTCTAATTTTTGTCTAAGGCTAAACTAGAACTTTTTTATAAGAGATTTGTTTGATAAACTAAATATCATACAAAGTGGGTATTTACAAAGATTAAGCTCACAAAAAATAATATGAAAGATTTATAATTGAAATACTCTCTAAATTATGTACAAGAAAAATAAAGAAATTTGCTTGAAATCAAATTCTCTTTATCAATATACTAGAATATGTTCTTTTTAAGATACACTTTTATGTTGTATGGTGACTTCTTAGCTGTTGAATACTATTAGAATCAATTGGAGCCACTAAAAATTTTTCATGCTGATTTTTCACTTTTGGGCGTAATGGTATTGGTACGTAGGGATGTGTATCAGTACACTACTACTTATGAAAATAGTCATTGTGCGTACTTCAACCTCTGCGTATCAATACGGGTGTGTATCTGTATTAATACGGTAGATCGGTAGGTCTCCCTCAGAATGGTGAAATTTTGAGCTTCAAAATTAAAATTTTGGGGTTGTGTATCGGTATAGGATGGTCCGTATCGGTATACCTTTGTATGAAATAAAGACATTATGTCAGGAGCGTACTAGTATAGTTGGTTACGTATTGATACCTTATTCTTGAAAGAAATTCTAATAACGTTTTCACGTACCAATACACTAGGCGCGTATCGATATTACCGTTTCATTGTTTGAGGAAGACTTTTGTGTACCAATACGCTTTTGGAGGAGTATCAACATGGTTATGAGATTGATACATAGTTTCGTATACTGATACGAAAGTTGGCATGTTGGTACGAGATGATGGCCAAATCATTTTAAACTAGAATATTAAAATATCAGTAATAAATCTAAAGTGTAATAGGGTTACGATCTGACTTGATTATAACGTGACATCGGCTAAAATATTAAAAAACCTAAAATTTAAAATATTATATTTTTTATAACATTTTAGAATGACTATTAAAGTTAAGTATCAAAACTTATTTATGAACACCAATGCTTATAGAGAGACTATCGACCTAAATATTATAAAAAAAATAATATTTTAAATTAATAAATAATATTTTAAATATTTTATATTTTATAATATTTTTATTAATATCGTTTAATCTAAACTCTCGCAACACGTTGGTTAAGGAAAGAATCTTTAATTTAAGTGAAACTTCTCTAATAAGTTTAAATGGAATGCTAATTAATGGAATGGTCAATTTAAATATAAATTAAAAAATAAAAAGTTAATTCGATACGAATAAAAATTTAATTTAATATTAAAAGAAAAGAGTTAAATTAATTACTAAAAAAAAGAAACTGTATAGGAACTCCAACTAAAAGGAGCTTTTTTCTAGTTCCCCCGTCTCTAACTCACATACTCTCTCCTTCTTCTCTTCCAGTCTTAAAAACCCAAAAACGTATATGTTTGGTTTCTGCAGCGGCGGCGCAACAATAATGAATAGTGAAAAGGGTTTAAAAAGAGAGAACTAAAGACTGAAAAGACCCTCTCTGTTTCCTCCCTGCTTTCCCATTTCTATCTCTATCGCTTTCATCTTCTCTATCTTCATAGACGGCATCAATAAAGTTTCTTCCTTTTTCAAGTTTTTGTTCTTTCCTTGCTGCTGTAAAATTTACACCAGTAATATTCACATACGTATGCTCTTGCGGGTATTTTTTTTGTAGCTCTCCCCTTACCCCCTTTTGCACCCTTGAGACATTGCACCCTTTAACTTTCCTCGCAACGCTTCCTGATCTTCTTTTATTTATTGCGTCCTATCGTTTTGTTCTTTATTTTTCTTCCTTCACTTTTGAGAGTTCTAGAGCAAGAATAAGTCTTGTTGGAGTTTGTTTTGCTCACCCTTTTTGTTTGATTTCTTTTCCCTTTGTTAAGCTCTTGATCGGAGACATATAACATAGAGGCTTGGGTGTCTTGTCATCTCTGTCTACTTAGAGAAACTTGGTCTGGTTATGATTTTTTCTGTTTGATTATATTACTCCCTCGGAGATATTTTCAGACATCTTTTTGTTGAGGACCTGTTTCTTTGGTCACTCTCATGGAGAAGGACGCAGATTTCTTTTCACACAAATTTCCCTCTGCTTCCGAGGTTATAGTTATATATTTATCATTCATTTGTTTATTTGTTAAATCATGTTTGCATTTGGTAAGCTTTTATATTGCAGGTTCTTGAAGAGCTTAAAGAGCTATGGGGCATGGCTTTACCTATAACAGCCATGAACTGGCTAGTCTTTGTTAGAGCAGTGGTTTCGGTTCTGTTCTTAGGTAGACTTGGCAGCCTAGAACTAGCTGGAGGAGCTCTGTCCATAGGTTTTACCAACATCACCGGCTACTCTGTGCTTGTTGGCCTTGCCTCAGGGCTTGAGCCAGTGTGTAGCCAAGCGTACGGTAGCAAGAACTGGGAGTTACTATCTCTCTCTCTCCAACGCATGATCATCATACTATTTCTTGCAATCATACCAATCAGCCTGTTATGGGTGAACCTTGACAGCATTATGGTGTTCATGGGACAAGACAAAGATATCACAGCAATGGCAGCAACTTACTGTATGTATTCTTTGCCGGATCTTTTAACAAACACTTTGTTGCAGCCGTTGAGGGTGTTTCTAAGGTCTCAGCGGGTGACAAAGCCTATGATGTGGTGCTCCTTAGTAGCTGTGTTGTTCCACCTGCCCCTTAACTATGTGTTGGTCATGGTTATGGGGTTAGGGGTACCAGGTGTAGCAATGGCGTCCGTGGTTACAAACATGAACATGGTAGTGCTCATGGTGGGATACGTGTGGGTTAGCAGGCGGTGTGAGATGAGGTGGACGGCAGGGATCGGAGGTGTGTGTGGTGGGGTGGTCCCACTTTTGAGATTGGCAGTGCCCAGTTGTCTTGGGATTTGCTTGGAATGGTGGTGGTATGAGATTGTGACCTTGATGGCCGGTTATCTGTCGAATCCAACCCTGGCTGTGGCTGCCACTGGGATCCTCATTCAGACCACCAGCATGATGTACACTGTCCCCATGGCTCTTGCTGGATGTGTCTCTGCCCGTGTAAGTCCCACTCCCACTCCCACTTTCCACTACTCTATTGCATTGCTCATTTTAAAAAATTCAAAAGAAAACAAAAACACCACCACTAATGGAACGGCTTAGGCATATGATAAGAAAATAACATTAAATAATTTGGCTTATTCAACTGAAAGAGATGTTATTAGGTTTGGCAACAAAACGGAGAAAAAATAATCATTGAATCCCAATAGGATCTGTGAAGATTGCATCACGTTTTATGGACTTGTTGTGTATAGCTCATACTCATACATGTAATGTGATTGGACAGAATTAGTAAAAGACAAGCAAGAAGTTGTTTACTTTGTCCACGAAACGACATAACCAACAAAAAATGAACTAAATGGCCTCTTTTTTGTCCCTTACGTATCTTTTTGGCAAAAAAATTGCAGGTAGGGAATGAGCTTGGAGCTGGTAAGCCATACAAAGCCAAGCTAGCAGCCATGGTGGCATTGGGATGTGCCTTTGTGATTGGTATAATCAATGTGGCTTGGACAGTGATCCTTAGGGAGAAATGGGCCGGTTTGTTCACCAAGGATGATCTGGTCAAACCATTGGTTGCAACAGTCCTGCCTATCATAGGGCTCTGTGAACTCAGTAATTGCCCCCAAACAACTGGTTGCGGTATCTTACGAGGCACGGCAAGGCCCGCGGTCGGTGCTCGCATAAACCTAGGCTCGTTTTACTTCGTGGGAACTCCAGTAGCAGTGGGCCTAGCCTTTCTGCTAAACGTGGGTTTCCCTGGTCTCTGGTTCGGACTACTATCTGCCCAAGTTGCTTGCGTTGTGTCGATTCTGTACACTGTGCTCTATACAACAGATTGGGAAGCCGAGGCAGTGAAAGCAAAGAAGCTAACCAGCATCGAAATGAGCCCATGCATCGATGTTCACGGGGAAAACGGATACGAAAAGGTTGAAGATGAGATTAAAGGTCTTTTGGCCAACGACAATGATACAATGGATGACGTTTTGTGAAGAGAAATGGACAAAGTTTGTTGGGTTTTGTTTATGGGATATGTGCATCAGCTGTTGCCTTAACTTTATGAGATACTCCTTTGTTTTTATTGTCTATTTGCTTTTGGGTAAGGTAGCTGACTCATGTTTGCTTTTCTTTCTTTGTGCTTGCTTTTATTTGTCTTTGTGGGTTTAGTGCTTAGGGAACCTATTCTTGGGTTTGTAATGGGTTTTGTCTTGTTGGTGGAAGGAATGTCACTCCCCATACAAAATGTTAAATATTGTATGAAGGGTACCCTACATTTTGCTGCAATCATTTATAAAAATGGACATGGGAAAGCACTAAAATAGTAGGATTTGATGTGGCCATAGCTGCAAGCTTTGTTGATTACGGTACAATATGTCGATGTTTGAAAGCAACATCTTTGTATCACGGTTTTGCTAGAACGATTTTAGACATGTGACATTTGTGTGAAATTTTGCTTCATTTTTTTAAGGAAATTATTGTCAAACCATGACAAGTTTATAGGTTTTTAAATTCAGTAGCCTATAGATAACTTTATTTGAGGTTGTTTTTAAACTCGAAAAATATTTATTTTTGAAATTGTGTCTTTTGCTTGATAAAGATTCTAGGAATGTGATCAAGGCATAGTGTGATAAGAGTTTTGCTTGTTAAAAGAAAGGTCACCCCTGGTTTGAGGGTCTCCAAAGACTGAAAGATGTGCCTGGTGTGCCACAGTGTGGAAAGTCCATCACACTCTTTCAGGAGTTACTCTGTTTCAAGTTCAGATTCAGCCGTTGCTAACTGTCTAGCAAGGAAGTCAACACTTCCATCTGCCAGACCAGCTATAACATCGACCTCCAAACTGACCCCGCGACCAAATGTTCCGAACAGAGTTGGAATGGCAGGTCCCCCACGGCTGGTGCGTAGTCATGCTGAAGAATGCTTTCCATTTCTTTTACGTTATAACCCCTAATTAATTTACGTTAAACTTGATTAAAGATCTAAAGATCTAAACGATGATCCTCTTATTATTAGAGAAGATAAAGTAAATATTGTTATCACCTTCAATTGTTGCTAAGTCAAATATTGACAATGAAAGTCAAAAAGTAATAGATTCGGTAGTTGACAATCAATGCTAAAATTGATTGTCGACCATCGATCAAAGAGAACGATCAAAATGAAAAACGAAAAAAGATAGAAATTTTGGAAAAGAAAGCGGCGACTAGGTTTTTTTGAAAGGAGTTTCGAATTATAGACATCTAAACGATGTTAATGTTTGGTTGAAAAAATATATTATCTTTATGATATCACAAAATGTTTGATCAAAGAAAAATAACTTAAAAATATTATTATTTAATGATCAAAATTTATTAAAAAAATTTAGTTCGACAACTTAATTGCAATGGAGATCACTTAATTATGGTTAGGTTACATTTTGGTCACCTAATTAGTGAAAGTTACATTCAGGTTACTCATTTATGGGTAAAGTTACATTTGGGTCACCCAATTATTAAATGTTATATTTAGATCACTCAATTATAGGTAATGTTACATTTGGGTCACTCTTCATATTTTAAAAAAAAAGTTTATCAATTCGTGTATTAGATTAATTAATGATTTCAAATGAGGTACTCTAATATTAACAAGGCTATACAAGTAATTTAGAAGAAAAAATGATCAAATCGATATACTTTTTCAAATATGAAGGATGATCCAAATGTAACCTTACCCATAAATGAGTGATCCAAATGTAACTTTTAATAATTAGATAACCCAAATATAAAATCATTTAAACTAGTATTAGCGTTGGCATTCAAATAAAATGTGATTAAACTGAAGTGCTAAATTTGTAATTAAAATGATTAATAAAGAAACAAACATTGATCCTAATAACATTAAGGAGAATTCAGAGATTTTATAATAAATTGAGATAAAGAACAGGGCATTGCCATTGCACGGTAAAACAAACGAGGAAAGAAAGTGGATGAAGTGTTAAATCGGAATTATATAATTAAAAATAATTTTAATGTAAATAAATAAATAAAAATTATTAGATAATTTTATCTTATCACGTTATTTATATGGTTTCATCTAATAATAATTTTTTGTCTTATTTTTTTCAATACGAGTCTTTATCTATTTCCTTTTTAATTATGTGAATTTTCACATCTTTTCTACCTATCATTAAATGAACGAATCTCATTAGATGACAACATAAATGATGTGTTAAACAGAGACCATGTAATAATTTTTTTGTATGTATCAATGGATAAATCGCATTGGATGAGACAATAAATGACGTGTTAAGCCGGGACCATATAATAATTTTTCTATACGAACCGATTAATTACCATATTTTGAATGATTTTTTTTTACAAAAGTTCAGCATGCCATGCAAAATAGAAAATAAAAGATGATTTATTGAAATAATTGTAACCACTTAAAAAATAAAGCAAGTTATTAAACAGAATTGGTGCTGGGAAAGGGAAGAACTAACAAGGAAAAGCCTCTTCGATGATCAATCAATAAGTAAGCTCCTAGTTATTTCAGCTTTTGGAATAGCTTTGGGGCAACCTGCATTTCACCATTGAATATGGTTTAATTCAAAATGAAAATAAATAAATAAATAAATAAATAAATGGTAATAAGAAAACGAAAAACTTACACATTTATCAACACAGGCCAAGTAGTCAAAGTATTGTCCTGTGCAGTGCTTAGTTCCGGTTTCATCTCCTGAAATCCTCTTCACACATTCCTGCAATAATTAAAAAAGTACATAAAACCTTTCCTTGGCTGCATAATAGTTTTACGGATTCCGCGTCGTATTTATCTCGTTTAAGATGAAGTTGAGTATGAGATTAATGGATGGTGAACAAATGTGGGTGTACAAAGTTATACATACCGTAAACAGCGGGAAGGTGATGAATTTAAGATATTAAATGCACTTTATTTACCTGCTTCCTTGGATTCAAAAAATGATCCGCTACTATTATAACGTCGTCGTCTAAAATCGTTACTAATAAAAATAACAAGGAGATTTAAATTCATACCAATAATGATTGATAACGACCATTATTTAACGGATAACGGTCGGTTATTTCAAAAACTCTCGTAATAAGTTGACGACTTTTAAAAAAAATTCACGATCACGACTCCTGTAACTAGGGGTAAACAAAACTCGACTCGAAAAAACCAAATAACTCGACTCGAGGCGAAAATACTCGACTTGTTTTGACTCAATTCGAAATTTCATAGATTCGACTCGACTCGAAAAAATTTCAAATAAAGTTTGAGTTGTAAAATAGAAATTCGAATAACTAGAAATTTTAATAGTTAAAGGATTATTTTTTAAGTTTGAGACGAATCTCTCAATTTTTTTATGATATATAAACATTAATATATAAAAATATAAAGAAATATTGCTACATATGATAAAAAATATATATGCACATCTTATATGATTAGAGAAAGTCGTTTAAATTGGAATCAAATCATAATTTAACACGATAAATAATTACAATTAAATATTTATAGGAACTCGAAAACTTGATTTGATTCGAATTTCTTAAACTCGACTCGAACCGAAAAAATTTCAAATAAAATTTGAGTTGTAAAATATAATTCGTCAACTCGAATAACTCGAATTTTTTTACTCGACTCGATCGAATATTCACTCCTACCTGCAACAACTCGATAACAATTATTATGTTCGTAATCATAATAAATACGACGCGACTGAAAACGTTTTTTAAATCCTTGTCCGACTCCTGCATCCATCTGTCTCGCACGCTAACTACCCCCTATGAAAACCAAGTTTAAGATGGTTTACCTCATAACCATGCTTAGGCTTTACACAATCCGATTGGCAAATACCCTCAAGAAGTTTCTTTTGATCCACTGGCTCCTCACACGCCCTGCACCAGTTCAAATATAGTTTAGATCCTCCAATTTCACGACAACTAAAGGAAGGAAACTCCAACCAAAGCTTACATATCTGGGAATTCTTTAGCACACTCAAGTCAAGGTTTGCTGTCTGAAAGAAAAGGTTATTTTTTTCCTTTTAATTTAGATGACAAAATAGAATAGAAAAATCTGAAAAATGCTACCTTTTTGTATGGAGAGTGGAAATACAGAAAGCAAGGTTTGTTAGCTTTTCTTACTGAGGAAGTGCAAATTAAAAGATCTGCTGTGTGGTTAAAATACATGCAATCAACGCATGACTCGGTCCACTTTTAAGAAATTGTAGCAATTTTTCAGGTAAGATTCCACTATTAATATGTAAAATATTAATATTATTTTTAATGCATCAAGAATGAAATATGATTTCATAAGTTGTATTTAGATGATGTCAAATATATTTTAAGTATATTTAAAAATGTTAGAACAAATCTTTAGAGAAAGTAGTTAAAAATGTTAGATGATTTCATAAGTATATTTTCACGAATGAAATGTTAGCTTAGTTGAATCACATATTTTATCTTGTGAGTTTTGAGTGCTTAGAAGATCTTGGTTTTTAGTTTTTTTTTTTTTTTGTAGTCGAGTTTTATGTTTTCACGTTTGTTCGAGGTGTTATCACGGTGGTTTAACGTGCCAAACGGTGGAGTAACCACATCTCAATTTGACATACGGTTTAAACAATGACTAGAAATATTTATTTCGATCCTTTTTCGTTGTATTTTACTCGATTTATACTTACATAAACTATATCAGATCGAATGATGACTATCGATGGACTAACGGATATTAGTTCAGTTGTTAGGCTGTCATGTCTAATGAACTATTGATGGACTAACAGATGTTATAGCTCAGCTGTTAGGTTGTTGACTGAGCCAATAAATCAGATGAACTTGATAACGATCATGTCAAAGTGTAGGAGTTGAGTGGGGAGAGTGGTGTAGAGAATATGAGCTCTAGAGGTCATTGTGCCTCGAGTGGTGCGAAGTTAAGATCTCTAAAGGCTTGGTGAATCTCGGAGTAGAGCCTTCGAGAGATGCCAGAGTGTGGTGCAGGGACGGTTTTATTTTTCTCAGAGTCCGAAATCCAGGAGTAAGGATGGGTGCATTGGCATGCAGATTGTAGAAGCAAGTGCCGGTAACTAAGAAGATCTTGCCCATGCCATGATGCATTTATTCCTTGGAAAACTGAGAAATGCTCATTATGTTCTGTTCTTTTACAGGAATAGGACAATTATGTTTGAATCACCGAGATTATAAATACGAGAGCATCCAAGTGTCGGGTATGTGTTTAATAAGAACATGATTATGATACCAAGAGAGAGGTTGCATCGAGGATCATTCTTAGCACACTTTTCATCTTAGGCCTTGATTTTGGTGATACACTGACGCATGCAAGGGCAACTTTCAAGACGGCAAGCATCTGGTTCCTGACCACCAGTGATGTTCTACTGATGTCCAAATCGAGGATGTGATTCAGTCTATTTTGGTTGTGCCGAGTTACTTAATACCCCACTTCGCTAACTCAGTTCCCTTACTGCTGCTTTTCGTGTCAGCGATTCCAGCAGGACAACTCTTCCAGCCATTGTTACTTGGATATTGGATGATTAAAGTCTTTTTTTTCAATCACCCATCGTCGATAATCAATGAAATGTATTATATTCGGATATTGAATGACTAAATGATGTTATTTTAAAACAATAACGAAATAAAACTTTAGGATAGAAGCGAGTGTTCGATCGAGTCGAATCAAAGTTTTTTGAGTTATTCGAATTAACGAGTCATATTTTATGACTCAAACTTTATTTAAATTTTTTCAATTTAAATCGAGTTTAAGTTCTAAAATTTTGATAAATTACACACATAACCGCTTGCCTGTAAGCTTCCCTTTCATTATGATTTTAGTGTGCTTAATTATCTCAAAGGCACATATGTCATCATCAACATCAAGATGATTATCTTCCACATATGTCTGCCACTGCCAGTCATCATAGAGTTGATTATGCAGATTTTATTTCTTGCACTCCCCTACAGTACAGGACAAATTTTCCTGGTAGAGTTGCTTATGGTCAGATAATCTCTGTTTACTGTTAAAAAATTTATGACAAAAACTACTGGTATGAAGAGATGATGTTGAGCTTGTTGAATTTCTTGTTTTATATGTTACAAATCGAAAAGGATAACGAAGAGATGATGGTCCTAAAAGAAACAAAAAAATATAGGATTCTCTGAGTTTTATTTACTAACCATATAGTAAATTATCATATTTGCATTCACTTTAAGAAATGAGACAAATTCAATAATCGCATGGAATAACATTCACTTCAGGGAATGACATTAATCAAATAACCGCATGAAATAATCATCATGCTTAGATTCACTTCAAGGAATGTCATAAATCCAATAATCGCATGGAATAATCATCATGCTTGTATTCACTTCAAAGAATGCCTCTTATAAAAATTCTTTGATCAAAACGATTTTCATAACTTGAACTTGGGAGAAGTCTATAGTCGAGTTTTTCGACATAAAAAAAAATATTGATTCCAAGCAAATATAGACTTTATAATATCCATATTATTAAATAGTAATTGATCAACCGGTATATATTCAATATATACAAAGAATAAAAATTTAATCATCATACGCGACGTTGTTAAACCAGTCCACAAGGTCCTTTAAAAAGAACCTCCTTTAAGACCAGTAGTCTCGTAGAACGGGATGTCCAGCCAATATACTCGGATTAAATCAACATAACAAAAACATATTAATTTATCAAAGGTTTAATTTTTTTTTGATATCATGTAATACTTAGAACATGATTAAAACATAAACTTTCATAATAATAAAATAAACAAATATTGATTATAAATAAAGATAAAAAAATCTCAAATTAAATAAATAAAACATAACGAACTTTCCACTAATTTGAATATAGGATAGATTTAGTTACCAATATCTTGTTAAAATCTTTTTCGAGAATTGTCGACAAGAACCGCGGTATTTGAGTCACTTTATCGCTACACAAATACAAAACAACCAAAGATTTTAATAAATTAAAAATCAAATCAAAGATCAAGAGAGAAAAATAAAAATATAATTGAGAGAGAAGAACTTATCTTTGATTTATGCCAGTAACAAATTCTTTTCAATAACTCCTTCAAGATTTGAAGGACAAACACCTCCGTTAGTTAGAGTCTCGTGCTACCGTTAGTTAGAGTCTCGTGCTGATAACGTGTTGTGAATAAAGTAAAGAACAAGAATAAAGTAGGAGAATAAAGATGAGAGACAAAAGGAAAAGAGATTTTATTATATTCTCAAAATAGGGTTGTGTACAATGTCAAAAGTCTATATTTATAGGCATAAGATGAAAACCCTAATTTTAATGGGTATTAAACCCTAATACTAAAGCCCATTAAAATTTAATTTTAATATATATAGATATACATCATAAATAAATATATTCGTAACAGTGAATAGCTTTAAGGTGAAACTTTTAATTTTTAAAAAAAAGTTAATATGAGCTTTTTAAAACTAAAGATTTTAATATAAAAATTATAAAAAATTGCCGTTAATAATTATAAAAAATCTCTAAATAACTTTTTTTTTAATTCTTTACCTTCATATAACACTATGATATTTATAAACTAATATTTTTTATTTTGTAGATTTATATTTAAATTTAATAATTAATTAAATTATATTACAAATAATAAATTAATATATAGATCTTTAAATATCTTTAATAATGATGGTCAGGATACAACTGTCTAGAATCTTTTTGATGTGTGCTTGCTGTGACCGAGACTTACTGGGTATAAGGCCCGTCAAGTCTCCTCCTGATGTGTTGTCAGAGAGGGAGGCATGGCCAGTTAATAGGGGGAACGAGAAAGGCAGAGGAAGTCCAAGATTATTAAGAAGGACATACGTGGTTTTAATCCATTAACAGGTAAGGAAATCCTTAGATGGGGATCTCTTTGTTTCATATTCTAGTCGTTTGTAGCCGTAAAGGTCTTATACTAAACGAACCTTTACACTAAACGAGGGCGGTTTAAAAATTTTAATGATCTTGTATAATTTATCAAAATATGATCTTTAAATGTAATTGTTAATGATCTTTACTAATTATAAAATTATAGCTCTTAGAAGCAAATGTCCTTTCTAAGGATTATTATACGATCGTTTCTATTGTGTTTGTTCAAAATATTATTAGTTCTACTGAAACAATAATAATAGTAATAATCAATAAGATTCTATAATCAATTATCACATTTAAAAAATAATTATAACGTTTTAACAATTATAACTCATTTTTTATAGTGTTTTCAAAAATTTTCAATAAATTTTGAGATTAACATCATCTAATGAATGTAATTTATTAAAATTTAAAATCCCTATTTTTCGAGAATCCTGTACAATCATTCCTATTGCGCCTGTCCAAAACCCTCAAAGTAAATCCTTAGATCATGTTTGGCAAAGGAGACTCTGGAGTCCCCTTCCGTTACTAGGTCTGAGTCTTGGAGGAATCTTAGGGTCTTCTTTGTTGTGCAATAGAAAAAGAAAGTTTCCCTCACCGGAGATTTTGAGCCGAGGAGCAGTAAGACACTGAAGGAGAATGGGGGTGGTGTTATGGAGGATCCAGCGCAGACCATCGGGGCTCGTGCGAGTTTAGATACAACGTTTGAGATCGGCTCTTTTGTTGTGTGTGTTAAGGCTCTCATTGTCGTCGTTTCTATCTAGGTAAAGGATCGAGTGGCTTTGAATTTCTCTGTCATGGTGGATGACGCTTTGTTTGTTGATGGCAGATGTTATCAGATGTGGGGTTATGGCATTGACGGATGCCACTGGCTCAGAGAGAGTGGGATGCCAAGGGGACTATTGAGGAGGCGGAAAAAAGGGAAAAACTGAGTAGAGTTTAAATTTAATTTTATCATTTAAATTTTTATTTAAATTTTTTGAGTTAAATTAAAAAAATTAGAATCAAAGTCATGAGTTTTTATAAAAATTTAATTATAATTATTTATGATATTGTAGTATAATTTAATTTAATTTAAACAATTTTTATTAATTATATAAGATATGTATATATTTTTTTATATTTTTTATATGTGATAATATTTTTTTATATTTTTATATATTAATATATATAATTTAATTATTAAAAAATTTAAATTATTGAGTTATTTAAATTTTTATTTTCTGATTAAAACTTTATTTAATTTTTTAATTAAATTAAATTATCCAATTTTTTTAAATCAATTCAAATTTTACTCATCTCTAATTACTTCATATTACATCAATCTCATGTTTAAATAAAAAGGAAAAGTCATTAAAAACACAAAAGAGATATTTGTTCTTTAAATATTCTTAGTATGTCTTTCTTTTTAATTTAGTTACTTAAAACATTTATAAACATTTATAAAATATTTATAGTTTGATTAAAACTTAAATCGATTTACTAAAAACCTTTTAAATCTAAATATTATTATATAACATAATTATTAAATAACCCCATATTATTTTCGTACTGAATTGATTAAAATCTAATTAATTTCTTTGAGCTAATTATTTAGTTAATTTCCTGATTAATTCTTAAATTGGTCCAATCGAAATACTCTAAACTCTTAGCTTGGATTTTAAAATGTTTTAGTCGGTTATTGAATTAGTCAAAATTTATTATAAAATTTGAGATAAAGTATACGAATGATTATCAAGTTATTTTAAAATATTTTTTAGTCACAAAACTTTTAAAAGTTATAAAATAATCATTAAATTTATTATAAAACGATCATTATACTTTTTAAATTATTGAAAGATTTAATAAGTTTAATGATCATTTTACTACACATGAGATTTTTATTTAGATTTTTTATAGTTTTTAAAAATTCAATGATCAAAAATAAATATGTGATATATAATATTTAATAATTTTGATTATTTAATTAATTAATCAAATTTGATCTAAATTAACCGAAATTTAAAAATCTTAATCATTCAACAATTATATTATAGAATTAACCAATCAATCAATTAAAAAAATTAATACAATCAATTAATACGCCTAAAAACGCATAAAATTCTTATCAATCAATACATATTCTCAAACATGGTTAAGATATCTAGGTGTCAAGGATATGGAGGGTAACGGGCCAAATTTAGACAGGATACAGCTGAATTTAATTTAGATCTATTTTATATCATGGATTGAAATTCGTTTCAGATCCCTGAGTCTAAAAAATTAAGATTTAGATTCAGATTCAATAGATCTTACGGGTCCGGATCTAAAACGAGTCCAAACGAATCTATTAAAAAAATGATCATTCGACCTATTTTTAATGTAATAAAATTATTATTAATTAATTTCACATCACAACTCTAATGGAAGTAAGATTAATTTCAATTAACTAATATCAGAATAAAAAACGAAACTAAATCTTAAAAAAAATCAACAATTACACAAATATCTTTTGAATAACATAAACATTAAGAAATGTAGATCATGAAATATTCTATTAATTATCGCAAATCGAATACCGTACTTCTACCTCTTAGAGTGCTAATCTTCATCACAATTTAAATCATAAACATCTTAAAACAAACAAGAAACAATCAACCAAAAAAATTTTGTTTTATAAAAATAATGTTTATGAAATTTAAATATTAATATTAAGGTTATGTAATATAATAACTTTCTTATATAACATGTAATATAATAATATAATAATTTTCTTATATAATATGTAATGATATTCACTATTTCTACATCATCAATGACAATCCTCATTAATAGTAAAACAAACTTGTATTCCTTCAAAAATAATCTATTTGTCATAAATAAATAAAAATTATATTAAAGAATAATGTTAAATATAAAACTTAATATTATATATATATTAAAACCAAATATGAGTTTTTTAATAAATAGGTAAATATGTCCGAATCTAGGTTCAGATCTTAGTGTTAGATCCGAATCCGTACTTTAATCAGAAGATTCAAATTTGACCCAAATTCATCGAATCTAAAATTTTAGGATCCAAACCCTATAAAACGAATATGAACCTACAGATTCGGATCAAATCCAGGATCAATTGACATCCCTAATAAGGACATAAACCAATCAAATCAGTTAAAATATAACAAAAAGACTGACGTAATTATTAAATAAAATTAGTTTAGTTACACATTTGCTAATCGTTCTTTATATAATTTATCAATCTGATTATAATATTAATTTAATAAAATAAATTAATTAGGTGATGATAAAAAAGAAATAAATACAAAGCAGTTTAATTTTGGAGAATTTAAATTAAGGTAAGCCTGGAATAAATGCCATGCCTATTACCACTAGACCAATAATAATTTTATTATAACGAATACAAAATTATATATGTCTTCATCACAAACAGTTTCAAACTTTCAATTCCAAGAAATACAAGCAATTCAGATAGCTAATGATTTGTAGACACAATATCGTGAAAAGATTTTAAAGATCTATTGGCTCTGTTCCATTCCCTGAAGTGAATATAATATTTTATAGCGAAAAGAGTAAATGACATATTAGTAATTGTGGTCATGATTGAGATCATAAAATAGACATGGATAAGATGATTATTTTGAGAATTCTTATATCCACAAGAAGTGGAATTATAAAGATGACAATAATGAAAAAGATCATATTAAAATCTTTATGTTATCAATATGATGGTATAAACCATTGATCTTGTACTTGTCAAACGTCGAAGTATTATGGACTTTATTCATAATCATGAATGATAAATTGAAGAAAATATAATCAGATTTTCTTTGTGGCGAAAATAATGGCGTTATTGATCCAACTCAATTGGATATTGATAATTTTTCTCATAGTCCTTCAAGAGAATAATTCGCCATTTATTTTATTTCCCTTATAACATCTAAAAGAAATAATTGATTTTTATTTATTTTGTTTTATTTATTATATATTTATGTTAATTTATTTTACATATTATTTATTTACGCTTTATGTTAATTTATCGTTAATTTATTTTATATATTATTTATTTACATTTTATGTTAATTTATCCTTTGAAGAATATTATCACTTCCGGAATGAAATCTACAATGAATTGTGGCTATTTATGCCAAGCAGACAGTGCAAGTACTCATACTATACTTAAGCATAAGAAATATTTTCCCATTTAATTACAAGGGAAAATGTAAGTACTATATCTCAAAGTACTGAAATATCAATGCTTCGAAAGAGCTTTTGAGAGCTTATCTTTGATAAATAATCGAGTTGATATAATGTGTTATATTTAATATTTTCCATTCCCCGAAGTGAATGATACAAAACACATATTTTTCATTCCCCGAAGTGAATGAAATAAAGCACATATTAAAAGGTGCATAATTACGCATATTTTCCCATTTTAAATGCAAGGGAATAATATGAGTACTATATCCGAAAGTACTAATATTACAGAAAGCTCCGACTGAGCAAATATGTTATTGCCAAATGAGACTTTATCTCATATTCACAGTGCATTATGCTTGTTGAGCAAATATGTTATTGCCAAATGAGACTTTATCTCATATTTACAGTGCATTATGTTCGTCAAAGTCGCAAAATAGACTTATTGAATTTTAAAGATATTTACAGAAATATTAGTCAAGGGGGTGCTGACTATCTCAATATTACGAGTATAACTCAAGGCAATAATGAAATCTTGGCAAAATTACATGCACTGTCATCTATATTGTACTATATAAGAATTAGTACAAATTGAAGCTCATGCTATTGTAAACAAGATGTTTACTGATAATTTTATTTAGCATAACTGGTTAGACCATCCCGGTTCAATTATGATGCGAAAATTTGATGACACTTTCATTTGGTCATTCATTGAAGAACTAAGATTTTTTATGGTAATATATCACGTGATACTTGCTATGAAAGCAATTTGATTATTCAATCATCAACATCTAAGATAGATGTCGCGTGTCAAAAGTGCACGTTTAGTGCAAGTGGACACATCGCAAGTAATAAGTGATAAGTATTTTATCGAGTTATCGTCTCCTCAGGGACCGATATACTTAATATGCTTTCTTCACCTTCATGTTCTGTAGAAAGATAAAAACACAAGTGATTTGATTTGATTTATTTAAACTAAAATAACTAAATAAAAATAAAGGATTGAAATAGTAGAGAGATGGGCTAGGATCCAGTTGCGTTGTATTGTGGAATTGATTGACTTGTCTCTGTCCAATGCAATCGTATATCACTGCCTCGGCAGCACTGCAGTTTATTGCCTTGGTAGCGACAATACTGTCTGCCGCGGCAATCCCTTGCTCGTGGGCAGACCCTACCAAAGTTCGGCAAAGTGTCCTTGGATGACTCCGCTTATCCCTAAGTCAGAGTGTTGTTGATGACTAGTCCTTGATGATACCTCCCGACGTGAACCAATTATACTCACCAACCAATCTCACATTTCTTTTAGCCGCTGAAACTCTTAACCTATCCCTAGGCCGAGTTAGTATTTCGCGATTGAAACACCGTACTTACCCCTTTCGTGAATCTAACTCTCCCGAGCTTAGATAAATGGATGATTCACAATATCCTCTCCCGAGCTCAATTGTGAAAACAAGGAATAACAAAAGATAAACAAACCTTGATAACTTTATTGCATTGAATCAAAGACAAAGTAGAATCTCCTCTCACAAATACTCGACAACCTTCACCTAATCCCTAAGGAGGTTTAGAACATAATGGAGAGGAAAGAAACAAGAGTAGAAGTTGGCTCTCTCCCTAGGTATTTCGTATATTGTACATTGGGTGGCTAGGTCCTTATATAGGCTAGACCTAGGGAAAACCTTTCCTAAGTAGAATACAACTTGGAGTAGGGAACAAGTCAAGTACATAATTAAATATATTTCCAAGTTTATATTTGGCTAAGGGGCTTTCCCGCGTGGTCTTCCTTTGGGCTTTTCCTTGTGCTAGCCAGCTCCGATCCATGGGCTTCAAGTCCAGACACGTTCCTTGGATTTTTGTCTTTCCATCGCCTATAGTCTTGCTTCCTGTCTGTCTGCTGCTGCCTCGGCATCAGGTTCTGCCTCGGCCTTGTCCCTACCGCGGCACTGGTTCTCCTGCACAGATATGAAAACGCAGTAAAACGTGCCTTTTTCTGTATATATTATCTATATGAGTTTAATTTCTAAATATATCACATTAAGCACATGCATTGGCCCGAGTGGGTGTATATTTGGTGATTAATGCCCATAAAAGGAGTAAAAAGTGATAGTGTGTTGAGCACTTATCAATAGAGTGCTATTAATTTTCTAGAATGGATACAAGGTGATATATATGGGCACATACACCTTTCTAAAAGATCATCTAGATATTTTACGATTTTTATCGATGCATCGACTAGATGGTTATGTGTATCCTTGTTATTAACTCGCAACTTGGTGTTTGCGAGGCTACTTGCTCAGTTGATAAAATTACGAGCATATTTTTCCATATTATTTTCTAAAGACAATCAGTCTTGATAATGTTGATGACATTTAATTTTACATGTAGTATCACAAATTCGCATCAAGCCAATAAATGATCATAAGTTCTCCCCATTACAAATGGTTTTTGGTCAGGAACCAAATATTTCTCATCTTAGATTTTTTTGTGTGCGATATATGTTCTAATTGCTCCACCACAACGCACAAAGATGAGTTTTGTTGGGAATATATATAAGAGCTTCTGATAGGGATTTATTTACAACCCGATTTACTGACTATCATTTTAATGAGTCAGTTTACCCAACATTAGGGGGAGAAAATAAATAGCTGGGGAAAGAAATAAGTTAGAATGAATTATCATTTTTCTCATTTTGATCCACGTACTACACAATGTGAATTATAAGTTCAAAGGATAATTCATTTAGCAAATCAATTGCCAGATATTTTGCTGACCCTAAAAGAGTGACTAAGTCACGTATACCAGCTATGAATGCTCCGACTAAATTTGATGTCATGGAAGGATAAACTCTAGTTGATAATGAGTCTAACTTACGCTTAAAGCATAGTAGACAAGTAAGTTCCAAAGATAAAAGATCCTCGAAAAAGAAAATGAATTATATTTTATGATCGAGGAATCAATGATCATGAAAATCTCTAGAAGAGATTAAATGGTCTCCAACAGAGACATTGACATGACTCAGGTACCTGATAATAAAAAGATCTCATAGATTATGTTATGTCTGGTAATAAGTGGAACTGAAATTAAATCGACGTCGTTAATATATTTGCATGCAATATGGCACTAGAGATTTTATTTGATGATGTGGATCATGAATCATTGTCAATTGGGCAATGTAAACAAAGAAATGATTGGCCAACATGAAAGAGGCAATTGAGGCGAAACTAAAATCTCTTTTGAAAAAAGAAGTATTTAGGCCTATAGCCCGTACATTGAAATGTGTAAAGCTCGTGGATATAAACGAGCCTTTGTGAGAAAGAGAAATAAAAAGGGGAAATCATGAGATATAAGCTCATTTGGTTGCACAAGGATTCTCACAAAGACATGAAATTGATTATGAGGAAAATATATTTCTCGGTGGTGGATGCAACTACTTTTAGATTTTGATCAGTCTGGAAATAAATAAAATTACTCGGTTTCTGCCTAATAGATGTTGTTACATCATATTTGAATGGACCTCTTCACAGTAATATTTACATGAAACTTCCGGAAAGATTTAGATTGCCATAAGCAGTTCATTCAAGTTCTCGAGAACATTATTCAATCATATTGAATATATCTTTTTATGGCTTGAAACAATTTAGGCGTATTTGGTATGATCGCCTCATTGAATACTTATTAGCATAATGCTATATGAATTATGTCCCCGAGCATTTTTATTAAGAGGTTTAGCTTTGAATTTTTATTGATTGTGTATGTCGATGATTTGAATATCGTTGAGAATCGTGAAGAGACCTCAAATCCTTGTGTATCTATTAACATATAAAAAAATATTGAAAGAGACTTTACATGCATAACGCATATCTATTGATCACCCTTATGGTTGTTGCTAAGTCTCTTACTGTAAACAAAGATTTTTTCGCCTCACGAAAAGGGTAATGATATTCTTGGTCTAAAGCACAATATACACATTATTTGATCTAGAAGCATCGTATCTTAGTTGATCTAGAAATATTATTTAAGTTCTACGAGATCATTACCTTTAAATAATTGTTATGCATGAGGCAAAACCGAAATATGTGTTTGGCTAAACATATCCTGAAGATATGTGAATGTTATTCACAAGATAAGATGCAAGCTATCTTGTACGGAGATAATACAAAATTTATATCTTAAGGTGGATATATCAAATATGATAAAACGAAACATATTTCTTCAAGTTTCGTCCCTCATGATTTTCAGATGAATAGTATTCAATGAATCATTTCAAGCAATGACTTGGAAGATTTATCCACTAGTGCATGATCTACTTCAACATTTGAAGATTGTATTCAATATTGAATTATGAAGATTCAAAGATCTTATGTGATATTTTTATGAGGGGGAGTAAATACGCATTGCACTCTTTTTCCCTTAATTGAGGTTTTGTCCCAATGGGTTTTCTTGGTAAGGTTTTTAATGAGACAACATGTTATGCGTATCAAGATGTGTGTACTCTTTTTCCTTCACTAAGAATTTTTTTTCCCACAGGGTTTTTATCTTAGTAAGGTTTTAACGAGGCACATTATCTTCATGGATATCCAAGGGGGAGTGTTATGAATATATTTATTTATGGTGGATATCCATATATTAAATTAAATTTTAATGGGCTTTAGTATTAGGGTTTAATACCCATTGAAATTAGGGTTTCCATCTTATGCATATAAATATAGACTTTTGACATAGCATTGTACACAATCCTACTTTGAGAATATAATAAAATCTCTCTTCCTTTTGTCTCTCATCTTTATTCTCCTACTTTATTCTTGTTCTTTACTTTATTCACAACATTCACCAAATATTTTAATTAATGGATATAATTGATCAAACCTTTAATTTTGGTTAAATTATTATTTATTAAACAGTAGGGATAGACAAAAGACTCAATTACTTAGTCTCAATCTTAGATAATGAATCTTGATTTTTTGGACCCAGTATCTAATGGGTACCTAATAGAACCGAAACTAATACTAAGTATCTAGTATTTTTTTTTCTTGTGATAGATAATGTTCTTTTGTTAATTTTTTTTATCAAACTTTCTCTTTATGTATTAATATTATGAATATGACTCGTTTTAAAACCTTAATTTTCAAGCCTACAATATTTCAATTTTATTATTTAATATTATTATGGGTAAACTACACGGATAGTCACCATATTATGGGGTTTGTATCGATCTGACCACAATGCTTTAAAAAGAATCAAATACACTGGTAAACTATTAATTTGGTATTAAAATAGTCATCTGCCGTTAAGGGAGTAACGGACTGATGACGTGGCAGTTAAATATAAAATTGAATAATTACACATTTAGTCCCTGTTATTCATACATTTTTATAATTTAGTCCCTGGGAGGAAGACAAATAGCATAACCAGTGTGCCAAGCACAATCTATTGATATAAAGTACTAACATTTCCTATACATTTATTGTCTGCAATAATTGTTTTTTATTTTAAATATTCGAATAAAAATTTCGAATATTCAAATAAAAAATATTCGAATAAAACATTTAAATATTTTTAAATTCAAATATTTGAATAAAATATATTTTGATTTTAAATTTTTGAATAAAAAATATTCGGATATTAGAATAAAAATCATAAATATTTATTATACAAATATTTTTATTCTAATATCCGAATATTTTTTATTCAAAAATTTAAAACCAAAATATATTTTATTCAAATATTTGGATTAAAAAATATTTAAATGTTTTATTCGATTTTTCGAATATTTTTATTTGAATATCCGAAATTTTTATTCGAATATTTAAAATAAATAAACAATTATTACAGACAATAAATATATAGAAAATGTTAGTACTTTATATTAATAGATTGTTCTTGGCACAATGGTTATGCTATTTGTTTTCTTCTTAAGGAATCTGGGTTCAATTCCTATTGTGAGCAAAAGTTAGTTTTTATTTTACTTCTTTAATTAGGTGGTGACGTGAGCAAAGGTCAGTTTTTATTTTTCTTCTTTAATTAGGTGGTCACACATGTCACCACCTAATTAAATAATTATATTATTTTATTATAATAAAATTATGACTAAATTATAAAAATGTATAAATAACAGGGACTAAATGTATAATTATTCCATTTTATATTTAACTGTCACGTCATTAGTCCGTTACTTTCTTAACGGCAGATGACTATTTTAATACCAAATTAATAGTTTACCCGTGTATTTGATTTTTTTTAAAGCATTGTGGTCAGATCGATACCAACCCTATAATATGGTGACTATCCGTGTAGTTTACCCTATTATTATTGATAGTTGATTTTTTTTCTCCTATTGCTTAATTTTTAATAATAAATCAATTGACCGGGTACCCGGTGTTGGTATCAGTTCCCACTTGTAACGGGACCGATTCTTAGAATTTAAGACCCAGTAACCGAAACTAATTCCAATTTTCAGAAATCGATGATTACCGGGACCAAAACCAATTCTTATCAAATTGGTCGTGTACTTGGTTTTGCCCACTCCTACCAAATAAGGGTAGTTGTTTTATTTTACGATTTATTGATTTAGTTATTTTATATATTTTTCAACCTAACTTTTTAGATAAAAAAATATTTATTTATTAATAGATTTTTATTATAATTTAAATTAATATTATAATATTTAAAAAATTTAAATATCATTTAACTATATATATTTAACTTATAACATATTAAAACTTATTTTTTAATTTTTTTTTAAAATAAATTGTTAGATCGACTTTCTACGAAGAGGAAGGTTAGAGAAACGCATAAAAGAAAGTCCATATTCTATTATTATTGTTATTATTAGGGCAAATTATTTTCGTGATATCTTAATTATTGAGTATGATTTATTTTGAGCACTAAATTAAAATTAAAATTAAAATTTTAATTACACATTTAGTTAATATTATTTATTTATTATTAACATGGATTGGTCTAAGTGATAAGCAGATTGATTCCGCTTAAGTCTCAGATTCGAGACATTGTGTACGCATCAAATCCTTGATGAGAGACTCACTCACCCAAACTAAGTGTATAACCCGAGTTAGTTCGGATTAATCAGGACAAAACCTTAAAAATCGGATAAATAATAAAAAATATTATTTATTTATTTATTATATCAATTTAATTAAATAAAATTAATTAACTTATAAATACTAACCTGTATGATCGTTCAATTAGATGAATTTATTTTAACTTTAATTATTTTATTTAATATTTAACATATTTTTCTTTAATCATGTGATCTACTAAAAGAATGGCTTTAAACTATGAGTAATCTTCGGCTTATATTTTTTTCGTCTCTATTTTTTTATTTATGTTTTTGTTGGCAGCCTTTTCTAGGCATGCTTTTGAATGCAGGGGAGTCGGATCAAAGGAAAAGATTTCATTGAGGAGATTTTGGGTTCAGTAATGGTGGGATTTGAGAGCTAGGGTTTTCGGTTTATTGTTTCAATGTTGTGTTATTGTGGTTTCTGTAATGTTTGGATCTAAGGATATTTAGATTGAGAGCTTAAAATTTTAAAATAAGAAGTTGCAGCTCCCCCTCCCCCCAGTTTTCTCAAATGGAAGGAAGCAAAAAGGTCAAGTCTTTGGTTTTGGGTTGTTTGATCTCGGTGCTGCTGCATCCATTCTGGCTTGTTTCTGCTAATGTGGAAGGTAAACTTATTTTCTTTTTTCTTGCACCATCCCATTTTGTTATTTTCCTTCAATTACTTCCCAGCTTGATCCCGTTACATAAATTTGGCTTTAAGTTTGACAATGGGTTTGCTTTGATTTGCTTGTATACTTGTTTTCCTGTTGATTAGAAAATTTTCCACCTTTTTCTTCCGTTTTGCTTTTGGGATATTACTTTTAAAGTGCTTAATTTGTTGCCATGGCTTTTGATCCTTGTTGTCAATCAAATGTTAGTGATAGTATTATGCCATATTTTTTTGGAAGTATTATGCAATACGGTTGTATAATTTGTGACTTTTGTTATAATGGGTATAATTGCGCTATAAAGAACATGTCTAAGAAGAATGCTTTTCCTAGAATGGCTTTGTTATAATTTGAGATCATGTCATTTTATTGTTCACAGCAATTAAGTACTTTGGGCATTAAACGTTGGTGATACTTTAGAAATCATGGCTGTTACTCCCAATTAGTTTTTTTTTTTTCACATTCCTCCTGGTTTTATGGAACTTGTTTTATATACATTTGACTTCTTGTACTGTAAAATTTAGATGATTTTGTTTCTGAAACTGCGTGAGTATGATTAAGCCGATGTCTTGTACTGTTTTGAACTGTTTACGCCTCTTCAAGTAACTAAGCTATCTGCTTGTTACTAGACCTGCTAATGTTCGGTGAGTGTTGATGAATCTGCTTTGTAATTATAGCTCAGTAGCTGGTTCAGATGTGCTATATATTTAACCCACACATTGTTAATTAATATCATCCTCTTATCATCTTTACATTTTTAAACAGGTGATGCATTGCACAGTCTAAGGACCAATTTGAAAGATCCTAACAATGTACTGCAGAGTTGGGATCCTACTCTTGTTAACCCCTGCACATGGTTTCATGTTACCTGTAACAATGATAATAGTGTTATTAGAGTGTAAGGTCCTTTTTCTCTTTGTTGTCTTATGAGTACATGGTTACGACTTATAGATTGTGTTTTACTGATTTCGCAAGGTTTTACTTGTGTAATGTCCTACTTCTGCATCAAAATTTCAGTGATCTTGGAAATGCAGCTTTGTCTGGTATGCTTGTACCACAGCTTGGCTTGCTTAAGAATTTGCAGTACTTGTAAGTCATGCTTTGCCTTTTTAATTCTAGCTGTTGTCTATTTATATAGTTGGTTTGGCTTTCATGTGCTTTCTTCTGAGTAAGATATGCAATTGCTTTCTCTATATTCGTAAAAGGAAGAACTGGTTAGTGACAATTATCATTGCATTAAATATGCTTCATTAGTCGCTTGACCAGTAGAAGTGATTGAGGATCCTACCTGCTTCATTAAATTTGTAAATTGTAACTTGGAGAAAAGGCTTGCCCATAATTCTTCTCATTATGGTTCAATGGCAATCTTCCATGGGATTAGCAAAACTTGATTCAACTTGAAAAAATTGATTTTTTTTCTTCAAATCTCCAGTTAATCAAATCGAGTTATTTGTTTTTCCGAATCAACTCAAACAAGTAATTAATGTTTTTTAGTTTGAGTTGAGTTGAAATTTTTACAACTCGGATGTTTGAAAAAAACGAATAACAAATTGGTGTAAGACTGTAAGTTCCCCTTGAGTTTCAACAATAACCTTAAATTTTCAAAAAAAATGGAAAAGAAGTTTTCAATAAATATCTTCCATCATCTAAGAATAATATCTATTGACTAATATCACAAAGCTCTTAACATATATTTAGTAAATGCAATTAAGTTCACTTATAAAAATGAGGGTTCCATCTTACAAGATCCTGGAGGATAAGATGCATGAAGAAGTTAATAAGCATTTTGGAGCTGCTACACATTTCTTCTTTCTTAACCATTTATTGAGCTGGTCTGTCTAGTGCGCTTTGTGCAAGGATGGATAGTACTATGTGATAAATCACATTGCTACATTTGACTTGGCTGTTTGTTTTCCTTGAACACGACAAGAAGACATTTTCTCGCTCTTATATGATGGCCTTTTCTTTAAGAAATTGCAGACAATATAATAATCCAAAACTTAGTATTCAGTTGTTAGTGCACAGTTTATTGCCTTGGTATTTCTTTACTTTTCTGCCGTTTGAGACATCTTTTTATACCAGGGAACTTTACAGTAATAACATAAGTGGACCAATTCCTAGTGATCTGGGGAACTTGACTAGCTTGGTGAGCTTGGATCTTTATTTGAATAGTTTCAGTGGTCCTATTCCAGAATCCCTGGGTAGGCTGTCAAAATTGCGATTCCTGTGAGTACATTTGCTTTGCAGCTATTCTTGTCCCACTTTATTTTTGTTTATTATTTATTGAGTTGAGTTGCGTGTAATAGTGGGAGCTAAGTCTTACTTTTAGAATCTTGTTATTGGTAAAACAGAACTATACGTGATTTGAGGTAAACAAAGAAACAGAAACAAGTTATATATTTACTAATATTTGTTTTAAGATGTAATCAAGTGTTAGATATACATCCCCCACCGCACACACAGATACACATTCGCACATTCAACAGTATCTTCAGCATTCAAAAATAATATGAAATTAGCATGTGCAAGTTCATAGCATCGGGTTTCTTCAATAACTATTAACTACAACTGTCTTGTCAACTTTTTGCTGTAAGTTTGGTTAAATTTCATTGTGCTTAAAAACATCTAGGGGTAATTGAAACCAGCATTTAAAAGCTAAAATAAATTTTTACATGATCAATTCCAAACTGTAAATATGAGTATGAAGGTTCATCACTGGTAAGTGTCACATTCACTCGCATTGCCAGAGAGGATACTGGTTGAGCAACTGATGTTTAAAACAAAGTGCTTTGTCTAGTTGTGATTTTGAATGGTTGTAGTAAGTTAAAGTTTGCTTATGTAAGATTTTGTGATTTGTTTAGAACTTAACATCTATTGTTGAAATTTTTATGCAAGGATAGCCGACTTAACAACAACACCTTGACGGGTCCTATCCCTATGTCATTAACTAATATCACGTCTCTTCAAGTTCTGTGAGTGCCGAACTTATGTCTTATGTTGAGATGTATCACCCTTTTTCTCTTTTGAGATATAATCTAGCACTACTTATACCTCCTCAAATTGCACTGTCAAATGCAGGGATCTTTCAAATAATAATCTCTCTGGCGAGGTTCCAGATAATGGCTCATTCTCACTATTCACTCCCATCAGGTTGCTTTTTAGTGATCTGAATTCTGCTTTTCTAGGTTTACAAGTTTGGGAACCTTAGGTGTTTGTTGTTCCATATGCAGTTTTGCTAACAACTTGGATCTGTGTGGCCCGGTTACTGGACGCCCATGCCCAGGATCACCTCCCTTTTCTCCACCCCCTCCTTTCGTTCCACCATCACCAATTTCTTCACCAAGTAATTTTCCTTTGATATCATATTTCAAATCTATTGAGCTGCCTTTCATGGTCTCCAATGTGCAGTATTTTTTGTTGTTGCTGATGTTCTTGCTGTCAATCAGATTGTTCTAGTAGTTTCATTTGACATTGTATAATCTGCCGAACTCTGCTTTTTAACATTTTATCCCCACACATTCTGTAATTTTGTGGCATGCATGTAACATCAATTAGCAAAATTAATGCTCATGCCCTTTCTTCTGGGTGAATCTCATCTCAGTTTGCACATCCCGTCCTTTAGTTCCTTAAATTTAAATGAACTACATCATTATGATCATCGATTATGATGGTTTGTAATTAACAATATTGCCTTTCAGTGAAGAGTTTTGTTTGTAAATTTCCTGTGAGTTGATGCATTCTCTTGGTTCCAGTTCAAAGGAAGTGGCTCTTATGATTTTCATTGGATGTTCTATGTTCTCATCTTATAATATTTTAGGTGGGAATAGTATCACTGGTGCAATAGCTGGAGGAGTTGCAGCAGGTGCTGCCCTACTGTTTGCCGCTCCTGCAATTGCATTTGCATGGTGGCGTCGGCGGAAACCACAGGATTTTTTCTTTGATGTACCTGGTTAGTGCCATAAAATTGAACTTTTACTGGGTTGAAGGCTTCAAGGGTTGGTGACAGATTGACAGTTATAGGATCACCTGTTTACATGTCTTGCAGCGGAGGAGGACCCAGAAGTGCATCTTGGGCAGCTGAAGAGGTTTTCATTACGAGAACTGCAAGTTGCCACCGACAGTTTTAGCCACAAAAATATTCTGGGTAGAGGTGGATTTGGCAAGGTTTACAAAGGACGGTTAGCTGATGGTTCATTGGTGGCTGTTAAAAGATTGAAAGAAGAGCGTACACCCGGAGGGGAGTTACAGTTTCAAACAGAGGTAGAAATGATCAGTATGGCTGTGCACCGGAATCTCCTCAGGCTGCGTGGATTTTGCATGACACCGACCGAACGGTTACTTGTTTACCCTTACATGGCTAATGGGAGTGTTGCATCATGTCTAAGAGGTAAAGCCAACAAGTTTTAGTGGTCTAATTCCTTATTTTTGCTTCGAGCCGAGGGGTGTCTTTTAGCCTGTCTTTGTTGAAATTGTTACAATCAATTGACTTTTTTAATCAGTGAACATTTATATTTAATTGTTTACTTGCTTTCTTATAGAACGTCCTCCATCACAACCTCCACTTGATTGGCCAACTCGGAAAAGAATAGCATTGGGATCTGCTAGAGGTCTTTCTTATTTGCATGATCACTGTGACCCGAAGATCATTCATCGTGATGTAAAAGCTGCAAATATTTTGTTGGATGAGGAGTTTGAAGCTGTTGTTGGTGACTTTGGGTTGGCTAAACTTATGGACTACAAGGATACCCATGTAACTACTGCTGTACGTGGCACAATTGGACATATTGCTCCCGAGTATCTCTCTACTGGGAAATCTTCAGAGAAAACTGATGTTTTCGGCTATGGTATAATGCTTCTGGAGCTTATCACTGGACAGCGGGCCTTTGATCTTGCTCGGCTTGCAAATGATGATGATGTCATGTTGCTTGATTGGGTATGCATATGTTGTTTTTGCTACTTTAGTTTTCATTTAACTGATCCGTTACACAATATTCTTGATTCTTTTCTAAATGCCAATCCATCCACTTTTCAATTGCTTCCTTGATAGCTGCCTGATTCTCATTTTTATATATTTCTTGATACCGGTGATATGTTAAAGCATTGATATAGTTCCGATGCCATGGGACAATAGAACAATTTAGGTTGTATCCAAGAGAAATGAATCTTTCAAAAGTTGGGAAAGCATGCTACGGATGGCAATAACTAATTTTACTTATAGATTCCAAAATGAAGTGGTGTTTTTGGATTTTCATAAGGATACATGGTCTGTTTCACACTGGCTGAGTCGGTCGATCCTTTTATCTTTTTCAGGTCAAAGGGCTTCTGAAGGAGAAGAAGTTGGAGTTACTAGTTGATCCTGATCTCCAGACCAAGTATGTAGATACTGAGGTAGAGCAGTTAATCCAAGTTGCTTTGCTATGCACACAAGGTTCCCCAATGGACCGGCCAAAAATGTCTGAAGTAGTTAGAATGCTTGAAGGTGATGGGTTGGCTGAGAGGTGGGATGAGTGGCAAAAGGTTGAAGTTCTAAGGCATGAGGTTGAACTTGCTCCTCATCCTAATTCTGATTGGATCGTCGACTCAACCTACAATCTGCATGCTGTGGAGTTATCTGGTCCAAGGTGACCATGGCAAGGCAAAAGTAAAGAGGGAAAGTTTTTACTAGTTTTTTTATTTATTTAATGACCATATCCTGATTTATGTATCCTCCTGTAAGCCCATACGCATTGTATTCATTACATTGTGCATGTTATGAGTCAGCTTTGTTGAGGTGCAATTTGTATCCTTCTGCAATTTGATTGAGCCATGATGTTTCTATGTAGTTCCTGCTGTGGCAATCAGTCTAACCCTCTGCACTTCATCTGCTCATACTTAAGTATTCAGAATACAGTTTTGTGATGAACAGACATGCCGGTATGGGACTCGTATAATATAAAGATCATAACCATATCTTATAATTAAAACTCGCACAAGGAAAGGCATAAAAATAAGATGAACAGATGGAATGATTGTCCTTAATAGTCACTAGTATGGGACTTGTCTTTGAAAGAACCATTGGATCCAAGGTTCAAATTCTGTCCTATGAAAAGGTTTGGATACGAGAAGAATCCATCGTCCACTGAAGACAATCTCGGCAGCTGGTGCTGTAGGTGGTATTGTTCAACTGTATGATCACCAGAAACAGGTGAATCAAAACCTCTTTTCTGTTTGTCGACTGAAGGAAGATCCGGTGCCTCTGATCCTTGGTGCACTTTCTCCTGATGTACTTGATAGGAGTCCGGATAATTTAAAGCATCAGCTTGATCACTAAAAGGATTCTCAGGGCTGCTACACTCGGTGACCAGTTCATCCCTTTTCTGTGTAAGTTCAGCAATTCTAACTTGTGCAAGACTTGCAGCCGAACGAGCTGCAGCTGCTGCACGCTCAGCAGTTTCAGCTGCTGCCTGAGCAGCAGCTAAAACATCTTGTAGGTCTACATTGGCCTCACTTTTTGGTTTCGAAAGAGCAGCAGGTGGATTAATTGGTCTTGCTGAGATTGATGCGGGAGATAATGATGGAGGAGAAATGAATGGCAAACACTGTTTATTTTCTTTGGCTCCAGCTGGATCAATGAACATTTCATTTTCTCTAGCGGCTGAATTTTCTTGCATCAATATATCAGGCTCCAAAGGTGACATTTGTAATACATGTCGAGAAGCTCTAGGTTTTCTAGATGATCCACAATCAACTTCACGCTTCGGAACAGCTTGTGAAGGTGTACTAATTTCTGGTGCTGACACAACATTTGTGTTTGGCTGCAACGACACCTTAGGAACTTCTGGCAAGTATAACGAGTCAAAGTCTGCATCAGGATGTGGCTGCTGAATTTGGGCATGACCAGCAGCAGAAATCAATGTTGCATTATGTTTCTCGGCAGGAAGTGGCAGCGTAGAGCCGCTGCCAAACTCTGATGGGCCATTCTGACAAACAAAAAAGCAAGTTGAATGAGATAAAAATAGAAAACAAGAGCGATCAGAGTCCAAAATCACTTACCAATAAATCTTCATGTGGTTTGAAAAACTCGGTCTCAGTGGAAGCTGGATCCCATTGCAATTCATGCTCTTCAGCTATTTCTTTCAGAAGCTTCAATTTTATTTCAGGTGAAGGAGCACGTACAGATAACAATTCTACCAACTGCATTATGAATTTACTGAGAAGGATGCTAACTGGAATATTAAAACTACAAAATGACAACACACACTCTACCTTCAAACTTAAACTACCTGACGATTAACACCACAATCTGGCCTGAGCTCAGTTGCAGCTGATACAAATTCCTTCCCATACTTGTATGTAAATAACATTTGAACTTGCAACAACTCTGGTAGATCAGCACACCGTGGTGCAGCAAAACAAATGCTAGATATTGCTTCTTTCAAATCTAGGGGACAATCCCTGAAATCAAATGGTTAATCAAATTTTTATTCTACAAAAATGCAGTGAGTTTTTTAATCTTTGAGCAACTCCAAAAATTATTATAACTTACGTAGCTTCTATATTATCCAAGTAATAAGTGATACTGATGTTAATAACCACATAAAGAAGGTGCTAATACATCATATATGCAGCCGCCAAAAGGCAGCCCAAGATTTTAACATCCACATGCAATGCATAGGTGAAGAATATCGTGACAATTATTAGGAATTTACGGAATCAAACATTCAATGAACTATATAGAGGATGAGACTATGGCAAGTTAGGGGATGGTTGGTACATGTTAGGATGCTGTCTAATTGAAGTATTAGAACAGACAAGGCACGTAAAATCAGAAATTAGGCATCCTTGCTACATCAAAGTTAATAATATGTTGAAAATTGATACTTAAAGTCAAAATTTAGAATATGTTTTTTTTCCACAGAACCCTTGGTTTTAAGTTACTCTTCTTTTAGTGATGAAATCCTCACACTAAATAATTTGATCAAACTACTTCCTCACTCAATTTCCAAAGCCCCATCATTTTTTTTAAATTCAAAATATCAAAACATTACTAAAGAAAAAGAATGCAGAAATCTGAAGCAATAACCTCTGAGCCTCTATAATTGGAAGACGGGCAGCAATTAGCTCACAACACAGCTCAAGGGTCTCCTGAGCAGCCATTATATTCTCTTCCCTTATTATATGCTCCACCTGAAATGCAAACTCAGGCATTGCCCCTTAAAAACTATAAGTACAATCTAAGCAATAAAAAAGCGAAATTACAACAAATTTAGACCATCAAAAACATATATGCACTTCACCACAATGTTTCTTTTTTAAAATTAAAGATATACCCGGATTCGAGCTGTAGCTTCTTGGCCGGTCTCAAGAAGCTTAGCAATATCACGTCGCATTTGATTTATCTGAATCTCTCTCCTATTCCTCAACAACTTTATCCGCGGAATTGTCAATTTCAGCAAAGTTTTGCTGCATATTTCCCAAAAAATTATCAAACTTGCGATTAATCAAGCTAAACCTTCAAAATTGATCAAACAAATTATACGTGAACAAATTGAACAAACAAGATAACAGTGAAAAGGAAGGGTTCATCACAACAAATTGAACAAATTAAAACATAAAAAATCTACAAATTAAGAAACGAAAATGAATAATTACCATTTAGCAGCTTTGAAACCTTTGTTGAAAAAGGAATCGAGCATGGACATGATGAAAAGACGAGATCACGGCAAAAACCTGGAACAAGAAAATGGGGGAAAAGTATAAGAAAACAGGGTACTTTTAACGTAAAAGAATACATGTTTCAGTATTTATAGAATGTTCGAAGATTTGGAATTAAATAGTAATTAAGTTATCTAATCTTGGATTACCTAATATTTGATTTAAAGCAATAATTTATAATTTTATTCTATTATTATTTTTAAATATATAAAAAAAATTATGGAATGGGATATGTCGGGATGTTCAAACAACTGGTTCGGTTATAATATAATCGAACGGTCCAAAATTAAAATTAATTGAATTTTTAAATTCTTGTTAATTAAATCGATTTTTTTCTTCCAAATATCATTAAACGAAATTCTTAATTTTAATTCAAAATAGTAATTTAAATAATAATAAGTTAAAAATATAGTTTTTATTAGATATATTTTATTTTTAAATTTTATTTTTCTCCCTTTTGGGTTGGATTTAAATTTAAAATAAAATATACAATTTTATTTTAAATATGTAACCCATTTTTCGCATCCAAACATCAAAAACGAGTCGGTGATGTCACGAAAATTACAATAAATCTTTTATCTTTTAAAAACTTTAATTTAATTTTAACAAAACCAGTTTCATAACTAATCAAATAAATATAAACTTACTCAGTTACTCAAAACTTTTTTTCTTTAATTAAAAACCTCATATTATCATACTTGAATTTATCATTTAATACGTCTAATATAGAATATAAATCTAAGCATATTATTTTTTATTAAAATCAATTTAAAATATTTTTTGAATATGTATTTTACTATATAAAATAAGTTTAACATACAATATATTATTTTATTACGTAACAAATTAAATTTTATAATTCAAGAGTTGAGTTAATTTAAAGTACAGACTTTACTTTAGATTGTTTTTTGTTTTTGTAAGTCATAATGACTCGTCTTACGGTCTTAGGTTTGTCTTAGAGGAATGCTTGAAGGTAAGTTTCGGAAACTTTATCTTAATGTTCTAAGGTTAGTACACTATTAGTTCTTTTGTGTTTATAAAATTATAAAATAGTGTTTGATTGTATGATTTGGTGTTTGAATTATGTTACAAACTTGAGATCATTAATAGTGAAATCTGTAATTGTTGTTAAAAAGGATTAAATGAGTAGCAAACTATTTAATACATCTCAAATAACTTTTAGGTTAAATTTGAGGGCAAATAGGTGAATTACAAGTGAGAAAAAAAGGATTTCGAGTTTTAAATCTAAAAATCTAGGCTCGTATATTGATATGATTATACCGATATTAATACTCCTTTGTAAAAATATGTATAAAAGACACACCGGTAAAATAATTCGGTATGTATATTAGTATTTTTTATGAAATTTTAGTAATATGTTTTAGTAGTAGTATGTAGGGGAATATCGATAGTACTATTTTACTGAAGTTGAGGATCAATACGGTGGGTGTGCATATCAATGGTGGATATTGATATGTGAACAGGGCGTATCGATATGTATTGAGATTTGAATTCTTTCGATGGTAATAAACTTATCAGCATTTAGGAGAATATTGCTACCCATAAGACCATATTGATGCCCATATAAGAGTATTGGTACGTGTACAATAAATTGTCTGAGAAAAATAAATTTGTATTTGAGGGTTCCACAATTCGTAGTAAATGGCCAAGTGAGTCTCTAATAGAGATGTTCTAAAATATTTGATCCGACCGATACGATCTGATTACCTGTTGATCCAATCCAAAAAAATTAGATATTCGATCTGATTTTTATTTTTACATCAAATATCTGATTCGATTTTTGTTATATAGATCACAATATTTCAAGTTCTTGATTATCCAAAAATCTAAAAAAATAATTTTTTATTAATATTATTTTTTTTATTTCTAATAATTTAATGTTTGTTATATCCAAAAATTAAAACAATTAAATTCTTTTATAGATATGAATCTTGTTATATTCAGAATTTTGAAATTTTAATAAATGTCACTTTTAAATTCAAAAAAATAATTAAATTAAAATATTTTTTCAGATAATCGGATATCTAAAAATCGAATCGGATATGAATCATTATATTATCATTCTGAAAAATTAAATATTCGAAAAGATCATATCGAATATAACCCGATATCCGATAATACATAATCCTAATCCCTAGGAGTGTAAAATAAAATATAAAACCGTGAAATACACATTTTAACCTTATATGTGAATAAAATAAAAATAAATTAGATATAATTCGGAGTTTTTAAGTGATGATTAGACCACTAATACTAAAATTTTATGTTAATATCAGGTACATCAAGCTTTAAGATTAGTTTTTATCATATTTTGTATAAATTTCTTGAAATGTCATGTATTTTTTATTGTATGTTTTAGTACTCTAACATGATATTCATAGTGTACATTAACATCGTACTATAAAGAATAAATTGATTGAAAGAGAGTGATGTTTGAACCAAGTTAGCCTCTTATAGTTCTGAGTATAGCTCTTTGTAAGGCATCGATATAAAAGTGAAAGACATTTTTTTATTCTCTTTTATGCGAGCATTATATCTTTTTTATTACAGCTTGAGGTGGTGAAATTATGATGTTCTTAGGAGTTTCGTAGGTGCTTGTGTCGTTTATCTCATGATCTTTTTTCTTAAATTACTTATGCGTATTTTTTTTTATCAATTTTATCATTTTTAATAAACATTTTAATAGGTTCATCGATTATGGTTAGCTTTTCATTCCGCACATACTCAAATCTGTTTTACAGTACATTTCTTGATAATCAATCGTGAGAGTATTCCTTCCATTGTCTCACCTCACAACGAGCCTCACTAGTATATCTTGAAAGTAGTGGATAACTTTTTATTATCGATGAAACTTATGGTCTTTCTACAGTATATGGATAGTGAGATGGTAGTCCCATTTGAAAATTTGTGTCTTGAACTTCGATGGAATCTTCAAGTTTAAAATCAAACAAGATCTTTAACGTTAATTCCACATGTTTATCTTCTTTTTCTTCTATTCTGAATTTATCTTAAAGTTCATTCCTTGTTTTTTTCTAGTTACTTCAAGACTTACGATTTTTTCATAATATCAAAAAATGAAGAAGAATGAATTATTTTTTATATAATGATATTTTTTTTAAATATAATAAAAATATATAAAATAAATAAAATATATCAAGATAGGGTAGAGAATTTTCAGCACAAACTTAAATCCGTCTTGCCTTAACTTCATGCTTTTCGAACCCCTTTCATCCACCCTAACTTTCGAAATTTAAAGAAAAAATCCAATCGAATCAAATAATTTTGTCCTCCTTAATTTTAAATACATTATTTAAAATATTTAAAATTTAAATAATATTTATATTATTAAATTAAGTCTAAAAATATTTTTTTTACTTGCATTGCATTGGGATTTGATTCTAACTGTGCATATGATCTAATCCCTATGCCTTTACCTTTACCTTATATTTGAACTTCTTCGATTGGAACTATCCTAAAACCCCCAAATACAACGTTCCAAGCGTACATGCCCTGTACCGCCACTCTCCGATTCCCCATAGCGCAACTCTCTTCAAATCGACAAGATTACTTTGAAAAACATCCGAGATAGAAATTGGGAAAGTATCAGAGGAAAAAAGATGATGGCGAAGGCGAAGGCGTTTAAGGGATCGAACGTGTTCATGTCACGAAACCTCGTCCCTCCAGAAGTATTCGACAAACTTCATGGCGTTCTCAAGGATAACGGTGCCCAAGTATTCCTATGCTGCGACCCTTCTAGAAACGGACCCGATGACTTCCACATTATCTCCTCCATTGATCATGTAATCCTCCTTTTTCCCGCCATTCTTTTCATTTCACAGTATATTTGAAATCTTTCTAATGTCTTCTTTTTTACACAATCAATTTTACTTATTCTTGTCCCTTTTAGGAGAAATTTGAGGATCTTAGCTCTAAAGGATGTAATTTGCTAGGTAATTATTTCCAGTTGATGATAGAAATCCTCTTAAATTTACTATGCTAGCGATTTAGTTGTGATTTGTTTTTGGATCTTAGGTCCTCAATGTGTGATTTCTTGTGCAACTGAAAATAGAGCTTTACCGAAACAAAGATTTAGTTGCTGCCTTGCAATGGACGGTCTCAAAGTACTGGCATCCGGTTTTGACATGGATGAGAAGGTATTACTACTGGTGTTCATGGAAAGACATTTAGTCTTATGAATCTTATCTACTGGATATGAAGCCCAAGTTTGACCGTTTCTTATTATGATTTTTGGTCGTAGGTTAAAATTGAAAAATTAGTTACAGCCATGGGGGGAGTTTTGCATACTAAAGCATCATTAGATGTTAGCTTTGTCATTGTAAAGAATGTCCTGGCTGCGAAGTATAAGGTATGATTCTCCTAAAATAATTCCCCTTCTCTTTCCTGCCTGCAAGGGTCATGTCTACGGGTGCAAACATTGTTTCATTAGTGTCCTAATCAACTCATTGTTTCTTCGATATTCCTAAAAACTAGTGGATTTATGAACATAGAATGCATCTTAGTGAGATCAGTTAAATTATTATCATTCAATATATTTCCATCTTGAGTTAGGTGAGAGATCTATGTTACAGGTGTTTGGTCCCAAATTTGGAGATCCTGCATGCATGTGGCAGGAAAAGCTTGACCACATGCTCGGTACCCCTAATAGGGAATGATTGTTCACATTGTAGATGATTTAGTAACACCTTTTTTTTTAAATTCTGTGCACATTTGGATTTGAGTTGGCGTTTCAATTAATCCTTCTTCTTTTACGATGAAATTAAGAATGACTATCCTTGGAGTTCTTTTGAATAATTTATTATCGAAAAGAAGTTAAAGGGTGCACATCACTTTATTGGAGGCCACCACTGATTATTATTATTCTCCATCTTTGCAGTGGGCTTTCAATGTTTTAAAGAAACCGGTTGTTACTGTTCAATGGCTGTATCAGTGTTGGAGTGAGCACCGTGTTGTTCCTCAGGATTCATACAGGATTCTTCCTTTTACTGGATTGACACTATGTGTTACCAGAATTCCTGCAGGTTATTATGTGAATACATATTGGGCCTGCTTGTGACATACTACTTAATCATTGAATTCTAATATTCTCTTCCTCTCAGATGAGCGAAAAGAGATTGAAAAGCTGATCATACAAAATGGTGGAAAATATTCAGCTGAACTCACCAAGAAGTGCACACATTTGATTTGTGATATATCCTTCGCGTTGTTCCTTAAGATGACCGAATTGTTGCTCTTAGTCTCTGCTCTTTCTTGCTCTAATCAAATACTTCAAGTTTAAAATGCCTTATGACATTTATTTATTTAAATTTTGCATAGCTATCAATTCATTTCTGTTCAAGGAACGTTATACGGATTTTGAGTGTTCTGTAATTTTCTTGCATGTTTTTATTTTTATTTTTTATGTTTAAGCATTGCACCTCAATCAACAGTTTATTTCAATTATTTACTCTTCTCAGAATAATTATCTTTGATCAGTTATAATTATTCATTTGTGATCTTGACTTTCTGTAAGCTCCTGAAGGTGACAAGTATAAAGTTGCCCGAAGATGGGGCCATGTTCATATTGTAGTTCGGAAATGGTTTGATCAATCCATTGCTAGAAGAGGTAATGCTTTATGTTGTTAACAATGTCTAGTACTCTTGAGTTTATGATATTTTTGCTAGCATGTTTTATCAATGGCTTTAATCATTGTATCTGACCATAATCTGTTTTGTCCCTGATGTATAGCATGCCTTAATGAGGAGTCCTATCCTGTCGAGGATGTCTGTGCATCTTCAAAGAAAAGTGTTAGTGGTCTCTTGTCAGCTCAGTATAGTCAAGACAAGCTTAGGGGAAGTTCAGTGCCTGCAACTTCCTCGGTGGTTCCTGAATCTAATTTGTCCACTGTGCCTTCTACCGGATTGGGAGATCGAGATCTTGAAGTTACTCTCTCTCAGAACATGTCTTGTGCGGTATCAGATGCTCAGGTCAATTTTAAAGAGGATGATGGTGAAGCACCAAGTTTGCAGCCTTCTAGTGAAACAAAGCTTGATGGTTGGGTTGCCAATGACTCTCAATCTGAAGACAATGATCTATACTTGTCAGACTGTAGAATTTCACTTGTTGGCTTTGAAGCTCCTGAAATGCGTAAGCTAGTTACCATGTTGCGTGGAGGTGGTGCATCCCGGTATATGTCATGCAATGATAAATTGACACACATAGTTCTTGGGACTCCATCTGAATCGTAAGTATTTCTTCTTTTTCTTTTTCACAAATAATGTTGTTTATTTCCTTGATTCTTCTTTTCTTTCTCCATTTGAATTTCTTCCCTTGAGTTCTTTTGAAATTGCGGTTAGCAAGCCATGCTTTGACATCTTCTGGGTTCAGTGTTATGACACCTTTGTTACATTGGCTATTCAGTGAGCATGCTCTGATTATTTTTGTAGTATTTCCTCCTGTTTTCATAAAGCCTTCTCTTTCACATGTTTATCTTATTGAAATTGTTAGTAGCAAACGATGCTTTGACATCTTCTGGGTTCAGTGTCATGCTACCTTTGTTACATTGACTATTCAGTGAGCATGCTGATTATTTTGTGGTATTTCATCATGTTTTCGTAAAGCTTCCTCTTTCACATGTTTATCTTTTTGCATAGGGAAAAGAAAGAGGTAAGAAGTTTTGCAGCTTCAGGTGTCATCCATGTGGTAAAGACCAACTGGCTTGAAGACTGTGATCGTCAAAAGAAAGAACTCCCTGTTCATCAGAGGCATGTTGCATATGACTTACTTCTTCCTAAAGGTTTCCAATTTTCTCTGAAATCAATCCCTTGGTCTTCTCTTGTGTATCTTCATCTTGATTCATGTTCATGCTAGATATATTTTGTTGTTATTTTGTCATTCTTTTACCATAAAATGATAGATTTTTTTTTGGATTGTTGAATTAGAGATGTCATCCGTAAGGACTATATAACTTTTCTTTTGAATTATTTTTCATGATGTTTAACTGATGATAGTGCCTGCACAGATTCTGTAAACCTTGTCAGAGGAGCAGTGGCAGGAACCAGCAATTCAAATTCTAAATCTCCACTTCTTACAAACTCTGGAAATGAAATGCCAGCATCCTTGGGGAAATGTCTAGATGATAAGCTCAAAAGCAATATAAATAGTGACAACTGTTTGAAAGCTACTGTAGGATCATCCAAACAAGTTCTACTACCTACAATAAATAGTACAAATAATGTTTGGCAGAAGAAGCAGTGTGACCCTGTAGTCCAAAATCTTAAGAATGGAATTTCAACTGTATTTAAGGGGAAAACATTTTGTTTTTCAGTTTCCTTTCCTGAAGATAGGGTAAGAAATATACTCTTGAAAACTAGGACTATCGGGTTACATTCTTAAAATTTCCTCCTATGTATTTTTTGTCTAACAACTCAGATATTTAATTGTTTTTTAACTGTTTTAGCATGTTGTATTTGTTTTTATCTGATATATTTACTTACTTTGGGTCTATGTATGTTGTTTGTATCTCCTTTGCAAAGTTGACTTTTTCTATTGTTATTTTCCCCAATATTCCTAAGTTTGTGATTCCTTCTACCAGAGAGCTGAAATTGTTGAATGGGTGGATCAAGGTGGAGGGGAGGTTGTTGAGAATCATTTAAAAAGGAATGTTAATTTCATTATTGAGTGTCATGGTGTGATGCCAAGTTCTATCACTGGTTCCCAGATTACTTATGTTTCTACTCACTGGGTCCGGTCTTGTTTAGAGGTATGCTTGGTTATCTTAACCAAAGTTGACTTTTTCTTTTGTTATCTTCCCCAACATTCCTAAGTTTGGTAATGATATGCCTTTCCCCCCATTACATATAATGCAATAACTGTACTTTGTTTATAACTGTTGCAATAGCTGCCACTGCTGTTTCATTTGGTTTCTTTGCTCTAAACCATCATGCTTCATTATTTCTTTTAACCGGTGAATTGAAAGTGGTAAGTAGGTATTATTCTCAATGCTGATGGAAAAGTGGTATTTTAGGATGGATGCTTGCTGGATGTTGGAAGTCATATTCTCTATTCGCCACTTCCCTGTCAAATTCCTTTTCCTGGGTTTATAAGCTTTCGCTTTTGTGTTTCACAATACGAAGAGAAGGATAGATTGCTATTAAGAAACCTGTGCTTTATTCTTGGAGCTAAATTTGTGGAAAAACTTACGAAAAAAGTGACGCATTTGTTATGCAAGTTTACGAGTGGACCAAAATATGAGGCTGCTTGTAAATGGGGAATACAATCAGTTACATCGGAGTGGATATATGAATGTGTAAGGCAGGTATGGTTCTGTCCCTCTTTGCTCATCTGCTTAATTATGCATTTGCAACCGTATCTGCCCCAAGTTTATGTTTGTTTATCTGTTTCCTTGGAAATGATAAGATCAACTAATTTTCATGTGTGCAAATTTTTTCTCGTAGAATAAAGTCGTTTCTCTGGATCCATTTTACCCAAAAGAAGTTACTGCTCAAGACCAAGATGCAGGATTATGCCCCGTGAGCCAATTTTCGACTCAAGCCACTCAACGGATGTTTGTGAATGTTCCATCTGAGTTTATGAGTCAATCACAGGGCCTGGTAACACAAGATCTTCATGTTAAAAATGGATGCATTATCAGTGCTAGAAATGATGGTTCTAGAGATGAGGGCAAACAATCAAATGGTCATCTTAAAAGGGCAAGGCACTTGGAAGATGATGTCCAGAATGCTTCTGGAGTGCATATATGCCAGCCCATTCTCAACGAAAATTCCACTGAAAATGACAAATTAAAAATCGCAGGTGAAGCAGCTCAAGTTTTGCCCGATGTAGCTACAGCTATAGAAGAATTACTGGAGCAAACTAGTAAGGTGAGTATTGTTGTTCCTCCTGATCGTATTTTCTAATTGTTTTATTGTTTCAAGACTACTGGTTGGTTGACTCAATTATCTCTGCCTTTTAAGATTCATGATCAGAAATCACCAGAGAGGAATGGGTGCGACAGAAGTGTATCCTTATATCAGTTGATATTCCAAAATCTGAATGTCTACTCTTTTATCTCTTTATAAGTTTTTTTTTTATTAATCCTTGATGTAGAACAGATATTTACATCGGATTGTACAGGCCATCGTCAAGATCCTACAGATCCTCATTCTGTTATTGGTTTATCTAGACACTGGTTGAACCGGTAACCTCGTTATACCATTACCAAATGATTGTTCTCCCTTTTATCATTTTTATTACCAATGGCTGAACATTTCTTAATTGTCTTGCATATGCCTACAAAAGCCTAATAAATTAAAAACCTACTGAATTTTAGAATATCGGCTCCAATGGGGATTATGTTTCTTTATAGCAAGAATATTGTTTCATTCTCATCTATTATCGATTGACCTACACCTGTTTTTTTCCTTCTCAGAACTCTTAAAAAAGATGAAATCAGCAGTCATTCTCAAGATATGAATGTGGGTGGCCTATATGATGGTTTCAGTGAAACACAAACAGAGTCTCAGGTTTCAGATCTTACTCATCTTAAAACTTCCATCCCCCTTTATAATTTCCAACCTATGTCATTATTTTGGAAAATGCAGGTGGTGGGCTATGAAGAAGATTTGTCTGGCAGGCAAATGCTTATCGACCGAGTCCGAACCCGAAGTAGCATGATCTGAAGCTTGATAGTTAAACTCAGGTATGCTGCTTTCTCAGGCTTTATTATGCATCTATCAAGTTTTGAAGCCATCAAGCATATACAAGTAATGTGCTAATTGTATGTATTGGATGCAATTTAAATTCGACTTCATCTTTTATTGTTCATAGTTTTTTTTATCTATTTTTGTAGCTTAGGTTCAGGGTTGTGGTTAGAGTTTAAGGAATTAGAAGTCAGGCGTATTATTTAAGGTATACAATTTATCATATAAAAATTAAAATTAGAGTTTATAATTTAATTGTTAATATTTTTTAATATGAGACATAACAAAAAAGTTTGAAAATTTTTATTCTACGCTTACGCATCGAAACTTGATCACGAGTTTGGTACCCATAATATAAGTTTCAATATATCTATTTCTAACAACTATATTTTGTATTTCTTACCTTGTGAGTATCGTTCGTGCTTGTAGTTTCAATGTCATTGTGCATGTTCACATTAAATATTTGTTTTCGATAGCTCATAATGAAAAAATATTAGAATCATCAGATTTATCACATTATTTATAATTTCAATTAATAATAATTTTTATTATATTTTAAGATGAATCGCAAGGTAAGTTAGAAGAAAAAATCCCTAATTTTTTTTTAGATAACAATTCATCATATTAAAACAAATATTAAATCAAACATATAAAATATTTAATTTTAAATATTTAAATATTTTTAATTAAATATTTAATATTTTTATATTTAACTTAAGTGAAATGTTTAAAAAATTACTTTAAAATGTTGGGTTTAATTTTTAGTTTTAACATATTTCATTTAAAAACTACTTTAAATATTTGATTTGATTTAAATATAATATATATATATATATGTAAATCAAATATTTAATGTGTTGATTGTGTGATTTTAAATACCCAAAAGATTTAAGTTTAAATTTTATATAAATTAATTTTTTATAATTTAATATTTACTGTAGTATTCAACTCATATTATAAAATTTATCTTGCACTAGCGGCAAAGACGAGCTTTTCCCTTCAAGGATTTAAGTACAAACGCCACACTAAGCACTCTTCGTTATTCTGAAATTTTTAGTGATAATGTGTTATAATTTTATAATCTGGTTAGAGAAAAAATATATAAAATAAAAATAAATTTATTCAATCTAACGACAATACGTATTATCATCTGATTAATTAATTAATTTTAAGAGACTAAATATATAATTTTATAAAATTTCTATCATATCGTCTGTCTATCATTCTTCCGTTAAAAAATTAACGATATTGATTAAAATAAGTCGATTTAATAAGTTTGATGGCTTAATTGACGGATTCAATAATTTGATGATTAAAATAAATACACCAATATAATTTATTGGTCACTGAAATAGTTTATCCTTTATTTTATTTATAATTCTATTTTTAAATTGTTAACAATTAAAAATAAATATTAAAATCAATTAAACGATTAAACCAGTTTTATTTATAAATACTGTTTCAATTCCTTTAAAAAACCCTTATTGTTAATTATAAATTTATAACTATTTTCAAAAATAATCTAACAAACATTATAGCTTAAAGAAAATTTATTTTGGCTCCCAATTAATTTAGGGCTTTTAAACATTAATTATTTTTTATTTTTAAATTTTATTTTTAATCTATCAAAAAAGAAATTAATCTAATTATAAAACATAATTCTCTTCTCAAATCACAAAACTTAATTTTAACGATTTAAAAAATATACAATATTCTTCAAAAATTGTATTTATTATTCAAAATCAATCGCAATATCATACCCAGAATTTTTTTTAATATTTTAATAAAATAATATAAATAATATAATTGACAAGATTTAATCATATTTTTATGATTTATTAATAAGATATTAAATTAATTATTTGAAGGAAGAAATATGATTTCGTTCTATACGAGTTTATTTTTTAAATTTTCACTTAAAGTCACGAAAATATCCAAAATAATTTTATCATATTATATTTATAATATTCTTGTAAACTCAAAAATAAAATTAACCGATTAATTTTAGTATTTATATTTATAGTTTTATCATATTTATATTTATAATATTTAACATATAATAATTTTGGTTAATTCGATTAATTAATCAATTTTGAATTAAATAACCGATAAAAAAATAACAATTAATCAAACTTATCTAAAAGTAATCGACCGAACGATTAATTCGATTAAAACCGAATAATACACATCTCTATTTAAAACCAAATACATAATCAAATGACTTGATGTGTATTTACTTATATTTTAATAACTACTTATGGAATTTAAACAATGACTTAAATGGTGAGTCAATAAGAATTCTAAATATTCATGTTATTGATGTTTATTTGATTTTAGATGGAATATAATTAATTATATTTTAAAAAATTGTATTTCATTGATTATATTCTTAAATCTTAAATCCTAAACATTAATCCCAAATCCCTAAACTTAAACCATAAATATTAAACCTAAACCTTAATTACTAAACCACAACCCCTAAACTTTAAACCATAAAATATTTACCCTAAAACCTAAATCTTAAACTTTAAATCTTAAACCCTAAACTCAAATCTAAATCTAAACTCTAAATTCTAAATCTAAACTTTAAATTATAAACTATTTTTAGTGAATATTAATTATATTAATATATTTTTTAAAAATATAATTAATTATATTCTACTAAATTTTATTAAATAAATAAAATAGATATTAATTATAATAATTTATTAAATCCTTGTCGACAGTACTTTGCAAAATCCTTTTTTTAAAGGTTTAAATATTGAAACTTGGCCAATTTCCGAAGTCCTTGCCGCTTGCACAAACCCTAAACCCAGTAAAGCCAAAGCAAAACAATGGCGGTTCCAGTGGAAGCAGCCGTTGGATCCCTGCGCTCAATCCCAACAGAGCCTCTGGAATGGCTCGTTCCCAAACAGGAGCTCTCGCTAGCAGTTCGAGCGGCTTCGAAGCTTCTGTTCTCTAGCCTGAAACCGCACTGTACAAAATCTCCATTTGATGAGCTTCTGATCGAAGGATTTGATGCGGAGCAGATATGGCAACAAATTGATCTCCAATCACAGCCGCTACTGTCCTCTCTCCGTCGCGAGGTCAAGAAGTTCGAGAAACACCCTGATGAGATTTCCAAGCTCAAGATAGATGTGGAAGGAGTAAAGAAGAAGGTTGTAGAAGAAATTGAGACTGAAAATATTGTTTTTAATGATGACAGTGATGAATATGATATTGATATGGATGACGAAGACGATGACGAGGAGGAAGAGGAAGAGGAAGAGGGGGACGAGAAAGAGAAAGGGAAGGAAGAAGAGAGTGAGAATGAAGGAGAAGAAAAAGGTGGCATAGAGGATAAGTTTTTGAAAATAAAGGAATTGCAAGAGTACTTAGAGGAGGATGAAGCAAAGGAGTTTGGATTGAACAAGAAGAAAAGAAAGACTGATGCTAAGAAGCATGAAGAAAACACAGAAGACGAAGAAGGAGAGGGCGATGATGAAGAAAATGAGGATGACAGTGATGAGGAGGAAGAGGAGGAAGACGAGGTAATAGAAATTATCCCTTTTTTTTTCTACATTTGGCTGTTGTTTGAGAATTTGGTTTACCTGAATTTAATGCACTTCATATATGCAGCTCGGAATCTTTGGTGGGGATGATCAATCTGATGAAGATGACTTGGGAAATGCCAGGTTCTAATTTCTAAATATTATATATATATACACGCATACATTTATACCCGTGCCTGTGTGTATTTGTTAACTTTAGTTTGTTTTCCTTTCTGTTCTTCCTCATTCGAAGTGAAAATTTGCCATATGCCCATATCTACAAACTGAATCTACTTATTTCTTAAGTTTTCTACCCATTGGAAGTGCTGTACTGCTACATGATAGTTGGCATTATAATTTTGGCCTATGAACTACTAGTGAGTCTTCGCTTTTGTTCGGTTGCATGATCGTTTAAGCGACTATACATGATTCTCTCCCAATCTCTATTCTGGTGTTGCCAACTGCAGCACCAGAATATCTGTTGTAGGACATCACTACTAATTCTAGCACTTCTTCCATTATAGTTGACAATGTTATAATTGCAATTTTTAAGGGATCCTCCTGTCTATGAGAATTAGATGAATTGAGTTATTTTTAAATCGTGCACCTCCTTTTCTATTTTTTTTTTTTTTTTTGTCATAGTAGAATGCATAACAAAAGTCCATCTATCAACACTTCTCTACCCTGCTGAGAAATGATGCTCCCTTAATGATTGTATGCTTTCTATTTCTCAAGTTCATTGATGTTATTTTATGCGAAAATTGTTCATATCGTTCAGACCAGCATCATTCAAAATTTAGATCATCATTAGACATTCCATTTCCCTTTCTTTAACTGTGTGCCTTTGTTATATTCAGATACGAAGATTTTTTCAGTAGAAAAAGGAGCAAGGATTCCGAGGATAAAGCCAAATATAGAGACATGTTGGAACAAGATTCAGGATCAGATGATGAACATTTGGATATGGAAGTAAAACATCAGGTTTTGTTTACACTTTGACGTCTCTAAATTACTAATATACAATGGAACTTTATGCACAGTATCTAGAATTTGGCACCGACTTCATAGTAGTTGAAGATGGGAAATGGTTAAAGTGAAAATAATAAGAGAGGACTGGTGAAGGAAAAAAGAAGTAACTTGACAATAGAGATTTATGTCTTTCTGTGTATTCCTGCTATTTATTTTCTAAAGAACATGGGAAATTTTACAATTAGATTGATGTTACTGGATTCAAAAATCATGGAATCAAACATAGGACAGATATAAATAACTTCAATCAATAACACTTCACATATTGATTTTATGAAGTCAAGTTTCAATGTTTTCTTCCCCCTCTTTTGCAGAGAAAGGATGGTCTTTCTAAGCACGAAAAAGAACTGGACAAACTAAGATCTAAAATAGAGTCGATGGAGAAAGCTAACTTGGATCCAAAAGTTTGGACAATGCGTGGAGAGGTAACTTTATCTATAAGACGTCCTAATATTGTCTAGTAAATGTGCTTTTGGATATGAATACGAATACTTAACCTAAGATTTTTTATAACAGGTAACTGCTGCACAAAGGCAAAAGAATAGTGCATTAGAAGTTGATTTGGATTTTGAGCACAACGTCAGGCCTGCCCCTGTAATCACAGAGGAGGTTACTGCATCACTTGAAGATTTGATAAAGGCTAGGATCGTTGAGGTAAACTTCTTTGCTATATTCTAGGTTTTTTCGAGTTGAGTCGAGTTTTGCTCACCCCTAAATCATCCTAAGCTGTTCCACATTAGTGTTAACAAGAAGTAATATGATTTTATATAGGGTCTGTTTGATGATGTTCAAAAGGCTCCAACTTTATCATCCAAAGCACCAAGAGAGGTCAAAGAGCTGGTAAGTTGTAATTCATCATTACTATTTCCTTTTGAAGGTTCCCATAGCTTCTTTTCTCTGTAACTAATGAAGGAAATTAATTATTTCAAGCTTATGTTTGTAATATTGTAGGATGATAACAAGAGCAAGAAGGGTCTTGCTGAGATTTATGAGGTTTGTATGATATGCGATTCGAACATACCATTTGATGTTATATTATTTCTCATCAGCACACCAACTTTTAAGCATGCCGACCTCAAGATTCATGAGTAACAATTCTAACCAAGGATATATATTTTAATCCCTTCCTTGTTTTTAATTGCAAAATCTGTAGGAAGTGTTCGTCCAGAAAACAGATCCTGCCTCTGCCCCGTTAACCTTCTCAGATGAACTAAAGAAAGAGGTAAATATTATGTGGTTTTTTCTTTTCTTTCGATACTGTTGACTCACAATATTCCTTTCAAGGAGAAATTATATCATGGGTAAGTCCTATCACGTCATCCATAGGACCAACCACTAAAAACCATCCATCTCATCATTTTTTTCCATGTCATATTTTCCTAAGTGAATTTTCACTCATATTTACTGTTAATTCATTTTAAAAACAGTTTTTTCAAGTGAATTCACTTGGGAAAAAATATGACATAAAAAAAATTGACGAGAAAGTGATTTTTAGTGGTTGGTCCCATGGACAATGGTGAGACTTACCCATAATATAATTTCTCCTTGTCAAGACTATGCCTTTGTGTTAGTTCTTATGTTTGACATTCAGACATCTAAGGTGTTTTCTTTTGTATCTTTTAACAGGCCAGTATGTTGTTTAAGAAACTTTGCTTGAAGTTGGATGCTCTCTCTCATTTCCACTTTACTCCTAAGCCTGTAAGCCTCTCATTTGGTTTCCTGGTTACTAAATACAGTAGCAAAAAATAAGTTTTTCTGTAATTAGGGATGGCAATAATACCCGTCCCCAACAGGTCTTGACCCGATCCGACTCATTTGGGTTGGGTTTTTTAGTATTAAAACTGGGCTTGGTGGTGGAGCGGGTAAATATATAAAATTTTCGGGGTTGGATTTAGGGTTTAAAATATCTTGACCCGACCCGGTATATATTTAATATATTTTTTATATATTATATTTATTATTTTTTGAATCGGGTCGGTTTTGATCGGATTTTTTTTATTAAAATGTTGCGAATGTGTTGGATTATGTTTTATTGTTATGTTGAGTTGAGGTAGGATATATTAAAAATCAGGGTGGGTCGGGTTCAAGTATACTATTCTCTTTTCAGGTCGGGGTCGAGGCGGCCAAAATTCCACCCACCCTGTTTCCATCCCTATCTGTACTGTTGTCTGATGTCTTGATTTCTATAGGTTGTCGAGGACATGTCCATACAAACAAATGTCCCTGCCCTTGCAATGGAAGAGGTAGGAACTCCTAATTTTTATTTTTTTTTAAAATAATTTTGTTGTTGGTTTGACAATTGCTTACACATGTATGTGTGTATATTACTTTTTGTTGGTCAGATTGCACCTATGGCAGTCTCCGATGCGGCTATGCTGGCTCCCGAGGAGGTTTTTTCTGGTAAAGGTGACATTAAAGAAGAATCAGAAATGAGCAAGGCAGACAGGAAGAGGAGGAGGGCTAACAAGAAAAGAAAGTTTAAGGGTAAGAAAATTAAAATTTCTCAGAATAAGTAGTAGCATTACAGGTTTAATAACAGATAATAACGTTTGAATTTTGACACTACCAAAACTCGAGTTTAAGAAGATGAAGTGGTAGCTAACGAATTTATTATATTTTTTATTTTTTTTTTTATATTTTCTATTTTGGTCAGAAGAATCCTCCGAATATTATGGTCTTGGATCGGTAATCGGTTTCGATATTTTGGAATATGATTCGATATTTGGAATATGAAGAGTGAAGAGAGAGGGTAAGCTCATTTCATTAGAAAAAAAATGGGAACTAACTCCCATTAAATAAGAAATAATTGAGCACAAGAGCCGAATGAATCGAAATTACCATATCATCTTTGCATCACCCTTTGATTAGGATTTTAACGACAATGGTTAAAATAGGTTAATTTACGGTAATAGTTAAAATAGGTTAATTTAATAAGTTTAGTGATTTGATTTATAAGTTTAATAATTTAATGGTAAAAATAAATATCTTCAGATTGGTTCATTATTTTATACGACTTAGTTTTAAATTTTAGTGCAATAATTATAAATTTTGGGGTTTTATAAAACTTAAGATTTTTAAATTTAAACTTAAATCTTTATTCATATTATCCTTGCTTTATCATCCAAAAATCTATGATTCTAACTTCGTCCTATCGGACACAAATCTATGATTCTATCAATTAAACCTCATCAATTATTATCCAACAACACAATCAAATTATCTTTATACCTCCAACAAATGCATATCAACAAAAACAACCTCTAAATTAACTAAACATCAACTTAAAAAATCAAACAATTAAATAATTATGGTATTTAGATAAAAAAAAATACCTCATTTATATTATAATTATATAACTAAAACATGAATTAATCCAATTGAAATCATCAACATTCATCATCCCAATTAATAATTTAGGCAAAGCAACAAAATCACCATTTAACATCTATTTTTGGAATTAAATTATAAAATTAAGTTATTAAACAATAAACAAGAGTCAATTATTAGAGTATCAATAGAAAACCTTAACTTTAAAAGATAAGAAAAAAATACCTTTTAAAGTTTTCCAAAATAACTTTTCTTTTAAAAATGAGAATAAAAGAGATTTTTTAAAAAATAATTAAATGAGATAATTTTTATTGTAAATCAACAAAAAAAACCCTGGAAATTATGAGATAGAAAGTGGAAAAGAAATGAGGGAAAATGTAAATAAAAAATCTTAAAAATTTTAGGGAATAAAAATGGTTTTGAGAAACTGATTAACAGTCAAAATCTTTAATCAATTAAGATGGTAAATTATAAATAAAAAAAAAACATCTTAAAAAGAAATTAGTGTAGACCCTTTTATAGTTTAATCGCTATAAAAATAATTTTATATATCTTACATTTTAGTTATTAAATTTAAAATGTTAATTTAATTAATTTAATTACAAAAATACTTGATTAAATATTTAAACATTTTTAGAAATTTAAATCATCATTAATTTTATAAAATCTCATTTTTAAAAAAATATTTATTCGATTAATTAAATTTAACTAGTTTAAACCTATTAAAAATTTAATTCTTCTAACTTTATTTTTTTTTTTTTAAATTTAACCTTCAAAATTTACCAGAGAAAAATATACCGTCCGTTATTATATTATTTTGATCTACTCATTAGATAGGGTTTACTATTTATTTATACGTATTTTGGATCAATAAATTTGTAAATAAAACCTTCTCGAATTCAGAACCTCGCGGCCCGGTCATGGAAGAAGCTGAAGATGCCACCGCATCCCAATCACCACCGACGCAACGCCGTCAACTATGCACTCGTTGTGACCGCCCACTTCCAGTGTGTCTCTGCCATGCTCTCCCCCCTGCCCCACTCCCTACGAAAACAAAAATCTTGATCATCCGCCACCCTCATGAGTCCCGACACAAGCTCAACACTACCCCACTCATCTCGAAAACCCTTCTCAACGCCACCACCGTCTCTTCCCGGCGCCTCCTCCGTCATCACCTTCCCAACGAAGTCCCACACGCCATCTACCTCTTCCCTCCTTCCCCTTCCGACGCAGCTGTGGCTCTATCGCAGCTGGAATCCACTAACCTTCTCAATTACAAAACCACTCCCCTTTTGTTGATTGTTTTCGACGCCACCTGGAAACATGCCAAGGAGATGGTGAGTGCGAGTGAAGGGGTTTTGAAGGGTCTTGCTCAAAGGGTTTGCTTGGATGGAATGGATGAGAGTGCGGCGGGTGGGAGTATTTATGACAATGAATTGGTCCTAAGGAAAGAACCCTTTGGTGGGTGTGTTAGTACCCTGGAAGCTGTTGCTAGGTGCTTGGGAGTCATTGAGCCTAATGGAGATGAGGTTCAAGGGGTTTTGATTGGGGTCTTGAGGGAGATGGTAAGATTGCAAGCTGCCTTTTTGAAGCCCTCCAAACCTAGGACCAAGATGCTCAAGAAGACCAAACACAAACAAGAAGACCAATATCAGCTTGGTCAGTTTTATCATTCTCTTCCTCTTTAGTTTGATTCTTCTAATTTTGCTGTTTTTTTATTACATTTGCTTATTTTCATTCAAAATATGATTCTTTTAGCAATGTGTAGTGATAAGTATCAATTCGATCCAAGTTTATTAATTTCCTTGCTTTGAATGGCTGTATCATATTGTGGATGGTCTTGCAGGATGATGAAGCCTACTTATATGGGGCATCTGATTATTTTCATTTGAATTTTTCAACTACTCCTAACTTTGTTGATATCATCTTGTCAGCTGATTAAGATGGTGTGACCGGTAATGTTCTGCTGTTAATCTATAATAATATCTGTTTACATAAGTGCACATAATAGGAGCCTAGGAGGAAACAGCGGTTTTTTCTAACATGAGTCACCTTAAGACAAGGCTTGTACCAAAATTATTACAAAAGTTGTAAGTATTTCGGTATCAATTTTTCGGTACAGACCTCGTTTTAGTCTCATTTAACCGGTTTCACCCTAGAAGTTCCCAGGAAACAACTCCTTAACTTGTATGTTGAAAAGGGACAATCCTATATAAAGTCTTATGACAATGACATGCTTGCTGTAGATTTAAATTTCTGGAAACCACTCAATTATTATGTTTTTCCTGAAACTTGCTTCTACCCATTATAAGAAATAAAAGGATTGTGAATGTAAAAATGTAATGTTGTCTGTTGAGAAGTTAATACTTCACTGGGGTAGGTAACTAGCAGTCATTTCCCTGTCTGATGCTATGTTGCCGTGTGTGCAGTCTAGAAAGTCCCTGCAAATGTGGGCAGAAAAGCAATCTGTTGCTTTGGACAATGTCTGGGAATGCATTCTAGTTATTAAGTTGGTGAACGTTTGGAAATGGTCTTGTGAAGGCAAAATGAAGCTTACATGGAGTCAGGGTTAGAAGTTTGAGTTCAAGTTTTAAATGAGGGTGACAACTATGGGGTTGGTTTCTGGTACATTTTGAACGAACAGGTTTTCATTCTTCATCCAAGGATTTGCAAATTTAGAGAGGAAATCAAGACCCATTTCTGGGTAGAAATTTGAACTTTAATTTTCCACAGAATCTGCTGAAAATTGTAAAATATGTTTAAACTTTTTGTAGGTGTAAGGATTTGCAAATTGAGGAAGGGAGATTAAAATCAGGACCAGTTTCTAGGTTGAAAGTTGGGCTTCAATTAAAGGGTCTCTTTGAATGTATGATGGGTTTGGTAAAATTGAGGGATAATCCATCTTATTATTGGCACAGCTTGCTTCAGCTTGTAGGGTCAGCCGCCCCATCAGCTTGCCTTTTTTCCCTCAAAAGCGAAGCTTGGCTAAAAAACGTTACTCGCTGGTGGCGTTAATTGTGTGTCACTGTAAATATTGGCCTATATCTTTAAATATCATTTAAGGATCTCTATTTTCTTAATTAAAAAAAAATGGATTATCCTTCTAATTTTGTCGATGGGTTTAGTTCGTTAATATTAAAAAAAATTGAAATTTATATAGCATTGTTTTTAAAAGAGTGTGTTTATATATTATACAAGGGTTCTATTATTTCGATCGATAGTTGTTCGTATAAAGTTTTTAATCGATGTTAGTTTTTTATTATGATATTTTTGGCGATTATAAAAAATTAGATCTCTATATAGTTGATGGTTGTTTACCGATGTAATTAATCTTAAGTAATGAAATATTATGACTAATAATTTGGATCATTTATCATTCTTTTTTCATTTGTTATAGGTCTCAATTGTATAAAGACAAAATTTTAAGAAGTTTTTATATATTTATGATATAGTTATCTCCATAAAATTTTTGAATTATAAAAATTTTGATAGATTAATCTTATTATTATTCTACTTAAATATATTATAATTATGATATTTTGATAAAAATTTAGTGGTTATTACGACAGTTAACTTCAACCAATATATCGAAAAATTATAGGTAAGTCTTGTTCACCACATCATTCATAGTCCCAAACAATCAGGACCGTTGATCTCAATTTTTTTTCAAGTGAATCATTACCTCTTTTCTATATATACTTAGTGGGTGGATAATTATTAGATGGTTATTTAAAGATCAATGGTCCTGATTGTTTGGACCATAAATGACCAATATATCATGTCATTCTTCTCCTAACATGTCAATGACTTTACCACTTTATGTTTGCCTTTTTAATAATACCATTAGGATCTAATTGGTTAATTAGATCAGATAATATAAAGATTCATTATAAAAGCAAGTATCCCTAATCAATTGGCTTTATTCATTATGTCCGGATTCAAATTCCATATATTATTTATTATTTAAGCGATCTAATGTCTCATTCTATTAAGGTTTAGTTAAGTATTGATTTTTAAAAAGTGTAGTTGAAAAAGTGATTTTAAAAGTACGATAGAAAAATGATTTTGAGAAGATAAAATATTTATTTTAGACATGATGTTATAAGGTATAAGTGAACTTATATGATGTTCAAATTCGTTAATATTATGTAAATCAACTTAAATTATAATATAAATATTAAAGTTTTGTAAAATTTGATTTAAAAATATAAACTACATTTTAAATTATATACAAACATAACAATTATAAATTAATAATAATTTTAAAATAAATTATAAATAAAATAATTTTATTCTCAATATAAATATTATAAAATATATTATTTTACAATTATGTACATTTTAATAATATATTATAAGAGTAAAAAATTAATTTTATTTTCAAACTAACTTTTTCAATCCAAAATTTATAAATTTTAACCTTTTGATTTGTGGAAAAAAATTAACCTAAAAACAATTAAAACAATTAAAATACAGTAAAAGCACTTAAAAAAGTGTTTTTAGGGGCGTAAATCGTCTACTTCTTTTTCATGCCTTCATTCATGCCTCAACTTTAAATTAGATGGTTTAGGGATTAGGGTTCAAGGTTAGGGGTTGTGGTTAGAGTTTAGAGAATTAGGGATATGATGTATTTTTAAGGTGTATGGTTTAGGGATTAAAATATAAAAAATTAAAGTTATGATTTAAAATCAATTTTTACAAATTTTAACATGATGCATAAATAAAAGTATAAAAAAAAGACAAACGATTTTTACGGGTAGATTACAAAAAGCAGCCAAACACAACCTAAATCATTTTGTTATTGGTTTTCATTTGTTTTAATAATAAAAAAAGTTGGGTCTTTTTATCTCAATTAGCAGCGGAATTTGTGTAGATTGAAAAGCTCAAGTAAGCCTTGAGCAACGGAAGAGGGACTGCTAAATGGTTTGAAATCACCACCATCATTCTTGCCGAATTTTAATTTGAACTATGAACTTTAATTTTCCACAGAATCTGTTGAAAATTGTAAAATATGTTTAAACTTTTTGTAGGTGTAAGGATTTGCAAATTGAGGAAGGGAGATTAAAATCTGGACCAGTTTCTAGGTTGAAAGTTAGGCTTGAATTAAAGGGTCTCTTTGAATGTATGATGGGTTTGGTAAAATTGAGAGATAATCCATCTTATAGAGATCTCTAAGTGATATTTGAGGATTTAAGCCAATATCTACGGTTACAATCAATTAACGCTATCAACGCTACCTGCAGGTGTTTTGTTTTTCTTCAACACCACCTAGAAGTGGCGTTTTTTGTGTGCTTATTATTGGCACAGCTTGCAGGGTCAGCCGCCCCATCAGCTTGCCTTGTTTTTTCCCCCAAAGCCAAGCCTTGTTTCCCCGCCCCCCCAAATGCCAAGCTTGGCTTGTCTGTTTTCGGTTCAAATTTGGATAAATATATTCGACTCAAAAACCGTCACTTGTAGGTGGTATTAATTGTGTGTCACTGTAGATATTGACCTAGATCCTCAAATATTACTTGGGGATCTATATTTTCTTAATTAAAAAAAGGATAGATTATTCCTCCAATTTTACTGATGGGTTTAGTTCGGTAAGATTAAAAAATTGAAATTTATATAACATTGTTTTCAGAAAAGAGTGTTTATATATTATACAAGGGCTTTATTATTTTGATCGATAGTTGTTCGTACAAAGTTTTTAATTGATGTTAGTTTTTTATTATGATTTTTTTGACGATTATAAAAAGTTAGATCTTCATGTAGTTGATAGTTGTTTACTGATGTAATTGATCCTGAGTAACGAAATATTCTGACTAATAATTTGGATCATTTATCATTCATTTTTTATTTGTTATAGGTCTCAATTGTATAAAGATAAAAAAATTAGGAAGTTTCTATATTTTTATAATATAATTATCTCCATAATTTTTTTGATAGACTAATCTTATTCTTCTTCTTCTTAAATACATTATAATTATGATATTCTAATAAAAATTTAGTGGCTATTACAAAAAAATGGCACCTTCAACCAATATATCAAACTGGGTACAAATTCCAAACCCTATTTTACAAAATGCAGCCGTTGTAATTGAGTAACAAATCATAGGCAAAAGAGGGATCTTCAAGTACTGAAAATAGCTCTAACACAGTGTTTGCCAACAGAGATTAGTTTAGTAAAAAATAATAAGAAATGGCTGAGATATACTTCTCATACTTCTCCTAACATGTCAATGACTTGACCACTTTATGTTTGCCTTTTTAATAATACTATTAATATTTTATCTAATTTATTGATTGATTAATTCGAATCGAATAACACAAAGAATAAGTATAGAAATAAATATCTCAATTCACTTTGTTCCATTTACGGCGTTTAAATTCAAACTCCTGATATTATTTAAAAGATCTAATGTCTCATTCCACTGAACCATCTTGTTATTGATTTATTTTTGTTTTTAATAATAAAAAAAGTTGGGTCTTTTTATCTCAATTAGCAGCGGAATTTGTGTAGATTGAAAAGCTTAAGTAAGCCTTGAGCAATGGAAGAGTGAGTGCTAAATGGTTTGAAATCACCACCATCATTCTTGCCTAATTTTATGCTCTATTGTTTTAGATTACCGTGACCTTTGCCTACCATAATTCAAGGAACTCTGTTTGTTACTTTTGATGCAATAAATTTCACCACAAAATCTTTGACAAATAAATACTTATATAGATGAAGTAGGGCCCTTTCCAGTTCCACTGTCCCATGAAAAAAGATTCAAATCTTCACAAGAAAATGCCATGGGATGTAATGGAAATTACAGTGATTCAGGTGGATTCATTCCAGTAACATAGCCATAAGCACGAACCAGACTCTTTCGGAATCTGGCTATGTCCAACCTCAGAGTTTGATCCTCCAGATAGATCTTCTTAGTGTATTCCCAGCCCTTCTTGGTGTAACTTGAAGGGTTGCTCAAAACAGGATCATCTTCATCGTACTCGTGGAACAAGGAGCTCTCTCGACACGTGATTTTGTACCCAATGTACTTCAAACCGAGCTTCCTCGCAGGCTCGCCGTAGTACGTCTCGGCCGCCCAGTCTGTTCCTAGGGGAATGATTTGAATGAAAACTGAACCTGGTTGCATGAACAGAAAATGAGTCAGGGCTGCACCATGGACACCAACCAAGACATCACTCGAATTCAGTGACATGTAAAGCTTTGCTAACTCGGTTGTTCGTTCAGGCCTCAGAACATGAACTTGAAAACCGATTTCCTCGGATGTTTTCACCACCATGTTCTCGTTAATGATAGCTCTCGAACCATTTCGAGACAAGATGACTAACTTCGGTTTCCTTACTTGATATTGCACCTTGTCACGCTCCCCTTCCTGAATCAAACTTTTAATTCTAGGCCAGTAAGCTCTATCAAGCAGGTTTCGGAAATCAACAATACTCTTGTTGCTTCCTAGTAACATAGAGTCTACGGTGAGCTCGTCATGGATCCGTAGACCAGCAATTGCCTCCGTGAAGCAATGCGTTCGATCATCTCCGATAAAGTCTATTACCGGATGATCGGAGAGTTGCGAAAGGATGTCACCGTACTTCATAACCCACCAATTATGATAATCAAGGATCAAAAACACAACCTTTCTGTTAAAATGCTGTGAAGTTATGTACAAAGGCATAATCCCATCGTTAAAATCATGGTAAACATTGCCGGTATAGCCTCCGGTCGAGAAGATAACCGCCGGAACATTATGAACCACATCACAAGGATGGTGAACACCCGATTTTGATCTCTTTGAGATAAGGTCCAATTCGTCAACCGTATCCATCACACTGGTTTCCCACTTTCTGGTATAAGGCTTGACCGATTCATGTTGAAATTCATGATCTTGATCTTCTTCTCCATCATAAACCATGCTTGAAACATAAGTAATGAAACCATTGCTGTTTTCTGGTGTATAAAGGAATATTGAAGAGGATGGAGAGTGTGTTCTTATGTCACCTTTCAGACAACAAATATCAGAACGAAAATGGCTTCTGTCACACCAGATTACACCATTAGAGATGGTGGAACAGAGGGGAGATTTTGCAGTAATATTACCAACAAGGCATTCATTTTGTATACTGAACGAATCTGCAAAAATTGTAGAAAAGAAATAAATAAAAAACGTAGAAACAGAGAAAGAAACGAATGCAAGCAAGGAGAAGAAGAGCTTACAGAGATGTGATGATGAAGAAGAAGAAGAAGAAGAAGAAGAAGAAGTGGTGAACAAGTGAGGAAGTACTATGACTGTACATGAGACAAGAGAGAGGAAGAGAAGAGATACAAGCTTAGGTCTTGTTCTCCTGTAATAAAGACCAACAAGAGTCCCTGTCTCTTCATCTCCACCCTTTTTCAACAGATTATAACGTTGATACTGCACCATTTCTTCCAATTTTTCTTTCTTCTTTTCAGCAATGAGCAATCAGCTTTTTCTGGGGGAAAATGGAGCTTGTCTGGTATGATGAGTATGGTACTATGGTTGGCTTGGCTAGTTGGGAAATGAAACCACAGTAGATTTAAGAAGATGGTCGAAAAAGTTATTATAAAGTTAATTACTGAAATAATCACTTTTATATGCTAAATTGATTTTTTTTATGACACGAATCTTGCAATAAAGGGCATGGAACAGAGTAGTGCTCTTGTGCTTTGAGTTTGGCAGGTTATTTACCATAAAAATATATTCTTTGTAGCCTTCTCTGGTTATGGCAATTGTCAAAGAGATGATAGGTGCAAGCCTTGAAGTTTGTAACCAGAAATCATAAAAGGTAATTTAAATGATTATTGAGGGATCTCTAGGGAGATTTGCAGGGCTTGGACGCTTCATGAAGATAAGATCTGTCAGTGCCAAGTCTGTTAGTCAGAGATGGAATGGCAGTGGCCATTGCTGGTCTTTAGTTATAATTGTGAGTTGGGAACAAAGAGAGGTTTTGAAGTATTAGGTAAAATTTTTTATAAATATTGTTGTTTGATTTTTTTATCATATTGTATTTAAAAAATAATTTTAAAATATTATTGATTTTAAAGTAGAAGTGAAATCGGATTCATTTGAATTGGATTTTGAATAGTGATTTATTTTTTTAGATTAAAAAAAATTAAAAGTAGGAGATTTTGATCTTGAATAAAAAACATTAAAGAGGGTGATAAGAGGGTTCGACTTTGAATAATGTTTTTATTTTTTTTAATTCGTTCATTGTTTATAGTCAGATTATAAGGATCCGACTTCATTGATACTGTTTAAAGTGCAATATTTTGGGAAATAATTTTTTAATTATAATATGATGGGAAAAAAAATCAAACAATAATATTTATGAGATTTGTGTATAATTTTATATAATTACACAGTTATGTTTGATTAACCTTCTTAATTTATAATCTCAACGAATTGAGTGAAATTTTAAAGTTTAAGATTTAGGGTTTGAATTAGAGTTTAAATTTGGGTTAGAGAATTTTTAGAGAAAATGAGTTTTTCTTTTCTGAAAAATATTGAGAAAATAAAATTTTAAAATTTTGAAGGTTAAATTAAAGATAAAACAAAAGTAAAATAATAATTTACGGGTTATATAGGTAATTTATCTTTTTTATTGTGTTAAATTAGTTACCCATTGAAGTTTAACGACAATAAACGTCTCAATGATCAAAAGTGTAAATATCGAAAACAAAAGTAACTTTATCGATTATTTTTTAAATCGATAATCAAATTTATACTAAAAAAATTATTCTAATAATTAACTCATTATTATATGGTCTAAGCTTATTATATCATTCATAATCCCATCCAAAAAATTCATTTATTTAATAATATATAAAAATAAAATAAAAAATTATTATTAAATAAAACTATTTTTTCTTGCAACTACGATTACTAACTTTTCATCGGGTGTTTATCGAACGAGTCGATCGCGAGTTGGGTAGTGCTCAACTCGTGCTCGTTAAAAAATATTGTTGCTCAACTCGACTCGTTAAGCTCACTAAAACGTTTACCTTATTTTTAACTAAAATTAAAATTTAATAATACTATATGAGGCTTAATATTAGTATAAATTAAAAATTTTAATCAAAAAAAATCAAGAGTGTATAAAACACTTTCAGAATCCAAATTTCAAACTAACAATTCACAAATAAACCAAAATAGCATATTAAAATTAAAGCATCAATCCACAAATTCTTTAAACTAACATTAAATACTCGCATTAAATTTCTCAATCACGGGATTTTGAAAAGAAAAATCATGAACATTACCTTTTAATTTTAATCAAAGAAAAATCCTATTAGAGGTGTGCATTCGGTTAATTCGGTTAATCGAAATTTTTAAAATCTTAACTATTAACCGAACCGAATTAACCGAACCAAAATTATTTTGGTTAATTAGCCGAATTAACCGAAATTTATTATAAATTTTGGTTAAATTACATAATAGGTCACTAAATTATGTTAAAATTATTTTTTAGTCAGTAAACTTTTATTTTATACTAATTTAATACAAAATTTAGTGACTATTTTATAATAAAAAAATTAATGAACATTTTATAATTTTTTAAAAGTTAAATGACTAAATATATATATATAATATTTAATATATAATAATTTCAGTTAATTCGGTTAATTAACCGATTTCGAACCGAATTAACTGATAACCGAATTTTCAAAAAAAATAACCGTTAACCGAATTTACCAAAAATTAACCGACCGAATTAACTGAAATAATTTCGGTTTGGTCTGTTAATTCGGTTAAAATCGAACAATGTACACCCCTAATACCTACTGCATCTCCTTTTCCCCCAATCTGTGCATAAGCATAAAAGAATTACAAATATAAAACACTAATGTTGTGCATGAGTTGAAACCATGAAATTTCATGCCTATAAAAGTTACCATAGGAGTTGCAGGCTCCCTCTCAGAGTCCCAGTCTGAATGATAAGAAAACAAGTCATGAATTTAAACATCCACTCTTGTGCATGATTTGAAAGATCAAATAAGCTTCTCTTCTCTTAGTCATCTTACCAATGAGGAAGAAGAATAATGGCAGGGTTGGTGGCTGGGCAAGATAGCACTTGTTTACTGCACAAAATAGTTTGGCAAGTGTGATTGATGACTAGATCTTATCATTAATAAATAAGGAAAAATTACTAGAAATCATATGCTATTCTTTGATTTATTTATTATTTTACATGTTTTTTGACCAACTTTATAACAATAATTATATAGTATTTATGCTGTATAACTAAGAAGTTTTCTATTTGCTGGTAGAAGAAAGTTGCTACTACATAGAATGCCAGGATACAGTGCTCTATAAACTTGGAAATAGTTGAGTAACAATTAGAGAGGAGAAATTATTACATTAACTCGTTCCATCACTTAAGATATGGTCTCAACCAATTAAATTAGGACATATCATATATTTTTTCATATCATATTTACACATAAGCATCATCTAAATTATTCACATTAATGTCTTTCATTTTAAAAAGAAAAAAAAATATTATCAAAGATTTTTAATATTGTCTTCCTCTTTATTATTCAATTTTTTAATTGTTTTTTCTAACCCCTAACTTTAAACCCTAAACCTAAAACATAACCCATAAACCCTAACCCCAAACCCTAACATTAACCTTAAATCCTAACCCCTAACCCTAAATTCTAAATCCTAAACCCTACCCCCAAACACTAACCTTAACCCTAAATATAAACCCTAACCCCTAACCTTAACCCTAAACCCTAAACATAAATCATAACCCCTACCCTTAACCTCTAAACCCTAAACCCTAAATCTATATTAAAAAAATTAATTGAGAAAAAATTTAAAGATCAAAGAGAAAGATGACACAAAAAATCTTTGATAATATTTTTTTTCTTTTTTAAATAAAAGACATTAAATTAGATAATTTAGACAATACTTATGTGTAAATATGATATGAAAAAATATATGATGTGTTTTAATTTAATTGATTAGGACCATATCCTAAACAGTGGAACAGATTCATGTAATAATTTCTCATGAGAGAGGGAGAGAGGCATCCTGGCAATAATTTGTTTACTTTGCCATTTCATTTTTAGTTTTATGTGAAAGCTTTTAGAAAAAAAGGAAAATAATATGTTACTAATGAACTATTTGAGGAATAATTCTTTGCAGTAGTTATAAAATCGAAAACCCCCACCCCTTTTAAAGCTTAAGAAGGTGGAAGACCAAAAGTCTAGCAGAGGAAGAAATCAAGATGCATTGTTGGCTGCTTGCCTATACATTGCTTGTAGACTAGAGAACAAGCCACACACTGTCAAGGGTATGTCCTAAGATTCTATTAACATCTGGATGCTTCTTGATTTATATATCTTAATGTGTATGAGCTTCCCTGAACCTGTGAGTTTCAATTAGAAATTTGCTCTGTTGCCAATGGAGCCTCCAAGAAAGAATTTGTCCGAGTAAAAGAATACATAGTGAAACAACTGGGATTGGAAACTGGCCAGTCTGTGGAGATTGGAGCCATACATGCAGGTGACTTCATGGTGAGTTCCCTTTATGTTACAGTTTGTTCAATATAACAGTGCCTTCAATATACAACTAGTGAATTCCCATCGTTAAACATTGTATTGTTCATTTATGCTTATTGCAATTTGTTCTTGCCAGTGACTTAATATCTACAATTATCAGAGGCGTTTTTGTTCCAATCTTGGTATGAATAACCAAGCAGTTAAAGCTGCCCAAGAATCAGTTCAGAAGTCAGAGGAGTTTGATATAAGGTAGTAATTACTCTGTTTTTCTCATCAAGCTGGTACTATTGTTATATGAGAAATGCAGAGTTTTGATGGTAAAAGTGATATATGCAGATATTTCACTTGCTACGGGCGTTAGAGAAGGGACTATCCGAAATTCTTACAAGGATCTTTACCCCCATTTGACAAAGATAATACCAAATTGGTATGCCAAGGAGGAAGATCTCAAGAATCTATGTAGTCCTTGAAGTTTAGAGAACACACATACACCCACACCCCAGGCCCCTGAAAATAGGTTGTTTTTTCTTCCCATGATGCTGTGGAACTCTTGGAAAGCTCCAAGAATAATGTCTGTTTTTCGTTTTCCCCACTTGGTACAGACAGAAGGGGAAGGGAGGTAATGTAGCAAAAGGTGGTCCAACTATAATTCCCGACTTCATTGCCAGTGGGGTTCTAGATAGAAGCAATAGAAGCGACCACACATGGCCTCCGAAAAAGAGGCCCCCAAATTTTGATAAATTATATTTATTAGATGATGTTAATCTCGAAATTTATTAAAAAATTTTAAAAACGCTATTAAGAAATATGAGTTATAATTGTTAAAACGTTTTTAAATATGACAATTAATTATAGAATCTTATTGATTATTATTATTACTATTGTTTCAGTAGAACTAGTGAGGTTTTGAACAAACGTAATAGAAACGATCGCACAGGAACTCGGGCTACAATTTTATAACTAGTGGAGGTCATGAACAATTACTTTTAAAGATCATATTTTAATAAATTGCAGAGGACCCAAAATCTTTAAACCGCCCCTGTTCATTGGTACATACTTTCAACACTCCTTGTCTGCTATGTCGTCAACTCCTACATCTTCCTCAACCATTCGAACCTGGTCTTAGAAAAATGTCTGCAAGAGTTCCACATTCCTGTAACATGCCAATTTACTTGGCAGCTGAAGAACATCTAAGATCTGTGTCTCAACGAATATAGCTTTCTTTGTGTTCCAATTTCACATTCATGCTTATAATAATCTTATCTTATAAAACATTAGAAGAACTTTAATATCTGATAGAGTGTTCATCACATCTCTTTATTCTTTTGCTTGACTGTAGCTTTCATTTTCTAATCTGACAATTCAAGTGCAGGGTCTATCAATTTTCTTCAACATGCTTTCATTTGCAGTCATGGGATTTGTACAGTCAAATTGATTGCTGGTTGCAGAACAAGATGCAACAAACACATGCTACTACTCAAACTGGTTTCATGTAATAATTTAAACTTGTGTATTTTACTGTTGTTAAAATTTGTTCTTGCAAACCCTTTCAATGTCACCTAGTTGCTTACAAGCTCTACATTGTATGTCTGGTCTAAACCAGTAATATTTTTCAAAATAAATAATTTTCTGACAGTGTGCACAAGATGATATGATAAAAAATTATAGATGATTGAACTCGGTTTAAAATTTTGGATAAACTTTAACTTCAGATTATATAAATGAGTGTAATTTATATCCGGCATGACAAGATATCATCTCGATGTATTATTTTATCACATTTGTCTATGACTATATTATACATACATTGTTAAGTTTGATATAATATAATAACTATAAAAAATGCTAAGATAAATTGTAAGGTAAGAACTATGTAAAAAGTATATGATATTAAGTCAAACTATGAATCTTTGATATGTTACTTTGGAGCTTCAAGCTCACTTTCAACCTATGTTATGATAAGGCATGGAGCATATAGCTCACTTTAAAATCATGATATGATATTTAGAGCTTTAAGTTTGTATATAAATCAAAATGTAAATTAAATGATTATCCTTAACACGAGTTGATTTGGGGTATAATTGACATATCATAAAATTTATTTGATCTCATGTAATGTTTGAATTATAATCCATAGGTTACAACCCTTATGTGGAAATAATAGGAGGGATGTGTTTGTTAGTGATTGAAGATAGTTGAAGAGTTGATCTTTCTCGGTCAAAGAATTACGATCTTATTCTAAGTTTTTCAAATACATGGAGACAAATGGTTGGAAATTCATGTACCTGTGTGTAATTGTGATCCAAAGAAAAACAATTAAAAATTTATGATTATGATCGTGGTCATGAATTTATAAGAACGACTTGAAAAAAAAAATTAATGAGATGTTATGATTAATGCAATGAATTTAGTTTAAACATGAATTTGAGTGTATGCTTACTTATGAAAATATGTTAAATAAGGTAAGTGATGAAATAAGAGAGTTTTAGGGTTTTCAAACCTTAAGGTAAAAATGTTAAAATCAATGTTAATTTTTAATTTATGGGTTTTAGGGTTTGATTCGGATTCATAAAATAAGGTAAAAATGTCGTACCATTTAATTATTTTTAAAATATATTTTTAAAAAGCACATTTGATTGATTGTTTATCTTTATTTTTTTTATTCTCTTAGGTTGTATGTTATAAACCTAGTAAAAATACTTTTTTTTTAAAAAATAAATATTCTTTCCCCTCTTTTTTTTAAGAGAGAATTAAAATTAGAATTATAGAATAATAAAAAAAATAATCTTTCCCCTCCATATTATTTGAAATTAAATTTTTGTGTATTTAGTTAGTATAATATAAAAAAGGATGAGTCTATAACGGGCGTCGAACACCGCTGAACATCATTAATGTTAAACATCGCTGAATATTACTAAATTAATTTATAAAGAATAAAAATCTAAAGAATTAATCATACAATTATTATTTATATGTTGAGTTTATCACTCTTTTATTAATTATATATTGAGTCCTTAAAATTTTAAATTTTTATTAATTAATTTAATAATACTCAACAATATTCAAATATTAACGGTATAACGCCATGGTAGAATTTTCGATAAAAAAAACTATGTAGAGATGTAAATCAAGCAATTACTCTTATTTACTCTAAACACGGATACACTGAATCCCTCCTTTCCTTGATTATAATCAACAGATTGATTTCGTCTCTCCCTCTCTCTTCAATGATTTAGATTAGACCCTTTGCAAATTACAACATATAAATCTGAAGTGTCCTCTGGGTCTTGGTTTTCTGATTCTTCTGTAGCTAGATTCCGGGGGGAAATAAAGAAGAGCAGAAGTAGAATTAGAAGAGAAAAATGGCGAGCGGAGGAGGGTATGGGGACCCAAGCCAGAAGATTGACTATGTCTTCAAGGTAGTTTTGATCGGTGACTCTGCCGTGGGTAAGTCTCAGATTCTTGCACGGTTTTCCAGAAATGAGTTCAGTTTAGATTCAAAGGCTACCATTGGAGTTGAGTTTCAGACTAGAACTCTTGTTATTCAACACAAGAGTGTCAAGGCTCAGATCTGGGACACTGCTGGTCAAGAAAGGTACTTTTCACCAAGATTTGTTTCTTTCTTCATCTTTTTGGTGAAGGATTTCTGGGTTTTTCATTTTATATGCATCTTCTTCTTTTTTCATAGACCTGCAGTTTGTAGACAGGTTTATAAGCTTGGTAAAAGCTACTTGAAACTGAAGGTTTTCTGAATCCTAATGGTTTGTTTGCTGCTTGATTCCCTGTGCGCTGACAAGACTTGGTTGTATTTAGTTGTCTAAATTATTTGGAGGTGAAAAGATTTTCAATGTTTGATAGATGAATTATGTAATTACTGTTGATGGGGTTGATGAAAATTTACATGGTGATCAGATTTGGATCTTAATGTTCTTTTTCTCTGCTAAATTCTTGGCCTCATCACATGCCTAATGGTGGTGTAGATGTTGGAGATTTGTGCATGTGTTGGTGTATATTTATATTCGGTAAATGTTTAGAAGAAGTGGTAAATTCATAAAAAAAAATTTTTAAAAAAAAATTAAATAGGGGAATAAAAGTGAAAAAAAGATTCTTCAGGGTGGAAAGTGGTTGTTCCTCCCCCACCCCATGTAGTTTCGTCCTTGTTTATATTAATCTTGCTGTGTTGGTAGTAAGCAGGGTTGCGGTCTCTATCATTCTTGTTGAATTTGAGTCATTTTGGTCGCAATCCGGTAGTAAATAAGTGGTCCATAATCCTGACTTGGTCAGGTTTTAATAATTCAACCTCTTGGTAATGGTTAAAGCATTGGAATCCAAATCTTGACAGTTGGTGTTAATTAAGTTATATAGCTGGTTTTTGTACTATGATCCTGTTTTGAAGCTGTTTAGGTTGACCGATACTTTCGCTTCTTATGTTATATTGAACAGATACAGAGCTGTTACAAGTGCATACTATAGGGGTGCCGTTGGGGCAATGCTAGTTTATGATATAACAAAACGCCAGACCTTTGATCACATCCCACGTTGGCTGGAAGTGTTGCGCAGCCATGCTGACAAGAACATCGTTATTATTCTGATTGGGAACAAATGTGACCTTGAAAACCAGCGGGAAGTTCCAACCGAGGATGCCAAAGAATTTGCTCAAAAGGAAGGACTTTTTTTCTTGGAGACTTCAGCCCTAGAAGCAACTAATGTGGAGACTGCCTTCATGACTGTGCTTACCGAGATTTTCAACATCGTGAATAAGAAGAACCTGGTTGCTGATGAGAATCAGGGAAATGGCAACCCTGCATCTCTTGCAGGCAAGAAGCTCATCATTCCAGGTCCAGCACAAGAAATTCCAGCAAAGAGCAACACGTGCTGTAGATCATGAGTTAATCGGATTTTGTCTGCCACTGCCAGGTTATTTCTTTTACATTCTTAACAGCATTTTCTAAGGGTGTGGTATATCAGTTTGCAAGGGCAGCTAAATTATTTGCATCTTTTCAAATGGGGAATAGAAAAACCAAAGTTTGAAGCTGAGTTTCAGATTGCTTCAATGTTGTTTCATAAAGTTATATATATTCGATCCGATTATCCTGTATGATGAGTGATTTAACATGTTATTACTTCCCAATTCTGTCTTTGAATTTTCTTTTAGAACCAAAACAGTTGCAGCACTGCGTATTTGTACGAATTATTGACAGCTGAGATGTGCTGATGGGCCGTTGGGTCAGTTTTGAACACCCCTACGATATACGCATTGATATGTTTTTGTGCTTTCTGAGGTCTGATGTAGGATGGTTTCTTATGCTTAGTCTTATAATCCATACACAAGTGATTATAATTGTCAACTATTGTTGATCTATGACACAGCTACTACCCATCTGTCAAGTGTTGTTGGGTCTCTGTTTTCAGTGGAGAACAGAGGACGTGCAGGGGGTGGGGGTTCTGTTTGTATATAAATACAGAGAGAAGGTTAGTTTCAAACAAACAAATATTTGTTCGGTTAAAGTTTAGAAAATTATAGTCAAAGTTTAGAAAATTTGAATTTCAAAAAATCAATAAGGGACATTATTTGTGGGACGGAGTATAATTATTTAATAATTTAAATATACACTTATATTAGTTCAAAGTATACCAATATTTTCATTTGAATATTTAAAATATTTTTTATCAATTTTAAAGTATATTTTTAATTAAATTAAATATTTAAAATATATTTTTAATAAAAATAGAATATTTAATATACATTAATTTATTTCTTAAAAATATTTGCGTGACATTGATTATAAAATATAATATGTAATCTGTTTTAATAAAAAAGAAACTTTAGATATTTATTTTGAAAAAAAAATGTGTACCAAAAATTACTTAAATATTTATCTTAAACAAAAAATATAATTTTATATACTTATTTCGAAAAGAATACTTTAAATAATTAAATAAAATATATATTTTAAATATTTATTAGTGATATAAACTTTAAATATATAGATTATAATCTCATACATAAATGGTAATTAAGTGCATCTTCAAAACCATCAAAGCAAAACATGCATGCATGAAACTCATAGAAGAATAGGTAAACACCCACAACACAAATGTAATAAAAGTCAAAGCATTGTTGAATCTAGAGAGTAAAAATTTACCTCTACCTATAGTAAGATTCTAGAACCAGCAACAACAATACTTGAGGTCAATTAAGCTGCAATGGATGGCTTAGAAGCAGCAGAAAGCCTGGATCTCTTCTTGGCCAAGCTCTCACTCCGGCGATCACGTTGTTCCTTCAACCTCTGGGCAAGGAGCTTCTGGTATTCAGCAGCATCAGCCTTGGACTTTGCGACTCTCTTCTTCTTCTCTGCAATTCTGGCACGCTTCCTCTGCAAGGTCAATGGAGTCACCAACCTCTGAATTTTGGGAGCCTTGCTCACTTTCTTACCTGGATTCCATGGAAGTGTTACATTACTTTTTTTTATTGGGGAGCACCTCCGGTAATTAATTTATAGGGGGATATTTTGCAACCCCTTCCCCTGGCACATAATGACAGAAATAAATACTTTGTACTCACCAGATTTGGTTGTAAAGGTTCGACGATATGTGTTGACGTACTTCCTAACATCATCTTCCTTTGAGAGGTTGAACAGCTTGCGGATTTTTGAAGCTCTCTTTGGACCTCTCATTCTTGGCTTCTCAGTGTCAGTCAATCCAGGAAGATCGTTTTCGCCCTTCTTCACGATAACCAAGTTCAGTACTGAAAGATCTTGACTAACAATGCATCCACGAACCGACTTCCTCCATTTCTTCTACCATACCCACGGAAGCAGGGAGTGCCTATTCAGAGAAAATTAGTCATTCATTTGTCAAAGATGGGATTTTGAAAGAATCAGTCTTAAAGATAAAAAATTAACAGAATAGTCAGCATAAATTTAGCAGATGGGCAGTTCCACACTATAAGGGATGAAACATTTTGGCAACTGTTCTAGTCCATAACAAAGTGCAAATAAAAGAACATCTTAATATGACAGAAAATTCATTAAAAAAAAAACATTTCCCAACTAGTGCAAAAAATTCAATTATTTTATTAACAATAATCCATCCAAATTTGTTTTTTTTAAAGTGAGACATGTTAAAATGAGACTTGTACCAAAATTGTTACATAAGTTGTAAGAATTTCGATATCAACTTTTATATACCGAAATTCGTAATAAATTCGATATGTACCGAAAATATTATACATTCAAAAAATTTTGGAATTTTTATAAGAAATTCAGTAACAAAATTTATTATAAAAATTGTAATAATTTTGTTATATACATAAAAATTAATACCAAAATTCTTACAATTTTTATAATAATTTTGATACAATCTTCATTTTAGGCTATTTTAACAACTTTCACCCTAGAACTGCCCTTCAAATTTCATTAATATACAATCTACCTTCGAACTTGCTTCTGCCCAGTTTTTACACATCTCTAAATGAGAATCCAATCTCTCAATTCAAAATAACCAAAATGAATCCATACTTTTCACTTCGTTGTTTACATTGGTTAAGATAACAGACATAGCTTTAACACTAACATCGAAATCTATAGCAGCAATCCCAACATTTTTTCATAAGAGAGAAAGGAGAAGGAGAATTACAGTTTCTGGTCATCATCGATTTCCAGCTTCTTCTGGCAACCAGTGGTTGGATTCGCAATATTGAACTGAGACAAACAAATGAAACGAATTAACAAAACTCAAAATAGATTGGAATACATTTCCCCTTATCAACAAAGACTGAAAGAGGGGTGAAACCTTCATTTTTCTTTGATATAGAATACAGGAGATGGGGGAGAACGCCGCCGCCGCCGCTCTCTTTCTGGCTTAAGGTTTCCTCACACAGGGCGGTTAGGGTATTTGTGGAGGTTTATATAAGCCCCAACTCTGGCCCAATTATGAAACTCTGCCTAAATCCATCAGAAATCATAAGATTTTTAGTTTTAAAACTAAATTTAATATTTTTTTTATTTCCATTTTATTATTATAATTATGTATTTATTTATGAAATTAAAATTTTAAACTTATTATTATATAAACTTATTATTATATTAAAAAAATATTTCTCCGTATATAATTGAAGTATATTTTATTAATCGGTTAAAATTAAAATATATGCCATTTTTAGTTTTTTTATATTTATATGCATTTTTAATTTTTTTAATAAAAGTTATATTTTATTATAATTATATTTAATGGAAAAATATAATTCAATTAATAAAATATACTTCAATTATATTTTAGTAAAATTATATTTAATAAAATATATTTTTATTAAGAAAGTAGAAATTGAATTGTATTTAATTTTTAATCAATTAATAAAATATACTTCAGTTATATAAAAAAATTAATTATTAATTAAGTTCGGGAATTTAATTAAATGATTAGATATGTAATTATAAAAATAAAAAATTGGAAAATGAAAATACTAAATTTAGTTTTGAGAATAAAAATTTTAAATTTTTTTATTTTATTTTAAATCTTTCATGGACTATAGTTTAATAGCAAATATGTTGTCAAACAAAAATTAAGTTATTTAAATTTATATATTATATTTTATAATTTTAATTTTATTTAGAAAATTTTGATTGAAGTTTAAGAAATTCGATTTAAGATTTTGAGTTTTTATATAATTTAATTATAATCATTTATACAATTTGATTTTAGTTTAAATTTATCTAATCATATTTTTTTTTCTCATTAATTTTGTCCGGATTATTTTGTCAATGTTTTTTAAATTTTGTCTCATTATTATTTAAAATTTACTATCAATAAAAATATATAAAAAGTATATTTTATAAACTTTTAAAATATCTATTTTATAAAATATAATTATATAAAATATTTAGAATGATCATGATCAAAGTTTAAAAAAATTTGAGTTTTTATATGTGGCTTAACTCTTCGTATATGTGTATATAAAACGATTTAACTTGAACTTAAAATCAATCTTTTAATTATTAAATTTTTTGAATTATTTGTATTTTTATTTTACAACTCTATTTTTTTCGATTCAAGACGATTAATGAATTTTTGAGTCAAGATGTGACAACTCTTGTAATTTTTTTTATTCTTTTATTTAAAATTTTTTAAAATTAATTTTTTATGAATGTGTCCCTCTACTTCTAAATATTTATGTTTTACCCCTCAGTTTCAAATCTTCACTCCGTCCCTTCAACCAAAAGAGCAGGGAGCCAAAAGCTGCAATATAGTTGAAACAAGTTCATTCTAAGTATCTACAACTCAAGTATTATCAGTCAGAAGATTGGAGATTTGTTCATGGAATTGGTTTTTCCCTAAAATTACAAATTCAAATACCCAAGTTAGCAGAAATAATGGTAAATGTTGGGAGTGAATTTACCAAGAATGCCATCATCTTCAACCTTCTTCCTTTTTTATTACTTGAATTTCAGTAAGATTGGTTTAGAAAAAGTTATGATTCAGACTTGCAAAGCACATACAAAATCACCACTGGTATCTACATCATCTATATCTGCATCATCCATGTCATCATCAACATCCATACTGCCAACAACTCTGGGATACTCACCAGGCTCCCTAGCCTCATCTATTATGGACAATACTTGTTCAAGACTCTGAGAATCATCATTGGATTGTTCAAGTTTCAGTTTGCCATTCTCTCCTGACATGAACTCCATTGGCAAGTTCTTTAAAAACCATGGATGCTGCTGGATTTCTGGTATGCTTATTCTCTATGAAAAAAAATGGAATCCTAAGTCAACTGACATATGAAGAAAAATGTTACACTACTTCAACTCGTAAACATGTCGAAAATCATATCGACCTTTTCGGGGTCTGCTACGAAAATCCTGGATAGTAGATATTTGCAGTCCTTGGAAAGTCGAACGTAATCGGGGATAGAGTAGTGGACACTTAGGATCCGCTGTCGGAATTCGATTCAGATTAGATTTGTTTTTTAATCTAAAACATCATATGTACAAGTTTATGGAAAAGGACTGCTACCAACTAACCTGAATTGTTTTTCTAAAGTTTCTTGGATCTTCAGGGTCTTCAAAAGGATAAGCTCCAACTAGCATGACATACAGAGTAACCCCACAAGACCAAACATCTGCAATCTACAATTTTATTTTCAAAGATTAAAACTCCGGTGGTCGATTTTCGAACCGAAAACAATGGTCTTAATAAGAGTTTTTACCTTGCCATCATATTCTTTTTTAGACAAGACCTCTGGGGCAATATAGGCTGGGGTTCCTACAGTTGATTTGGGCTGGGAATGAAACAAACTTGACTGTAACATATATGTATTGGAAAGTCAATAGTTGAGTTTATATACAGTATATAGAACAGAAGCATATGCAGAATGATTTAGTAGGTTCATTGCCTTGGAGTAGCCGAAGTCGCATATTTTGAGTCGCGGTGTCGTGCTCCCGTCTAATAGAGTGTTTTCAAGCTTCAGATCTCTATGACAGATTTGCTGTGTAAAAGGGGATAAGATAACAGTTTCAAATTAAGGTGTGTAGGCAAACAATTTTCAGGATTAGGGGAAGCAGTAGGCAGTCAGGGCATTATACCATTGCATGGCAATAACTCACTCCTGATATAAGTTGTTGGAAGAAAAACCTTGCCTGATGCAGTTATACAATAACAGTAAGCTAAAAATGTAAAGAAAAAAGCAATAAAAACATGTGAAAAAATTAGAAAAATGTATATACAAAACATACCTCATCTTCACTAAATCTACCAGCATTGCATATTCTTTCAAAAAGTTCTCCTCCAGCTGCATATTCCATGACTATGGCAAGATGTGTTGGTGTTAACAGGACCTGCAAGGGGGGGGGGGGGGGGGGAAACACTTGAAGGGATGCAAAACATGAACAATTTCAATTTGACTACTTCAAGCCATGGATATACATACATACACAAAGACAGACTCATTATCCTTTCAGACATTTAGGTTTTCAAAAGGCATTGAAAGAAATTAGTAGTTTTCTGTACCCAAAACTGGTGAAGCATAATGAGCCTAATGGTTAAAGAGACCAAAGAAGCTAGACCAGAGAAAACTTAAGAATAAGATGAATCCTTGTAAAGCTTGTTCTGTTCAATCAAGTCTGGTTTTCCCAGGAAAAGAGAAAGGCACCCCCTTTGCTGCTTCATTTGAGGAGATACAAGTATATTACCTCTTTGAAATTGATTATATTTGGATGCTTCAAAGACCTATGGTTCATAATCTCCCTTTGCACATGTTCATCAATCTGCAAATCCATGAAATCTTATGAAATCAATCCAACATACAAACAGAAAGCCTCCCAGGCAAAGCCTTTGGAGAGAAAGGAAGTACCTTGGGGCCTCTTTCAATATACTTGACAGCAAAAAGCTCACCAGTTCGTTTATCCCTAACAAGCTTAGCAACACCAAAGTTTCCTGATCCAATATCTTTCAGAATCTCATACCGCTCCATTCCCCAAAGCAAGCAAGTTGTACTTCTTGTATGAATCTTCTTCTATTCTATGTTTCACTTGCAGCAAATAAATGAAAAGTATCAGCTTTAGTTAATATTGTGTTTTGGTTTAGAGTTTAGACTTTAGAGTCGGATGATTTCTGGTGTTTGATTTTCATAGTAGGATGGGTGAAAGCAAAGGGTACATGAACTACGATGATATGAAGGTGTCAACGCCAGAGAGACATGAAGCAGACATTCCACGTGGAAGATAGTAAGAGGTTAGAAATCCAAGCAGACATTACACGTGGGAGGTAATGAGAGGTTAGAAATCCAAGCAGACATTCCCACGTAGACGTAGCTTGCTTCTGGGGTTCTATGTTTAAGCCTTTCTTGCTGCTTTTATGATTCGTCCCAAAATATCTTCTCCCTGTTTTGTTGGTCAAATCATAGAAATCCTCCAATCAATGTAAATTTTCTAAATATTTTTGGAAAAATTATATCATGAGTCAGTCCCACCACGTGTTCATGGGACCGACCAATAAAAAAATCTCATTTTTCCATGTCATATTTTTCTCTAAGTGATTTTTCACTTAAAAAATTAAAAAATAATGAAGTGGATAGTTTTTATTGGTCGGTCCCATGAATGACGTGGTGAGACTGACCCATGACATAATTTCTCATATTTTTGTTGTTATACCAGTTTACACGAAAAAAGATATCAATACATCATCATAAAAGTAGTAGATATATCAAATATACAAAAAAAAAATTATAGAGAAGGGGTTGTTCGGAATGAGGGTGGGTTGTTATAATTTTAATTTCGTCGATAAAAATATTTAACTATTAAATGGTATCAATCAAATATTATATCATTAAATTATCGGAAGTTAATATGATAATAATATAATTTAAGTTTAATTTAATAAATTAATCATTAAATTAGGATGCAAATCGTTTTTCTTTTTATTATACTTTTTTCTCCTACTTTAAATTAATGAGTTTAGGGTTTAAGGTTAGGAGTTATAATTAGGGTTTTAAAAAATTAAAAGTATGGTATACTTTTAGGGTTTAGAAAATGAAATTAAAATTAAGACCGAATTGATAAAAGTGTAAGTAATAAAGTCTAACTATGTAATTATACGAATTTATGTTAATTGTCACATCACCTCTTCATTAGTTTTATAGTCGTGTGCTTTACTCACAATGTGAAATCTGAATGTTTTATGAATACAAGTCTTAATTAATATCGTTAGTGTTATCTATGTGATGTTGTGTGTGTAGGAACTAATTCGGTTCCATTATGGTTGTCCCACGTTTCCAATCCACGTCTCTGTAATCCACAATTCATTTGCATAGTTGAGGAGGAGAACGTGTGGGTGATTGTGGCCGGTTAAGGTGATCATGTCATATAGTTGAGGGCATTTTTGTCCAATTGGAGTGATTTTGATGGTAAATCACTCCTATAAATACCCCATTAGTCTAAGGTCCCTATGCACCAAACACAAGAATCACATATTCCATCTAGTGAGTTTTGAGTGCTTAGAAGATCTTGGCGGTTCTAATTATTTTTGTAGCCGAGTTCTTTATTTTACGGTGGTTCGAGGTGTTACCACGGTGGTTCGACGAGTTCGACGATGGTGCAACCACATCTCAAGTTGGCATAAAATCTTGACAATGGTTGGAGGTATTTATTTCGATCCCTTTCCGCTGCGTTTATGCTCGTTTAATGCTTACATTTGGTATCAGAGCCATGTTAAATCTCTGCCTTGTCATGTTTAATTTTTCTCAAAATTAAAATGTCATTTTTGATCTTTAAATTCTGAAATTTTGAGAAAAATTATGTTGCAGAAATTTTATAAGATTAATTTCTAAAATTTATTAATTTATTTTTCTTAAATAAATTTTAGAAATTAATATATGGTATGTGCCTAAATTAAGATATGTTATAACTTAGTTATATACATAAAATTAGGTACATAAAACTTTAGTACTTATTGCATAAAGCTTTAGCAATAAAACTATAGAATATGTCTAGGGATCCAAATAATTTATTTAATTAGAGAATTAGCCACAACAACTTTAATTAAATAAAATTATTATAAGGATCTCATAAGGACTAGACATAGAACGTTGCATAATGACAAGCAACATTTTAAATAAAGTTTAAGGTTAATATCTAGCTAAGTGATTTTCATAATTTTATTTAGTTAAAGACTAGCCACAACATCTTTAGTTAAATAAAATTACTAAGGTTAAAAATCACATACATAATGCTTAGATATTAAATTCCTTAACATCAAGGTAAAAACTATTAGACGAATTTTTATAATTATCCACAGGAGTTATAAAAATGAATTTAATAATTTTTACATAAAGGATAGAAAATATTCTATCAAATGAATTTAATCGAATTAAAAATTTAGCCCACAGGCAATTTTTATGTCACTAGATTCATTATTTCTATAATTTGCATTGGTAAATTATAGCTTATGTTATGCCTCAAATTTATATTAAGCATATATGTGAATTTATTTTGTAGCATTATTACCTGTGAATATCTTTGATAATAGAGTAGATATCCCTGAATTAACTAGTGAGAACTTTAAGTTCTGGAAGGAATGTATTCTTCTTCAATTAGGGTGTATGGATATTGACTATACTATAAGGAAACCTGAGCCACATTTCAGTGACACCAGCAATCGGGTTGATCTTGCTCTATATGAAAAGTGGGAGCGATCCAATCGCTTAAGCATTATGTTCATTAAGAGCAAGGTTCCTGCTGATGTTCGTGGTTCAATTGAGCATTATGAGAATGTCTAAGAGCTATTAAAGGCTATAGAGAAACAATTTCAGACTTCTCAAAAGTCATTAGCCATCACCTTAATTATGAAGTTCACATCTTTAAGGCTCACTACGGTGAGAGGTGTGCGTGATCACATCAATAAGATGCGTGATTTGGCAGCTCGACTTAAAGCACTTGAGGTTGAAATGTCTGAACCTTTCCTGGTGCACTATATATTGAATACTCTTCCTCCTCAATACGGGCCATTTAAGATCTCTTACAACACACATAAAGATAAATGGTCTATTGATGATCTTTTGACCATTTGTGATCAAGAAGAGGGTAGGCTCGTATTAGAGATGGGAGAGAGTGCACTGACGGTTACTCAAGGAAAGAATTCAGTCCAAGCCAAGCAAAAGGGGAAGGCTAAAATGCAACCCCAAGCTGACATCAAGAAAGAGTCCACGTGTTTCTTCTGTAAAAAGAAGGGACACATGAAGAAGGACTGTGTCAAGTATAAGGGCTGGCTTGAAAAGAAAGGTAAATCAATCTCACTTGTTTGCTTTGAGTCAAATATGGTTGATGTTAATTATAACACATGGTGGATTGATTCTGGTTCTACAATCCATGTCTCAAATTCCTTACAGGGATTAAAAAACCTGAGGGAACCAGTGGGAGTTGAGCGATACATCTATTCAGGAAACAAGATGCAATCGCATGTGGAAGCTATTGGGACCTGTGAATTAGTGCTTAGTAGTGGCTTTGTTTTAACTTTAGAAAAGACTTTTTATATTCTTAGTTTTTCAAGAAATTTGATTTCTGTTTCAAGACTTGTACCCTTCGGGTATTGTTTTAATTTTTTGAATGTTGGTTTTAATTTATTTTATAAATCAGAAATTGTTGGAAATGGAATTTTATGCGATGATCTTTACTCTATTGATTTACAAAATAATGTCACTCATAATGTTATGCACATTCAAACTGGTACTAAGCGTTGTGTTATAAATGAAGATTCCTCTACTTTATGGCATCGGAGATTAGGACATATCTCCATTGAAAGGATTAAAAGATTAGTAAATGATGGGGTACTCAATACCTTAGATTTTACTGATTTTGATACTTGTGTAGACTGCATTAAGGGTAAGCAGACTAACAAGTCAAAGAAAGGTGCTAAGAGGAGTTCGACCATATTGAAAATCATCCATTCTGATATCTGTTGCCCAGATATAGATGTACAAGGTCAGAAATACTTCATCACTTTCATAGACGATTACTCACGATACATGTATCTCTACATGCTTCATCATAAAAGTGAAGCGTTAGAAGCCTTTAAGGTTTTCAAGGCTGAAGTAGAGAAACAATGCGGTAAGCAAATAAAGATTGTGAGAACGGATAGAGGTGGTGAGTACTATGATAGATACACAGAAGATGGACAAGCACATAGTCCATTTGCGAAGTTTCTTCAAGACAACGGTATAGTTGCGCAATACACCATGCCAGGCTCGCCTGATCAGAATGGTGTTGCGGAAAGAAGAAACCAAACTTTAATGGACATGGTGCGAAGTATGCTTAGTAGCTCTAAGCTACCTAAGTCTTTATGGGTTGAAGCTCTCAAGACGGTTGTGTATATATTAAACCGGGTCCCAACCAAGGTTGTCTCAAAGAAACCTTTTGAGTTATTCAAAGGTTGGAAACCTAGTTTGCAACATATACGCGTATAGGGATGCCCGTCTAAAGTGAGAATTTATAACCCACAAGAAAAGAAACTGGACCCAAGGACTATTAGTGGGTATTTCATTGGATATGCCGAAAAGTCCAAAGGTTACAGATTCTATTGTCTATCTAATAGCACTAGAATTGTGGAATCAAGAAATGCAAAATTTCTTGAGAATGACTCAATTAGTGAGAGTGATCTGTCTCGGGATTCAATACCCGTAGATCAACCATCCATTTCAAGTGAGAGATTGGTTATCATATATAACACCCCTCAAGCTCAATCGGGTGTTGAACAACCAATCAATGAAGTTCCACAAGCTGCTGAAAACACTCCAATAGATCAAGTTGTTCAAGAAATTCCAGAAATTATTGAACAACCAGTTGAACAACATGATCCACAAGAGAATGTTGGTTCAACATTAAGAAGATCTATTAGAGAAAGAAAATCAACAATTTCTAGTGATTATTTTGTGTATTTACAAGAATCTGACTATAATGTTGGAGCTGAAAATGACCCTGAGTCATTTTTAAGTGCCATGAGCTGCAATGAATCACAATTATGGTATGATGCTATGAAAGATGAGATGAATTCTATGAAGAGTAACGAAGTTTGGGATCTTATGCCGTTGCCTGATGGTGTAAAAGCCATTGGATGTAAATGGGTCTTTAAAACAAAAAGAGACTCAAAAGGCAACATAGAGAGATATAAAGCAAGACTCGTTGCTAAAGGATTCACTCAGCGAGAAGGAATCGATTACACTGAGACTTTTAGTCCAGTATCTAAGAAAGATTCCTTACGCATTGTGTTAGCATTAGTAGCTCAATTTGACCTTGAGTTACAACTGATGGATGTGAAAACTGCCTTTCTTAATGGTGATCTAGAGGAAGAGGTATACATGAAACAACCTGAAGGATTTTCCTCTAGTGATGGTGATCACTTAGTTTGCAAGTTAAAGAAATCTATATATGGATTGAAACAAGCCTCTCGCCAGTGGTATTTAAAATTCCATGAAGTCATCTCTTCATTTGGTTTTGTTGAGAATATCATGGATCAATGTATATACCAGAAGGTCAGTGGGAGTAAAATTTGTTTCCTTATCCTATATGTGGATGACATTTTACTTGCAACTAATCACAGGGGTATGTTACATGAGGTGAAACAATTTCTTTCTAAAAACTTTGATATCTGGGTGATGCTTCTTATGTCATTGGCATTAAGATTCATCGTGATAGACATAAAGGTATCTTAGGTCTATCTCAAGAAACTTACATCAACAAAGTTTTAGAAAGATTTCGGATGAAAGATTGTTCACCTAGTGTTGCTCCTATCGTGAAGGGTGATAAGTTTAATTTGAACCAATGCCCGAAGAACGAATTTGAGAAGGAGCAAATGAAAAACATTCCATATGCTTTTGTTGTTGGAAGCCTGATGTATGCTCAAGTCTATACAAGACCTGACATTGCATTTGTCGTTGGGATGTTGGGAAGATATCAGAGTAATCCAGGTATAGACCACTGGAAAGTTGCAAAGAAGGTTTTGAGATACCTCAAAGGGACAAAAGAATACTTGCTTACATATAGACGATCCGACCATTTGGAGGTGATTGGCTACTCCGATTCAGACTTTGTTGGTTGTGTTGATTCACGTAAATCAAAAGTGGAACTAAGAACATAAGGGCATTGAGCACATTAACACTGAGCAGATGTTAGTTGATCCTTTAACTAAGGACATGCCACCACATAAATTTAAGGATCATGTTGTCACTATGGGACTTGTTCCTACTTTGTAATTTTTCATTGTATGAACAATTCTGTTGAAACTCTAATAAAGTTTGATATTTTTCATTTATGTTGTGTACACATTAAGTTAAATGTTTCGAGAAATATCACTAAAGTTTGGACCTAGAATAAACATTGGGTTTATTCATTAAGTATATGGGCTAAAGCGTTAAAACTTGATGTATTGTGATACATGGAAGATACAACTCAATCATTAGAGGAAATGTCGCCATGATTCATACATTATGTTTTGACTTTAAGTTCTTATGGACAATATGAACCGAGTGGGAGAATGTAGGAACTAATTCGGTTCCATTATGGTTGTCCCACATTTCCAATCCACAATCTACGTCTCTGTAATCCACAATTCATTTGCATAGTTGAGGAGGAGAACGTGAGGGTGATTGTGGCCGGTTAAGGTGATCATGTCATATAGTTGAGGGCATTTTTGTCCAATTGGAGTGATTTTGATGGTAAATCACTCCTATAAATACCCCATTAGTCTAAGGTCCCTATGCACCAAACACAAGAATCACATATTCCATCTAGTGAGTTTTGAGTGCTTAGAAGATCTTGGCGGTTCTAATTATTTTTGTAGCCGAGTTCTTTATTTTACGGTGGTTCGAGGTGTTACCACGGTGGTTCGACGAGTTCGACGGTGGTGCAACCACATCTCAAGTTGGCATAAAATCTTGACAATGACTGGAGGTATTTATTTCGATCCTTTTCCGCTGCGTTTATGCTCGTTTAATGCTTACAGTGTGCACTTACGATTCATACGTATAAAGATTATACATTAATTATGATATATGTTTAAGCGGTTACATTAACGGCATCGTTATCTTTCTATGACATTGATTCATATTGCATTGTTTTATTCATGATTTGCATGAAATGATATTGAGTTTTATTAAGTCAGTGTTTGTAATCATTTAGTTTTTAGGTTGTTAGGTTGTTGTATAGCTTACAATACATGTCATCAACCGTAAAATTATCTTAATTTATGAAATATTTTTAGAGCCATCTCACAATCTTAATAAATCATTTTAGTTTACGTAACTTATTTATATCGAAATTTTATTTTGTATATGTTTATATTTATTTAAAAACTTAAAATATTATTAAAAGAATAGATATAAAAACTTATAAAATAGATATAAAAACTTATAAAAAAAATCAACATAAAATATTATTAAAAAGACTAATATTTTAAATTTTTAAATAAATTTTAAATTTATCTTCTAATCTTACTCTAGACCTACCCATAAAAATACCTTGCAGTTGTTTAAGCTTGGGAATATTCAGCTAAAACTAAAACTAAAACTAAAACCATTTCTTGTAGAACAGAATGTACATTCTCTTCACCACTTGACCAACAGTAAAATAGAATATGAAAAGCAGAACCAGGAAGCCGAAATATGAGAGTGGCAAGTCGGTGAAGCCCATAAAATCTCCAATTATTGAGAAGGGTATGGCGATACCAATGGCGGAAATCACCACTGTTGAAGCAACCACAGGCCATGAAGCAATCTCCATAAGGAAGGGAATTTTCTCAGTACGGATTAAGTGGTAAATCAGGGTCTGCATAAGAAGACCTTCAATGAAATAAGCAGAACGGAAGAAGGTGGAACTCAACTTCCTACCACAACTGTAATAAAACCAAACAAACAATATAGTGGCTACATCACACAGAGTGCAGACAGGACCGTTCCATAGGATGAACATAGGCAAACCTTTGGTAGACCATTTCTGTGGGATTTTAACATAGTCTTCTTCCATTTTGTCCCATGGAATCACAATCTGACCCACACTATACAAGAAGTTCTGCACAAGGAGTTGCTTCGGGGTCAATGGCTCGAATCGAAGTACAAGAGTTGCTATGAAGAGTGAAAGAACGCTCCCTAGATTAGCAATGACTGAAAGTTTAATGTATTTCATTGTGTTGCCGAATGTGAGACGGCCTTGCTCAACTCCTGCTACAAGCACGCTTAAGTCTTTCTCTAGTAAAATGATATCAGCCAAGTCTTTTGCAACTGATGCTGCTGAATCAACTGATATACCTACATTGGCAGCATCCAATGCGAGGGAGTCATTAATGCCATCTCCCAAGAATCCAACAACATGATCACCGACTGTCTGTAATGACTGCACTACTCTCAGTTTCTGAGAAGGGGTGAGCCGAGCTAGAACCGTCGCCTTTTTTACTATCTCGTGAAAGGCATCCTGGTTCAGTTGCTCCAGTTCTGGTCCTGTTGTTACATGTATGGTTCTGATGCCAACTTCCTCGCAAATTTTTATTGCTAGAGACAGTGAATCACCAGTTAGTACTTTTGCTTTTACTCCTTTCTCAGCCAATTGCCATAGCGCTTGCTTTGCGGAGTCCTTAGGCGGGTCAAAGAATGCTATAACACCAAGGAAAACCATGCCGGATTCAACTACATCCACGTTTTCCATGTTTTGCTCTCTTGCTTCCTGCAACATGACATAAAATTGTTTTACATTCAAGGGTTTAAGCATTGGTTCTCTATGCTTGACAATCATTCCTGGAAAAGTAAAATAAGAAGAAAAGGGCAATGGTTTAGTGGATATTCGAACTCACTGTTTGTTGCAGATTCTTTATTGCAACTCCTATAACCCTTAATCCTTCATTGCTAAGTTCTTCCACTACACTTAAGATCCTGTGATGGTGTTCTGCAGAGAAAGCTGTTATCTCACCCATATCTACATAGGAACAAACTTTCAACACTTCTTCAAGTGCTCCTTTGGTTATCATCAATCTGTGAATGCCTTGGCTATATCTGCCTTGCGAGTTAGAATCTGTTTCCAAAATAACAGATACTCTTCTTCTTACAAAATCAAAAGGGATTTCATCAATCTTTCTCCATTTCGACGGTTGGAATCGGTATCCGTTTGTGTACACGTATGCCAAAATTGCATCGTCTAGTGGATACTTCTGATCAGTCTTGAAGTAAGAATTCAGGAAGGCAAAATGTAAGACATTTTCTCTCTGAACACCCCAGCTATCCAGATGATTAACCATGATTGCGCGGTTCATGGTGAGCGTACCGGTTTTATCGATACATAGAATATCCCTTGCCAAAACAAAAGGCTAAAATGAGTACAAGTAATGAAATGCCATGGCATTATACTGCAAAATGAAAAACTTGAAGAATCTAGTGTGTGTAAACATAGAAAATGAGACTCTTACATGGATCCCATATCTCGTATGGCAGACAAGCTTTTGACTATACATCTCTCCCGTGCCATAGCAAGCGCACCCTTTGCAAGACTTGTGTTTATGATGAGGGGAAGCATCTGAGGAGTAAGGGCACATGCAACCGAGATCCCGAAAAGAGTACTCTCACTCAAATCATAGAAGGTAAAGTACTCTACCAGTATCATGATTGTGACTACTAGAAGCATTACACCAACAAGTACATACGATATCTGTCGAATACCTTTCTCGAAACTATCTGCTGGTTTGTGTTTTCCAATTGTCGAAAACATGGTGCTTATGTAGGTCTTGGATCCGGTGGAGACAACTAAACCAGTTCCAGTACCTGATACCACATTTGTCCCCTGAAATATTAATTGCAACGGCAAATACCTCAGCTAAAATGAAGTTTCCATATTTATTTACTATTCAGATATGCAAATGATTAAATGACCTGCCATTGTTCATGATAAAGCAACAACAAGGAACAGAACAGTAAGTACCATGAAACAAATATTCTTTAATTCTAGCAAAGGAGTGCTTCTATCTTCTCTGACATCAGCTGTTTTTTCAGTTGGCCAAGCCTCTCCTGTTAACGAGGACTGACTGTCGAAGAAGGGAGGATGTAAATTAAGGGATTAATTCTGTACCTTACAACAAGATGTAAATTAAGCTAGCTGTACCTTACAACAAGGTGTTTTGAAGTTAATAGTCTCACATCACCAGGGAAAAGGTCCCCTGGCTCAAAAATGACAATGTCTCCCGGAACAACATCTCTTTGGTCGACTTGAACGATTAATTCTGTCTGGACCACCCTCCCTGCACATCTTTGAACTTTAACCGGACATCTTACATATTCTGAAAGTTGCATGGCTGCTTTTGAACTGCCATATTCCTGGATGTTGCATTGGAATTATAGTTACATAAAAGCCGAATTAACAGACAATTCAGTAGATTGAGCAACATAAAACATGAAGCACCTGGTAGAATCTAAGGGAGACACTAATGAAAACCAATGCAAGCATGATGCAGCCATTAGGATTATCACTGGTTATGTATGACAGAGCAGACAACACAATAAGAATGATGTTGAAAGGATGAAAAAAGGCATTCCACAGAAGATGCCAAGAGCTTGGAAATGTGCAATCAAGAGGAACATTAGGGCCATTTTCCTTCAGTCTCCTCTCAGCTTCAGTAAAGCTCAAGCCTACTCAAAACCACACAAAATCAGTGGATTGATTCAATTATTTCCCAATCCGTAAAGAAACATAGCTAACCTCTTTCTGTGGATCGAACATATTCAAAAGCCAAATATCTTTCTGATCTGGCCAAAGCATATAACCAAGAATAAACCTTCTCTTCTTCTTCTGTCTTTGAACCTCCATCAATCTTCCCTAATCATCTCAACCATATAACCACAAATCAGAAAACCCCATCTCAGAAACACAGTCACAAACACAGTGGATTGGGATGACAACTCACCTCTCGACTTAAAACACCGTAGAAACCCGAAACCCGAACTCTGGTTCCGATGATTGGCTTTAGTATTCCCACCATTGAAAAGGTTTTCATGAACATGGTTGGAACGTGGGAGGAAGTCAGGCTGAGTTCTGAAACTGAAAAACCTGAAGAATTTGAAGCTTCCCATAGTGGCAAAAAGAATAGAAATGGATGGAGACCAAGTGTGGTCAGTACAGTAAATGAAATAATGTACCCCTAAAAACACATGGCTGAAACACAACTTGATTGTTGATGGGGACGTTGAAGATTTGAAGAGAAGGTGGAAGGAAGGATTAAGTGTAAGTTGCAGTTTGTTTCTCGGTCATAAGAATACAAATTCGATGCTTATTTCCAGTTGTTTTCTCTTCGAAGATCAAAGCTTCAACTACCAAACATCAAATGACTGTTAGGTGCAGCGTGCATAGGAGGGAATGGCAGTTACGTCTTGGTCTGGTCGGGTCGGGTCGAATCAAGTAACGGTCTATTTTTATATTTTAAATCTCTCATCACGATCTGCTTTTTTTTTCTTATCTTATTTTATTATTTTTATATTAAATACTATATTTTCTCAAAAAATAATTTCTACACAGATCTGTTAATCTTATATTTCATCGTTAAGTAGTGAATTTAATTGTTGTAAATTGGGGGTTAATTAATTTATGACATTAACTCAATCAAGAATTTTATATAATAAATAAAGAGAAATGTTATATGTTTCTATAAGATTTAAATATGACAAGGTTTAATTTTTAGGGTAAACTGCATAAATGGTCCCTTGACTATACCTCAATTATCTTTTATATCTCCTGACTATCAAATGTTACAAATTGGTCCATTGATTAACTTTTTTGAAGCATGTGCCAATAAAAATTTGATGGAAAACTAACATGGACGCTAACATGTTGACTTGGATAACCATGTGGCATCCCTAATCTCTATAATCCAAGTCAACATGTTAACGTCCACGTCAATTTTCAGTCAAAATTTTAATGATACAAAACTATTTTGTTTTAAAAAAGTCAGCCAATGGATTAATTTGTAACATTTGAGAGTCAAGGGATGTAAAAGATAATTGAGATATAATCAAGGGACCATTTATGTAGTTTACCCTAATTTTTAACTTAGCCTGAACTTGACTTTGTGATCGAGCCAAGCGGGAAAGTGAATCTGTTTTGCCTTTGCATTGTGGTGCATGGACCGTAAATTGAATCGAACTAAAATGGATTTAAATTTTAATTGAACTGAAATGAAATCAAATCGAATTTTATCTATGGATCTCAATTAATTTTACTCGAATCGAAAGTGACTTAAAATAAAAATATGTTAAAAAAATTTAAAAAATGGGATGTACTGCACAACTCACTAAAAAACCATAAATAGGGGGTGTAAAAACAGACCCAAATTAAAATCCGAATGAATTCAATCGATCAAAAGATTGACCTAAATAAAATCTTACTGATCTTATATTGGCTCGATATTAAATGGAATCGAAATCTATTTACCCAAAATAATCGATTTAGTATGACCTGAATCATTATAAATCTAAACTAAAATTGAACCATACCCGAACCAAAACTAAAGGCAATCAAACCCAAAATAACTCGACAAAAACCACCCTACCGAACAACTCATTAAAATACTTTAAAAATAGTGTTGTTTTTTTTCATTATGCCTTCAATATATACAGTGAATGGAGTAAATTATATATGGGAAAAGGCAGACGGCTTAGCCATACTTTTCTTGATGCAGTCCTTGCACGGTATTTATCTTAAGACTTACGGTCGGAAAAAACAGCGAAAATGAAATAATTTTAAATTATATTCGGAAAAAGTAAAGATAGAGATTTAAATAAAAAATTTATGGAGTTTTACTTTATTTTATGAGATATTTATAATGGTGTCTTATATAATGGTATTAATAAAAAAATAATTGTCAAAGTATGCAAGTTGTGAATAAAGTAAAAAATAAAAACCTTTTATCCCACATAGATGGGATAAATAAAGTAAAAAGTGTTTATATTTACTTACTTATGTTATGATCATTGAATGACTTAAATTGATGTTTTACCTCATGTGTATGGAGGTTTGAATTTAATTTTATTCGTTTTGGACAAACTCGTATGACGTGAGCGATGTAAATGTCCTAACCAATCAAGTCCTTTATGGATATTTTACCTGTTGTTATAATTTTTTCCTTAAATAAATTACCTTTTTTTAATATTCAAAATTAAAAGTATAATATATGTTTTTCTTAAATACGAATATTAAATTGGTAAAGCTGATTATTTATGGTAATATTTGAATTAATATAATATTATTTTCAAAATTGAAAAAAGAAATACCAATAAAAATTAATTCAAAATTTTTACTATAAACATGAATGAAATTTTCAGTTTTCAACATATTCAAAACCTTTTCTGGTTTTTCGTTCACGGTGATAAAAGTTTAAGTTCGAGATTTCTATAGTTCAGTTTTTATCGAAGATCTTTCTATTGTTGTATCCTGAGAGACGAACAACCAAGCAAAATCAAACATCACAGAATTGTTAAAATTTGTCTTAAGAAGTGTTTTCGGAGACCTCAACAAATTCTCGTCTCAACTTTAATCAGGTTTGCTTTCTTTGTTTTAATTATTTTCCGATTAAAATTAATTTTATTTTTTTATAATCGTCTTAAATTAATTACTTTATAACACTTATAAAATACATATTTTTATTCTGTAAGCAAGCAGATTTTCGATCATGAAAATAAAGCAAAATTACATTTATATCACAGAAACATTCATACCTTAATCACCTTTAAAATAATTACAGTACCCACAATTGTCGAGTTGAAGTGTCGTTTTTGTCTATTGTTTCGCAACTACCGTTACTGTCAAACCGATGTAAAGGTTTAAATTATGGTTGCGATCATGTTTTTAATTTTGTATTGTTTAATATGGTTATAGACGTAATGAATATTATTATAACTATTTTAGATATATATAACTGTCATATTATTTTAATAAAATATATTATTACGAACATAACATGCGGGTGCCGTAGTTACGAATGGTGGTGTCTCTTGTCTTATATATCAATACTGTTTTTTCCCTTTTAATGACTTTGTTTAGTCTACATGAAAATATTTGACGTAAATCGCTTATCTCTTAATTGTATCTTCGTTGATGTCTTTATTTTAAATTAGTGGTTTAGGGTTTAAGGTTCAAGATTAGAAATTGTGGTTAGGGTTTAGAAAATTTAGAGTAGATTGTAATTTTAAGGGTATAAAATTTAATGTTTAAGATATAGAAAATTAATGTTAAGATTTATAATTTAATTTTTTAATAGGAAACCCGAAAGAAAGTACTCTTAAAGAGAAAAATTATTAGGTGAACCTTATTCACCAGGTTATCTATGATCCTAATTAATCAGGACCGTTGATCTCAATTTTTTTCAAGTGAATCATCACCTCTTTCTTACACCTACTTAGTAGGTGGTTATTTAAAGATCAACAGTCCTAATTACTTGGGATTATAGATAACGTGGTGAACAAGATTCACCTAATAATAATCTCTTGCAAATATTAATGAATGTTGAACCAAACCCCAAAGTCTACTTATTGTAGCATTAATTCGTACATTCTATACAAATGTGGAGTGTCAATTACTTTGCCAGCTAACTTAACACGGTTACAATCGGATACTTTTTTATTTTGAGTAGTTTAAAGTTTGGAGGGCAGCAGTTTCTGGGTAGAAAAAAACAAATGAAAAACCTAATTTAGGAATCATATGATTCAGATGGTACAGGTGCATGTGGACGCTTTAAAACGATAGTTAATCGTATTTTGTTATAATTTCTAGAAAAATTATATCATGGTTCATTCCGTCTCGTTATTTATAAGATGAATCAATCAAAAATATTTATTTAATTATTTTTTTCATCTCATCTATTTTACTAAGTGAATCTTCACTGATATTTACTTTAAATTTAGTTTAAAAATATTTTTTTATTGCTTTTGGTGGGTGAATCTTCTAACAAAGATTTTTTGCATACACAACATCTCGAACCTGACACTTATTTAAGCGGAACCAAGCTGGTTACCACTTGAACCAACCCTTAATTTTTTTATCAAGTGAAGATTCACTAGATAAAAATGACTGCAAAAAATAATTAAATAAATGTTCTTAATTGGTTAGTCTAATAAATAACACCACGGAATGACGCGTAATATAATTTTCCGGTATATATAATATAGCACCAGAGGAGCTATCTGGCTAGCTAGCTGTCCCTTTAACAAAAACTACTAGGTGCCCTAATCACCATGCTTGATTTAACATAATACCATGTCTTAAAATGGTATAAGAAATAGTGACAGAGAGAGAGCAATGAAGGGAATATATAGTTGGGAAAATATCGATAGAGTGGTTCATGGGCCAATAGCAGAACAAGAAATATAGACATATATAGGTTGAATGTGTCGTACAAAACCAACAAAAGTGACTTACCATCCATAACCCTAAACCAACACCACTTTCTTATTATCTCCTTCATTGCCCTTTCCTTCATCCTTATATTTCTTCTTCACCACTTCCCCTTGGTGGTGCTGGATGGCAGACTTATCCTTATTCAATCACTCATCCATGGAAGATTCCGGTGCATCTTCCAGTGATGATGTCAAGACGACTTGCCCTAGAGGACACTGGAGGCCTGCTGAGGATGAAAAGCTCAGGCAACTTGTGGAACAGTACGGTGCACAAAACTGGAACTCTATTGCAGAAAAGCTACCAGGAAGATCAGGTAAACTTGATACAAAATCAAGAAAGGCCATGTCCTTTCCTACATGATTAGTGTTTTAGACATGTCGTTTATCAGATGTCTGTCCTTTCCTAAATTTTCTTCATTTCTTCCTTTCGGTTTTCTAATTATAGTTGTATATGCTTGTGGTAGGGAAGAGCTGCAGATTAAGGTGGTTTAATCAACTTGACCCTAGAATCAACAGGATGCCATTTTCTGATGAAGAAGAAGACAGGCTCCTCGCAGCACACCGTATCCATGGCAACAAATGGGCACTGATTGCTCGACTGTTCCCTGGTAGAACTGATAATGCAGTGAAGAACCACTGGCATGTTATAATGGCCAGGAAACAGAGAGAACGATCCAAGCTATGTGGTAAGAGAAGCTTTCAACAAGGTCTTAATGATTCCAATCTAATTTCAACTGGTTTTCCTGCAACAAAATCAACATGTCAAGATGGTTTCACCACGAGAATTGGGTTTCGAGAGGGTAGGTGTTTTCAATCTCTAAACCCCATTAAAGACAAGTTTTTCTCAATCCCATCATCATCTTCAAACTCTTCACCATCTTGGGCTTTAGCTGAAGTATCAAGAAGAGATCATGGAAAAGATTATTTAAACAGCTTCAATACTGCATTTGGTCTCCCAATCTACAGGAGGGTAGTTCCAAGTCCTTTTGGGTACCTTAAACTCGAACATAGCAATGCTGTGAAGGAGACGATGAGCTTTACTGATAACACATCCAAGGTAACAGACAGTAGAGAGCAAGAGGATGACTCCATCACAACAAAGGAGGATGTTCCTTTCATAGATTTTCTTGGTGTTGGTATTTCTTCTTGATCATAAAAAACAACATATTTATTTAACAATGCATCATTAATGTTGATCATGCATGTTCAGATAATTCAGTTTAAATTATGATGAAAAATTCTAATCTGTAGGAAATGATTTTTGTTCTCCAGGATAGTTTTCTCGAGAAACTCATTTATTTGGTCCCAGATTCATTCTCTCTCGCTGTTGAATTCAATGCATAAAAGTGCTAAAAAAAAGAATTGCAGTAGAATATATTTCCTTAAAGTGGAAAGGTGATGATGGGAATATATGAAATATATACATGCATATATATTATGTGAATCTCCAGCTGTATATAGATATAGGAATTATATTCCTTCTAAAACCAAAATCCATTTTTTTTATGGGCGAAAATTATTTGTCCTTTTGTTTTGTTGTATTGATATCCCTACTTTAAAATAATAAGGTTAAGGTTAAGGATTATGATTAAAGTTTATAGAATTAGAGATAAGATATATTTTTTAAGATATAGAATTTATGATATAAAAATTGAGATTAGAGGTAGAAAATTTTAGTTCTTTTTCTATACCCACTAATATGCCATGTGTATTAATAATTTTTTTGAATGGTTTACTGATTTTTAATGTTTTATTAATAATACGCTTGACATAATATCATTGGTGGGGTATAAAAATAGATACGAGAAAAAATGTAGATAAATTTTGTTCCTTCTACGACCAAAATTCATATGTTCTATTTTTATATCTAATCAATGATTTTTACGTCACGTATATTAATGATATTTTTTATTATTTTATTCATTATTTCTATTTTTATTGATAATACACATGGTATAAAATTATTGATAAAACATAAAATATAAAAAAAATAAAACAAAAACTTGTTTAATTTTACATATTTTTGGATAAGATCAACTAAAGAAAATAGTTTTTTTAAGGAATAAATACCGAACCCAAACAGGGCTGTTAGCCCATTTTCTCCTAAATCTGGATGGGTCCAAACCCAATCACCCATTTTATTGCAAGAACATACCAGTTTTTATCCAAATTCTAGTGTCGTTGGTTACTGTAGAGATCACTCGTACTGTCATATTATTCATCTTTGTTTAATTTAGTCTATAGATTTTTAATTATAATTAAATGTTCGTTTTAACTTCAAATGACTAGATTTTTCATTAATACAGTAAGCATGAACTAAGAAGCACTAACGCCCCCAAAGCTGCAACTTTTCTGTAGGTGGCATCGTGTGAATAATTTCCCCAACCGGGAATCTTCGTGCCATCGGAACCAATTTATCGACAACTTCATGCACTTCCCTTCCGAACATGTCACATTTCGGTTTCCCAATTGCGAGAGAGAAGTCCGAATGGCATTTATGAATTTTCCAGGACCTTTGAAGCTCGATGTACGATATAAGTTGATTTGGATTAATTCAGAAATGAAAAATACAACCACTGAAAAAATAATTTGAATGTCATCTGCAATCAGTGACATTTCATGGTTCTATAGATTAGTAGCACATTCTTCCTTTAATGTTTAGCTACCAGAGAGTCATCGGTTATACGGAAGAATAGTGAGGTAAAGGAGTGTAAATCGTCTCTCTCTATTATATTCTTCCTTTAATGAATCGTCTCTCTCTCTGGACCAAATAATAACGTGTTATTGTTCATATGAACCATATTAACAATTATAACCAATAAAATGGCATAATATAAATACAAATTTAATATTAATCTAATTAACCATCATGTTTATGACTTGATTGTTTGCTCTACAAACTCAAGTCATTTCTATTCAAAAATTGAGATTTCATAATGTTTTGGGTCTCAAGACTTGAACCAAAAGCTTTTTAGAAAATGGCAATCCTATGCTCTGAGATTTTGCTGTTACTTAAAGGAGGTCTTGCAGGAGTAATGAATGAAACTGATGAAGCATTTAGAAAAGGAGAAACTGCCTCAAAACATTATTAATATCGTTTCAGATATAGTACATCTACTTCCCAGACATACCGGGAAATCAGACTCTAGCAGTTTTCCTGCTCATGATAGAGTACAACAAGCTGGTGCCTACAAGTTCTGCTGCTTGATCTGGTCTCGGATGTCAAAAAGTATTTGAACTACATGTCTAGTGTAGGCCAACAACATGCAGATCAGCATCTTCACCATGATGAATCAATCAAAGTGTTCAACTTGTTCTACTCTTATCTGTTTTATGTTAGTGTATGACAAGAATTTTCATACTATGCAACCCTGATGAGTCTCCATTTTATGGAGATCACTCAACAAGCTGCTCAGAAAGATCACTTAGTCCTTGACTAATAAACCCCATTGATCATTGTAGGAGTCCAATACAATTGTCATACTCGTAGTCCATTCCGTAAACAGATGTGGAATCCAATAGCAGATCATCGGAATTCGGATATGCCAGAGGAGAGTCGGTCATTGGTGGTCCGAAAGAAGTGCAGCACCCTGGGCAGACAAACAACGGTGGCACAGCCTTGGAGTCCTCTATTCCAGAGCAGCGTGTGTGCTGCCACACCTCGCAAATATCACATGCTACCATCCTCTCCCCATCATCATCCCGAGCCCCACATTCACATCTTACTATCCAATTACCGGAACCACCTTCATGCCTCAGATTACTGTCCAAATCTATTCCACTCCCTCTGACCAGAATTTCTGCACCTGATTCAAGTGCTCCAAACAGCACATCTATATCCTCCATTTCATCCAGGTTGTCAATCTCTGTCACCACAAACTTATCCAAAATACAATAAGTATCCCTCAATGCTTTTTCAGCAGCATGTTTAAGGTCAAGAACGGTGGCATGTAACGGAACAATGACAAGTTCACCAGGAGGTGATGTCTCGGTAGCCATATTCTCCGCATCAAACAAGCTGGGCATGACGCGGCAAAAGAATCTTAACAACTGGTCATCTTCATCTCTAAATGGCTGATCCTTCAGAAAGTGTTTGCTATCTAGAATTGCTTGAGTGGCAAGTTCCAGCAAGTCTGATTCTGGATAGTTAAGTAGTGTGTTATTATACAGATACACCACATCATTATAAACATCAGTTCCTGGGACAGCAGCAGAAGTAGGCAAAAAATCTAATAGAGGTTTTTGATGCATCTCTTCTTCTTCTTCTTTTGATGCCTTAACCGGATTATCTATGTCATGAATCGTATATTCTAAAACCCGAGCTGAGTTAATTCCACGGCGCACAATGTGACCTCCAACAATGACATTGTTCATTGATTTCAAAACATAATCCAGCAAACCTGTATCACCAATATGCATCCGAGCTGCATCTCTTAAATCTTGTCTTGTCATCCCACAATGACCGACTTCAGATTTATGTTCCTTCAAAGCATCTACAATCACCTCTGCTGCAAATTCCAACCTTTTTGCAGGCCATCTGCTATCCATATGAGCTATGACACTGGTAAATCTCTTACATCTCAAATATTTTCCCTTCGAATTGTCCTTCTTATGGAATGATATTCTTATGGTATTTTTCTGTATAGCAGCAGAAGGAGCAGTAGTAGCTGCTAACAATTTCTTCTGCAGTGCGCTACGAGATTTGATAGTGAGCATAAACTTGAAAAGATCTCGAATTGTAACCAACTGGCTCTCACTTATATCTCTGTAATGCTGAACCATGCACTTGATTTGTCTGCTCTGCTCCCTATCACTGAAATCTTGAATGATTTTATCAAGTCTCCGAGAGCTGAGAATTTCAATTGCTTTAACATAATTTTCCTCTGAAACACCATAGCTTCCACGGCAGAACTTGTAACCCCATCGACCAAACCATGTGTGGCCATAAGCAACTCCATGAAGCAAACGTAGGTCCATACCATGCTTTTTCGATACATCCTCCACTGAAATTTTCCTGAAAAACTTGAAACAATGTCCATGAAATAGCATTCCTAAATGCAAACTAGGCCAATTTGAATAGTTCAGTTATGGAGTTTTACCATGCTCTAAGAATTTCACAAATACGATTCCAGAGATCCATGATTTCTCTGCCATAGAGATACTTAGAACCACCTTCAATTCCATTAATGCAAAGGAGATGACCAAATCCATTACAGTGAATCAACCCATGTAAGAGATGGGAGCGGATGTTTAATACATTATCCTCTAAAGGCTTATTCCAGTCTCCATCATTTGGTATTACAACATGATACTTCCTCTTAGAAACTAAATGGTTGCTCCAACCTTGAAAAGCATAACAGCAAGCACAATAAATGTCAGTTTCTACAAGAAGTGATAATTTGGGTAGAATCCACACGTCAAGTTTGGATAACAGAAAGTATATGGCTAATTCCTACTAACTGAAGGAAAATCTATTATCCATCCCTCCATTGGATTGTTCTAGGATTCTTAATATAGCTCAAGACTTGTACAGTGTTTACCACCAAATTCCAGCTTTCTTTACATAAACAAGAAACTCAAAACCAGAATCATGCGAGGAAACAAGAAAGCTCCAGTCTGGGAGAAGAAAAGAAAGAAAGTGGGCTAACCTGCACATCTGCAGTGATCGCAGAAAGGGTTTACAGAGTGGTTAACACCCTCTTCAATGGTGTAAAGAGGGACGACGCAGCATTTGTCACGAACGAGAAGGGTGCACCAAATGGGCATTCCTTTGACGCAGTAATCTTCAGGCTCTGCACATTGTTTAAGGAAAAACCGAATGTTATCTCGGAAGGGACCGGTGGGGTTTATGGGACAACCTGGTTCTGCAAATGAATGTAACCCAAACAACTTTGGCCTTCTCTTTCTTTTCCTGCACGTTTCTAGGATAGGGATTGACATTGTCAAGTAATGCCTTTTGGAATCTTTGGTTTCTTCTTCTTCTTCTTCTTCTTCTTCTTCTGGTTGTTGAGAGCATGAGAGAAAAGCTAAAGAAATTTTCTACTGCTTTTATGGGGTTTGCCAGTAACTGACTGAGTTTGCAGTGAGTTCGTTAAGGATGGGGAATTTCCGCGCTCAAATTTTGAGTCGACTTCGTTAAGTAAAGCAATGGAAAGAGGCCCATTTGTCTACTAAAATTGGACTCTGGTTAAAGTGGCGATGGTAGGCGGATACATTTTTACGAGATATTATATCATGGGTTGGGCTCATCACCTCAGCCGTGATCCCTGACCAATAAAAATCACTCATTTTATCGTTAATTAGTTATGTCGTTCTAAAAATATAATTTCCAACCAATAAATTTTCACTCATCTTTTTCATATCATTTTAAAATATAATTTCTGAAAATTATATTAATGACATGATTGATTAGTGATGAAATGGGTGATTTTCATTGGTTAGGGACCACGACTAACGTGGTGACTCGGGTCTATGATATAATCTCTCTATTTTTACGGATATCTATCGTATTTATTTCAATTGAGGTGTGAAATAGTATAAATTTAGTGGATATGTAAAAAATTGTACCCATCATAAATATAAGTAGATGATAGGTTAAAGATCCTATTTGTTGTCTATCCACCTACCTCATATCTGTTTCGTATTCGTTCGTTATATGAATTTTTAAATTTATAAACTTTGATTATACCTTTTATTATTTAATGTTTTATATTTTAAGATATTAATTTGTTTTAAAATCTATATTAATTCTTAAGTTTGTAGATTTTGAATTCAATTAATTTATTTAAAAATTAATAGTTTTATAAACGAGTTTAAATTAATTATGTTATAAATTTATAATATGTATGAATAAATAGAATTTATAAAACCGTAAATATACTTTAGCTAAGTTAATTATATATAATTAGTTAGTTGTAGTTAAGTAAAATTTATACAAGTAAGAATGTGTTTTAGTTAAGTTAGCTATCGCTAGTTAGATGTAGTTAAATTTATATTGGTATAAATGTATTATAAATATACACTTAATCAATAAATAAAGTATGCCAAATTTTATTTTTTTTTATAATAGTCTATGATTTATTTTTACATAATTTGATATTAATAGTTATTTATAGCCAGATGTAAACGGATACAATTTGAGTGATGAGTGTGGTGATGGATTTGAGAATGTACCTGTACGAACAAGCGTGGATTTGAAAATTATATCCATTATAGATGATAGGTAAATGGTGGATATAAAAATTTTAGACGGATATAAATATGGAAGAGTTGTTCGCACCACTCGCCAATTTGTCGTCCTAAGTTTAAATTCTATCAAAATATCTAAAATACCTATTTTTATGTAGGGTAAACTACAATAGAGGTCATTTAATTATAGGTAAGGTTATATTTAGGTCACTCAATTGTTAAATATTATATTTGGGTCACCCAATTAATAAAGGTTACATTTGAATCACTTAATTATAGGTAAGGTTATATTTGAGTCACCCTTCATATTTAATAAAAAGATCAATTTGTGTATTTGTTTAAATTCTATTTAAATTCTATCAAAATAAAGTTATTTTATCAAAATAAAATATAAATTTTTTAAAAACTAACATTAATATAAAAAAATCAAAAATTAAGATTAACCGAATCAAAAAACGATAATTATTAAAATAATTTATTAAATTAAATAAAACTGAACCGAATATACCCCTACCCGACAAATAAAGGAACCACGTGACAGGCCGCCAAGGAAGATCGTAAAACCCAGCCTAACTATATGGTAACTATCAGTACTTGGACAGTTAAAAATACTGCTTTGCTCCCGCGGAAAAAGCAGCTCTCAGTATTTGTTTAATACTCTGAAGAACTGGAAAGGCACGGCATGCTCGTGACAAGAAACACCTTTGCTATCTCCTTTTTCTTGTCTCTTTAACAGCTGAAGCTCTACCCTCCAATAATCCTGGCTTACTGCTCACCATTGACACAAAAATCAAGAAAAATGGTGAAGGAAACTCAGTACTACAACGTTCTTGGTGTTACTCCAGCAGCTTCCGAAGAGGAGATTCGAAAAGCTTATTATCTGAAGGTTGGGAATTTTGGGATTTATTTATTCATTTATTTTGATGGTAATTTGTTTATGTTTTTATAAGGACTAGTCAAGAATATTATAGCTAGATGTTATGATTGGAACAGGCGAGGCAAGTTCATCCAGACAAAAATCCAAATGATCCTCATGCTGCAGAGAGATTTCAGGTAGGTTTACTAGTTTTGTTGCTGGTTTATCTTTTACACAGTTCTTTTTTCCTATATGTATTGTCAAGTTAATGAAAAGGTGTAATTAGTTAAGTGACAATCTTCATTTCTACAGGTATTAGGTGAAGCTTATCAAGTTCTGAGTGATCCTGTTCAAAGAGATGCATATAATCGAAATGGGAAATACAGCATATCTAGGTATGACAGTCACATTTGGTGTTTGGTCATATATGTTGTCAACTAGCTCTGTCTTTTGATAGCATACTAATAGTATCTGTCAACCAGTTGAATCTAAATTTTGGTTCATAATACCAGTAACATAATCCTGTAACTATATTTGCTTTTTTGCTGTTGTTGTTTGTTCAGCATCCAAACAAATTCTATTTGTTATAGACTGTCCTAGTCTTCTAATTATTAGGCTTTTCGGTTTTCAGGGACACCATGCTTGATCCAACAGCAGTCTTTGCTCTTCTCTTTGGAAGTGAATTATTTGAGGACTACATAGGACATATTGCTGTTGCATCAATGGCTTCTTCAGAACTAGCCAATGAAACAAACAATCCTGAAACACTGAATGATAAGTTGAAGGCAAGTACGGTCATAAGTTAAATTAATTCCTTAACTTCCATTCTGTAGATCTGAATGGTCAGTTCTTATCAAACATCAAATCAGATGAATGTGTGGCATCCTTATTTGGCATGTTTTTGTCCTTATCCATAAGTTGCTCGATTAATTGCAGTCCTAGTCTGTAATAAAGGTAGTACTCCCTCAGCTGTTAAATAATGGCTTTATTATGAGAAAGGGGCTTCACTGATCTTACAAGGAAATGGTTGGATGATATATTTTAGAGAAATCCTTTGGGACATTTTGGTTTCTAACACTTGACAAACAGATGTATTTACAATGGGATGGTGACTTTTAGATTCACAAAACATAAGTTTTACTTCACAGCGAGAAACATTGTAATGACTTAACTGCTTCTGAGCTGAGATTTTGCAAATCCGGATTGATGTTTGACATGGCCAAAACTGATTAGAAACTACAGTGTTATAGATTAACCAGGTTCTTTTTAGTTTCTTATAACAATTTTTCTATGATTCATTAATGCAGTTTTGTTGTGTAACCTTGAATGCAGGCTGTTCAAAAGGAAAGAGAAGAAAAGCTAGCACAAACACTGAAAGATCTTCTTAACCAATATGTCCGAGGTGATAAGGATGGATTCTTGCAACATGCAGAATCAGAAGCTATACGGCTGTCTGATACTGGTAAAATGAGTTACATAAGCATTTCTAGTTTCCATTTTTGTATATATAGACATCTACTGTTAAACAAAGATTTTTTCTATTCCAACTAGGTGTGTTAATAGCATCTTTTGGATGCATTGGATAAAATTTTATTTTGTTCGTAGCATAGGTTACAGAGGTAGCAATCAATCAGCATAAACCAGAAGCACAAGTTGTCAGTGTCATAATCCTTTGGCAGGCTACAGTTCAATGAATGTGACACCAGAAGATTAACTTAACCTTCTGGTATTTCTCGCAGTTAACTTGATGCAAGTAATCTTTATCGGCTTGAATTTTGCAGGTTTCGGAATTGATATATTACACACTATCGGCTACATATACTCACGACAGGCATCCCAAGAGCTTGGAAAGAAAGCAATTTATCTTGGAGTACCATTTTTGGCTGACTGGGTGCGCCACAAGGGACATTTCTTGAAGTCACAGTTTACTGCAGCAAAAGGCAAGTTATAAACTACTCTATAAGCTTTTCTTTCTTTTTTTTGAGTTTCCTCCTACGCTTGAAAGGCAGTAGTGTCAGGAAGTCCTATCAGCCACTGACATGGTTAGAAATAACTCCAGGTGCTTTTCAGTTACTGCAACTTCAAGAAGATATGCGCAGGCAATTTAAAATGGATGGCAGTGGCCCTGAAAATGATGTTGAATCACATTTAAGATTAAATAGAGAAACTTTGATGAGCTCTTTATGGAAATTGAATGTGGTGGATATCGAAATAACCCTAGTACATGTGTGCCAAATGGTGAGTTTCTCTGTATCTTAGTCACATTGATACTTGGTTTGTATCATAGTAATTCATATAGCTAATGAAATTATAGGTTAGGAAAGGATCCTTGTTTCAATAATACTTTTAAATTTACGGATTCTCTGATAGATCAGACGATTGGTTCACAGGTTCTACAGGAAAATTATGTCAGGAAGGAGGAACTCAAAGCAAGAGCTCTGGCTCTGAAAATTCTTGGGAAGGTATTTCAGGTACAAAATTCTTGGGAAGGTATTTCAGGTACAAAAAGAGAGGAAGAGATGAAGGGAGATTTATGGTTTGGAACATTGTTTCACCAGGAACAACAAGAACGAAATAGTGGAACATCAAGCAGGAAAAAGGTTACTGAAACAGACGATGGAAGCAGTTCTGACAGCAGCACTGAAGACGAGTCGCCAAGAGCGCTTTCGTATCGAACTCCTTTTCTCACTCAGGCATGTTAGAAATTCTTCAGGCCTAACATAGCTCATTTAATTGTCACGCATGCATGATATTTGCACATGATATATCATGAGCGGAGTCAGAAATTTATTTAACTGATGTTATTTTTCTAACTGTATTTAAGGAGATTAATTATTTATGAAAGGGTATCATTTCATATTCTTGCATGTGACTCTGCTCATGGACATGCACATGCATGATAATTGATAGCAGCGTATGAACTCCATATTTATGATTTGTGAATTCTGTGATAGGGTATTGGGAGACTCTTCAGATGCCTGTGTAACCCAGCCTTTGATGTGGATGATGATGAAATTGTGTTCAAAAACAAGTGAGTTCATGGTGTACATTAGCACTATCAATGGCTAGCCCCAAAAATGTGTTGTTTTCTTGCAATACAAGAAACCTTGGTGATGACTGAACCATGGTTTATTGTTCATCCCTAAAGAGAGATAACTCAGCCGACAAGAGTTGGGAGAAAAAAAATATTAAAATTAAAAAAAAAAAAACATAGAAAATCAGTAATGTCTAAAACAGCATCAGTTTAAACAGATAATCAGGTCTTTCAATCTGGGTCAAAGTGACTGACCTGCCTTATTTTCTAATTTGTGGATAATTGTTCTTGTACTCCTTCTGGTTTTGAGTTTTTATGTTTAAGTCCCCTTCTACTATTCAATTTATGTTTTTCCTTTTCTTTTCAGATTTTAGTAATAATATTTTTATCATTCCAATATTTTTTTGTAGAAATAGGAATTGAGTATGGTTAGACTGAAATAAATAAATAAATAAATAAACTTTATTTTGTTCAAGATATTTCTAGTATTCAGTATACACTTGTAACCAATTTATGTTCAAGATATGTTTTTTGTTACGTAATAAGATTATTAATTAAATAAAATACTTATAAAATGCTATTTATTTGTTTATCATATTAGATAAATTATAAATGTTTGTGAAATAATTTTAAAATTTTAATATATAGATGCATAAAAAGGGTATGACTATGACAAGAAAAACATACAAAATATGATTGTAATTATGGCCTTAATGCATATGTAATAGTTGTATTCTTTTATTTTATAAATAATTATATATATATATTACTCATGATAAGTGATATTTACAATATTCTACGAGTATTTATAGAGTTTATTCTGGAGATTTAAGGATTTATAAATTTGTGTTATTTAAGGGAAAATATAATGCTTTGTGGTAATTGTGCACAAGATTCAAGTGGTTGAAATTTTGGTTAGGATTTAACTAATTAATTAATTCCGAAAAATAACTTGATTAAATCAAGTTTTCATCAATCTGTTATGACCAATATTTTTAAAAATAGATTTAATGTAGAATTGGGTTTTGAAAAATTTTAATGGAACGATTTAATATCAATTTAAAAGGTGATTATTTTGCAAGATTTACAAGTAATTATAAGTGACTATATTGTAAAAAGAACTAAAGTGATGATGTTATGCGATTATTTTATTAAATGAAGCTTATTTTTCATCTATTTTTAATTAGATTATCTTCATTTTTAGAATGGATAACAAACATTAATCACGTTCAATTTTAGAGTAGTTAGAACTTCTAATTAAATTTTACATCTACTATCTTGACACGTAATTTTTTAATTCGCTAATAAAAAAGTGTCTCAAGCCTTCTTTTATAGTGTGAAATGAAAATGAAATCATTAAAAAAATACTTGTTAAAAGCTATATAGGGAAAAATTAGACATTAAAAAATAACTGTTGAAAAATTAACCGTTGTGGATTTAATTTGAAACATTTTAAAATTTATTTGAGTCAAAAATATTTTTATTTGAGTTATATAAAAATAAATATCCTAATAATACCGATACCCTGGCTCTAATTTTTTCTTCTTATAAGTCCTTTGACATTGATCGTTCAATCACCTTTAACCACTTGGGCTAGAAGACTCGAGCTCCCCATCTTATTTCCTGGCTTTACTAAGCCTACGAACTTTATAATAAAAGATTAAAGCAAACCCATAGTTTTTTTTATAGGAATACTGATGCAGATACCTACGGTCCTCATATAGATACAGTTGCATAAGAAATAAGACGATGGGTATTTGGATCAACATCATTAACACAAATCGACCAACTCTCGTTATCTAAACAAAGTAGTATAAAACGAGTAATGTTCGGATAAACCAGAAGACTGATCATGTAAGATACGAGTATGCCTTCTATGAATGCCACAAATATGAATAAAAGTTATCTGTGTACACAGTAAGCTGTTCATACCTCCAGAAGTCTGAGTAGTTATCAGTGGTAACCAAGCTTTGCATGCCACACCAATGAATGGAATTAAAAATGGCTTTTGCCTTTTCAATCCTCATGCTCCTCCTAATTCTTCTTTTAAGTTCCTTCTGCAAAATATACAAATAAAAATGTATCTTTTAGATGAGTATAAACATATAACAAGAAGCAAGTACTATTACCAACAATGGATGAAAGCACCATTTGGACAAAGTTATACAAATTGACAAGAGGGTTATCACCCCAACTTCCATTACCGCAACACAAGAGTAGTTTCGATTGAAAAGGAGTCAATCTCAGTTAAAATTACCAGTTTCTACGAATGGCTCATTACAGATGTTTACATCTGTTCAGCACTTGGCATAGCTTGCAACAAAGTTTCAAGTATTTTATCTTTTTCTTCTTCCTTTAACCTTCACTATTCTAGGAAAAAGAAAATTGATAACTATCATATTATTTTTTTTTCACTTTTTTCAGTATTCTATCTTTTTCTTCTTCCTTTTACCTTCTCTATTCTTCTTCCCTCAGGCCTTGGCGGTTGAACATTGGATTGGTGCCAGCAGTGGTTCCAGCAGCTGAGGAGGAGAAAACAGAGAGGGAAAAGAGGGAGAGAAAATGGAAAATAAAAATAAAATTGCTCTCCAGCTCACAATTTAATTTTTCTTTTTCTGACACCATTTTGCCAAATCATAATATTTATTAATGATTTTTTTTATGGTTCTAAAGGCATATTCCACCAGATAGTCCTGTGTGTATCTTGAACCAAATGAAAGTAATACCATAGAATATAGCATCAAAATAGCACATTTGGTATTTATCCCTAACAATTAATTAACAGTTGACTTCCAAAACAACATAAGCGAATAGGAAACAACAATAATAATAATAAAGCAGGAAATTTTAAGTACAAAACCCAACAAACCCTATGCTGAAGCCATAAAGCCCATTACAAGCCTTCTAGAGCTGCAGTTCAGAAGGGTGAAACAATGTTCAATCATAGCAATGATAATAAGCAATAAGGCTTTACATATTTTAAAATTAAAAATCTAAGCATGCATACAAAGTACAAACATTTATCAGTTCTTGTCCCATGAAGCATGTTTATTATAAATTTCCCATGAAGCATCTATATAAACCTCTTAACATTTCTTGAAACCATTAATCTGTACAAAGCTTGTTCAAGTTCATCGACTAAGACCTTAGGATCAAAAATTATAAAACAACCATTAATCTATAGACCATATAAAATATATCTTGAATTAAACTTTGAATTGCACTAAAAAACTTAAATCAAGCATCTACACTCTTATTCCAATGGTTCCACATGAACTTGGTCAAGTAAAAGGGACAAATAAAGACTTCCTAGCGAGCTACACGTACTAGTTCATGTATTATTAGTTCTCAACCAAAGCTATCACAAGTTAAAAGCAATAAGAAAACCAGGAAACGAGAAGACTCTCATCACCTCACTTCCTTGCAAAGGAAACCACAATAAAAACTTTTCAAGCATCAGGATGTTGCAACTCAGAAGAAACAAGACACCTCAAACCATACCACCAATTTTGTCTAACCAATCAAATATATGCATTTTTACTCTTTCATTTCATTTCCTGTAGTTTAGGAATTTACAATAATCCTTCAACCCCAATGATTAAACAAGGCAGCAGTATGACAATTTTAGCTATGAAAACCAGATGAATGTCACCTTTAAAAAACTCATGTAGTTGTTACTATGTTTGCATACATACAATCAATATAGTTAAGTTGGTAGATACAGAATAATCCACCAACCAACAAATTCTCTAATCGGGTCCTGATATGTTTTACCTTTATCTCTAAGTAAAAAATGTTCTCTATAATTCAATGTATGTGTGTTTGATCCTAAGGGAAACCAGTGAATCCCATTACACTTAACTTAAAAAGTCCAAACTCATGCATTAAACAAACTTTGGTGCATCCACCATTACTTCAACTGTAAAACTTGGCTGAGAAACCATTCATATTAAGAAGCATCGAATGAGAAGATAGCTGAAAAGAAAAGAAAAGAAAACTAGAATTTTGCAGCAAGATAAGTGACAATACACAACACGTAAAAAACAGATCCATATGCTAGCTTCTTAGAGCATTAATGGGTAATAATCAGCAAACTGAGGATCAACCAAAAATCTTTATCAAACAGTAACTGAAAACTGTCTAGACATCTCTAAATGGTCTTCCTCTACACGGTTCCGTGCAAAACAAAGGTACCAATTATCACTTTTAAATAGATCTCCGGTATGGATTTCAGAATTAACAAATTAGCAGTAGGATCATGAACGATTTGCCATGGATGGGGACTCCTCCCAACCAAATCCTGATTCCCTAGCAATCATGTCCCCTACACCCCCAATGGTTTTTAACTAAATTTGCAAGTTTCACAATCTTAATAAGGGTCCATCCGCTTAACATAACAATATATGGGAAACCAACCTAACACTTAAGAAGAGCAAGACGATTTGAAGACTTAATTATTAGTTTTAAAAAATATGCTTGAAAAGTTTGAAACAATTAACTGGTAAGAAACAAACAAAATTCTCTTCAATATACCAATCTACAAGCAAAATAACATTGTAATTCCAAAAACCCAAGTAGTATTTCATCATATCATATTTGATTGGTGTCAAAAGAAGTACGATTTGGGGAGATTGAGAAGGGAACTAACCAGAGATGTGGGTTTGATTGGAAGAAAAAAAATGGGAGAAATTGAGATTAGCCAACATGGAAGGGACCAATATCACCACTTCTGAGAGATGCGGCGACTTCATCCGCAATCGTCAAACAAGAACAAACCCATCCACTTAAAGCTATCCACACCATCTTTGCCATCTCTAGAGCCACACCCAATGGCATCGCCATTTCCTTGGAAATCAACAAGTAGTTATTGACGCTGGTTTTGGGCTTTCTGTGTCGATCAATCAACCCTTTTGAGGAAAGAGATTAACAATGGAGTTGAGGTGAGGTGAAAGATACAGGCAAGACTTTTATACGGTGCGGGAAATGACGTGTAGATTAACAAGAGATTAACACGTCATTATCGTTCGAATGAATCATTCGATAATTTCAACTGTACAGTGTCAATCGATGTTTGATGATTAAACGATGGAAATAAAGTTTCGACCATTCATGTAATGAACAACGATGTGATAATAGATAACGAAATTAACCTTTGGAAAATTTAGAGAGTTTTTATAAATTAAGTATAAATAATTTTTATCACAAAAACGAAAAACATAAGAACACCCACACAAAAACAAAACTTTTTACTATAAACTTTTTTATCACGTTATCTGTAGATCTATTTACTAAAATTTAGTTATTTAATTTTTTCATGTTATTTTCTATAAGAATGAATCTTATTTTTTTATGCCAGGTAAATAAGGAATGGGTGTGATTATGAAAAAGTTGATTTTAAATGAATTAAAAACATAAAAAATAAATAAACAAATAACTAAATTTTAATAGACGGAACTACAAATGACGTGATAGAAAAGATCAAATGACGTGATAGAAAAGATCGATAAAATACGATAAAGATTAGACTCTAAAAAAACAGAAAAAAAATAAATGGATTCTCCGCGTGGCAAATGGTGCGCGTGTTTTGCAAGTTTGGAGAGATAATGCGTAAAACTTCTCCCCGTGTCAGGGCAACCAACAGCCAATTTCTTAATCCTTAAGTTCTTCCCCGAACGGGATAATTATATATTACCCAATAAAAATCATAGTTCAATTTATAAATATCCAACTCAACGCCCCGTTAAAATTTGTTGAGACAACCGCGACTCAGAATTGAAAAATGGAAGCAAAGATCGGCCAATTCTTTGAATCAATCGGAACTTTCTTCGGCGGTGGAGATCAGATCCCTTGGTGTGACAGAGACGTCATTGCTGTTAGTATACATTCATATTTTCAATTTAGTCTCTTCATTCCTTGTGTTCTGTTCAAATGGATTGGATTACTAGAAATAATATACGATCTTTGATTGTTCATTTATCTGTTAAATCTTTTATGTAGGATCAGGTAATTTTTGTTATCTATAGTGTTTTTTCTTGTTTGAAGAGATAAAAAATTAGGGTTTGATGCATCTAGCGGTAAATTATATTGAAAATGTTTTCTTACGGTATCTAGTCATGTCTGAATGTTTTCCAATTAGCAATGCTTGAAGTATGGAATTAGAAGAAAGTGGGTGGGGGATTTATGTATTCCTTTCCTGGACACTGATTTGCTTCTTGTTTATTGTTCTGGAATTTGGTTTCGATTGTGGTCATGGTGAAAGGGGTGTGAGAGAGAAGTTGCTGATGCTGCTAAGGGTGATTCGGAGGAACAGAAGAGTCAAAGCATCATGCGACTTTCATGGGCGCTTGTTCATTCTAGGCAAGCCGAAGATGTGCAGCGTGGGATAGCCATGCTTGAAGGTTAGTTATGGATACCATCTTCCCTATATAAACGTTTCACATGTTAATGCAGAGCATGTATGTTGCCTTCTAATTGCTTTGACTCCATTTAGATTGTTACCTTTGGTAAAAAAAAATTTAACTATTTTATGATACCAAGTTAATCTATTGTGACTATATCTTGGCTGGGCTATGCTTTTAACTGCCAGGCCAGATTTTGGTTGCTTTGTCACACTCAGTTTCTGATCATAAGTCATATTAGTGTTAATTGTCTTCAAAATGCATGTTTATGCAATGTATCTAGATACGGGAACCCGAGAAGCCCTTACCAGTTTTGTAGAAATATTGAATGTATTCTTCTACCACCATCCATTCTGGCTTGTCTTATGGTCCTTACCAGTTTCGCTTTGGTGTTTCCTTTTTAATTTTAATACGTTCGTACATTTTACTACTCAAGTGTTCTTTTTATGTGTCACTTTAAGTATACAGCATTACTAACAATATTTTTCTTTGCAGCCTCATTGGCAAATAACAGCTCCCCATTGCTACAGAGGGAGAAAATTTACCTTCTAGCTGTTGGGTATTTCAGAACTGGTGAATTCTCAAGGAGTCGACAACTTGTGGAGCAGTGTCTGGAGGTTTGTTTGCTTTTCCTTAACCCATCTCGGTCTAAAAATAGATTCTTGGTGGTTATGCATATTACCTGGCCTGATTATTCTAGACTTGTCCTATGCTCAGTCAAGATTGTCTGCTCATCTAAAATAAGAAAATCAAGGTAATGAGTATTCTAGTCTGAAGGATTGTGGTAGGGTATGGGAAGAAGATTTTTCGACTTCCAAACGAGTGGAAGTCCCTAAAATATTAATATCGATGTCAATCTTTGCTCAAGTAAGTGATTTGGTTAGTACCATTTTTTATAGTTGTGTCAACGAACTTCGAGATGATTGTTCATATTATTACTGGTGTCACAATAAAAATAGTAACATTTACGGGGACAGGTCCTCACAACTAACATGAAAATTGACAAGCAAAGCATTTAAAACAAAAATCTAATGTTCAATCGCTCAAAGATGGAGAAATGTTTTGAGAGTCATCCTATCATCCCGATTTATAGAAAATGATCATATGCATCTACCCATTTTCCTTCTCCTTCCTCTCCTAAAGCTCATTTATATTACCATATAAATTTTCTTCTCCATACATTGCTTGATTGATTTGAATTTGATTATTGAGTTATTCTTTGATGAACGTTAATATTTATAATTTCTTTACTAGAATTTGATTATCATATGCAACTGTTGCTTTTGTAGATGGCACCTGATTGGAGGCAAGCTCTAGTCCTTAAAAATGCGGTTGAGGATCGAATCGCTAAAGGTGATAACTCTTACAGATTCTGATGTTAAGTATAGCATAGGATATCATAGACTGAATGGATTACGAATCTATATGTGCAGATGGTGTTATTGGAATTGGCATCACAGCTACAGCTTTAGGACTAATCGCTGGTGGAATTGCTGCAGCATTGACTCGCAGGCACTGATTAAACCCACAGTTATGCACTTAATTCATATTTGTTCTCATCCTTGAGACTTGGTCTGCATTTTGCAAAATTTCCCTAGCATATGTTTTTGAATAACTTACATCTGTGAAGTTTTAGCATCTGTTGAAATGCAATCGATTGTTCCATTGACAGGCTTAAAGTGGAATGTAAGTGGTTCTATCTAGAGATGGGCACAGGTTGGGTCAGATTTTTGGTTCACCCAAACCTGACCCGAACACAAATATCCTAGACCCGATTCCGACTCCGACCTGAAAATTCCCTTAAAAAAATCTGACCTGACCCAAAAATAATTTTCTTAAACCCAATTCCACCCCGACCCAACCTATAGAAAAATAATAATTTTAGGGATTAAATTATAAAAAATAATTTTAAGGGATTTAATTATAAAAAAATATAATTTTAAGGATTAAATTATAAATAAAAATTAATTTTAAGGACCTAATTATAGAAAATATATAGATAAAGGACTATTATTATAAACATCCTTAAAAATTTATAAAAAAATTACATATTTAGTTTCGGATTGGGTCAGGTTGAATATTTTACACCTTAAACCCGAACTTATACCGGTGTCACTTTATAAAAATACTCAACCTGATCCAAACTCAACTTTTTATTAAAAAATTTGACTCGATTAAATTGGTTCAAATCAAAAACCGATCAAACCAGATAAAATTCTCATCCCTATTTCTATCATCAAAATACTATCTCAATTAATCATCATATTTTCTACTTGAAACCTGAAAGTTTAATTTTATATATAAATACCTTTCAGTTAAAGTGTTAGGACAATGTTTAAATACTACAAACTAAGTACAGGAAAGTACTCTAACAGATACACCTACGAACATCGGAACAATATAATTATATCTTAATTTCTTTTGTTATTTTTAATACAACTATTTAAATTTAGAGTTAAAAAGGGTACTTTTGTCCATATAATAATCCCAAATCATCAATGTTATACCTTCAGCATCTCCACCTCAGGATTCACAAGCCTCCCTTACAGCTCCCCGCTGCTCAACATGAGAGGCACCTTGGCCTCAAAGAGCTCCTATTCTCCAGACCACCCAAGGCCATGGTGCGGGACTGAAATCCCTCTCCTCGTCCCTGTTGTATTCAGGACAGAACTAGAATTTTTTTTTATAGAAGAGATTAAAATATATATTTTAATTTTTTTATTACGGGATAAAAAACAATTTATTCAAAATAAGTTATATTTTTTAAAAAATTAATTCTATTTAGTATATAAAAATAATAATTGACGGACCCGGACCCAAAAAACCTATACCCTTGGCTGCATCCCTCTACAGTCTACACATGCTTGTGGTCGTTGGCCACCTCCCACGCCTCCAACAGCCAAGATAAATGTTGATGCAAATTTTCTCTCTGTAGACAATAAATTATAAAAATAAAATGAAATAAACGAAATTATGAAGCAGCAACAGCCAACTATATGATAAATATAATCCAGCTGGCCCAAACATTAATTTATGGCAAAATTGTCGGTCCACATTCCATATTTTCAACATATAATAATGCCAAGTTTCCTTCTTAGAAATATTGACAGACAAGACTAAAATTATGAACCAAAAAGAATGAGATTTTCATACCATGTGGTTGTGTAGAGAGTAAAGCAAAGGAATTGAACAGGTCTACCAACACAAAAGGAGAATTTATTAACTCATCGTACCATTCATAATTCTAGTTAATAAATTTTTATTTAATAAATATAAAAAATAAAAAATTATTATTAGGTAAATTATGAATTTCGTGATATATCAGGTCTTAGGGCTGTACATGATTAACCGTAAAACCAAAAACCGAATCGAGGTATTGTGGTTCATAAATTTACGAACCGTGGTTAACCGTGGTTAACCGAATCAAACCAAATTTGATTTTTTAATTATTTTTATAAGGTAAAAATATATATTTTATACTTAAAATACTATAAATGTATTTTTATTTTTTACTTAAAAATATGTTTAAATAAATATTTATGAAAAATATTTTAAAATATTTATCATTTAATGTTTAAAAGTCATAAAATAAAATTATTTTATTAAGATAAAATATAATTCTTTATAAATTAACGTTAATATGAAAAAATCGAAAACTGTGGTTAACTGAACCGAAAACCGATAATTACTAAAATAAATTATCGAATTAAATCAAAACCGTCACTGGTGTATCTAATAATTTTTCCATCTTAAGGCATTGAAAAAGAAAATTGAATGGCTCAACGAAGATAAGTCAATAGTCTCCGCCCTTGTACAAGTCAAGGCATCTAATTTCCTCCAATTTTACAAAAACTAAGCCTCTGAAATTGTCTGGTTTTACGACATTCTCAGCAGTACACGAATCGAAAAACAAAAAATTTCCTTCATTTTCCCACTCAATCCACTAGTTTTTAGAGACTCCGAGGATGATTGCTGCCAAGATTCATGTTGAAACAGATTCTGATGGTTTCACTGAATCAGAAACCATGTCAACTGTAACCGAATCACGAGGCGGAAACACAGACGAAACTCAAGCGGATAAGAAAATGAGGAAGTTGAGATCAATCAAGCTCTCGAGAATTCCATCAACAAGAAGGGGAAGGTCTTCGTCAAGTCTGTTTCGAGCGAAGTTGTCAAGCTCGGAACAATCTAATCCGATAGAGGTGTCCAATGCATCGCCGAATCATCGAGATGCGGCAGACTCTGACAATTTCCAGGCAAGGGTAAGAATTACGGGAATTAAGTTTTCATACTATTTAATTCTTGTGAAAATTCAATTTGTTCTAAAGCCTAATATTGCTTCTTGCGGACAGGTTTTACCGGAAACATCCGCGGTGGAATCCGGTTTTAAGCTTCATAGAAGTATATCAAGGAAGTCCAGCATGAGGTTCAGAAGGCTCCAGATGAAGAAATCTTTTGGAGGATCTGAGTTGAAGCAGAGAGTGAAGAAATCATCTAGGAGAGAGGTAAATTCTCGAGATGATCAGACTTCATCAATTCATTACTCTGGATCTAGTTGCGATAGCAGTGATCAGGATAAGAACATTTCTGTGAGGGGAAAACAACAATTAGGTTATCCTGGTAATAAATCCGTTAGGGTTGTAAGAACATCTACGGGACCTATTAAGATCTTAACTAAAATGGCGAGTTTAAGATCTAAGAGGACAAAGAAATGTTCCGAGAATTCTTCCATTTCAGACCCAAACATAGAGAGAGCTACATGTTCCTCAACGCTCAAAGGTTCCAAATTTCCAGATCATCTAGAGATTAAACCAAGAGGAAATGAAACTGGGGTTTCGAATGTCTGTCGATACAGTTATTGCTCGCTTCATGGCCATCATCATGGTGACAAACTTCCTTTGAAGAGGTATGTGTCGATGCGGCGAGCAGCTAAGAGCCAGAAAAGCTTGAAACCAGACCAATCCTCTGGCAAAGCTAAGCATTCTGGTAATGTAATGAAATCAGTCCAGAAAGAGAAAAGACTACTGGATGGGGATCTTGGGGTTGCAGTTCAACAAACTGTACATATCAGAGATATCCCTTCAGTGCAGGGAAAGGAGGGCAGCCAGTTTATAGATTCGACCGAGAGTGTGCATGGTGAATTAACATATCCAAATCCAAGTCATGTAGAACAGCAGACTCGGGGGTCATTTCAAGTATTTAAGGACATAGCTGTTGATTGCAATGGAAGTGGAGAACAAAAGGCAATTGGTGATATCGCTGGTACCTGTATCAAGATTGAAGAAACTGAAAGAATCAACAATGGTGACCATAAGTCTGTTCATGCTCCTGGCTGTCTTGGAGGTGGGGATTTTACTTCACAAGAGTGTGGAAATCTTCAGGCATTGAAGATGGAAAAACCAGCTTCAGGCATTGAAGATTTGGACCTTGATAGTGGAATCCTTCAAACTGTGGATACTATGGCTACTGATAGTAGTACTGATGTGGTGGAAAATCAGAAGAATTTCACATTTTGGAAATTAATATATCGGCATATGGTCACAGGTCTTGATGCTGAACCTGAAACTCAAATGCCACGTCCTGGAATGAATTCAGAAGAACAAGTAGAAGATCTGCATAACACACTTGAAAAGAACGACTCTTGGGAAATTTCAAGGGCAGGTCAAGCCATGAGCAATGAAAATCATGAAGCAAGCAACCAGAAGCTTGAGTTCAGCCAAAGCGATGCCATTAAGCTGGTACAACAAGCGTTTGACAAGATTCTCTCTGAAATTCCAGACCCCTCATCAGATGAGCAATCAATTGTTAGTGAGAAAACCTCAGACCAAGAGGTACTGTATCAGAAGCAGGATGAAGACAATGAAGTGAGCATCTCAACTTCATCTGATTCCATTGAAGACTGTACGGGACAGGGTCGAGAAGAAAAGAAGCTTCAATCTGATAGAGAAATTGCATCTGAAGAAGTGAAAGCAGCCCAAAAGAAAGGGAAAAAGTCCGACAAGCAAATGCCAAACAGCTGGAGCAATCTGAAAAAGATAATAATCCTCAAGAGATTCGTCAAGTCATTAGAGAATGTGAGGAACTTAAAGCCAAAAACAATTCGTTATCTTCCAATAGCCAAAGACCAAGAAGCAGAAAAGATTCAACTGAGGCGTCAAACGGAGAAAGGGAAGAAAAATGCAGAGGAATGGATGCTCGATCATGCACTTCGTCAAGTTATTTCATCACTAGCTCCATCTCAAAAAAGAAAAGTTGCTATGTTGGTTCAAGCTTTTGAGACTGTGATCCCAACAGAAAATGGAGATGGTTTGAGGTCCAATGCATTGGTTTCTTCTACTACAGCTTCTTTTCAAGACAATAAAGAGTCCTCGGATGACAATGTTGGTAGCACAGAAAACGAAAATGGTTCAGAAATCTTCCAAGGCAAACCATTGAACTCTGAAATGGATTCCATAGATGATCATGACCAAGTCAGTGAATCTAATATAGGATGCCTGAAATTTACAAAATCATGTCCAGATTCCGAAGAAACAAGTCTGCTTTCTAGCAGCAAAGAACGATTCTGTGTAGTTGACTCAGAAACAAGTGGTACATACATGAAGAAAGAAGATGCTGGTGCAGTTGATGACAATAATGGGACTGAAGTTAAAGACACTGGAATAGCGGAGAAGTTCTTAACTGATGAGGGTGCAATAGGGGCCTCTCATGACAATTTCCCAGTAAACGAAGACCTTATTCAAAGAATTGCAAAGGAAGAAATTTCGGTTCACAGCTCAGAAGTCTACAACACAGATTCCGAATTCGGTATAAAGATGAATATGGAGTCCAGTGACTCTAGTAATTCTGACCATCAACCTCGTGAACCCGAATACCTAGAAGGAATTGGCGAAGGATCTCAACCAAAAGATGAAGTCCTCCGTTCACCAATTGAACAATCTGAGTCGAATTTCACTGCTAATATTTCAAAGTCTGAAAAACAGAAGTACACGAGGCTTTGGTACTTGATATATAAGCACATGGTGTCAGGTAGTGCCACAGAAAACGGATTGCAACCACTTGCAGGTTACGAAGGACAAACTGATGATGCCAGCAAACATCCTAAAGAGAACAATGCTTATTGTCAGGGTCCTTTTGAAGCTGGTGAGGACATGATTGAGACTTACTCAACAGGACACAACGATGAGATTATAAAGCTGGTAGAAGAAGCCATAGATGAAATACCTCTTCCAGAAATTCAAGATGCCACATCAGACAACCAATCAGTTGGTAAGGTAATTCCTGATCAAGAACTCCCTGGAAAGAATAATGGTCAAAAAGAGGTAAAAATCATCACCAGTTCTACTGATTCTGTTAAAGAGAATTCTGAAGAAGCTAAAACCAAAAGAGCAGAGCTTCGTTCCAACTTTAATTCCAAAGAGAAGATACTGAACTCTGAAAATGTCAACACCGATATGGAAGCAAAAGGAGGAATAGAGGAGAGCAATAAATCCAAGAAGAGAGTGCAAAGAAATTGGAGCAATCTGAAAAAGCTAGTCCTGCTTAGGAGATTTGTTAAGGCACTGGAAAAGGTCAAAGAATTTAACCCAAGGGGACCTCGATACCTGCCCGTAGACCCTGCCCCTGAATCAGAGAAAGTTCTCCTAAGGCATCAAGATATGGGATACAGGAAAAATGCTGAAGAATGGATGTTAGATTATGCACTTCAACAAGTGGTTGCTAAACTAACTCCAGAAAGGAAGAGGCGAGTGGGGCTTCTTGTCGAAGCATTTGAGACAGTCATTCCAACTATATGCTGAAGTCACCAAAAGCCCATTTACAGCTTATCCTACAAAAGCTGATGATCAAACTGGCATCAGTCTACAAGGTAAGCACGCACAACCCTGCATTTCTTCATCATTTGATGAAAGATGGTATTAACAATAGGGAACCTGTGGAGCAACAGAAAAAGAAGCTAAGCATTTTCTAATAGTAATAACTCATCAGAATAAAGTATACAAACAAGCCTATGATTTGTACACCTGGTTTTGTTTAAACTAAAATGATATAATCATGAAATTTCAGAATAAGCATATATACCATGCTAATTTCGCTCGTAGAGGAGTCATAGGGAAATTTCAATGGTATGGAAAAAAGGAGCTTGTCAATATGTTTTATTAAGTTAAAATTTTGATCCCTTGTGCTAATGGTGAAACTTCATTATCTTTTTCAACTTGCAGGTATGGCCAATAGAAGTGTCCATCTACTACGGTCAATCTGAATGGCACAGAAGCATGAATGCGGTCTGGCAAAACATCACAGAAGGAACACAACGGATATTGGAATAATTGATGCTTTCTGATCCATATAGTAGATAGCAGTGTAGAGTCTGAAAAGTTGTAAGTTTCAAGATTTTTTGGAAACCTGGAATCATAATTTTGAGCATGCTTGGTGAACAAGAATTAGAAAAGAATACCATGTGTTCTTGTTTAAATATGTTTAGTTTATTCATTAACACTTGCCCATCATACCATTGGCAAAAGCAACTTTGTTAAGTTAAACCTGTATTGGTAGTTAGTGGTCTCAACCCCATTTTCAGTTCCACAGCTTTGCTTACAATGTCTGTTTTGGTGCTTGCAACCTACACAAAAAAGTTCAATGCTCAATTCTAAGGCGATGATTTTACACAAAAAAATAGTTTATTGACCAAAGCAAAAAATCAAAAATAGTTTAGTCATCAATGTTGTTGTTTAGGCTTTTGTATTTTACCATCTAAGGTGCTACAATGATCTTAAAAGTTAGTGCGGTTTCCAGCCGACTTCCACACGTCGATAACTCTAACAACCGGTTTCAGGGTTATTTCCCCAGTCTGCTTTACTCTAACAACCGGTTTCAGGGTTATTTCCCCAGCTGTAAAGCAGACTGCTGTGCTACGCTAGGAAGAATGCATGGAAAGTGGAGCTCCACTTCTCTAATGAAAAAAATTAAATTGAATTATGGGTTTTTGACGTGTTAAAATGAGACTAAAATATAGTTTATATCGAAATTATTATAAAAACTATAAAAATTTTGGTATCAATTTTTTAGTATATATCAAATTTTTTATATTTTTTATAAGATATTTGGTATGTACTAAAATTTTTACACATTCGAAATTTTTTAAAATTCTTGCAAAAAAATTTGATATATACCAAATTTCTTAAAAAAAAATTAAAATTTTCGGTATATACTAAAAAGTTTAAACCGAAATTTTTACAATTTTATAACAGCTTCCATACAAACTTCATTCTAATCTCATTTTAACTGGTTTCACCTCATTTATAAGTTTAGTCTGCATTATTACCGCGTGGAACCTTTTCACAAAATTTCTTAACGGTTCATTCGGCCTTTGAAATAGGGACATCAAATATGTTGGTGACTTTTTTAATACTTTGTTGGCAATAAAGCAGCTCATTGAAAGATCTTCTAACTAATCAAAATTATAAATTGTGTGTGAAGGTAATAGAAGATAAAAAAGCTTGAGTTAAATCTTTTAATGTCAATGAGAATGTTATATATTTGATTTGATGTGATGCTTCAGACAAATGGTCATGGGGTCTCCTCTTCCTTCATACATCAACTTAGGAAACTAAAAACAGGTTTATTTTTGTACCTTTGGAGATCCCTAGAACAATCCCTCTACTGAAAATTATTCATACTTTGAAATTTCCTTTTAAGTTGCTCCATTTTTCTTTGTAACATTTGTTAAGCATCGTCATCCCCATAGGATAATAATTCGGATCTTCAGTGTCCTCATACTCGTCAAAGTTATCCATTGAGGTCTTTGAAAATCATGCATGGGTACACCTGGCCCCAATGCTCTGCTACACTCTCCTCATGTTCATTTCTAAGTGCCTTACGTCTGCTTCTCTCGACTAACTCTCGAATCAACCTTTCGTTCTATCCGCCGGTTAGTTTCTATCGCTCTAAGTGATCCTGCATGAATTTCTGTTGTAGCTTGAATTACTTCCTTAAAAGTGACACTGGCTCATCCATGTTTTTTAATCTCTCTTGCAAGTCCAAAACTTGTTAGTTGTTGGCCTCCGATGGTGAAGCTCCACTAGGTTGATGCATATATTACTTCTAAGGTTGTAAACCATGGAGGTTGGGACCACAACTACTATTGAAAACTATAGCCATTGCTACATGTTGGCAGGGGTCACTTGATCTGTTCCTCTGTTTGCTTCCTGGGCATGTTGATCTCAGCCCATCCTAACTTCTTGAACAAATTGTTAACTGGAAAAGTGAACAATGATTGGAGATGGTAATAAGATGGCGATTAGCTCAAGGTGACTCTGGTTTAGTCTTCTGCTGAGAGAACATCATCATGCTTTACTCTATGTTGTATAACTATTTATAGTGGTTTGGATAAGGGTCGAGTGCGATATCGTAATATTATGATTGGACATCCTAGAAAATTATGTTCTAGGATGATTTAAACTGAAAATGTGATACAACAACCAGATAATGGGATGATAGTGCAAAGCTCACACTGATAAAGAAAAATTCTTTGGGTATCAAACTGATAATTTAACTATCATAGAGGTCAAAACATGTACTAAGGCTTCTGTCCTAACATAAAACCAAGAAAGCAACAAATTTGTCTTCCAAAAAGGGAATCGATACGTTTCTTTTGTACATTAGACAAGCAGAGATCAAATTCCCCGACATGAATGCAGGCGAAAATCAACTTAGTTTGATAAGAAATCCACTTCATGCAGAAACTTCGGAGAGGTAGTCCGTACCTTCCTCAATTTTTCTCCTTTCCTTGGATTCAAGTTTACCCTGGTTACGAATGGCATCAGATACCGCTTTTGGTAGCCAAAATCCAGGTCTTTCAAGGAATCGTGCCCGGTCGAGGACTAATGGCTCTCTGAAGGTTATCTCCACACCATCATAAGTCCATAATGCCAAAGTTGCTTCACCCTTGAGACCCAAGGAGAACCAGCCTAAGCCAGCTGCAGCAATGTCAATGCTATTTACATCCCAACTACTTCCAGACACTTTAACTTCTCTTTCTTGCCATTTGCCTAATTCAGAAGCTCGGTCTTCACCAATGGGTGGCTGAAGAGGAAGTATAAAGGAGCTATATTAGGGCCTATATCTTTTATGGCATAACTTTAGCTATATAATAAGAAATGCAGTTAAAAAGGGCAATGTCATCTCCACAGCAATATATTTTCCTTTGATGTTGCAATAATTTCTCTCTAGAAAAGCTATAGGAAGAAAAAAAAATGGTTAAACTATTTCCCAGTGATCTCATTACTGCAATCCCTTAATTTTGTTGCAAAAAGACCAGATTAGGCAATAAAGATCACTAAAAGTAAAAAACAGGAGATCAATAAATTTCCTTATCGATATTCTTCGACTTCCATTTTATGAGGATACGAGTTCTACTTCTTTAAAGTGAGAAGGATCAATGGCAGCAATTAATGCAACCAAAAAGGTGAGAAAAAATCACTAGTTTGCATGAAATGGAAACCAAATACCGAAGAGAATAAAATAAAAGTAAATATTTACCTGCAACCTGATACCAACATGGTTCTTCCATATCTCATCAGCATTTTCGACCTTTCCCAAGTGTAGAGAAACATTTGGTGATGCCCAAATTGTAACATAAATTGTTTGCACTGAAGCATAATTTAGATCAAGTCTCATCAAGCCACCAACATGGACAGCCTGTCCTACCTGCGTATTTTTAAAAACAACAGACAACTGAAACTAACTAAACAAGGGAAAACAAAGAGAGAGGGGGGGGGGGGGGTGTTAAAATGAATTGAAGGAAATCTCAGTTCTTACAATATAATATTAAACTTGTAAAAAATCAACTTCCAACTTTATGAAAAAATAAAATAATACATAAAAAAGAAAAAAGAAAATTTAAGCCTTTTGTAAAAAGGAAGAAAAAACATAATTGATTTTCTGTTGTTGAATGAATTTGATTACACAAGCTAATGCCTTTTTATAGGCTTTAGAATAGGACTTTGAATAGGATTAGAAGTCCTAATTACTTTAGACTTTTAATCCTATTAACTTAAGACTTTTAATTCTACTAAAATTATCTCTAAGTAATAAATCCTAACTCAAATTCTTAATAGTATTATATATATCGTATAGACTCGTACTCTATATAATCTCACACTCCCCCTCAAGTTGGAGAATATATATTATATATTCCCAGCTTGAATAGAAACTTGTCGAAAGAAGCTTTTGGTAATGCTTTTGTAAACACGTCTGCCACTTGTTCTTCTGTAGGAAGATAGGATAAAGAAGCTATCCCATTAGTAATCTTTTCTGAGATAAAATGCCTATCAATCTCCACATGTTTCGTCCTATCATGATGAACTGGATTTCGAGCAATTTGTATGGCAGACTGATTATCACAAAAAATCTCAAACTTTTCGTCTTGGTTCACATTTAGCTCTTTCAATAGCTTTAATAACCAAATTCCTTCACACATTCCCAATGCTAAAGCCTCATATTCTGCTTCAGCACTGCTTCTAGATACAACTGTTTGTTTCTTACTTCTCCAAGTCACTAGATTTCTCCAAACAAAGGAACAATAGCCACTAGTTGATCTCCTTTCTGTCAGTTCACATGCCCAGCTTGAATCTGAAAAAATCTGAACAGTACTTTCTTGAGTCTTTTTAAATAGCAGTCCATGCCCTGGTGTCCCTTTCAAGTATCTCAAAATTCTAATTGCAGCTTCCATGTGATCTTCCCTCGGATCAGTCATGTGTTGACTGATAACATTAACTGGAAAGGCAATATCTGGTCTAGTTAATGACAAATAAATCAACTTTCCCACTAACCTTTGAAATTTACCCTTATCAACTTTATGGCTTAAGTCTTCTTTACTAAATTTTAATCCTGCTTCCATGGGAGTATCAACTGGTTTGCATCCTAGCATCCCTGTTTCATTAAGTAAATCAAGAACATACTTTCTTTGATTTATTACTAAACCTTTACTCGACCTAGCAACCTCCATGCCTAGAAAGTATCTGAGTTTTCCTAAGTCTTTTGTTTCAAACTCTGTATTTAATAATCTTTTCAAGTGACTTATCTCTCCCTCATCATCACCTGTCAGAATTATGTCGTCCACATACACTATTAAAATAACTCTTTTATTGTTAAAGGTTATCTTAATGAAGAGTGTGTGATCTGCTAAGGATTGTTTGTATCCAGCTTTCAGAATCACTTTGGTGAATCTGTCAAACCAGGTTCTAGGCGACTGCTTCAAACCATAGATGGATTTATTAAGTCTACAAACTTTATGATCACCTTTTATCGACTTCAAACCCGAAGGTACTCTCATGTACACTTCTTCTAATTTTCCATTAAGAAAGACATTCTTAATGTCAAGTTGATGCAGCATCCAGTCCTTGTTTACTGCCAAACTTAAGAGAACTCTAATTGTATTTAGCTTAGCTACAGGAGCAAAAGTCTCATTATAATCAATTCCATAGGTTTGAGTAAAACCTTTGGCTACCAACCTTGCTTTATACCTTTGTATACTACCATCAGAGTTGTATTTTATGGAGAACACCCACTTGCATCCGACTGGTTTCTTGCCCTGCGGAAGATCTGTAATGGTCCAAGTACCATTCTTTTCAAGTGCTTAAATCTCCTCTTCAACAGCTCTTTTCCACTTAGAATCTTTTAGAGCCTCTTCTATAGTGTCAGGTATTTGTTCTTTATCTAAGCAAGTTGTAAAAGCCTTGAAAGATGGCATTAGATTACCATAAGCAACATACCTCTGAATGGGATGCTTTGTACATTCTCTTACCCCTTTCCTTTTAGCAATTGGCAAATCATCAACCTCAGGTAGCGAGGAAGGAATCTCGGTTAGAATATTACTTCATCATTCTCATTGGCAACTAAACTCAAGTCTAATTCTTGGCTAGTGTCAGATTGCAAAACAGTCTCTGGAATAATTTTTTGTTTTCTGGTGTAAACTTTCAATTGCTTAGGGGTTTGAGGAGTTTGTGAGGGAGGTTTAGTGAGAATTGAGGAGTAGTAACAATAGGTGAAGGATGAAAAGTTGTAGGTGAAGAAGTGCAAGAGTTATGAGGTTCAAATGACAAAGGATTATTAATAAATAAATCTGAAGAATAAACCTGATTTCTGAGAGACTGAAAGACATCACTATTCTCCCCCTGATTTTCAGTCGAGTAGAATAAGGTTCATGTTCAAAAAAGGTGAGATCCATTGAAGTAAAAAAATTTTGAGAAGGAGGATGATAACATTTGTAGCCCTTCTTAAGTGAAGAATATCCTACCAAGACACACTTCAAAGATCTAGGGTCTAGTTTTGACATAGAGGGAGCAGAATCCTTTACAAACACAGTGCAACCAAAAACTTTAAAAGGAAGAATAGATGACAATGGTTTAAAATTTGGGTAACTCTCCAAAAAAACAGCTCTAGGTGTTCTATGTTGCAAAACCTTACTAGGCATTCGATTAATGAGATAGGTCGCAGTTAACAAAGCCTCGCCCCACAAATACTTAGGAGTGTTACTGGTGAACATCAAAGACCTAGTAACCTCTAACAAATGTTTATTTTTTCTTTCTGCAACCCCATTTTGTTGTGATGTATCCACACAAGTGCTTATTTGAACAATCCCCTTTTTGTTAAAAAATTCTCCTAATGACTTGGTAAAATATTCACACCCATTATCAGATTTGAATATCTGAATTTTACATCAAAATTGGGTTTCGACCATATTGTAAAATTTCTCAAAAACAGAAGCTACTTCAGATTTATCCCTTAACAAATATGTCCAAGTTATTCTACTATGATCATCAATGAAAGTGACAAACCACCTACTACCAGTTACATTCTTCACTCGAGAAGGACCCCAAACATCACTATGAATCAATGAAAAAGGTTGGGAAGGTTTGTAGAAAGATGGTAAATAAGATGTTTTGTCTGTTTAGCAAGAGGACATATATGGCATTTAAAAAAACTTGGATTTTTATTAACAAACAACTTAGGGAATAATTTAGCAAGATAATGAAAATTAGGATGCCCTAACCTAAAATACCATAACATTATATTATCAATTTGTCCTAAAGAAGTAAAGTCCTAAAGAAGTAAAGGAACAAGAAGTATTTGGTATGGTAGTTGGTTGATTACCGAGGACATAAAGACCATTTTGTAAGCTAGCATTGCCAAGCATTTTACTCGAATTCATTGCCTGTAAAAAACAACCAGATTCAGTAAACTGTAATGAACACTTCAAATTTTTGGAGAGTTTACTAACAGAGATGAGATTGCAGGCAAGATTAGGCACAAACAGAACATCTTCAAGCAACAAGTCATCATTAATGAGGATCGAGCCACTTCCTTTGATAGGAAAGAAGGAGCCATCGACTGTTTTAATAGAACTTGTAGAAGATGAATCTAAAAAATTAAGGAATAATTCTTTGTTACCAGTCATGTGATCAGATGCTCCAAAGTCGATGATCCATGTTGATGTACCTTTAGAAGAAAAGAGTACAGTAGGAGAACAAATATTTTGTATGCCTTTATCCTCTACGAGAGCTAAATTTGTTTCACAGGTTACCGTCGAACCTGGAATTGTTTGAAAAAACTCCAATCCAACCGTCTGTTTTGTTATGGGTAACATCTCAGAGGTTGTCGAAAGGAATCCCATTAAGAATTCAGACTAAGATCGATATTAGACTGATACCATATAGAAAATCAACTTCCAACTTTATGGAAAAATAAAATAATACATAAAAAAGAAAAAAGAAAATTTAAGCCGTTTGTAAAAAGGAAGAAAAAACATAATTGATTTTCTGTTGTTGAATGAATTTGATTACACAAGCTAATGCCTTTTTATAGGCTTTAGAATAGGACTTTGAATAGGATTAGAAGTCCTAATTACTTTAGACTTTTAATCCTATTAACTTAAGACTTTTAATTCTACTAAAATTATCTCTAAGTAATAAATCCTAACTCAAATTCCTAATAGTATTATATATATCGTATAGACTCGTACTCTATATAATCTCACAAAACTTTTCTGCATAGAATCAAAAACTATTCAGCAAAGGAGGCTCAGGCATGTAAACTATAATTAACTTCTTGGGGTAAGCCACCATAATAAAAAGTTAGAAATCACCAAGTGAGGGGAGGGTGGTGAAATGTTCAGTGGTTGCCTATCTGAAGAGAATGTTGACAAATGCACTTATAGATGAGATTTGACCTCTTAAACAGGAAGTACAATTAGTATGAGACAAACTTCATCACATTTTACGCCTGCATTATAGGAAGTTAGAAATGGCCTCATCTTGGAAAAGCTAAGGGTGCAGGATGGTGAGATTTCCTGTCTTTGTCCATGAGAAGAAAATGTCCCATAAGTTGAGATTTAATGGAGGATGCCCACATGAAAAAAGGGATGGGGAAAGGAAGACATCAGTGATGGAGTGCCGTTATAAGGACCCTGCATGTCTAAAATAGTGCATAACTGTGCTATATAATCCATGCACAGCTGACCACGTGCGGTAGAAAGGGACACAGTTTTTTATCCTCGTGACTGACAAGGTACACAATTACGAACAAGGAAAGACTCAGTTATTCTATCCACCGTAAACAAGCATTATATTAAGAATGAAGATTCAGAGGAAGTGAAAAGAAATACCCTCTAGATCAATGATATGATGAACTCCTTTGACGCATTAGATTAATGTACAATACATTATACTCCCATATTTCATAACCAACTAATCATATGATGCAACAATCAACTTTCAGTAAGTTTAAATCATCAGGATTCTATTAGATTTTAATCAAAAACTGTACATTCAAAAAATAAAATAAAAAAATATTGGAAAAAAGACCTAGATGTGCAGAGTGATAATACTGAGAGGAAACTTGCCTTCACTCTGTATGTTCGAGGTTTTAGCTCCTTTCGTATTTCAATCATCTTCTGCTCATCCCTGTTTAACCTCATAGGCATTAAATAAGGATGTAGGAGCCCTGGAGTGTCATACATCTTTGCCTTGGCCGACAAAATCCCACCAATTCGCAAAATTCCAAGAGTTGTCCCAGGAACAGGAGCTTCTGTAAGTCTTGTTATATTCGCCTTTTCCCTCTTTGAAAATGCATTGATAAGAGTAGACTTTCCAGCATTTTGAGCCCCAATAACCCACACATGTCCTCGAGGACCTGCTAACTCCTTTACGAAGGCCAACAAATTCTTTACACCTAAATCCTTATGGGAGCTAACCAAATATACTCCATTAAGCTTTGGCACCCCTGCAGCCTTAGCTCTGTGCCTAACCCACCTATCTAACCTAGTAGGTGAGATTTGTGAGGGAAGAAGGTCAACTTTTGTAGCCACGAGAACAAGTTTTGGCAACTTCTTGGAAAGTTTGGAGTCATTTTGTGCATTCTCCAACAACTTGAACAATGACTTTGCAGCTCTTTTCGGGAAGGAACCATCAAAATCAACACAATCAACAACCATAACAACAACAGTAGCACCAGCATTCCCAGTAGGCTTTATCAACCTAGTTGCAATTAATCTATCAAAATCAAAATCAGGGATCAGGTTTTCTACTGATTGATTCTTCACCTGCCCATAATTCCTCAAAGAATGACATCGGGCGCATACAGTAACCGTTTCTTTCTCCCTCATTGCTTCTCGAGCCATCCTCTTCCTTTCTGCTTTTGACAATCTCTTCCTTTTACCCTTATCCATAATCTCTTCGGTAATATTACCATACCCAACACTTGCAGGAGCAAAACCATCAAACTCTACATCATCCTCTTCTTGTACAAACTTAGCTTCCCATTCATCAGAATCCCAATCAAACTCATCCTCCTTTCCCAAATTATCTTCTTCTGTATCACTTCCCTCAAAATTCCCCTCAATTTCATCCACAAAATCCTCTTCATCTTCAACACCATCATCCAACCCTTCAAGTTCGTCCTCAATATACTCCTCCATATCCTCTACATTCTCATTCTCCACTAGTTTCCCGTCAACAACCTTCCTTTTCTGATAATACCCCGGAAGATTTGGATCTTTATCTTGCATAAAGACTCCACAACCAGGACAGACAGGCCCATAATTCTCATCCTCATCTCTCCCCTCACTCAAAACTGGATTCTTTCCCTTTTTATGTGATATTCTACCATGAACGTTCTCTATTGTTCGATGAAAATCCTGGTTCTTTACTGCTAAACCAATAGTTGAAACTCTATTTTTTTGGTTCTTCCTGTCACCCAATCCTGTAAAAGTAGTGTTCTTGAAAATTGGGTTTTACACCCTGCATGTGAAAGTAAAAGAAAATACAGACATACAGATTAGAAAAGGAGATTACCAGAGAAGAAACAATAAGTTGTTTCAGGATTGTTCAGTATAGTTCTTCTGGCGTTGTAATGGAGCTTGGGGCTCGGCTTGACGATTGTTGTTGATAACAGATATGCCATTTCTTCAAGATACAAAGATTTGAACTTTCATTATCTGTCTAATCCAAAAAAAGAAAAGAAAAGCAAATCAGAAAGAAAACATGGAGAAACAAAAACTAGTTGGAGTAGCAGGGGAAATCATTCAAATGAACAAAAGAGAGTAAGAATTGAGCGTCGGATTGAGATTTTGTAGAGGATTTGTTGAATGGGTACCGAAAGGGCTTAAGCTTTGGCCAAAATTTGAACCTTGAGCCAATTCTTACAAGCTTTGATTGTTGAGCAACAGAAACAGAGTGAGCCCATTATTTCTTGGCAAGGCAGATAAAATCGCACCTAAACTTTTCCTACCCCTTTTGCACATTGATAATAAAATTTTAAGTTAGATGGATTAATGAATTTATTTTATTGTTTAAATTTTTTAAATTAAATTATTTAAATTTTTATTTAGATTTAATTATAATATTTATAATATTATCGTAATCTCAAATTTAACATAATTTTTTAGGTTAAAATTTATGAGTAAGTTTAATAAAGTAATGTTTTAAATGTCTGAATTACACAATATTCTAAAATATGTTAAAACTTTAATTTGAAATAATTAAAAATAGTTCATATTGAATCATAACTTATCCGAGTAAAATATGAGATGCTTCAAGTATCAAATCGCTTAAAGAGTTTGAGTATCTGAAAAAGAGAATTATAAGAAAATGAACTATTAAACTTAGTGTGTTTTTAAAGTACAATTAAATAAAAATAAAATACGTTTCACATAAATAATTTTCATAAAAATAAAGTTTCAAAAAATATAAATCATAATATATGGATAATGTCATGCACATAGAACAAATTTTAGCTACATCGTCATAAGTCCAAATAGAAGAGTTCTCAAAAACCTTTGTCTATATCATCGTCAAATTTGAGAGTGATCTTAAGGTTTTAATAACTAGAAGAATTGTTAGGACTTTCTTCGCATACAATCCCACCTCATACACATAATATGATGTATCATGATTTCACAACATATTCTAAATTCGTAATTTCTTCAAAATTTTAATTTTACAAGATACAAAAATTTACAATTACTCGTAAATATACGAGATCTTAAATTTTAAAAATCAACTTAAAACGTATCTAATTAAAATATTAGCGAATTTTTAATTATAAAAAACTCACTTCGACAAAAAATTATATTATGGGTAAGTCTTACTAGGTGTTCATGAGACCAACCACTAAAAATTACTCATCTTATCATGGAAAAAAACTGATAAATTCACTTAGAAAAATATTTCATAAAAATGATAAAATGAATGATTTTTAGTGGTTGATCTCACGGATAACGGGGTAAGACTTATCCATGATATAATTTCTCCGCTTGTACAGTCGATCAATTTTGGGTCATTTGATGGGTGCAAATCATCTGCCTCCATTTATGCCCCTACTTCAAATTAGAGGTTTAGAGTTTAGGGTTCTAGGTAGGGGTTTTGATTAGGGTTTAAGGAATTAGGAGTAGGGTGTATTTTTTAGGGTGTAGGATTTAGGATATAAAAATTAAGGGTTTAGAGTTTAAAATTTAATTTTTAAAAAAATAAAAAAAAACACAAAAAAGAGACAGATGATTTTTGTTCGTGATTTGATACCCCATTTTTGGATAAAATTCCTATTTCTTTCTCCTAACCTGATTTTAAGGTATCGATTCCCCGAGCTATGTACTTATGTACTTAAATTGGTTTAATTACGTAATTGCACTAACAATGCAGAGATTTGTTTCAATATGATCCCTATTTATATAAATAAATGATTAAATGCTAATAAACGATTAAGGTTGTTCGAGAATTTGTAAGTTTGCTTGTGTGTAAATTAATCTTTGTATGATTAAAATTTATGCTAAATCTGTTGAACTTTTAATTTAGTCCCAATTTTATTCTAATCTATTGAATGTAGCATATTTATTCAATTAAGTCTCTATACTATGTAAGTAGGGATGACAATATAATTCGAATTCGATCCGAATTCGATTCGATTCGAAGAAAAAAATTCGATCCAAATCCAATTAAAAAAGTCCGAATCCGAATCCAAAAATAATGTCTGAGTCTTAATAGGAGGTGGATCGGATATGGATATTGTCATGATCCGATCCGAATTTAATCCGAATCCATATCCGATATGAATTCAATCCATATATAAATCCGAATAAAAAATATTTAAAATTTTTATATTTAAAAAGTTTGAGTTGTTACCTCAATTTGTTTTATATTGGATTGTAATATTTTTTGAGATTTGTTTGTTCTATAAATTTAAAATATTTGTTTGTTAAAACATTTTTTATTTAAAGATAGTTATTTAAGTTGTTATTCTAAAGAATAATTAGATTTGGACTTTTGAATTTGGATTTGGATTTTAGATATTTTGTTGGATTGAATTTATGTAAATGGATTTAGATTCGGACTTTGATTTTTTTGAAAATCCGATTATTAATTGGATTGAACTTTATAAAGTCCGATATAAGTCCGATCCATTACCATCCCTATATGTAAGAGTGTTATGCTCATATTTTTATTTATATTAAATTCGACATTCAATATTAAAAATTTTGAATTATTTTCTAAAAAAAATTGAATTATTCGGAGCTTGTTCACAAGCTTTTCGAGCCGAGCTTATATCGACTCTATTCTTTAAGGTCTTGAGCCGAACTCAAACCTGAGTCAAACTCAATCAAATCGAACTTTAACCGACTCGAACCTGAATAACTTACGAGCCGATCAAACTCATTATCTATCCCCTAACGCTGATCGTAGAACTGCTTATATAGCAAATACTTGACACCTAAGCATGACATATGCTTACGTGGCAATATTCCGTTGGTTCAATGACGCAGAAAATGAAGCGAAACAAATAATCCAAAGTCTCCAACTTCCAAAGTAATTGATCCTGCGAAAAGTAACCGTAAACAGATATTTTGCAAAGAAACACCGCAGCAGCAGCCATGGCAGCTCGCAAGAGAGCTTCAGCAAAGCCAATCCCTCCTCCAACACCAGAAACAAACACCATCCAAATCGACCCTCCTATCCCTCCCCCTAAGAAGGCCTTAATCTTCAAATTCTGTCTTTTCTTTTCAATCCCATACTTTTACCTTCTTTACCAACACCACAAGATCGATCAAGACCTAAGGAGATCTATCCTTATTAATGCCGCCCTTTGTGTCGCCGGATTCTTCCTTACTCAGAGAATGATACCTGTGGTTTCTAGATATGTTTCAAAACGCGGTTTATTTGGATTTGATATTAACAAGAAGGGTACCCCTCAAGGTGATGTTAAAGTGTAAGTCCTAAAACCTTTTCATTTTCCCGTATATGACAAATTTGGGTTTCAATTGCCTTTGAATTTTGTTGATTAGGGTGTTTTTTGATTTTCAGTTTTTATTGGATTAGCTAAATTGCGTTTTAATTTTCTATTTCTTTTTAATTCTATTGGTAGTGCCTGCAAATGCTGATCTTATATACCACCATGCTTTCCAATCAAGTGTTTAATTCAAGTTTGATTTTCTTTTTCCATTCATGAAATTTGCAAGAAAAATGAAGGGGGCACTCTAATTAGTGAAGTCTGCTTCGGATTTTACAGGCCTGAATCATTGGGAATCGTTGTAGGCATTGTTTTCTTGGTTTTGGCTATCTTGTTCCAATATTTTAACTTCACATCAGATTCAAATGTAAGTTTGACGTTTTGTGCTGCTTTTTTGCACACTCTTCTTTTTCAAGTTTGCATTTGTGCTGATGTATTTTACATTATCGTTGAAATAGTTGATAGCATTTGAGTTATTAGTGTTGGAACTTGTATGGAAGTGAAATCACTGAGGCATTATGAAGGGCAGCGAGAGAAGGAAAAATAAGCAAAAGCTATAAAATGGGAATTGATAGAATGTGTAGGAAAGACAAAATGATTACAGGCTTATAGCTAATATAAAATAGAATAAACATACCCAAACATGAACTGAACAATATATATATATATATATATATATATATATATATATATATATATATATATATATACACACACACACACACACACAAATATGAACTCCTTCCTTTTCACCAACTGAACTAGTCATGGTAATATTTGTTCTCATTCTTGTATTTTTATTGTATTCCTGCCATATTCCTTCCTTAAACCAAACATGTATTTAGCAAACGCATGCTATTGAATTTCTATAGACTGCTTCTGGTAGAAGTTGAAAGAAAGAAAAGAATATAGATATATTATTGTTATTTGTGATTCAAGTAGAGTTAGATGTAAAACCATTACATGGTTGCAGTCATTCTTGAATATGGTTTCACTTCTTTAAATCTTTCATCAATTGTTTCAGGCCCTTAATTGAGTGTAACTCGGAGAAAATTTTATGTACCTGACCTCAAATAGTCTGTATTAAAGGCTTAGGTGAAGTTGAGTACAATATTTGGAACATTGAACTTTGAGATAACTCCACTTTCTTCTTTGAAACTTTTATTACTTTTAGTTTTTCTTGTACTTATCATGTTCTGTTATTTTTTCCAACTTCAAGTTCATAAAAAATTTAGTTCTCGTATCATAATTTTAATGTGAGTTCCTGTTGCTTTAGGTCTGATGTTAGCTTATTGACTCAGAATTTTATGTTTTATATGAATTAAGAGCAATCTATTGGCTATTGTTTATTCAGTGGCTCGTTGAGTATAATGCAGCCTTAGCATCCATCTGCTTCATGATTTTACTTGGATTTGTAGATGATGTCCTGGATGTGCCTTGGAGAGTGTGAGTATATCCTTAGCCTTAAGGTTTTCGTGTACTCCACAAAAGCCTTTAAATTATTTGGAAGGGCGTTTACAGTTTCTGAACTAATGCGTAACACGATCCTCACTTTCATTTGGTTAAGAGCAGGAAACTACTACTACCGTCAATTGCCGCACTTCCATTGTTGATGGCCTATGCTGGACATACAACTATCATCATTCCGAAGCCTCTTGTTTCATATGTTGGGCAAGAGGTGTTGGATCTAGGTAGATAACAACTTTGAAGCATGAGTACTTCAATTTAGTGACGTACGACGTACCCGATACATCCCCGTACTGGGGATATATAGGGTACAGCTTGGGTACTCCACAGTATTTCATCTCCCTATTTTTTTTTCTTATTCGTCTATTCTCCTACACTTTTTATGATATTTTCTTATTTCTTTCGACTTTCTCTTGCTCATATGATTCAACTATAAGTATATAAGTATGTGTGATATCATTCATGCTCACATGATTTTATTTATGATTTTTTTTACGTTTTTTGGAATATAAAATTTATTTTATATTTGTTGTACCCTTAATGTAGTTATACCTATAATTTTTTAAATTGTTGTTTCTCGTTTCGGTACCCGTATCTGTATTTGTATTAGTGCAACATAGGGGCACAATACCGAGTTAATTTTGCTGTAAGAATAAGAACCTTTTGTGACATTGATGGTATATGTTCCGTTGGTCTTATTTTTCTTGTTGTACGGCACCTTTCTTTTTCAACGGTCACCAACCTAACTCTAATAAAAGCTATAATCTCAAAGTGCTGGCTACATGCCATGCAGGGTAGTTGTAGTCCTTGGTTCAAGTCATTTAGCACCTTTTCAGATTATTACAATTGAGGTTCCAAGTTGTTGACCTTTGGCCTTAAATCAGGGTGTCAAGTAGGGTTGTCAAGGTAGAGGATACTTTGGGTTAGTCTCCTCCTACTCTTCCGTTCATAGATTAAGCAGAGGAACTCTTTGGCACTTAATTTAATTGATAAAAGTATGAATGGATTACCATGAAGTTCTAATTGATCTGGCTCAATGATATTAAGAATGCCAGAATGGTAGTTGATGAGTTGAATATTTACCCTATGATAATATATTATGGAAGAAATTTGGTGTGAACGTCTAGTTTATTTATGAACCACATCAAGGAAAGGATTCTGTTATTCTATAAGCATGCAGCATGTCTACTTTTTCTCTTTTTCCTTCTATTTACAGACGAATTTATCCGTCTTTGAAGCAATAACACTCCAAATTTTCCCATGGTAAAGTTATATATCCATATGCCTGTACATGTTGGAGGATATGTGAAGATATAAAGGAAGGTGTTGGGATGTGTCTTTGATATAGTTAAACATTAACCTTTCTATCTGAGAAAAAACAGAGTGCCAAAATGTTGGAGTTGAGATTAATCTTTTTATGTGTGAAAAAACAGTAGGACAAACATTACATCATTTTTTTCCTGTAGGTTTTACAGTTCAATTTGGGCATAAAAATTAGGTTCTTTGTTATCTTTCCTTTCTCTCCCATCTTAACTTACCTTTTTATGATTTATCCTTTTTGAACTGCTAAAAGGTTTCTTAATCTTGAAATCTGATTTCCCTTTTATCTATATTCATTTGAAAAAAAAAAGAAATGAAATCTGAATTTGTTTTTGTATATAGAGCACCAAGTCAGTGAGCTGTTTGTTTATCTTTGCAAGGAACTCAGTTAGTTTTGTTGTGGCAGGATGGGTGTACAAATTGTATATGGGGCTTTTGGCAGTATTCTGCACAAATTCCATTAACATTCATGCTGGTTTGAATGGCCTTGAAGTCGGGCAAACAGTTGTGATTGCATCAGCTGTAAGCATAAATTGTAATGGTATTATATAAATCTGGTTTTAGCAGTCTAACTTCATTTTGCAATTCACAGATTGTGATACACAACTTAATGCAAATTGGAGCATCTTCAGATCCCGAGTATAAACAAGCTCATGCTTTCTCTATTTATCTTGTGCAACCCTTATTAGCCACTTCCTTGGCTTTACTTTCTTACAACTGGTAATAATCCCCGCATTTTACAGCCAGCTAATTGCAGCTGCTACTTCTTGGCTAATAGAGTCTTGCTAAAGGCTTTTACTTTGTTTTTAGGTTTCCTTCTTCAGTTTTTGTTGGGGATACATACACATACTTTGCAGGAATGACCATGGCTGTGGTTGGAATTTTGGGACATTATAGGTGTGTGTTCCTTGCAATAAGTTTCATTTACCTGTTTTTTGGTTACATATTGCAGTACCTATATTCCCACGTGTACACTTGAATGCATGTATAGTGTATACATGTCCATTCACCAAAACATCATGGTAGTAAACTCAATGCCATTCGGGAATTAATGTGTTAGTTTTTTTGATAAAAAAAGATTGATGCAGTAACCTTGGAAGCCGATTTGGAGGCCATGATTTAAGAAATATCCTTTATTTGTCTCTAATTTCATGTTGGGTTCTAGAATATTTATACCCATCAAGAAAAAATTGATGATTTACCATTATCCTTGGTCATTTTGATTCTTGGTACCTATTTACTCGGTAATTTAACACATATGCATTGACGTCTAAAACTAAAAGCTGGTATAACTGGTTCTACCTGGACTGACATGGCTTAATGTTAAAATTTTTGTGGTCAAATTAAAATATTTTGCTGGACTTACATAGCTTAATGTTAACTTTTTATGGTCTAGCTAAAATATTTTTGCTTACCATTAGCAAGCTTTGTTGTAGATATTGATTAAATTTCTGTCTTTTTCCGTTCTAAATTTCTTGTTCCAGTGAAACACTCTTGATTTTCTTTCTTCCCCAAGTGTTAAACTTCCTCTTGTCACTTCCTCAGGTTTGACCCACTGTTCTCTCTCTGTTACTATTTAGAACTTCACTAAATAGCATGCAAGACATCTAATTTGTATTTACATCAATAATTTTCTAGCTTTCTGGCTATGTCAAATGCCCCCGTCATCGTCTTCCAAGGTAGCTTTTGATGCTCATATCATACTTGAATCACATTCAACAAATTTTTCTCGTCTCTTTTATCATTAATGGCTTTTGTTTCTCTAGGTTCAATCCTGAAACCGGACTACTTACCGGAACACGTGACGGGACGCTCATAAACTTTTACTTGAGAATAGTCGGTCCGAAATCAGAAAAGTCACTCTGCATCCACCTCCTCTTTGTTCAGGTTAGTTTTCATGTTTGCATTCTTTACTTTTTAATCTCCAAAGTACAAGAGAAAACCAGGTTTAATGAATAACATACATCACCCATCGCAACTCTACCATCTTACATATATTCTAGATAAGGAAAGATATAGTCGAATTCTAATGACCAAACAAATTCCGATCCTAACAAATGATTATCTATTTTCCGGTTGCTCTCCAAAGATAAACCAATTTAAACAAAATGAAATTCATAACACATGTAGTTTGTGATCCATTTGTTTACCAATCTCATATATGCTTGTCATTTTCAATAGGCCCTAGGATGCTGCTTCTGTTTCATGCTGTGAGATACTTCCTGGCCGGTTGGTACAAATAAGGTTGGCAACATTAAACCAGTGCAAAATGCTTTTGCTACGAACACGATAATACGTCTTTCGGCCGAGATAAATGAGCTCTGCTATCTTGACAACACTATGATGAATGCTGCCTGACATAGTATTTACTTTCACGAATTTTCATTTAATATCATCACATGACGATTTCTATTTGGTGGAGGAAAAAGTTTGAGAATATTAGATCCTGGGAAAACAAGACTGTACTGTCTACTTTTTTTCCCTTTAGGAGGTTCAACCAGTTGATGTAGAAGGTGAGGCACTGTCGTTTAAGGCTTGTAGTACATTGGTTGATATAATTTGAACTGCATTTTTATTTCTGTCTATATATACATTTTTTTTTGAAAACCAATAAAACCAGTATATTACTTAGCAAAAATGGCATCTTCAAGAACAATATTTTCAATACAAGAAGAAACCTCAACCGAAAAGTAAAAAGGATGAACTAAGGTAAGAGCCCATTTAACTAACTCATAAGCCACTCTATTAGCAGTTCTCACAGATCAACATTAGAATGCAAAAGAACATGAGCATCACTAAGAAGCCGCTATAGATCTATCTAAAATCCTTGCATTGAGTTTGTTCACTATAGCCATCGAATCTCTCTCAATCTATACCTTTCTCCAGCCATTATCAGCAGCCAACTTCATGCCTTCAGCAAAAACACAAGCTTTTGCAGATTCAACAGAATGAGCACTTTGCAATTTGAACGCCACACCATCAATCATGAGTCCAAACTTGTCCCTAGCCACCACTCTAACCGCTGTTTGTCCAAAAGAATCCACAAAAGTAGCATCCACATTAATCTTATACAGTCATCAAGAGGCCGAAGTCAAACATGAGCTTTATTACAAGGAACTTGTTTGGAAGTCTACTCATTTGCCTGTACAAATTCTGAAGAAAGAAGTTGAGAATTATCAATAATCATACGAGCAGTTAATAAAACACCACTATGCACCCAATGATTCCTCCTGTTCCATATGTTCTAAAGAAGAACAATGAAAAAAGTAAACTGCAAAGAATCCAGAGAGCTTAAAGCTAATTCAAATCACTCTTTACAATCAACCACAGGATCTTGAGGAAGAACAGAAATTAAACCATTTAATTCAAAAATATCCTCAAGCAAACTACAATCTCTTAAGGCATGCATCACAGACTCCACTTCCCTATTACAGAGCTTACAAAACGCGTCACTATTCTATCAATTGTCAATTTTTGACCCATTGACAAAGCATCATGAGCAACACGCCAAGCAAAAATTTTAATTTTAGGGAGGGTAAAAAGCTTAGTAAAAGCCTTCCAAATAGGGGAAGCATCTTTTTCAACACCCCTCCGATCTTGCAGCCACTTATGAGCAGTTCTAGTAACATATTCCTTCGAAGGATGATCCCAAACCAACACATCAAAATCAACTGCTGTTATAGGACATTTAAGAATAGAAACAACATCATCTCTATTAAAAACATGTAACACTCTTCTTTTATCCCACTCATTATACCCTTGCCTCATAAATTCTTTATATTTAATAGGACTAACAGCCTCCATATAAGAACCCTGAAAACCCTTGCCTCATAAATTCTTTACATTTAATAAGACTAACAGCCTCCCATCTTTCAGAAAACATATTCACCTCACTATCCCTACCAATTCTCCAATAAAATCTCCTCTTTCAAGCTCTCTTTTGCTCTAAAAATACTTCTCCATATAAATGAAGGTCTATCTCCCAAATTAGCCTATAAAACTTTCTTCTCATGAAAATATTTTGTTGAGAGAACCTTAAAACACAAAGACTCAGTATTAACCATCAACCTCCAGACTTGTTTCTGTCTATATATACATATTGCTATGGAAATGCATAACAGGATAGGAATTTTTAGTCTCTAGTTAGCGAGAAATTATATCATAGGTTTGTCTTACTACATCAGCTATGGTTCCATCTAATTATAATCACTCATTTCACCACTATTTTTCAACTCTCTTGGTTAGCGAAAAATGAATAAATATATACATATTGCTATCGAAATCATTTCTAAATTTGGTGTAAAATAGTTTGAAGATTAATTTTTAAAAATTAGAATTTTGTTTTAATTTGATTTTTTTAAATTCATTTAAAAAATATTTAAAGTCATCACGGGTTATTTTAGTAGATCATATACCACAAAAACAATCGAAGATTTTTTTTAAAACTTGGGTATTAGAATTGATTACCTATAGAGAAGAATTAACACCAGGAGAAATTATATCATGGGTAAGTCCCACCACGTCATCCATAGGACAAATCACTAAAAATCATTTATCTCATCAATTTTTTCATGTCATATTTTTTTTCAAGTGAATCTTCACTCATATTTACTGTTAATTTTTTTAAAAATAATTTTTTCAAGTGAAGATTCACTTGGGAAAAAATATGACATGGAAAAATTGATGAGATAGATTGTTTTTAGTGATTGGTCTCATGGACACGTGGTGGAACTTATCCATGATATAATTTCTCCCCTACAAGTGTCCGATATCGATATTTTTAATTTTGTGTAGTATTTTGATATTTAGATTATTAATTTGAATTTAATTTAAACATTAATTAGTAATTAGTAATTGAAATATTCTTTTATATAGAAAATATATTTTTATTCAAATATAAAATTAAAAGTACCCCTATATATTCAGAACACTTCTATTTATGTTCTAAAATTACATCTCTTATATAAAGGGTTTATTAATGTATGATCAATTATTATATTGTTTATTTAAATTCTAATTCAAAGGGTATAATTGTCATCTACCTCTTAATTATATTAAAAAATACATACCTTTCATGTAACCTATAAGAGTAATATTTTAAAGTTAATGTGTCTTTTACGATACTACCCAATTATTTGGGTCCAAAGTTTTTTCCTTTTAAAATGAAGCCAAATATTAAACTAATTTATTTAGCGAAGACTTTTGTGCTTTTGTATAAGGATTAATTACAAAATAAATATGTAAGTAATATATTTTCTTTATAATAAGCAATTAAAATATATTTTAATCAAAATAAATGTTTAAAATTTTATTTTAAACTTTTGATTTATTTTAAAGTTAATTGAAATATTATTTTGGATGAAATCATATTATAAGTTATTTTCGTCAGATCATTCATAGGATCAATCAAATGTATTTATTTAATTATTTTTTATCTCATCTTTTATAAGTGAATCTGATATTTACTGTAAATTAAGTTTAAAAATAATTTTTACTAAGTAAAGATTCATTTGATAAAAAGATAAGATGAAAAAATAATTAAATAGATATATTTGATTGGTTGATTCACAGATGACGTGGTAATAATAATCCGTGATATAATTTCTCATATTTTAATATTAGTTTTAATAAAAATAAAATTTAACATATATTTTAATAAAAATATTTTAAATATCTATTTCAACTAAATTTTTTTAAATATTTATAATAAAAAATATAATTCAAATATTTATTTTATACTTGAATTGGAATACCGCGTTGATTTGTGTTGGTTGGTAAACGGATATTCTTGTGAAAATCCCCAACCGCTTGTTTTCTCAAGAAAATGTCTTTGCAGGGAATATCGACTTCAACAATGACAAGAAATGTCTTTATTCATATTTTATGTGAATTTTCAGGATTAAGTTATTTGATTTTCTTTCTTGGCCTTTTATGATGAAAAAATATTTTATTTGGTTTCTAGGCCCTATATGATAAAAATTATTATTTTTAATATTATATAATATAATAGTAAATAATTCCATGGTAATATCAATGAAATTCCTTTTGGTCATAGACTGATAGGACACCTATATATATCAAATTAAATATGGAAAGAACTTTCCTTGTAACAAAGGGAAAACTCTATATTAAAATTCAATTTCATGCTTTAACATAATAAACAAAAATCTTATTATTATTTGGTATTTTTTGTCATATATTAAAAAAATATTTAAAAAATTAAATTTTAAGTTTTAATTTTAAAATTTATATTATATATTTTAAAAATTATAGATTATTATAAATTTTAAATTTTTAGTGTGAAATATAAATAAAAATATAAAAAATGATAATTTTTATTTTATTTTAATAATGATGTCAACTTCATAATGTCTACGTAATTAATATCTACATGTTTAGCCAATATGGGTTCATCCAAGTGGTAAGCAGTTTGATTTCGTTTAAGTAAGTCTGAGATTTGAGATGTTGTGTATGCAAAAAATTCCTGTTGGGAGACTTACCCACCAAAACTAGGTGTGCGACGCGAGTCGGTCTGGATTAGTCAGGACTAGAGTACTCTGAAATCAGAAGAGCATTAATATATATATATACATATACATACATGTTTGACTATATTTTTGTTTTATCATTTTTTTTTCACTATATGTGTTCTTCCTTTGATTTGCATGCTGCAATTATAGCACTAATTTGGGTTGTCTTAAGAAAGAAAGAAGCAAGATGTATAAGGTAGCTAATGCATCAGAGTATCTGGTGATCACAGGCATAGGAATACCAGACATTAAGCTGGCAAAAAAGGCATGGATACTCCCAGGGCAGTCCTACACAGTCTTTGATCTATCCCCCGTTAACTACACCTTCGAAGTACAAGCCATGAGTGCAGAGAAGCTACCGTTTGTTCTACCGGCGGTTTTCACCATCGGCCCTCGTGTCGATGACGAGGAAAGCCTTCTCAAGTATGCTAAGCTCATCTCTCCTCATGACAAGCTCTCTAACCATGTTAAGGAGCTTGTACAAGGGATCATCGAAGGGGAAACCAGGGTCCTTGCTGCTTCAATGACCATGGAAGAGATTTTTAGAGGAACTAAAGAGTTCAAACTCGAGGTCTTTGATAAAGTCCAGCTTGAGCTTAACCAGTTCGGACTTTTGATTTACAACGCTAATGTTAAACAGCTTGTGGATGTGCCTGGACACGAGTATTTTTCTTACTTGGGTCAAAAGACTCAAATGGAAGCTGCTAATCAGGCCAAAGTGGATGTGGCAGAGGCAAAAATGAAGGGGGAGATCGGGGCCAAGCTAAGAGAGGGGCAAACGCTTCAAAACGCAGCAAAAATCGATGCGGACACCAAGATCATATCGACCCAACGGCAGGGGGAGGGGAAGAAGGAGGAGATAAGGGTGAAGACTGAGGTGAAAGTTTATGAGAACCAAAGGGAAGCGGAGTTAGCTGAGGCAAATGCAGATTTGGCGAAGAAGAAGGCGGGGTGGGCTAAGGAAGCACAAGTGGCGGAGGTGGAGGCATCCAAAGCTGTTGCACTGAGGGAAGCCGAGTTGCAAAGGGAGGTGGAGAGGATGAACGCCTTGACCAGGACTGAGAAGCTCAAGGCTGAGTTTCTTAGCCAAGCAAGTGTTGAGTACGATACCAAGGTAAGTAACATACTAATTGCACCTGCGCCTGCGGTCTTAGCTTATGATCCATAATATTAATACATACTACCGTCTGTTTCTGATCCTATGAAAATAAAGGTGCAAGAAGCAAATTGGGAGTTGTACCAAAAACAGAAACAAGCAGAGGCGATATTGTATGAGAAGGAAAAGGAAGCTGCTGCGCAAAAGGCTATTGCAGATGCTGCATTTTATGGTCGCCAGAGGGTTGCTGATGTAGAGCTGTATGCAAAGCAGAAAGAAGCAGAAGGGCTGATGGCACTGGCACAAGCCCAAGGTGTTTATCTACGAACCCTTTTAGACGCATTGGGAGGGAATTATGCTGCCCTCAGGGATTACTTGATGATCAATGGCGGAATGTTTCAAGAGATTGCTAAGATCAACGCTGAAGCCGTGCGGGGACTTCAGCCTAGGATTAGCATTTGGACTAACGGTAGTGAAGGAGGAACTGACAGTAACGCAATGAAGGAGGTTGCTGGTGTTTATCGGATGCTGCCGCCTTTGTTTAAGACGGTTCACGAGCAAACTGGAATGCTCCCACCGTCGTGGATGGGCACATTGCCGGACTCGAAACAACCTAGGACGGATTAAACAAGCATTTCGTCCAACAATTGTCATGCTCCTTTCGTTTTATTTGCTTTGCAAACACACTCTTCATGAGTGATACATCTTGTAACTAAAATAAGATGTAATACTGTAAGATTTATTGCATTTTCAATATAATAATCCTATTTTAAAAATGTTTTTATATCATTTATCTTTCTGATCGATAAAATCACGCGTTTATATTATAAAATTATTTTTTTAAAAATATTATAAAATTATTTTTTTAAAATATGGTAAAGAAGGTATTTTAATTACTTGTACAATACTTTTAATTTTTAAAAAATAAATTATAATTTTTAAAATATATTTCATTTTAAAAACTTTTAGGGATTAAAATGTTATAATATTGAACTAATATTTAAAAATATTAAAATTGTTATAAACTATGTTAATTGAAATTATTCTCTACATGCAGCTCTTGAAATGAGTATTACAAATCTTGGACTCTTGCCAATGAATAAGGCGTGGAAAATAGGGATAATCACGAAAGAGATGGAATATATTTGATGATATAAACAATGAATTTCTTGTCTCTTACTTTTGTCTAAAACCGAGTAACCTCCTTCATTAATAATTAAATTAGTTAACCGTTTATTAGGTTCGGGTAAATAGAATTTTAGAGTAATCTCTCTTAAACGAATAAGATAATAATTGTTGTCCAAATCAATTATCTAGGTTTGTCCCACTGAATTTCAGAATATCTGAACTCTCTCAATAAGGGAAGTTATAGGGAACGATGATCTCAAAAAACGATTAAAAAACAATTGTATCATTTTTTTTTACAAAAGTTATAAGAATTTTGATATATACTCTTTATATATACCGGAATTCTTACAACTTTTATAATAAAAATGATATATACCGAATTTCTTATAAAAAATTATAAAAATTTTAGTATATATCGTTTTTCTCAAAAAATATAAGAATTTTGATACATACCAAAAAATTGTACTAAAATTCTTTAACTTTTATAAGAAAAACGACAACTATTTTTAGCCTTTTTAGAATTTCCCCTCTTAATAAATAAACGTTTTGTAACCTAATGACAGAGAAATTATATCATGAACCCTTCCCATCACGTCATCTTTGGTTTCAACCAATTAGATTCCTTCATCTCATTTTTTTTTTAAAATGAATTATCACCTCTTTCTTCCTTGTAATAGATGAGTGAGTGGTTATCAAGTGATTATTTAAAGATGAATGAACCCGATTGCATGGACCACAGATGACGTAGTGAACATAGTTCACGATATAATATTCATCTCTAATAACCAAGGGGTGAGTTTATCATCTATAGGCTGATGAAGTTTTCTGAGATCCTAACTTCTAGTGTAGGCTCATCCCTACTAATAAACACATCATCTTCGTTGACTTCAACTTTAAATCACTTAATCTTTAACTATTTCTGGTGTTTTTTTACATTACCTTATCTGTAAAGAAAGGTTGCCCTCCTGAAGCATCTGCCATAATCGAGTCAATGGCTGTTACCATGTACCCTAAGTTTTCTTTGCTTTCATTTTGATGTGTGATCCCCTTTCAAGTATTCCCTATCATGGATCTCGACATTTTCAATGTCTTTGTCCTTAACAGCGTTTGATAGCCCTATCCAAGCAAAGAGAACGGAGATACTGGCATTTCAGTGACGGTGACAACGATAGAGAATCTTGGGATATCTAGGGTTTTTACTTGTGGAAAGTTATATTTTGATACATAAGTTGTATTATTGTTATCTTTTAAAATAATTATATAATATTTATAAGCAATTTTTAGTAAATCGAATCAAATCAAAAATAATTATTGATGTATATTTGTACAAGCACAATTGATCGGTTGATCAAGCTACTCATCTTTGTTTCCTCATGATCTTTTAGGTCATGGGTTTTAGACCTATTAAGAGCATCCATTTTTTTACCCTAGAGATCCTCTTTCCCTCCTTTTTAAGTAGAATTAAAATTAAATCAAGATTAAAATTTATAAAAAAAAAATTCATTTTTTATTCTAAATATTATCATTTAATTATATGAATCTTCCGTTCTATTATAATTTTTTCGGAGTTTTTTTATATAATCTATTTTTCATATATTATATCGGTTTTGAGCTCAATCAATTACGAGTTTTGATTTTCTTAAATTTAAATTGTCTTGAACAAACTTTCAAACTTGGATCTGTTTGTTTACTTCACTAACAAGAAATTATGGTGGTGATTTGATTATACGTATAACCATTAAGGATGACAAATGAGTATAACTCTATAGATTTTATATTGTATGAGTATAAATATAAATTTAATGAATAACGAGCGAGTATAAATTTCAAAAGTCATAACCATCGTGGATGATAGATATGTAATAAATTTACGATCTTACCTGTTCTTTATCCACCTTTCTAGCCTCATATTTGTCTGCTCACTACACATAAATTCTCGATCATTATTTAAAAGTTGCTGCTTAAAGTACAATTAGTGGAAACATTCCAATGAACTTTATAAAAAATTACAAAGAATTTCAAAAAGGGATTTTTGATATCCATACCAATTCTACCTTCTATCACAAACTTATACTAACAAGCAATCACCCTAAATCTTGCAATGACTATTTTAACAAGAACAATTCATAATAAGTGCAGCTTATAGCCCTATGTTTATGGCAAAATTCAGGGTTCATTTTTGGACTTTCTAAAGACTCCCACATATCTGAGGAGTTTGCAAAACCTTCATTTCAAAGTCTAGGGCATTTTCATTCAGGGCCTTTTGTTCATGCTAAGTACCAATCAATCCAAAAAGTTATATAAATTCAAAAGGAAAATGTACACATCTGCCTTGCACTGCAGAGGTGTGATCAGACCATTTCATGCGAACAATTAATAGCATTCCCTACTGATAAAACGCACGACTTCGTTTCAGCTAGACATCAACCTTCAAGGACTAACCTCACAATCTCACGCTCTCCAATTTTGAAGATGTCTCTGTTATTGATTCCGAAACATGACCTGTTGACATTGACTGGATGTATTAGCAAGATGTGATTAATCTATGGCCAGCCAGGACTCAAAATGTTCTAAACAACTGCTAAAATACGAAGAAAATGAAATAAACATGATTCATTGGCAGTAGTACTGATGGCTTGAGCACACACTCTAAGCACAAGAACCATATTGCATGAAGAAAAAAGTGCAAAAGAAAACACTTGCCCAAGAACTTCGCATTAAAATAAGGAAAGATATATAATACTACCATTAAGTCAAAATCAGTGTTTAAAAAGGCGCCATTGAGGCACGCTTAGGCGCGGCGAGGGTGAAGCGTCTAATTGTTTCTAGATGAGGCGATTTCAATGAAGTGAAGCAAGGCGTGCCTAAGGTACCAAAAGGCGTCGCCTTTTTATTTTTTTGATCTTTTGTCTTTTTTTTTAATTTTATATTATGTTTTATATACTAACTTGAGTTAAAAGTAGAGACCACACAAAAATAACATTAATCAAATGAAATTTAAATTAATCTAATCGAATTAATGTGTAATTTAAGCTTAAAGCATATCACACCATATATCAAACATTAATGGTTGACTGAAAGGACAAAGGAAAATGCTCAAAATGAGTTTGTATTCAAAGAAGATGAAGGTCTTACTTGGGGACACATTGCGATTACTGCCGAACTTCATGAAAAACGATTTAATTTGAGATCAAGAGAAAACACACAAAGAGAAAGAGATGGTAATTCAAGTAAATCTTTTAAACAACAAGATGGCGATGAACATATGGAATATGACGAAGACTATCACTCTTTTAATGGAGATGACATGAAGAAAATTTTGGTAAAAGAATATGATTATATATAATGTCATATTATCTTAAACCTTTTGAGACTATTATATAGCAATCTATCTAATTTTGTTTATTTACATATAAGAAATTGATAGTGCATTACAAAATGTTATATTACTTTTTTATTAGAAAGATTAAAAAGGTAACTAATGAAATCACGAGCTTTAGTTGAACATGTAATTCTTTTTGAAATTTTAAATTTTCATTGGAAGGTATGTCGTTGTATGGTAAGATCAAGTACCTATTTTAGTTTTATATGTCATTAGAGACTATTTTGCATAACCAACCTATAATTTTCATATTCTATAGTTTTCATAAAAATTACAAAGTAAGTCTTTATAATCTTTTTTCATCCAAACTTCTCATATATCCAGCGTAATAACCAATAACAAATTACAAAATTTACACCTTTACAAGTCTTGTAATCTATATATTTTTAATTTTATAAAGGGACGCCTTACTTCAATAAGACGTTCGCCTTTTGCCTAGGTCAATGTTAAAAATGGCGTAAGACGCACTAAGGCGATAAAGGTCCCATAACCGAGGCGTTAGGCGAAAGGCGAGTGTCTTATTGAAGTAAGGCACCCCTTTACAAAATTAAAAATATATAGATTACAAGACTTACACAGGTGTAAAATTTATAATTTGTTATTGGTTATTAGGCTGGATATATGAGAAGTTTGGATGAAAAGAGATTATAAAGACTTTGTAATGCACTATCAATTTCTTATATGTAAATAGACAAAGCTAGGTAGGTCTCCACCTCATGTCATCTCTATCAAAAGAGTGATAATATGATATTATATATAATCATCTTCTATCAAAATTCCCTTCATGTCATCTCTATCAAAAGTGTGATAGTCTTCATCATGTTCTTTATGTTTATCGTCGTCTTCTGTCTAAAAGATTGACTTTAATTACCATTTTTTTCTCTTTGTGTTTTTTTTTTGATCTCAAATTAAATCGTTTTCAATGAACTCCGACAACAATCGTAATGTGTCCCCAAATAAGACCTTCATCCTCTTTTAAATAGAAACTCATTTTGAACATTTTCCTTTACCCTTTCAGTCAACCATTAATGTTCGTATATATGATGTGATATGCTTTAAGCTTAAATTACACATTAACTCGATTAGATTAATTTAAATTTTATTTATTAATGTTATTTTTGTGTGGCCTCCACTTTTAGCTCAAGTTAGTATATAAAACATAATAAAAAAATTAAATAAAAAAGACAAAAGATCAAAAAAATAAAAAAAGCAACGCCTTTTGGCACCTCGGCGCCTTAGCGCTTAGAGCACACCTTGCTTCGCATCATTGAAGTCACCTCGCCTAGACCAAATTAGGCGCTTTACCCTCGCCTCGCCTCGCCTTAGCGTCTAAGTGCGCCTCACTGGCGCCTTTTTAAACACTGGCCTAGGTTATGGGACCTCTTTCGCCTTAGTGCGCCTTACGCCATTTTTAACATTAGTCGAAACCATACTCAAAAGTCAAATTACTAATCTAACTTTTATTGTCCTAAATTCAAACTTCCCCATATACATACAGTTTCCGGTTCTATGAAAATTGATAACATTTAAGCTTAATAGTCGGAACAACGGTTTCCAATTTTTACCTCTCATGCACTCTAATTTCTGATCAGACTCCTTAACTGCTTGAACAAGATGGACAATGCGATATTTGAGTTTTTCATTCTCCATTGCCAGCTGCTTAGCCTACAAGTAACTAGTCAGCATGCTATAAACCTTATTGATTTCCACAGAATATAGGACAGAGTTTTAACAACCTTTTCTCGCTCTGAAAGTGCCTCAGCATTTGCAGCTTCTAACTTTGCCTGTAATTCACTTATTAATTGGGAAAGCTCCTGATTTCCACCATCTGTATTGGCAACATTTAGTAACCTTGTTAGAATCTAATTTATGTAAAGCATAACACAGTTGAAAATGTAATACATCAACATTACCATTGTTGCCTGCTAGAACAGCCTCCAGTCGGGATAACCGTTCCTTCGATATGAAAAGAAAAAATAAAAGTAAGCCGAAAACAAAATGCAATATCAAAAAATCCAAATGTTTATAGATTGATATAAAAAATAACAATTTAATCACATGAATCACAAGCTTTTCAATGAAACCCAAGTTCAAAATTTGCTGATTATTCGACAAGGTACAAGTCAGAAACTACATGAAAATCACTAGTATAATCCATGAAGCACTTCTAAGGGTTGAAAATGGAAATTTCTTAACAAATAGCCATCCCAGAAATCTAGTTTGCGCACAAATGGAAAGCTATACAGAGTTATTTATTTCAAAAGGCTATATAAAATGGAAATTTCTTAACAAAACATCTTTAGTAACCCACTATAAGACACTATTAGGGTACGTCCATGGAAGCCATTGCAGGTGATTGGTGAAAATGATGAAGAAATAGACTTAACAACTAAAAATTAAGGCTTCAAACCCAAAAAGAAAATTGCAGATTAAAAAAGAACCCTTCATCAAGAACTAGAAAAATGCTGAGTTCTACTGGAACAAATAAGTTATTTTTACAAGATTAATAATCTAAGAGGATTTAAATTAGCAAACACATAAAGCAAAACTAAAAAAGAAGTTCTACAATAAAACAGCAAAAGAATAGCGAACCTCGGCCTCGATAGCTCTCTGGTAGAAGGGCTTGAGGAGCTCTTCAGTCGCCATGTCTGATTTCATTAAACCTTAAAACTGTTACTTAAACCCTAATTTCGTGGTTTTATTCAAAGCATTGTCCACGCTCTTTTTGGCTGCATCCAATTCCACGCGCATTACCGTGTTGACTTGTGGGGAAGCTTCGAATGTGCAAAACTGATTAAGCAAATTATTCCGGTTAATTAGTAAATTTTGGTTATTTAATTTCTCTTCCTACATTATATTAGTTAAATTGAATAATTTATTAACTAATTAATTTAAATATTTAGTTCAATTAAATTAATGATTTTTTTATTTTCTTGATTAAAAATATTAAATTTTATAACGAGTTAATTACAGTAAAAGATAAAATAATTAAAAAGTTAAAATTTGAGTTCCAATCGACTAAAAACTAATAATTTTTTAAAAATCAGAGGGACACTGAATTACTAGGTTACATGATATTCAAATACATAAAAATTATAAGAAAAATTTTACAACGGGCGTCGAACATTACTAAACACCATTAAAATAATTAATAAAAATATAAAATCTCAAAGACTCAATATGTAATTAATAAAAGGATGTTAAACTCAACATATAATTGATAATTGTATGATTAGTCTTTTAGGTTTTTGTAGACTCATCCGTCCATTCATTCGTATCATAGTAGACTAGTAGTTCATAGAGCTGGTCTATATGAACTAACACATCACTTTGAAAAGATGTCAGTTTCCTCATCATTTATAAGTCTCCTGATATGTTATCTAAAGACTGTAGGTCATTGATCAGTATCGGTTCGTAGTTTTGTTGAAAGCACTAATTAGGTGGCTAGACAACAAACAGCATGCATGGCTTTGCTTTGCTTTGCAATGAAGCTTTTTGTTGCATAGCTAAATTATAGTATCCTTTATTGGATATAGTAATCCAAATCCATGTCTTCCAGAAAGAACATCCCACAGGGACTGGGACTGGGACTGGAAATCCAAATCATAAGCATTCCCCTTCGCAATATCTGGCATGACTGAAAGCTGTTCAGTAATTGGACATTAAAAAATACAATTTAAGTTTTGTCACAAAGCTTTTAACACTTAAAATGTGCTTCCGTCTTAAACCACAGTATTTAAACAATTTTTTTAAACACCTTTTCCGCAGGGACCTGGGGTCAAAGGGTATCCTAAAACAAGTAGGAATTCATGACCCCAACCAAGGATCAAAATCTGTGAACAGAAGAAACTTTCGTCCACTTTGTAGGGCCAAAAATCATGCAAGCTCTGGACCACTAGGCAGTGCATCATAACCATCATGGTGCTTCTGCTTAGCATCTGCGCTCTCAACAGGAATGCACTTGAGAATCACACCAACAATCAAGCTAACTGACCCAAGTAAGATGCAAAGTAGCCAGTGTTGCCAGCTTAGGGGAACTGTGCTGGCAAATGTCCCCAGGAACTCAACGATCACCACTTGGAATGCTACGGTTGCAACCATCACGCCGATGAATATCCAGCTGCTAAACATGCCACGGAATACATTTATCTTTTCTATTTCACGGCTATTAATTTCATTAAACACCTGGAAACACAACCAAAGGGAAATAATGAAACCTTTCGAGAATGAAGCGAGACTATTTGTCGTGCTGGAGAATTATCCATCCTAAAATATACATATATAGTTACTTAAATCTGAAAAAACATACCTGGCAAAACACAAATGAATTGAATATCACAGTGTTCAGAACAATGGTGGCATCTGAACCTGTAAGCCCTAGAAGCTGCTTCCCATAAAAATTGAGAACACCAAGGACAATTAGTTGATATATACTTTGGCCAATGATATTTCTCCACATCAGTTTGGTGATAAAACTTGCACCCCTTGGGACAGGTTGCCTTTTCATTAATGCATCATTTGGAGGCTCTGTAGCTAAGGCCAATGCCCCAAGAGTGTCCATTATCATATTAACCCATAGCAATTGTACAGCTGTGAGAGGGGCAGATCCTGAAACTCATGCACAAGTCAGATAATGGTTGTGTCTAATTATTACAAATATAAAATGCCTGACAAATGCCAGCTCGTAGAATAACAAACCTGAGATGCATGCAGAGACAAAATTTATTATAAGAGCTACAACGTTAACTGTTAACTGGAACTGCACAAACTTTTGGATGTTAATGTATACTGCACGTCCCCATTTGGCTACATTTACAATAGTAGCAAAATTATCGTCCATTACGATGACATCAGCATTTTCTTTTGCAACCTGTAAAATCAAGGTATTAGCAACATGAAAGAGGAGCAGAATGTTAAAAGGCTGGAAAACAAACATATCAGTGTGAAAGCGCATATCCCCATTATACAAGAATGTGAAAGAATAGTGAATAGTTTCAAACAGACATCTTAATCCACTCTAAATACCTCAAGAACTAAATGTCACTAGCTGCTATTCCTAAATATTTCCAGCAATTCACAGAAACTTGATTTAGTTGCATGAATAAAAACATATGGATGTCGAGCACAGAGAAATAAAAGAAGCTGTGGTTAAACAAATATCTCTACAGAGAAAAAAGGCTCATTTACAAAACTCCACAGGTCTTTCATCCAAATAAAAAGATTGCATATCTTGTAAAAGCATGTGAAGGAGAAAAATAAAACGTTAGGAACATGCTTGATGATTATATAAGCATGCCTATCTGCGAAAAATGCTTAAAATATAGAAACGAGGAGAATTAAGTTCAGTGATACCAAGAAAATAGAAGCAACAACCAGCAGCAATGGATCAAAAAAAATTATTTTGATTCAGGACACTTTCAAAATTATATAGGCCATTCTTCCAAAGAATGAGAGAAACATCTAATTAAAAAGTGAAGTGGCAAAAAATATAAAGCTTAAAACATTCGCCAAAATAATCTTTAAAAAATGTTGGAACCCATTTTAAAAATCCAAATCACCTATAGAAAATATTATCTGTGTTTTCATTTCCTAAGGAATTAACTAATTCAGGGAAATCAGAAAATATAAGTGATAGGGTGGTAAACATGAAATTCAAAACAAACAAGAGTAAATAGAGGAGACAAATGAATGCAAAATTGAAGCAAAAATCTTGTACACTAGTTTACTCCATAGAATAAATCCATTTTTCAATTCTTGACGTAAATTAAAAGCCATAACGGAATACAAAAATGTTCATGGAGATAGAAGACATCCAAAGGAAACAAGAGAATAAACAATAAACTAACATCACATAGGATGGTAAATAGCAAGAAAAGTTGTGAGCAAAGAAAAAAAAGGTTAACTTGTCCAAGCTTATTATAACCATCATTATTAAATAAAACCACACAAACCTCCGTTCCAGCTATCCCCATAGCAAGTCCGATATCTGACTGGCGCAAAGCTGGAGCATCGTTGGTTCCATCACCAGTCACAGCGACAACTTCTCCATACATATTTCTCAAATGGGTTACGAAGTTGAGCTTATCAGAAGGCTTTGACCGTGCCATTACCTGAAATCACAGCAGTATTCAAGAAAATGTACACCTCATGCAGCATAAATAAAATGATAAAAAGTTTTTTTATGGTCATCAGAACCTGAATATTTGGTATAATGTCTCTTATCTCATCAAGAGACTTGCTCGTAAATTCCGGTCCTTCTATGGCATTCACATCTGATGTTAGAATGCCACATTCTTTAGCTATTGCTTTCGCTGTATTAATATTATCTCCAGTGACCATACGGACAGTAATTCCAGCAGCTAGACAGGTTTGAACTGCTTCCTTGACTCCAGGACGCACAGGATCCTTGATTCCAAAAACTGCTATCAAGGTATAACCACTATCAGGTATGTTATTCTCATTAAAAGTTTCATCTGCATCTTTAACAGCCAAGCACAGAGTCCTTAGAGCATCTGAAGCAAAGCCATTTATGGCCTCTGTTATATTTTTTGCTCGTTCTTCAGATAAATGAACTAGTTCCCCATTGCAACCAACAACCTTTTCACACATACGTAATAGTATTTCAGGCGCACCTTTACAAAAGGCTTGAGTTCTGCCATCAGGCAAAGCCACCAACACAGACATCTTCTTCCTGTCTGAATTGAAAGGCTCGACCTTGAGAATCTTACTCTGTCTTCTGTATGCATCAAGATCACTACTCAAAAGAAGCCCAAATTCCAACAGTGCTGTTTCTGTTGGTGTTCCCAAAATAGAGTTCTTTCCATTTTCACCCTTCACTACTTCAGCACTACTGTTTAGGAATATAGCGTGCAGAAGGATGCTAAAAACTCTTTCAGATATCTCCAGCTCATCGAGGTTTTTGTTCTCACTGCCACCAATGTTTTTAATTTTCTCACATATCCATATCTTATTAACCACCATATGGTTTGTGGTTAGTGTCCCTGTCTTGTCAGTACAGATGCAACTAGCAGAACCCATTGTTTCACATGCAGAAAGATGCCTGACCAGTGCCCTTTCATCCATTAATTGTTTCATTGCAAAGGCCAGGCTGAGTGTCACTGCCAAAGGTAATCCTTCTGGAACAGCAACAACAATTATAGTTACAGCAATAGCAAAATAGTCTAGAAGTGTCAATGCATCAGTCGAAGACCAATTTGTGAAATCATTTTTCAGGGCTTTCTCAATGAGAAACCTTACTGTTAAAACCAAAAAAGTTAGCACAGCAAAAGTCAACCCGATTTTACCAATAATTGTTGCAACACCATTCAATTTCACCTGAAGTGGGGTCTCATCTTCTCCCCCTTCATTCAAAGTTTCCATTAACTTCCCCCATTCGGTTCTCATACCAACTGCAGAAACCAGCATCTTTGCTGACCCATCTCTGACTTTGGTTCCGGAAAGAAGAAAAGGATGTTGTTCATATATGTCAACCGGATCAGTCTCCCCTGACAAACTTGACTCATCTATCTGCAAGCTGTATCCTGAAACGAACAACCCATCAGCAGGAACTTGATCACCAATACATAAATGAACAACATCACCAACAACCAGGTCATAAATAGAAACTTGCTGCCTGTGTCCGTCTCTTGTAACATGAACAGAAATCTTTTTTTTCTCCCTGTCAAGGTCTCTGAATTGCAAAGATTGCCTGTAGTCACTAATAGCAGTAACTAAAACTACCAAGATTATACTAAGTAGAATTCCTGCTCCATCATACACTCCCTTTGGCCACCCCTCTGTAGCAAGTCCAACACCTATAGATGTCACAGCACAAATCATTAGGATAATCAAGGTCAAGTCTTGAAGTGCATCCCACACAAACATCCAGAAATTTCTTGGAGGTTTCTCTGTGTATTGATTGAAGCCATAAATCTTTTGCCTAGTAGATAAGCTTTCTGACTGGACACCTTCATCAAGGGAGACTGTGACTTTGTCCGCAATCCCTTCAACTCCACCATGAAGCTTTAAGCGCTTCTTATCATGGCCATGAACAATAGCAGCAAGTTCATCTGGTTCAATTCCAAATTTTGCTTCTCTAACCTCGTCAGTAAGCTTGTAATCAGGTGGACCAGCAGCTGAATAATGATCAAAGGATCAGTTGACTTATACAGAAGAGCACATATAACATAAAAAGAGCTATCATATAAGCTTTGTTATAAAAGAAAAATTGCATATCATACCATCAATAAACTGCAAAGCTGCTTTCTGAACAATAAGAGCAACTCGAATTTTCTCCTGGTTTGCATGAAAATATCATAAACAGATTATAAGTATTACAAGATCATAGGAGTTTAGAACAAAAAAAGTCTATTCATTGCAATAGTAATATTTGGTGTTGTAGCAGAACTTTGGAGGCAGTTGTATTTATCAGAAAAAGCAATAGTATATCCATTGCAATAGAAATCTTAAAAAGTTCCCACAGTAATCTTAAAATGTTCCCTGTCATGTTGCCACAGAACATTTTCAGATTATCATTGGAATTTATGATCTTTTGACAGGGAACTGATCTTTGAAATGCACAACATTGTATCATGTTCCAATATCTCCTTAAAAATTAATTATTAGGAAAAAAAACGACATTGTTTCCAGTGCATCAAAATTCATGAATGATTGTAGTGTACATATATTGCCAGATAAAAGCAAGTGATTTAAGATGCTCCAGGAGAAATTTGGCTTACTCAAGAAAGATAAATACTGGGAAAGGGCAGCATTAGAGCTTATCAAATAATGTTCTAATATGAACAAGGTAAGCTTACCAGGATTCATTTCATCAACCATATCCATGCTTTTTTCAATTTCCATCATATCTTTGTAACAAGTCATTTTTATTTTTACTTTAGTTGATAAAAAATTATCATAGAATGTATTCAAAAGAAATCTAGCGTGGGCATTTTATTAGGTCTACACCTTCACTGAACATGAAACCATAGCACTACCAGAATCCAAAAGTGCTCTCTCAACGCAAGAATGGATTTCAAAACAACCCTTCAGTGGAACAGATGCATTTACAACATTTCCATTATATATTCGTTTTTATCAAAATGTGAGCACATACTTTAAAGAAATCAAACATAGCATTCTTTTACCAGGTTCTTAACCCCAAGCTTAAAAAAATATGCAATTTTTGCAAATCTATGATATGTCACACAATGGAGATTTTATCATAGTTTTCTACTACAGTTAGCTGAAGCTAAAAGACAAATCAACGGCTCCAACAATTCAAAGCTCAGAAGGCAATAAACAAAGCACCAATACTCCATATGTCTCAATATTAGTGTCACTTTTTAGTTTTTAAATTGTCTCATTCAAAGTGTTAGATTGAAAAACTCAACCAACTTGTTTAACATGATTTACTTTTTTTTTATCATTTTTAGTTTTTCAACAACAAAATTAACTTTTAAAGGGTAAACCTATCGTTTTAATTATTTAACACTACACAAGTTTTCTTTTAAATTCCGTGAAAAATTAACATGCCACTTAAAAATTGGGACAGAGTATTAGTTTTAGAAAACTAAAAGAGACTACCCACTTGACCAACAAATCTACTAATATCATTATAGATAAGAAATGTGAAGTGGGGCATGAATCTTGCAGAGCAAATGGGACAAATAAACGCCATCCTTATCCCTGACAAAAAGGGTTTCCCATACCTTCTTTTGAATTGTACTGTACTGATTACGTGCAACACACTTGGCCCATTCACATTTAAACCTTAATCCTGCAACTTATTAGGAAACTTCAAGGAAGTTTCATTTAAAAACTTTTATTGATTTTTAAAGTCAAAAAGGTTGATTAATTCTGGCGTAGCATAAAAGACGCGTATCCAATTCAGACCCTAGCTCTACGTCACAACCAAAGGGCAAACAAAATCTATTGATATGTTCAAAAGCAACAAAATTTATTAGAGTAATGACAGCAGCCCCCCGTGTTTTGTTTGACTTCAAAAAAATATCTTCATAATTATTGTAAAACCCATGACATAATGATGATCTAAACGTATAATTATTTTAAAACCCATTGGAAATTAAATATATGAAAAAGAAATTAAAATTTTAAATATATTCATGTGAAAGGAATACCGAAATTTGACATTCCAACATAAATCAAAATAATATAAATGATAGATTGTAAAACAGGTTAGTAGGTTTATAAAAGTATTTTTTTAAAAAAAACAAAAAAAAAGTGTTTTAGAAATCTTTTAACAATTAAAACATTAAAAAACAATACAAATAATTTGACTTTACAAAGCATCAGGGAAGAAAAGTAAGCTACGATCAGATCCAGAACTTCAAAACATTTTATGAATTTTCACACAGAATCTTTTTTTTTAAAAATATATATTAAAAAGGCATAACCTTTTTCGTCGAATAATTATTATCTTTCGAAAAGTACATAAAATCCTCAACATGAGTGGTTGTTGTTTTTATCAACCCAGCAGCGGATCACCGCCCACAAGAAAATTGAAAGGTACACCACTACAATGGTGGATGTTCCACTGTAAAAAGCAATGAAAGCTAGGGGTGGGAAAAAAACCTGGTCTTGGTTCCGGATCTAAGACCCGGTTGATTTTTATCTAGTATTAGTTCCGGTGAGATCGAGATTGGATCTAAAATTTAAGTTTCGGTCATAATCGAGATCGGGATTGGATCTAAAATTTAGGTCTCGATCATAACTGGAACCGGGATTAAATCTTGATTTTTTTGGATCCGGTATCCGGTGGATACTCAATAGAACCGGGACCAATACCAAATATTCAATATTAGTTTTCTTTTGTTTATTTTTCTTATCAAAATTATGAGTATAACTAATTCTAAAACTTTAATTTTTAAGCTTATAATATTTTAATTTTATTATTTAATATTATTATTGGTGGTTGCATTTTTTTTTCAATTACTTAATTTTTTAAGAATAAACTAATTGACCGGGTACACAGTATTAGAACCGGTTTTTACCGGTAACGAGACCGGTACTTAAAATTTAGGACCCAATATAACCGGGATTGAAACTGATTTCAATTTTCAGGAACCGATAGTTACCGAAACCGAGATCAATTCTATTTAAATTGGTCAGGTACCCGGTATTGCCCACCCACAACGGAAATAGTAGATTAATAATAGACTTTTTTTATAAAGGGGGGATTTTCTAGATTTACTGAAGACGTAGCTTAAAATGCATTTGACCGAAACAAAGACTGCCCCGACAGTACATTAATGTGAGTACTTATTCAACCACAAGATGCCCTAAACGTGGCGGCACACCATTTGTACATACAGATAAGTACGACAAAATGTTCCCTAACTCTAGGGGTCAACGCATGGACCTGATCCACCAGATTTAAAAGTAATTAATTTGAAAAGACCAGCTAAATATAGTTACTTAAAGTACATATGTAATTATTTTTAGTTTAAATAGATATTTAAATTTTTATTTATTCAAATTTAAGAATCATTTAAAAAGAAACAAATTAGAAATAAAAAATTATATTTTTTTAAAAAAATAGCAATACTACGCAATAAAAATTTAAACATTTATTTAAAATTAAAAAAAATAATAATTTAAAGGCTAAAAATAAAGCCACAAGTATAGTTTAGGTAACTTCGGCAATTAAGCCAAATGGAATCGAATTCTATAATCTGTGATTAACTGTTAAAATATACACTAATTGTTTCCCAAAAAACAAATGAAAATTCCTAAGCTTTGGTCAAAAACAAATGAAAATTCCTAAGTCGTCCCTTCGGTTCCTCAGAACAAATTTTAACCAAAAGAAAAAGGAAACAGGGAGAATAGATTCTTTGTTTTTAATATTTAGAATTATTCTAATTTCAAAGGTATGGCTTCCATTTTCTTTGATTCCATGAATTGATTAAAAATGTGAAGAAAAAGAACCGGACAAATATACTGTGCATTTTCTAGTCCGGTGGGAAACTTCAGAGAAGAAGAATGATAAGAATGGAAAATCATAAAGAGTATTAAGGGGGAAAGTAGATGGAAACCTTGATTTTGAGCTTTTGCTGTTCGGCTTCGGATCTTTTTTCTAGATTCGCAATCATACGGAACCTCCGGCGAGGGTTCCTAACAATCGTGACAAGCTTTCTCCACCGACGCAATGCCGCCTCCGACGAGTTTTTCGGCGGCACTTCAAAGTCCTTCAACAATCCATCCATATTTCTGCAGCAACAAAACAAAAACAAAAAACAAACGAGTTAGCTTATTACCAATCTCCGTCCCTCGTTTCCCCCAGGTTTAGGTTTCCAGCAATCGGAGAGTATATATAATAATTGGCAACTGCAACACCTTTCTTAGGGTTTACTTTCTGCGGATTCCCTAAATAGATCTCAAAATTGAATACTAAAAAGAAAGGGAAACAATTACAACACCATTATTAAGAAAGAGAAAATATTTTATGAAATTAACTTCAAAATTTGAATAATAGATTCACAAATATATATTAAAACATTTAGATTTATTAAAATAAAATTTGTTTATCAAAATCAAAAGAAGAAAATGACAAACTTTTAAAAAGAAAGGCCGTGAAGGAGGGTGAAATTCTAAACAAAAACTAGTTGGAGAATATAAGGTCCTTTTATATAGAATGTCAAGACTTGTTTGTATATAGTGGGAATGCTCTCCTATTTTATAACTATTGTTGCCATAGTTGAATATATATATATATATATATATATATATATATATATTGGATCGGATTTTTTAATTTTGATTCATTATTATTTAAATTTTATTAGTAGTAAAAATATAAAAATATATATTTTATAAATTTAATTATTTAAAATATTTAGTATAATTATAGTCAAAATTTTAAAAATTTAATTTTCAAAAAGTCAATTAAGGATGATATTTATAAAACGGAAAATAATAAATAAAAATAAATAAAATTTTGATTTTATTCGAATCATCACAAATGTCATCAACTAATACAACATGTCTCAATTTCGAAAATCAAAATTCATACGTACATAGTTTAGTATAAAATAGATTCAACCATAAGATCTGAAGAACAACTCACAAATGTGCATCATGATCGTGATCAATAGTTGAATACACAAAAATGTCGTTTATAAAGACAATTGTAAATTAATCTAGATATAAATAGAATACCTAATTCATTGAGTTTATAAACATTATTCGGTCATTTTTCAAACCAAATAACATAACAAAAAACTCATAATGTTCGTAGTGTATTTTAAACACGATCTTCAAGATATCATTTTCCTTCACCTTTAATTAATAATATTTGTATAATACTCGTATTTTATCCGGGATTATACTATATCAAATTAATAAGATCAAATAATAATAATAATTGATAAATATAATAAATAATCCAAAATGTCTATTTTAAACAAAAATATCCAATTATAAATGTCCATTTATAAATCAAAGGCCTGATTCAAAGCCCAAGATTCATTTCCACCCTTTTATACCATTTAACAGTCCAAGAAACACAAATACAATTGATTCTCAATATTTTTGTCCATTTCTATAACAGACAACTCTTCATTGGCCCATTCAAGTAACAAACGAATCTTAATTTTGCTGACGTTAACTAGAGATGGACGGATCGGGTCGGGTCAAATTTTTGATTGACCCGAACTTGATTCCGACCTGAACACAAATAGTTTAAACTTGATTTCAGTTCGATACGAATATCTTTTTTAAAAAATCTGACATGACCTGATCCGAAAATAAATATCCTAAATTCGACTCCGACCCAACCAATAGAAAAAAATAAATTTAGGGACTAAATTGTAAAAAAAAATGGGACTTAATTATAAAAAATATAATTTTAAGGATTAAATTATAAATAAAAAATTAATTTTAAGGACCTAATTATAAAAAAATATATAAATAGTAGACCATTATTATAAATATCCCTAAAAATTTATAGAAAATTACATATTTAGTCTCGGATCGGGTCGAATATTTTAGTATTTTACACCCTTAACCTGAACCCGATCCAATCCGATGTCACCTTAAAAAATCACTGGACCCGACATGAACCCGATTTTTTCATAAAAAATCCGACCCGATTAGGACGGGTTAAGTCAAAACTCGATTGGACTGAATAAAATTCCCATCCCTAACATTAACGTTAACAGATCTATAAATATCGGAGAGAGACAAAGTCAATAATATTAATTAATTACCATAAAATTTAAAAATAATAACTAAAAATAATAATTAACGAGACAAAAACTATTTTTTATGTGAAGTTGAACCAACCTTAAAAGTAGTTGATCAGTCGAGTATTGAAAGATCGTTGAAGAGCTACTAGGACAATGAATAGTCAGCGTAGTATGGATGGAGTCAAGATTTAGGGTTAAAGGAGACAAAACATAAATATTTTAAAATAAGAAAAAATTCATAAAAAAAATAATTTAAAAAAAATTAAATAGAAAGACAAAAATAAAAAAATCTCGAGGACGAACATAAATAATTATTTATATACAGTTTTTACTTCAACTATTTTGGAATTATTAGAAATTAAAATATATTTAAACTTCATTTACATAATTAGTTATTCAATTTTCATTAATTTTAATAAAAAAATATATTTTTAAATGATGTTCTTATCATTTGGTTTATAAATTTAATTTTGAATTACTTTTTATGTTTATTTGACACTAAATTTTCTTATAAAAAATTGTTTTATATATACATTGAATATTATTATTTTTATTAAAAAAATTGTTTATTTGATGCTAGCTATTGTACGAATTTTAAGCGATCAACATTTAAAATTGTTTTAAGAAATTCAGAAAGACTTCTAAATGCGGCAGGAGCTTACCCAAATTCTTTTGTCTTGGATCCAGAAATGGCTGAAGCAATTGCTTATTACCAGGCGTTAATCTTAACACAAGAACTGGGATTCGATCAAATTGAGGTTGAAGGAGATGCTCTTGGTATAATTTCAAAATTAAATTCGAATGAAACAAATAGATCCTTGGTGAGTGTTGTTTATGATAACATACGCATAAGAAGGGATACATTTAATTTTGTGAGTTTCGTATACGTTAATTGAAAGAGGAATAGAGTTGCCCACACAATTGTTAAAGTGGGTAAACATTTTTCAATGCCAACAATCTGTATTGAGGAGGCTCCACAGGTGATTGAAGATGTGGTGCGATCCGATAGATGGTGGTGCATTTTTTCAAATTAATTTATCATGTACCTTGCCCGATCGGAGTATCTTATATTTTTTACCTCCATCGTTATGAAGATTTTATCCTTCACAACTTATCTATTATGATGTTTGTTTATATGGTGGCTTGGACTTTGGAGGTCTGTTTAACTTATTATCTTTTTTTTATGGCTTGTTTTATTGTATATTTTTTTTCTTGTTTTATTTTTGTTATCATTTTTATTATTTTTCACTTTTAAGTTTTCGTCTTATAGGATATTTTTATTAAATAAAGATCAGTTTTACATGTTCAAAAAATAATATACTCATAAATTAAGCAGATATGCCGTTAACATTAATAACATTTCATAGAAGAGTACAAAATATTATTAAACATTTACCTCTAAAAATCCCTTAATTTTCTAGAGAAACATGGCAAAATCCGGCTTTTGGAATGACGACGTAAGAGGATTTGCTGAATTAAAATTTTATAATGGGTGTCGAAAATTGTTGAACACTATTAATATTAAATATTGTTAAAGATTATTAAATTAATTAATAAAAATTTAAAATTTCAAGAACTTAGTATGTATTTAATAAAAAATTGATAAATTTAATATATAATTAATAATTATATTAAAATTTTATTTTTTATAAATTAATTTAATAATATTCAATGATATTGAACATGATGTTCAACCGTTTCGACGCTTGCTAAAACACTTCCTATAGCAATGAATATTATATAACGTTTTCGTTATTTAGGCAATCAATAATTGTTAAAAAAATTATTATTATTACTTTTAACTATTTTAAAAAGAAGTACCTGCATTTTTTTTCTTTACTAATTTCAATTGAAATATAGCTTAAATTCCGTCCTAAATAAGATATTATTCATGTAACTTTAATTGCAAGCAGACTAAACGACGGGCAAGCATTTGCCAGGCAGAGTGTTGTACTCAAGAGTCGTTAGGATATTGGAACAACTGGAACGATGGATTGACAATAGTAAAGCCTCCATCTATCACCAGATTATGCCCACTAACATATCTTCCCTCGGCACCGGCCAGGTAAAGTGCTGCATTTGCTATGTCTTCAGCCTTAAGATACACACACTTAAGGTTAGCCAACAAGCTCATTGATTGTTCCAGCTCATCATCATTAAGACCATTGAATCCCTTCGCTAAAGGCGTTGCAACACCGTAGGGAGACAAGCAGTTAACTCGTATCCCGAATTGCCCGAGCTCAACTGCAGCATTCCTGGTGAGTCCCAGCACAGCATGCTTTGAAGCACAATACGCATGTGTTGCGGCAGCACCGACCGTGGCGCTTACACTTGCCGTCGAAATGATGCTACCACTTCGAGCAGGAACCATGACCCTGGCAGCGTGCTTGATTCCTAGGAAAACACCGGTTACATTAACACTAAGAACACGATCGAAATCAGATTTGTCGTTGTCGATTATCCGAGGCTTGTAGGGATCAATGGTGCCGGCGTTGTTGAACATGATGTCCAGCTTTCCATGAGTGGCCACAGCTTTGTCAACGGCGGTTTTGATGTGTTCTTCATTCGTGACGTTGCAGTGCACGTAGGAACAACTTGAGTGGCCTATGTCCTTACAAACTAAATGACCCAAATCATCTTGGATGTCGGCAATTACAACTTTGGCCCCATGGTGTGCAAACACTTTAGCAGTGCATTCTCCGATCCCACTTGCTCCTCCTGTAATAAGTGCTACCTTCCCTTCCAGCCTGCACTTGATGGTTCAAAAAATTTGACTCGAGTTATATAACGTTAATAATATCATCAGAAATCGTGATACTCACGATCGTTATGTCCTAAAATAGTATACTTCTTTAAAAAAAAACACTATCGTTGTACCCGAAGTAACCAAGACAACATCTGTTATGTGATCAACAACATCGAAAGAACAAACAAGATTACAAATTATTATTCTAGATGATTTAGATGGTGCTAGGTCTAATAATATATATTTAAAATTTAAATTTTTTATAAAAATCATCGATCATGTTAAATTTACATAGTTATTTTGGTGATAAAAAAAATATTATACATTTAAAAAAGTTAAATCTTATTCGATAATTTTTTGAATCAACGACGATATTAATTTTAATATCAGTTGTTGATTGTTGATACTTTATATTTTATCTTTGTTTTTTTTATAAATTTTTATAGGAATAACTCTATTTTTATAATATTTTATCGGTCATTTAATCTCTATTTTTTAAAGTTGAATTTGAAGTCGCCTCAACTAATCTAAAGACATTGATTTGTTGATCTTTTATGTGTTGGATCTTTAAATTAGATTTAGATACGCGATTTACGTTATTGATAGTTTTCTCGTGATGCTCAACTCTAATTTATGAATGTCGATGGTCTTTTAATATTTTCATCGTCTTTTTTGGTTCGTTTACTAATGTGGTTAGATCTGTTTGTATCTATTTTTTGTTTGAGTCTTTTGATTATATTTTTTATTTTTTTATTATATGGTCCTTGTAAGATCTCAAGTGACTAGATTCTTTGAGGTTATAGAAATTTTTTTAAATTATATGTTTACTTTACAATTATTATTGTAAATTCTCACTATAATTTTGAGTATTTTTTTAATAAAACTAATAACTTCTAATAAAAATATTTTATATTTTCCAAAATAAAATATTGGCAACATTGATACTACAATAATATTAGAATAAGAGATGAGTATAATACAATTAGAATCTTTAATTAGGAAATAATTAGAATATTTTTGAAGCTTCAAGGTTAATTTAAAAATTAATCTATAGTTTGACGATGTCTAATACAATTAATCTTTTTTAGTTATAAATTTGTTAAACTTTAATACATATATCAAACATCGAATCTATGGAAAATATTACTACTGTTACGAAAATAAAATGAAATTACTTAAATGTACAAAATAAAGAGTTAATTACACCAAATATCCTCAATTTTTTACACTCATTTTAAATTGGAATCTAAACTTTAAAATATTCTAATTTCATCCTCAAACTATGATCTTTATTCTAAATTTGTCCAAAAACTTTTTATTATTCCAATTTAATCCTTAAATTATGACTCTCATTTTAAATTGGTCCTCAACTTTTTGAAAAATATAATTTTATCCTTTAATTATCATTTATACCACATTATATCGTTACATAACACATAAGTATTTAATTATAATTAATAATTTTTATAAAAATTTTATTAACATATGATTAGTATATATTAATAATTTGAGGATGACATTAACATGTTCAAAAAGTTTGAGGATTATTTATAATAAGAGTCACAGTTTGAGGATAAAAATGAAATGATTTAAAATTTTGAGACCCACTTAGATAATGTCATAGTTTGAGGATAAAATTAAAATATTTTAAAATTTAAGGATCAATTTAAAATGAGTACCATAATTTTAAAACGTATGATACAATTAACTCTAAAATAAAATAATTTAAATATTTTTAAAGAAGGTAAACTATATAATATTTTCACTGTTCAGGCATCGATGATTGTTATTTTTTTTTTTTTCTTATTAGTTTTACCTGTACCATTTCTTTTCTTTGCTAATTGCAATTGAAATATTAACTTAAATTCCCTCCTTATTCCTATAACTTTAATTGGAAGCTAACTAAAGGACGGGCAAGCATTTGTCCAACTAAGTATTGTACTCAAAGAGTTGTTAGGATAGCACGAGTTATTTAATTTTAGTGGTTAAAGTAATAATTATTGTTCTTAAAGGTTACGAATTTGAGTACTAATAATGTCAGTATAGTGATTAAGTTATCAATATCCAATGATTAAAAGTATTCTCTAAAATAGATATTACTATAATCACTATAACTAATTAAAAAAATTTGTTAGGATACTTGAACAAGTGGAACAATTGATCGACAACGTTAAAGCCCCATTTGCTCGCCAATCCATCCTATATCCGTCAACCCCTCATTATCTTGTTTGTTGTCTATCATGTGAATAATTTTATTTTAATAAATATATATATACAGGAACGGAGTTAGGATCAAATATTAGGAGAGACAAAGGTCTATTAAGCCTTTAAATCTAAAATTTGTGAGGGGTAAAAGCCTTATTTTATTACTATCTAAATTACAAAGGACCTTAAATGTAATTATACCAAAAAATTTTGGGAGGGGTAACATGGCTCCGTCCCTCTCTCTCTATATATATATTAAGTGGCAGCATGGATATGAATGAATATGTTTGTAACCTTAGTTTTAAGAGGTGTTAGGCGCTCTAAGACGCTAAAAGTCTTTGAAACCGAGACGCTAGGCGAAGACTTTTAGTAGGCGAAGCGTTTTTATATTAAAATATATAAATATTATTTATTTTAAATTAAATATAAAATAAATAATATATTCTTTATTAAATGATAAAAATATTAATAAATATATATTTATAATAATTTATAGATACTTAAAATCAAGACATTTTAATCATTAAAATTAATGTTAAATTGCTTTTCTTAATCTAAATTAATTTTTTAATAAAAATAAGTCAAATATTTTTATAAATAATAATAAAAGTATTTAATATCTTTTTATCAAGGTCTTTATTTTTAAAATAAAAATAATAATAATAATAATAATAAGATTTTTAGTAACATTCATCGGATCCTAAAAGAATATCAAAATTTTATAATAATTCAAATAACAAATAATTCTACTCTTTAAATAAAATATATTCCCATCAGATTAACCCCACAAAAATTATAAATTACAAATAAATCTAATCTTTAAATATTTAACTGGACCCCACAAAAAACATAAATTACAAATAAATCTAATCTTTAAATATTCAACTGGACCCCACAAAAAACATAAATTACAAATAAATCTAATCTTTAAATATTTAACTGGACCCCACAAAAACATAAATTACAAATGAATCTTTTAATATCCGGTTGAACCCCACAAAAACAACTTTTTCCCAAACCCACAGTCTGCTTCTTCTTCAGTATTCTTTTTTTCATGTGGTTTCTTCTTCTTCTTCAAAATATTTCTTCTTCTCAGATCCGCCCGAAACAGCGTTTTGTAGTAAAAGAAGTGGGGAATCCTTGAAAAAAAGGAAAGAAAAAGTTTAGAGGTGGTCTTAGAAGCTTTATCTTGTTATTTTTGCTATGGTTAACGCTAGGGATGGGCACGGGTCGGGTCGGGTTGGATTTTTGGTCCACCAGCACCCGACCTGAAAAATTACACTCTTTACCCTTCACTCGATCCGATCCAACCCGAGTTTAGGGTGAAAAAAATCCAACCCGACTCGAGATCATCCTTAAAAAAAACCTCGACCCGACTCGACCCGAACCCGAATTTTTTATCAAAAAATCCAACCCGATCGGACTGGTTCGGATCGGAACCCGTCGAGTTCGGATTCCGTGCCCATCCCTAGTTAATACACTGCTAATTCCCTTGGAATAATTAATGGTGAAATCCAAAATTTTTATTAAAAGGGGCTTAAATAGGTAACAGTTCACCTTATACATGTCAAATAACATATTGGATTATTTTAGGGCAACTAAGTGATTTACAAGTGAGTTAAAAAGGATTTTTGAGTTTTGGGCTCGTATATCGATATGGCTGGATCAATATCAATATCCCTCTATGAGAGAGGACGAGTGTATAAGGACGTACCAATACAACAACCCTTGTATTAGTACTCATATTGTTTAAGAAATTTTAGTAGCATATTGGTGTACCGATACGTAAGGGTTTATCGATATTACTATTCCATTGAATTGAGAATCGGTACGGAAGATGTGCGTATTAATATTGGGTAATGGTACGTAAGAGACACATATTGGTACGAGATGAGTTTTAAGTCTTTCGAATATAATATTTGTATCAATACTCTAGGAAAGTACCAGTACTCAAAGGATTGTATCGATACCCATATAAAAGTATCAATACACGTATAATAATATATCCAAGAAAATAAATTTGCGTTCGGAGGATTTTATAATTCGTAATTAAGGTCCTTACTGATCGCTAGCGATATAAAACAAGATGCAAAACTGAGAAATGAGAATTTTAAAAGAAACCAAAACCATTAATGTTAAAGTCTTATGTCATTAGTAGTTTAGTACTCATGTTTATGAATATTGTACGTGCTTAGTGAAGGGATCTAAATATTCAAAGTTCGATCTGATGTCATGTGACTTTCGGATTATATGTATAGGGTATTGATCTGCTGCTTAGTGATAATTGGATTACACTCATGTTGTTACGGTATATGAAAATAGAAAATAATTTTTAAACATATAAAAATCTAAATACAATGTTGAAAAGTCAAAAAGACAAATTAACATTGAATTTTAAGACATCACAAAAGAAAATAAATATGTTTGAAAAGAAAAATTATATAAAATAAAGCTTAAATGATAAAAAATAATTATCTTAGAAAAATCGATAAATTTTTAAATAAAACAACGTACTGACATTATTATCATTATTATTATCATCGTCATCGTCATATCATACATACATATCCAAAAATAGAGTTTTAATTGATTATTCATATTTAGAATCATTCTTAGAGATGTTTTTTTTTCTTCATGGTTAATAATTGATGAAAATTTTGATTAGAATTATATTAATGATTTGAGGAATTAATTAGAATATTTTAAAATTCAAAAATTATATTAAAAAATAATCTATAGTTTGAGAATGTCTGATATAACTAATCTTATTTATTATAATTTTGTTGAACTTTAATACATATATACAAATGAAAAATTCTACAACGGGCGTCGAACACTACTGAACACCACTAATGTTAGAAAAGTAAAATGAAATTAATTAAATATACAAAATAAAGAGTTAATTGCAATAAATGTCCCCAAACTTTGACACTCATTCTAAATTGGACCCTAAACATTAAAATATTCTAATTTTATCCTCAAACTATGACTTTAATTCTAAATTGGTCCCCGAACTTTCGAGCATTCAGTTTCATCCTCAAACTATGACACTCATTCTAAACTGATTTTCAAGCTTTTTGAACATTCTAATTTCATCCTCCAATTATCATTTATAACACATCATATTATTAAATAAAACACATCACCAGATGTGTTGTACTCAAGAGTCATTAGGATATTGGAACAACTGGAACGATGGATTGACAATAGTAAAGCCTCCATCTATCACCAGATTATGCCCACTAACATATCTTCCCTCGGCACCGGCCAGGTAAAGTGCTGCATTTGCTATGTCTTCAGCCTTAAGATACACACACTTAAGGTTAGCCAACAAGCTCATTGATTGTTCCAGCTCATCATCATTAAGACCATTGAATCCCTTCGCTAAAGGCGTTGCAACACCGTAGGGAGACAAGCAGTTAACTCGTATCCCGAATTGCCCGAGCTCAACTGCAGCATTCCTGGTGAGTCCCAGCACAGCATGCTTTGAAGCACAATACGCATGTGTTGCGGCAGCACCGACCGTGGCGCTTACACTTGCCGTCGAAATGATGCTACCACTTCGAGCAGGAACCATGACCCTGGCAGCGTGCTTGATTCCTAGGAAAACACCGGTTACATTAACACTAAGAACACGATCGAAATCAGATTTGTCGTTGTCGATTATCCGAGGCTTGTAGGGATCAATGGTGCCGGCGTTGTTGAACATGATGTCCAGCTTTCCATGAGTGGCCACAGCTTTGTCAACGGCGGTTTTGATGTGTTCTTCATTCGTGACGTTGCAGTGCACGTAGGAACAACTTGAGTGGCCTATGTCCTTACAAACTAAATGACCCAAATCATCTTGGATGTCGGCAATTACAACTTTGGCCCCATGGTGTGCAAACACTTTAGCAGTGCATTCTCCGATCCCACTTGCTCCTCCTGTAATAAGAGCTACCTTCCCTTCCAGCCTGCACTTGATGGTTAAAAAAATTTGACTCGGGTTATATAACGGTAACAGTATCATCAGAAATCGTGATATTCACGATCGTTATGTCCTAAAAAAATCACTATCATTGTACCCGAAGTAATCAAGACAACATCTGTTATGTGATCAACAACATCGAAAGAACAAACGAGATTACAAATTAAGATATAAAGGTAATAAAAAAAATGACTGATCTAAGAGAAATTCTTACCTTTTTGTTAGTGCTGAGATAAAAGATGAAGCAGCTGCCATGGTTTCCTACAATTCTTAGACAAGGAAAAATGAGAGAGATGACTTCATATAAAGACTATAACGCCAACTTGGATGAAAAGACACATTTCATAAAATAACATGTTTTTTTTTTTTTCATTTTTTTCCAATATTATCTTCAATAGTTTGGTATACAAGTTTCAGAAGTGATTATTATCTCCAAAAATAAAATATATATTCTATTAATATTCAAAAATAATATAATAAATTATTTAAAATATTTATTTTGATCACTTAACTTTCAAACATCATAAAATAAAAATTAAATTTTAGATTTTATTATAAAATATATCGTACCCATTAGTTACATTGAAAATATTTTAAAATTATAAAACTATTATTTAAATTATAATATTATGATATTTTTAAAAATATAATTAACATTGAAAATATTTTCTCATGCTCAATTAAATGCAATTAAATTTAACAATTACAAAATGATTGCTAAATTATGAAGTTACTACAGAAGATTATTGGACATTATAAAAGATTGTAACAGTTTAATTAATTTAATTATTATTTTATAAAAATTTAATAAAATTTAATAATCTTTTTATAATAATTTAATAAATTTATTATAAATTTCTAAAATATTAAATGGTATTACTTTCGCTTAGTAACAGCTTAATATCATTATATAAAAAAAAAAACTTTTTTTTCAAAAATTTATCTTCAAAAGTTAGGTGTACAGTTTTATAGACTTCAAAAACAATGCAAAAAGTCAAACTTGGCCAAAAAGTTTAAGACAAGTTATTGTCGTACTTGATTTAGATGGGTGACTAGTCTAATAGTAATTAATAGATATTTAAAGTTTAAATTTTGTTTATAAACTCATCAATCATGTTAAATTTATATAGTTATTTTGGTTTAGAAAAATATATTATACATTATCAAAAAGTCAAATTTTATTCGAATATTTTTTTCTTTTATTTAACTAATGACGATATTAATTTTAAAGTCAATTGTTGATCATCGATGTTTTATATTTTATTTTTGTTTGTTTTATAATTTTTTAGAAGAATAAGTTTGTTTTTATGACATGTTTTTATTCTTTTTTATCAATTTTTAATCGTTCTTTTTAAAGTTTGATTTAAAGTCGACTAATTTAGAAGACGTTGATTTGTTGTTTTGTTGGTCTTCCCTGTGTTAAACCTTCGAATTAGATTTGGGTACGTGATTATTATTTGTGGATAGCTTTCTCGTGATGTTCGACTCTGATTTATGATTGACGATGGTCTTTCAGTAATTTGGTCTTCTTTTGTGGTTTGTTTGACGATTTAATCAGATATGTTCATATGTATATTTTATTCGAATCTTCTGATTAGATTTTTTATATTTTTATTGTATGGTCTTTATATAAGTTTTGTGACCGAGTGTGGATATCAAAAGTCATAACTCATACCCGTTATAAATAAGTGATGAATTTACAACCTTATTCGTCCCATATCTACCAATCTCTGATCAGTTAGTCAACTATCCATCATATGTATGATGTTACTCTAATAAAAATGAGATATATATATTAGGTGGTGTCATGGAATGGATGCATATGTTTATTATCATTTATATGAAATATGTTTGTAAACATTTAGAAAAATATCAAAAATTTTATATAAATAATTAAGAAATAATATATATAATATTTTCATCTTAAGTAGGTCTAATTTTGTTTAGAACAAACGAATTCAATATCAATCTATATTTTAAAATATATGAATTTTTTAAGTGATCGAGATAGAAAAAGAGAATAATAGACTATTTTCACTATTAATTTAATAATAAAATTAAAATTTTTCATAAATTGTATAAATCAAACTAGAAATATCATTTTATACGGCGACGGCTAATAGTTTAAGCACCCTAAACACTTAACGTAGTACCTTCTGTTACGGGTGAAAATCTTTTGGCCCTTTATTATATTTTTATTAATAATTTATTTTAAAATAATGAATTTAGAGTTTATTATTCAAAATTAAGAGTTATGATTAAGGTTTTGAGAAATTAACAATAAGGTGTGGGATACGAAAATTAAAATTATGGTTTATAATTAAAATTTATTAAATAAATTTTTAATGTAAAATATAAAATAAATAAATAAACGGTACTATATTACAAACGGGAATAATAATTAAAATTGCCTAAAAAAATAAATAAACAGTTCAATATAGTTGAAGATTGATCTTTAAAATATTTTAAATTCTAAAATATTCTATTTCTGTTTAATCTTTATTAAGCAAATATTTAAAAGATAATAAGAGAAAAAAAATTCAAGCTTGAGTTGTTACTTTTGATTGAAAGATCAATATATTATATAGATCATTATTTAATTATCTTCTCTTATATTTTGGTCATTTAATTCTGACTTTTAATTTAATAACTTAACTTTATACATTAATATTTTTTTTATTTAAAATCGTTTTATTATAATTTTGATTTGTAATATTTTAAATATAAAATTAATTTAAAATAAATAATAAAATTACATTTTATAATTATTAAATTTAAAAATATAAAAAAAAACATCACTACTGCTTATTGTTATTGTCGGCCTTCAGAACCAACGGTCATCCAATTTCAAATTACATTAGAAGACTCGTTTTAAGACGCTAAGCCTGAATCTAGTAGTTGTTTCATCGAAAAATATCTCGAAACATGTGAATCTCTAGTAAAATATTTTGGTTTTTTCATTTTCGTTCTCCTATTTGTAGACTTTAAAACAGTTGTAGATAAAATGAAGATCGAATTCGAACTCAAAAAATAAAAACAAAGCGAATAATATAATGTGATTAAAATAAGAAAAAAATAAATTTAATTATTAAATTAAAATTTTAAAAATTAAATGACGAAAAAAAAAAGATTTTAAATCAAAATCACTTTTTTTAATCGAAACTTGAGATCCAGCAGAAGCCACCGGTCCCAACATCACCTCCCAGCCACCATCACCCACTTGCTTTCTGCTGCCCAGCTACCCCGACCCTACTTGCCGCAATCGACCCCATCCACTTGCATACTATTCTATGAGAATTATTACACGGAACTCTAATTTCTTGTATATGTGGGATCTATAAAAAATCTAATGCTAGAAAGGGTAAATTACCAGTGCAGAAAGATAATTTTAGTTTTTTTATGTTTATAATCTATTTTATTTTAGCTTTTATTTTGTGGGATGAAATTAATTTTAATCTATATATTTTTATCAAATATTCATTTTTAACAAGCATATTGGTTAGATTGTTTAGATTTTAACAATAATAACATATTATATATAATAATATATTTTAAATGATATAATATTTTATCTATCGTAAATTTTGATAAAATAAAATAATCGTACTTTTACTAAGAGATCGAATCTAGTCCCACATTACACCACGCACATTTGGCATCTGACCCCTCTAACTGTGTAACTCTACCTTTAGAGAAAACATAGAGGTTGTTAACTTGGCAAACCAAAGGAAACATTGTATGTTACGAGGAAGTCTAAACTCTGAAGGTGATTATCGAGCGAGTCAATCGCGAGTTAAGCAGTACTTGATTTGTGTTCGTTAAAAAATATTATTGTTCGATTTGATTCGTTGTTTATTGAGTTCGTTAAAATATTTTGTTGTTCGACTCGTTATTCATTAAGCTCAACTTGTTACTCGTTAAACTCACTAAAAAACTTACCTTATTTTTAACTAAAAGTAAAATTTAATAATACTATATGAGATTTGATATTAACATAAATTAACAAATTTAATCAAAAACATTAAAAGTATATAAAATACTTTAAAGTCTAAATTCAAAATTAACAATCCATAAATAATATTAAATTCACGTTCAATTTCACGTTCTCTATGAAATGGTGTAATGCCTTAGGGGCCAGTTTAACATTACTTTTAAAAAGTGCGGTGGAAAAGCGTAGTGAAAAAGTTCTTTTGGAATTTTTAGTTTGAGATATATGTGTTTAGTATTGTTGTCAAAAAAAATGTTTTGAGAAAATAAATAACTATTTTAGACATAATATTATAAGTTAAAAAATATATATAAATGATAATCAAATTCTTTCATATATTAACTTAATTTATGATAAAATATAAAAATATTAATAAATTAATACATAAATTAGTTTTGAAAAGTACTTTTTAGAAGTGCTTTAGAGAAAAATATTTTTTTTTAATTTGATATGAATATATATAATTTTTTTTAAAAAAAATTTATGTTAAATATAATTATGTATTTATAAAAATTAAATTATAATAAAACATAATAAATGAAGGTTAAAATAATAATCTGACTCTTAAAATCACTTTTTTAACCATAAAAGCTAAAAATTTTAGTTTTAGTGTTTGGGTTGAAAAGTACTTTTCAAACACAATTTTTCTCCAAAAGTTAACTGTTTAGCATTACTTTTGTGTTTTGAATCAGTTACCGATAATCATGCCGACACTGCCTCCAGGCTCCAACGATGACCCAACCCCACCACCCATTTGCATGCGACGCTTCTGTCGAGGGTGTACAACTTTATTTATTAGTAAGGTACCGTCACTGTTGGCCTTCCTTTTAGAAAGGACAATTCATAGGCACTTATCACTTACCACGCAAAGAGATTCAACCTTACAAAGTTGCATTTAAACCCTTCGGCAAATCAACTGATCGGAATAATTCATAACATTCCTTAAGAAAATCCCATCCCTTTTATAAAATTGGAAGGTCATGCCATCTTGATCCGATGCTTTTGCCCTAGCACAACTCCACATTGATGCTTTAACTTCCTCGGTGAAAGAAATCTATGCACTTTGTGCTCCATCGAAAAAATTACATTCAATTCAACATCAAATATGTAACACCTCTTACCCGATCAGGTAAAAAACTAACTAGTTTAGAGTACTACTGGAAATATCATAAACCAAATCAGAGAATCATATTGTTGATTATATCATACACACATCATACAATAGACAATGTCTTTGTAACTTATTCTTTTAATCAGATTTACAATTAATCATCGTTTTAAAATAATTATCAATTTAGGGTAAAATCGTAATTTTGCTCTTATTAATCTTTTTACATAAATGAGGGTATAAAAATATAATTAAACTTATTATAAACTTATAATTAAAATTTCAAGTTTATCGGACTTCGTTTGCTTAGTCAATTTACTCATAGTTGTTTTAGTGACCAATTTGTAAAATATATGTAAGCTTATGACTTTCAGAAAACTAACGTTATCAACATGTAATTCATAACATAATATTATTACCTGTAAATTTCATTAACTAGGTTCCATAACTAATTAATCTTAAACTTTTAAATTTATCGTTTTAAGTTGATAATCGTTTTACATACCGAAGGTATTAAAACTTAAAAAATCATATCGATACACCTAACTGTTAATATCATTATATCTTATACATATCAGTACGACATCACCCGTATTGGTACCTATGAACGTCTCATATTCTAGTGATCAGTTTCAGTATCGGTATAAACTACGTCATATCGAAACGAAACTCTTAACTCTCTAAGATTAATACGATCTTTTATTGTATCGATACATATAACATAATTTCCCAAATTATGATAAATTTTAGTACTTATACACAAACCACCTTGTATTGGTACACAAATTTTATTATTACATCAGAACCAAATTGAAAATCGGTACGGTTACTCCCGTACCGGTACCCCTTTACAAATATAAATTATAGATTCATTTTCCATATCGGTACCCATACCCTCTTACTGTTACCGGACTTAAAAGTGACCTATAATGTCACTCCTATACTGGAGCGCTTTCATTTGTATCAATACTCTATGCATAGATTGGTAAATTTTGTTCTTGTTTTTATTCGAATTAAGGGCCTAAATGATGTCCAAACCTAATGAGATTTTACTGAATATTTAATAACACTTTAATTCTAAATTTATGTCAAATTTAAAAGCAATTCAAATATATTTACTTGGTTTAACATGTTAGGAGTCCTAAACGATATTGTAGATCATTTCAAGTTATCTAAAGGTTCATTTTATAATATATTTGCGTACATATTAATCTTTTAATATATTCATCTTGGCAAAACTTAAGATTATAGATAGATTCAAGTGTCTAGGCCTCGCTTGATTTGGGTTTCTTCCCCTTAAACTACTTATCTCGATTCAGACAATCATGTAACAAGCGTGACTCCTTACACTTATAACATTGTTTTCTCACCCTCGGTTTGATTGATTTGGCACTAACAATTGCACTAAACCTATATTCCCTATCTTTTTGCTCGTCCTCTCCATACACGGTGACATTGTAGCAACTCTTCATGGGATAGTCTTTCATCAAGTGTAAACCATTATAATGGTAGTATTTTATAGACCTTGGATCATTCTTCTCTCATGATTTGACAAATTTGTTGGGCTTCTTGTCACCATCACTAGAACGATGATCATCCTCATTGCCCCAACCCTTCTCTTTGTCACGAGACTTGCAAAACTTATCAACTTCGAACTCAGCTATAAACTCGACTACGATAATGTCTTAGAAAGTTCATCGACTCTCCTCCGTTCTAGTTCCATTTGGTACCATTTTTGAAGTTCATTAATGAAGTAATAAATCCTTTTGCTTTACCCAATTTTAAAATCTAGAGTTTGAGTTCGATAAATAGGTTGACATAATCTAGGATGAACTCTCAGTTGATGCAATTTTTTTAGCCTCATGTTGAGCATTCTTTAGGTAGAATTATTTTTTGAACTTAACTAGAAACTCTTTTCATGTCTCAACGGAAATTGATGTATTTTTTAGGTTGACATAATCTTTTCATGTCATTTTTTCAAAGTTATATTCAAGGGGTGTCAACTATTTATAAATTGATGTCATTTATTTATTTTAAAAAAATTATATATAAAAATCATATAAAAATAAATTGATCTAAAAGTTTTGGGGTGTCATTTGACCACCCTTATTAAAGTATGACTCCGCCCATGACTGCCTCTATAACCAAGACGTCTAGTCACCTCCAGTATATCAAAGTCTGTCTCCACTGCCTCTATAACCAAGACGTCTAATCACCTCCGTTATACCAAAGTCTGTCTCCACTGCCTCTATGCAGTGAGGTTTTAAACAGACGTAATAAGAGTAATTGTATAAGACCCTCTAAAACAGAAAAACTCAAAATTTTGATAAATTATATTTATCAGAGGATATTAATCTCGAAATTTATTATAAAACTTTAAAAATGTTCTTAAAAAAGTTGAATTATACTTGTTAAAACGTTATAATTTTTTTTAAATGTGATAATTGATTATAAAATTTTATTGATTATTCCTATTACTATCGTTTCTGTAAAATCAATTAATTTTAAGCGACGGATACAATATAAGCGACTGTACAAGGACCCTAAAAAAGATAATTAATTTTAAGGATTACATTTTTAGAATTAATGGAAATTATAGACAATTATTTTTAAAGATCATATTTTAATAAATTATACAATACTCTAAAATCTTTAAACCGTCATTACTCTTCTTATTTAAGTTATCTTTCGACTCCGGAATTACATTTGTATCAGAGACTTCTAATCCAACAACACTAGTTTCATCCCCCTTCACATCATTCTCATTGATTTTGGCGAACCAAAATCCAAAGACTTTTAATTTCTCTATTTTTTTTTCTGGATATGAAGTGCAAATCAGTTGCATCATACTTGGTTAAGCAACTTTATAAATGTTTGTTGAGAATTGGTTTTACCCTTTATGGTCATCTAACTTTATAAATGTTTATAGGGATATCTACGGATATTTTATGAGAATTTCTACAAATATTGATATGAATACGATTTAGTTATTCCTATAGTTTGGATATAGCAGTTTTCGTCCCTATTTCCATCGGGCTCGGCTGCGAGGTGGCACCCCGAGCAACTATTCAAAGCCTCAATCAGTCTAAGACCCTTAAATTTAATTATTTAATTATTAAAATTTTTATTTTTATAATTTATTAAATAAATAAATTTAATGATTAAAATTAATTTTCTAGATAAATAAATAAATAAATTTAACAGTGAAAATAAAGTGTTTGAAATATTAAATTAATTGTTTAAACAAATAAGATGAATAAAAAAATTTTGGTGTTATTTACGTCCAATACTAAAAAAAATATATTTTGAGCCTTAACCATAAATTCTAAATCTCAAATTCTAAACTCTACATCAATACCTTAAACTTTAATCTTAAATCATAATTAACTTTAAACCTAATTTTTTATTGTTGGTGCATAAATAAGACACCAAAAAGGAAAAATTTATTCATAATAAAAATATGTTTTCGTTATATAAGAGATTGATTTTAATTTTCGCCCAGGACCTCAAAAATCTCTGAAACAGACCTGATCCCCATTTAAATTTTAGTGATAAAACTTTTTTCATCTATATTTCTGTAAATAAAGATTTTAATTATTCTATATACCAATTTATAAAAATCCTATAATTTTTTTATTATTATTTCTCACTATATTACCACCCCTACTCTGTTGGCACAAAAAGAATCTTTAAGACTAGTCATAGGTATGCCATATTCATCCTTTTTCATGTACATTAATCATAACCTTATTACATTATCTAATCTAGAATCCATATATACTTATCAAATTAAGTAAATTATTGCCTTGCGTATATAAAATGTACAAGCAAATGTTTTATAAAGTAGAAGATTTTGATTCCTAATTTGTTACTCAGTGTGGAATTTCCTTAGTTTTTCAAAATCTAGGGCTTGGAAATGTGGAATTTCGTTGGAATCATGTTCATTAATTATATCTCAAGTTATATAATTTAGTTAGCTAAAAGTCAAACTTACCCTTTCAAATAAAATTCCATTAAATTCCTTGTAGTGAAACAGAAGTTCAAAATATTAATTTCTTATTTAACAAGTACTCTGGTTGCACCAACCAAACGATGAGAAATCTTCTGCTTCGTAATCGTGCCTTCTTTCATGTCTCCTGTTTAAAGATTTTAAAAAATTAAATTTTAAACTTTAATCTTAATTTTTTATATCCTAAACCCAACACCATAAAAAATACACCCTATCCCTAATTCTTTAAATCCTAACCACAATCCCTGATCTTGAACCCTAAATCCTAAACCCTAAATCTATTAATTTAATATTGAGGCACTAATGAAAGCACGATTAAATGGTAGACGACTACTAAAATTGATTAATTATTGTTGTATTCATATAAGAATAGTACACCAATCAACTACATGGATGCCACAATATATTTATTTATTTATTTATTCATATACGTATATAGCTCGAGAAAGTCTCACATGGTTGAGTCCAAATTTCAATGGCTTGTTTGCTTGGTCGCTGATTAATTAGCAAGGTTAGCAAACTTGAACATGGTTGGATTCACAACACTGTACCCTCCGTCGACCAGGAGATTGAGTCCACTCACGTAATTCGCTTCGTCACTAGCCAGGTAGAGTGCGGCCTTGGCTACACATTCTGGCTTCAGGATTTCACCCTTTAGATTTCCCATATTGCTCAGTTTCAGTTCCACGACCGATCTTTGTTCTGCAGTCATACCAGGAAAGCTGGTTACGACGCCATAAGGCGAGACACAGTTGACTCTTATGCCGTGTTGCCCCAAATCAGGAGTCAGGTTCTTAGCTAGTCCCAAAATTCCATACTTGATTGCTGCATAACTGTGAAATGCAAGCCCTGCAATCGAAGTGCAAGCACTGGCTGTGAAGAGAATGCAGCCTTTACGTTGGGGTATCATTACCCTTGCTGCATGCTTGGCTCCAAGGAAAGCACCGATCAAGTTGACTTCGAACATCTTTTCCAGGTCTGATTTTTTAGCATCCAAAATCCCTCCGATCGTTGGCCGGTCCATGATGCCTGCATTGTTGTACATGATGTCCAGTTTTCCATGTTTCGAGACGGTGGTGTCGATAAGATTGCAGACGTCGTCTTCATTCGATACATCACAATGGATGAAGCAAACATTTTCGCCAAGCTTGTCAGCTATGGCTTGGCCTTGGATGTCTTGGATATCAGCAATGACCACCTTGGCTCCATTTTCATGGAAAACATGCACAGCACTTGCTCCAATCCCACTTGCGCCACCAGTTATAATTGCAACCTTGTCTTCAAGCCTGAAATTTTAAGAGTATGCAAGTGTACGTGCAAATTCAAAATATGATTATCTTTGGAAACTGGGATAAAATGAAGGTTAAAAACCCAGAAGAGAGCCAATCTGTTACCTCTTCTGAGACATTGCAATGCTTAGTTTCACACGCCTGTGAAAATTTAGGATTTAGCAGGAAGAGGAAGAAACTTGAGGATTGGCTAGCCCTTTGCGTATTTTCTGTGTAGCATCCAAGCATTTATGTATGTGCATATATATACATTGAGTGAGAGTTAAATTAATGGGAGATCATCAATATTTCAACCAAACCATTTTATAGGTTCATTTGCTGTCGGTCAATGGAAAAAATTGTTTTTAAATTTTGAAGAACAGAAGTAAACAAAATTAATACTTGTTACAAGGTTTGGGTAAAAAATTAAGACATCAACTACGAAACATGTCATGTTATATAAAAATGTTTAAACTTACGGAAAGAAGTTATTTTAGCCGACACTTACCGATCAATCTTATGACTTTACCAAAATCAAGTATGGTCATCAATTTTTGCTATTTAAAAGATCTAAGTTACACGATTAAATTGCATGAACCATTTTACTTCAGTGTTTAAGGAAATAATTATTATTCCTAAAGGTAACAAATTTGAACCATCTTACCTCGGATGTTGTTCTCAACAAATTTCAAAAATAGCTTCTTGAGTTAGAGTACAAATTTTGTACATTGAATTGATCTTTAGAGTTTTTTTTATTACATAGAGAATATTTATTTTTAAAAAATAAATATTAAAATTTAAATCTATAATACGATGATATAAATATTTTTAATCAATGTTATCTTAAATATGGAAGCAACATGAGTACTTGTTTACAACCCATCTTGTAGTTTTACAACTTCAATAATATTTCAACTGGTAATCTTATAAGTTAGTGGTTTTTTTATTTAATTGTATTTAAAATGTTTTTTTTAAATAAAACAAAAAAAAAACAATATTTTACTAATAAAATATTAAATCAAATAAAAAACTGATGCAACATCTTCACGTTTGATAACAGAGTAGGAAAGGAAAAACAACCGTAGAAGTTACCAGCAATGCCAGTTTGTACGTCTTTTATTTATTTAATACAAAAATAAGATATCGTATTTATTTTTTTCTTACGAACAATGCAACTTTTTTAAGTATTTTATTTTTTAATAAAAAAATCAGCTGTCGTATTTATTTATTTATTTTTACAGAAAATATAGTATTTCGATAATTAATTAAGATATTAAATTTATTGATTGATTAATTTCGATCGAATTTTATAAAGATTAAATATGAGAATGATTCTTTTAATTTATTTTTTTTATTGACAACGTTCAGATTTAAAAAATGTATTTTTTAATTAAAAACTATTTTAAAATAAAGAATATAAAAATAAGATATTTACGATGATAGCTTTTTTTTTGACAAATACCATTGAATTTTTATTAAATCCATAGAAAACTTATAATTACATCGCAATCAATCAAGAAGCAAAATAATTGGATTAAACAATCCAAAGATTTTGACAACTCAAAACAAAGAAAAATAAAAATTTCTATGGAAATAAACATACCAATAAAATTCAGAAGCTTCCTGAATCTCTTTGTCTTTGTCCAAACGAGACGCATAACAAAAAAAGAGGTGGCAAAAAATATCGCTACCCAGGACTGATTTCATCGGCAAACAACCATCAACCGAGTGGGGATAGATCTTTTCAAGTGACCACCGATAAAACAAAAATTAGAAACTAACATCGATTAAATCTCTGTGCGAACAACAATCGATCGCCAGAGTATGCTGAAACATGCGACAAAAACAAATGAATCAAATCACAAAACGAAAACATGTTAGAAAGACAAAATAAAAGCGTGTCACAAGGACAAATAAAACGTGCTATAGAAGCAGAGATTCTTATTAAAATTAAAAATAAAAACAAAGAAAATAATAGATTCGGTGGTCGACAACCAATACTAAATTAATTACCGACCACCGATCGGATTGATCAAAGTAGAAGACGGTTATAAATTATTTTGAGAGAAAAAAAGCGGCTAGGGTTTTACAGGCTATTTTTAAAACTAGCTTTTCTTTTTCTTTATTTTTAGTTTAATATATTTAGCACATTTTATCAATACTATATTTTAGGGTTAAATGCACATTTTACCACTAACATACTATAAATTTTGTTCTCTACCATTAAATAAAATTAGCCAATGATATTGTGCCACGTAATCTTCTCTTTGATTAAGTCAACCCTCATAGTTTGTTTTAAAGGTTAAATTTCATGTCAAGTATGTCAATTTTTTTTCAATTTAGTCACTAAAAATTATTTTTACCTAAAATTGTTCATTATTTATCTCTAAATTTTATAATTTAGTCCAATATTTAATAATAATAATAATAATATTTTATTTATATAATAATAATTAATAAAAATAAATTAAATATTGTTTTAGATAAATGCTAAAAGTTGAAAATTATATTTAATTTATTTAATATTAGAAATATTAAGATTTAATTAAAATATTAGTATTAATAATGACAAATATTGAACTAGATTATAAAACTTGGAAACAAAAAGGGTTAATTTTAGGTAAAAAGACTTTTCAGGGACTAAATTGAAAAAAAAACTATCAGCTTGGCATGACATTTAACCTTAAAAAATCAAAAGGGTTGACTTAACTAAAGAGGAGATGACATGGTGCGATGTCATTTACTACATTTATCATTATTAATAATAATATTTTATCTAAATATTAATTATTAATATAAATAAATTAAATCTTTTTTAGATAAATGATTAAATAGTTGAGAAATTGTATTTAATATTAAAATATTATTATTAATAATGACAAATATTGGACTAAAATATAAAACCTAGAAACATAGGTTAATTTTTGATAAAAATATATTTTTTAAGGATTAAATTGGAATAAAAAACTTTACATGACATTTACCCTTTAAATAAAATCAAAAGGGTTGACTTAATCAAAGAGATGACATGGTACCTCTAAAACCCTAAATTAAAATCTTAAAGTCCTAAATCAATACAATAAGACACCAAGTCAGATGGTTAAATTGACAAGAAATGTAAGAGACACAGGACAAGGAGGTGCAGATCCTTAAAATTCTTGCAACAAATGCTGCACTAATCAACATACTTGTTCAACTTACCTATAGGGTACTCATTTTTTTTATTCACTAGCACCGGCATACTATTCCATAGCTGACTTTCATAAACTACGTAATTTAATGACTTTCATGATGGTGAGAGATAAATAAATAGGTTAAGTTATGAATCAATTATTTATTGATTTAATTTTATGGTTTTTATTTATTTTTATATCGTATTTTGATTTTGAAACATTATGACGGTAATAATCACGGTTAAACTTCAAATGAGCGAGAACAAGACGTGGTAAAAGGAGTGTGATATGGAACATAAATAGTGTGTAACGTTATATAGGACATAAGTTATATCGAATTGACGAGCATGTGAATTTGGTAATAAATAATAAGGTTTATCGTATCTGGGTTTTGTTAAATTAAGCAAATGCAAGGTTTGATAAGATGGCAATGATATAGATTCTGCTAGAATGATAAGATTATAAAAAAAGGGCATATATATCAAGAAGCATGGAGAACCTAGATCTGATGGCACTAGTAAATTTGACAACAACTTCCACACAGATGGTACAAGAATACATCAGCATCTGAAATCCTCAAAGGACATACTTTTATCACTACGTCCCTCATGATGCTTGAGAATGTCACAGCATTCAGAAATGTCTCCACCATGTAGCAACAAGAACTTGATTCTGGTTGGGAACCTTTCAGGTGGAATATATGATCGAACATTATAAAATAGGATAACTCAACTAAAATAATTCAATTTTTTTTTGACTCGACTCGTTTCATCTACTATTTTTTCTATATTTTTCTTGTTCCTCGATGGTCCGAGCTTATTCTGCTGGCACCAGATTTTGCCATAACAAAATCGCTGGCACCAGATTTTGTAATTTCTTGAAACACACAAATGAGAAAATGAGAAAAACAAAGGAAGATGTAACAGGCTGGGATTAAAAATAGAGCCGTTGGAGTGGTTATGAGTTTGTTTCAATTTCTGTCCTTTACTGCTTATGGCCCATCTTAGCTGGCAAGGAAACGATGCCGTTTAGCTATTGAGAGGGTTATTTGTTTAGTAACCTTTTCTGGACACTTATCTTTTTGCTGAATGAATGTTTTGAGTGTTTCCTCTGTGAGCAGAGAACACATTTTATGAGTCTCCCTCTTCTCTTAATTCTATTTCTGTTTTCTTGTTTTCTGGATTTATAGTTCGAATCCTTACAGAAGAAGATGTGAGCAATGTCGAGGCCTTGGCTTCTTGTTTTTCTAGTGTTCGTAATAGTTTTCAATTCTCAGTTCGAATAGAAGCAACGATTTGGTGAAGAAATTGAGCCAACTCCCATTGTTTCTCTTCAAGATCGTTACGTTTCGAAACGCCAAGATTCCGTTAAAGAAAAGGTTAGCATTCCCAAATCTTCTTCCTTTCTTGATGCATTTTTTCCTTTTTTAGATGAATTATATTCCCAATTGCCGTTAATTTGCTTTGTTATTCATTTTTTTTTGTGTGTTGCAAATAGTATAATGATTAGAAAGTGAATTGAATTTTGTTTCCCTTTCTTTTTGTCTTTTAATTCTGGTAACTAATGGACTTAAACAGAAGTTATCTTTTTGTCAAAAATGTTTTTAGCTAGAATTATATGCATCTGAGTCTCTGTGTCTGGTTATGTGGAATGAAGTAAGTCTAACCTTATCATCTGTAGTTGTTAGCTAGATGGGAAAAAAATCAATCACATATTTTAGCCATGCTACTGGGTCTCCCTTTCCACAATATGAAGGGAAATTATGCTATGCATTTCAGGGAACAAAGTTGTTGTTGGGTCGCCCCATGATGTAGATTTTGGTCGTACATGTGTTGGCATTTTGTTGTTGCTATTTTTTGTGAATGCATTTAACCTATCGACCCTTCCTGTGTTTGGGACAGAATATTAATTCGAGTGATCAGGGTAGCAATTGCTACTTCATGCTTGTTGGAAAATAAAGTCTGCAAAACGGGGCGTTAGCACTGACAGGAAATAAATAACCAAGATAAATAAATTGACCGTGTCGTGGTATGGAGGCCACAGTCTTAGAAACAAATCGCCCCGATGTGTGTACTCGCTACGTTAGGCGGTTGTTCCCCGAAGGTTAGCACGGTCCTCCAAACATTGTACACCCAAAGTTTGGAGTGAACTTAGGAGGAAATGCTCGACAGAAAGGAAAGTCAACAAAGGCAACGTGTTACCCCGAGCCGGACGGACGGCGGCGGCGGTGCGCGAGGGGCTCCCTTGTTCTCTATCACTCAACAAGAAAGTGGAGGGATGCCTTAATAAATACTCTTTTCCAAAGGTATTTGTTATCTATGTGGGATTCAAGCATTACCTTATTTCCCGCAATGCTCAGCCTTAAGTTCCTCCAACATGCCTTCATCATGTCTATTATTTGATTAATTTAGTTGCTTGAATCTCCTTCGACTTTTAGCTTCGATGCCAAGTTGTTGCGAGCCTTAGATTGGGATCTAATCTAATAACAAGATGAGTTTTGGTTTAACATGAGAACCTACGGTGGGAGGATTGAAAAAAATAGTGGAGCTCTTCTAAGGGAGTTACAAACCTTGGAGCTGAAGAGAGAGAGAGAGAGATGCTTATCTCAAATTGCATAATTTTGTGCATGCTCTTTCATTGCATTGTGTTGTTTAAATAACAAGGTTAAGCTGGCTAAATTAAGGTAGTACATAATAATAAGGATTCTAATCCCTCAATTATTGGGTTTGATTAAAAGACATGAATAAGACTAGAATTTTGTAGCATCGTTAACTAATATATTTTTTATTGCTGCATTATTTTGTGGGCTCTTGATTGGAACTTTGATCCTTGCAGTCTTCCATAATAGCTACCAAAAAAACATCCATAGCATTTACCAGAAAGAAGTGTTTTAAGTTTTATACATGTTCACCATCTCACTCCATTGGTCACTTTGTTGAGAGGCAGCATGTCAATTTGATTGTTCCCATTCACAAATGTCATACATGATATCAAAAATGAACTTAGGTCAGATTTATTTATTCAATCTAGTGATATTTTTGAATTACTATTTATTTTGGAAGGTACTTATATGTTTATCTAATGGGAAGTTTGTTGTCCTAAACTCCCATCTACTATGATTTTTATGGTATCTTTAAAATAAATTCATTTACAAGTACCTTAATACATGCTAGATGTTAATAAATTTCCTTGTAGTCCAAACTACCTAGAGCCTAGAGGACTTCAAGTGTAATGAAAATTTCCATTGTGTTTGGATGGCATAAATCATCCTAAACTCTTAAGTATTTAAGTGTCTGACTAGAATCATTGGTCAACCTCATTGTAGATCATACTTTCTGAGGAAAGAAATATTCAGAAATTGAATGAGCAACTGAGGAGCCTTCAAGAGCAGCTACCACAGTGTAAGGCTGAAAATGAGGTAATCTCTCTGTGTTTTCTTTGACTGAGCATTTTACTGAACTTGAGCAACAACCAATTGTTGGATCACATGCCAATACATCAATATTGTGCAGTATGTGCAAGTAGATAGTCCTTGTGTCTTTCTTCCCCTGTTTTGTAGCTTCACAATGATTGTTTCAGTTGATTGGAACATATTATGTGAAACATCGAATATCTAAAGAAGTACTCAAGTATTTATTCATGGTGAATTCGACACCCATCGAAAATTGGCCCCACTGTCGGGGAGCGGTGTCCAAAAGGTTTAGTATATTTAAGTTTATGTCTTTTTATTTTTATTTTTCATTTTTATTCTCTGATCTTCTAATTTAGATACAAATTTATAGTTTGACCCTGAGATCGAACGAACAATACGAAGACTAAAGAGAGAATGTTGAGTTGATCGATCTTGAAGCTAAGAGGGGTGTGAATTGGCAATTAAAAGATTGATTGGGAAATTTTCGGTAAAAATGAAAAATTTGATGACAAACGATTTATAGTGGTTCAAGCTTCGAAACAAGCTCTACATCCACTACCTTAGCTCCCACTAAGGATTTTGAAACCAATTCACTATTGAATTCGACCTTTTTCTCGGTTCAAGGGATAACCGTTACAAACAAATCAATTTTCTACCCAAAATTTATTTGGACCTCACAAAGTGTTACAAGAGATTAGAGTGGGCTAAAAGGAATTCTCTCACAAGAAATAAATGCCCCAAATACAAACAAACTCTCCCCAAACTCAGATTACAAATTATCAAAGTGAAATTACAAGAGTTGGGAGCAAAGATATGCAATTAGGTGCTTTGAGTTGGATTTTTGTGCTTGGATGATGCTTGAGGTTCAATAGTTATTAATGCTGCTTGAACATCTTTATTTTATATGTCCTCATTGATTTCTAACCGTTGTGGTTGTTGGGAAATGAAATAAAGACGTTGAGACTTCATCTTCCCGTCATAAATGCTCTTCTGCAGGCACAGGTATCGATACTCGAGGAACCTGTTTTGGAACAACCTATAAAAAGAAAAAGCCGTTGTGCATTTAATAGGGAGGGTATCGAAACAGGTATCGATGCCATTACTAAACTGTAATGGTGGGTACCGAACCATATTTCGAAACATCTCAACCATCATTTAAAGTTTTAACTGCCACCAACGGTCAACTCATTAAATGCTAAAATAGCCGTTGGGAGTTAAAGGGTGTATCGATACCAGTATCGATACCTTGAGTCCTATTTTAAAAGATTTTTAAAAACAAATAAAAATACTCGAAGTGGTTCGATACTAGGTTCGAAACATGCGTTTCTAGTGGCATAATGGTATCGAACCATGTTTCGATACTCGTTCTTAGTTTCAAGAACAAGGCTTTAAAATGCAGTAGGGTATCGATACCGGTTGAAATGGTATCGATACTCTCGTATCAAAACACTTAGAAATTTTATTTCAAAGTTCTTGGTTTGACTTGAAATCAAAAATTTGACTTAAGGACTTAAAAATTTATTACAAAATAGTCCTTATTCATAATTGTTATATCAAAATCAATTTTGGTTTTACAATCTCACCCTTTTTGATATAACAAAACCATTATAAATTTTTAAGTTTTAAAAGCACATTTTTAGGTTCCAAGACTTTGAAATAAATTTTAAAAGGACTCCCCCTTAATAGGTGCATAACTTTAAATTCTACAAATATTTATCCCCTTTTTGTTAGATCAAAATCAATATGAGGCATAAAGCATAACAAGCATAGCATATAATTATAATCCATAGCATAAATATTTAAAATCCAACAAAATATTCCAAAGCATAAAGAAATAACATAGATGCATAAGTCTATATGAAATGAGAATGCAACAAGAACTTAAAGAAAAAAAACATAACTAGTCCTAAAGCCAAAGCAAAGCAAAGGTAAAAACGCTAAGGATCACTCATCGCCCATATCCGCATCATCATCACCATCCTCACCTTCATCACCCTTATCGTCATCTTCATCCTCAACATCATCTCTATCTTTGTTGGAAGTGGTTTGCATGTAACGGAGAGCTTCAATGGAGATCCTCATGGAAGTGCTTTGATTCTCCAATCCCGTCAATCTCGTATCCAAAGCATCAAAGCGAGAATTGAAATGAGTGGACAAAGAATCAAACCTTCCATCTAGAGAGTCGAACCGAGCATCCATACTAGCAAAGCGAGCATCCAAACTATCAAACCGTGTGGTGAGAAAGTCCATAAGCTCGGCGTTTGGTCCAAGTTGTCGAAGAGGCTCCGAATCAACAACGGGAGGAGGAGGAGGAGGACCGCGAACCCATTCACCATTGGAAGCATATTGAAAATGGGAACGGTTGAGAGAAGTTTCACCTATGGGTTCCTTTACCGATTCCACCTTGTCATAAGAGCAATCAATTCCCAAATGCAAGAACATAGAACTGAGAATGCAAGCATAGGGAAAAGACTTGACAAGAGGAGTGGCACGATTAGAGATATGCCACACAATGTCGGAGAAAACAATCTAAGCAAGATTTGGTCGACGAGCTTCACGGAAACACTTCAACCAAAAACTATCAACTTGACGAATCCGGGAGTACTTACCGTTTGATGGACGAATCCACCAAGATATAATGAGGTGCAAGAACCGGTCATGAACGTCAAGCGAGATAACCGACCCGGTAAAGTACTCGAGAGAGTCTTCGTCGTCAAGGCCAACATCCTCAAGACCAAAAGCATCAACAAAGGTGCCGACATCAACTCGGAAAGTACGACCCATAAGGTAAGATTCAATCGCCACAACTTTGCTCTTATCCTTAGATAGAATGCACTTAGCATTAGCATAAAAGAGAAGGACAAGAGTCGGAAAGAACTTGCCGGAATGGGTGAGAAAAGGCAAAAACTTCCATTCGTTGATTTGATCATAATAACGAAAGGGGAACTTGTAGGATGTCATGAAGTCAACATCCACACATCGCTCCTTTTTAAGCGAGTAGTCTCGAAAGTTGTTAAATTTATCAACTCTCCCCGGACCATCCAAGCAATGATCAAAAACCACAGGCAAATTTACACGAGGAGCACGAGTAGTAGATGAACTCACGGCCTCGGTACGAGCACGTTTCTTTGGAGCCATGATCTAGAGATTTTAAAAGAATTGGATTAGTTATATTGAAAAATATGTATGCTCTATCAACCTAATTCAATCCTATTAATCTATAATTCAAGGTATTTGAGAATTTAAAAAAAATTCTTGAAAAACCAGTGAAAACTAATACGAAAAAATTAATTTATATTCGAATGAAAAAATTTTTGATTTTGAAAATTTTTCGTAGGATTATGAAAACCCATACAATAAGCATTCAAAATATGTTCAAAATCTAAATTTTAACATGCTAAAAATCAACGAAAATAAGGTTTTTCGAAAATTACCTTGATTATGGATTAGGAAGAATTTGTAGATTTTGGAGCACCAAAAGTTGATATGATCTTGGCTTTGATGTATAGAGTGAAATCCCCAAAGAGAAACGTTGAAATTGTGGTGAAAAACGATGGATTTGATGGGTTTTTAAAGGAGTGGCCGACTAGGGTTTGAGAGAGGGGTTTTTGGAAAGTTTTAATTTGAGTAAGATTAGGTTTTTGTGTCTTTTAAAGCAAACTTCAGCCGCGTGTATCAGAACAGGTATCGAAACAGCCTGTTTCGATGTTAGTACCGATACCCTGGTATCGATACCAGTTTTTCCCAGAACTTACCCAGATGAACACGATGAACAGGTATCGAAACAGGTGTTAGCTGTATCGATACCCCTTAGCGAGCTTTGCATTTTAGGCTTCTAAAGTACTAGAAATGAGTCTCTAAAGCCCCTATAAGCATGCAAATGATGTTGTGACAAGATTATAGTGCAAAAACAAGTTCATACTCCCCCTAGCAACATGTATAGAAGCAACAAGATACAAAAACAACATAAGCATGATTTCAATCAAGATTCAAGTAAAAAGCATAAAAACAACACTTAAGAGGTCAAGATAGGCTAGTTAGACCTAACTCTCTCCTAAGGGTCCAAAAACGCCCCTTATCCAAAGGTTTGGTAAAAATGTCCGCTAATTGGTTCAAGGTGTCAACAAACTCTAAAACAACATCATTTTTAGACACATGATCTCTAATAAAGTGGTGTCTAATTTCTATGTGTTTGGTTCTAGAGTGTTGAATGTGGTTCTTGGTAAGACATATGGCACTAGTATTATCACACTTAAGAGGTATGGTTTCTACCTTAATGCCATAATCTAAGAGTTGTTGCTTCATCCATAAAACTTGAGCACAATAATTCCCTAAGGATATGTATTCCGCTTCGGTGGTAGATAGGGCTACACTATTTTGTTTCTTAGAGAACCAAGATATGAGCATACTACCTAGGAATTGACATGTTCCGGAAGTACTTTTCCTATCTATCTTACAACCTCCATAATCCACATCCGAATAAGCATGCAAATCAAAGGATGAGACTTTAGGATATCAAAGACCTAAACAATGTGTGTCTCTAAGGTACCTAAAAATTCTCTTAATGGCTACTAAGTGTGATTCTCTAGGACTAGCTTGAAACCTAGCACACAAGCAAACACTAAACATGATATCGGGTCTACTTGCGGTAAGGTAAAGCAAAGAACCTATCATGGATCTATACAATTTAGAATCAACACACTTACCTCCTTCATCCTTGTCAAGCTTAGTAGATGAGCTCATAGGAGTGGCTTGAGGTTTCACATTCTCCAAGCCAAACTTCTTGAGCATATCCTTGATGTATTTTGCTTGATTGATGAAGGTGTCATCCTTCCTTTGCTTAATTTGGAGTCCCAAAAAGAATGAGAGCTCCCCCATCATGCTCATCTCGAATTCACCTTGCATTAGCTTAGAAAATTCTTGACAATAACATTCATTAGTAGATCCAAAAATTATATCATCAACATAAATTTGAACTACTAAGATGTCATTTTTAAACCTTTTTATAAAAAGTGTAGTATTCACCTTCCCTTTTTCAATTAAAAAATTTGAAAGTCTTTCATACCAAGCTCTAGGAGCTTGTTTCAAACCATATAAAGCTTTTGTTAATTTAAATACATGGTTTGAAAATTTTGGATCTTCAAAACTTGGTGGTTGTTCAACATACACTTTTTCATTTATAAAACCATTTAAGAAAGCACTTTTGACATCCATTTGAAAAAGCGTAAAATCATGATAACATGCAAATGCAAGTAGCATCCTAATGGCTTCCATTCTAGCTACGGGTGCATAGGTTTCATCAAAATCTATTCCCTCTTCTTGAGTGTAACCTTGAGGAACTAATCTAACTTTATTTCTCACAATATTATCACTCTCATCTAGTTTGTTTCTAAAGACCCATTTAGTTTCTATAGTAGATTTATTACTAGGCCTATCAACTAATGTCCATACATTACTTCTCTCAAATTGATTTAACTCTTCTTGCATAGCCAATATCCAATAATCATCACCTAAGGCTTCTTTGATATTTTTAGGCTCTATGCATAAGATAAAAGCAATATGGTTCATTAATCTAAGAGAAGAACGAGTAGTTACCCCTTTGGATGGATCACCCAAGATTTCACCACTTTTGACATAGTTGAACTCCCTTGGGTAGCTCACTTCCCTTTCTTCAATCTTTACATCTCCTAAAGCTTCTATTGGAGGATCTTGTGTTTCCTCATTGGTTGGAACTTCATCCACCTTTGATACTTGTCTATCATCAATGGTTTCAATGATTCCTAGATCATCATCATCACAAGATTCCTTCCTAGGAAGGAGGTTATCATCGAAAACCACATGTATTGACTCTTCTACAACTAAGGTTCTTTTGTTGAAAATTCTATAAGCCTTTGAATTTAAAAAATATCCAAGAAAAATAGCTTCATCACTTTTTGCATCAAATTTACTTAAATTGTCTTTTCCATTATTCAAAACAAAACACTTGCACCCAAAAGGGTGAAAATAGCTAATGTTAGGCTTTTTGGTTTTAAAATCTCATAAGGAGTTTTCTTTAAAATTGGCCTAATCATTAATCGATTTATAATATAACATGAAGTGTTTGTGGCTTCCGCCCAAAAATATTTAGGTAAATTATTTTCACAAAGCATGGTCCTAGCCATTTCTTTTAAAGTTCTATTTTTCCTCTCAACTACCCCATTTTGTTGAGGAGTGCGAGGAGCCGAAAAATTATGGCTAATCCCATTTTCATTACAAAAATTCTCAAAACCTAAATTTTGAAATTCGGTTTCATGATCACTTCTAATATGAGAAATTCTTTAATCAAGATTATTTTGAGAAATATTTGAAAATGTGATGAATTTTTCTAAGGCTTCATATTTTGTACTTAAAAATAGAACCCAAGTGTATCTAGAATAATCATCAACAATAACAAATGCATATGATTTTCCATCCAAGCTAGTAGTCCTAATAGGTCCAAAGAGATCCATATGGATCAATTGTAATACTCTACTAGTTGAAACATCATTAATGGACATATAGATATTTCCTATGCGATGACCTATGAGCATTGTTCTATTTGATTCTATGTCTAGTATTTTGCAACCATGCTTATCAAAAGAGACATAGAAACCCTTATCACACAATTGACTAATGCTCAATAAATTATGTTTAAGACCATTAACAAGCAAGACATTTTCAATTAAAATAGAGGAGTGATTACCAATAGAGCCAATACCCTCAATTTGGCCTTTGGAGTTGTCACCAAATGTCACTACTCCACCCTTTTTGAGTTCTAACTCCTTAAATCGTCTCTTGTCTCCGGTCATATGCTTTGAGCATCCACTATTAAGGTACCACATGTTTTGACTTGAAGCCTTGGCCTTGAAGCAATGCTCAACCTACAAACAAAGATTTAGTTTTTGACTTTTGGTACCCAAATCATTTTGGGTCCATGAGAGTTAGTTCCCCAAAGCTTGGTTCCCTTAGGAATCCAAGATGCAATGGCATTAATATTATTAGAAATAATGAGTTCCTTAAGAACCCACACACTCCTAATTTTTCTATATCTAGCATGCCTTTGAAAACTTCTTTGTTTGTGGCCATAAAAATTCTTTTTCACATGGTTGGGTTTTGAAGAGCTTCCTTTTTCAAAAGTAGAACTACCAACCACTTTGATTTGTTCTTTAAGCTCATTCACCACTTTGTGGTGATTCTCACTCAAGCTAGAGATAAGGTTGTTTAAATCCACATTTTCATTTTGAAAAAACTTTAAATCATCATTTAAAGTAACAACCTTTTCTTCCAAGTCCAAAATCGTTTTTGTCAAAGAATCATTTTTCGTTTCTAAATAGGAAATAGTTTTCTTGCTTTTCAAAATTGATTCTTTGAATTTTAAAACCAACTCATCATAAACATCTTGCAATTCATCATATGTAAGATCATTGCAAGAGGAATCAAGGGTTACCTTAGGCTCATCAAGAGCCATGAGACAAAGGTTGGCTACTTCATTGTCTTCATCGGATGATGACTCCTCATCACTCCATGTGGCAACATGAGCCTTTTGTTTCTTCTTCTTGTCAAAACCCTTCCTTTTGTATTGTGGGCAATCGGTCCTAATGTGACCGGGCTTCTTGCATTCGTAACAAATAATTTGATCTTTCTCATCTTCTTTGCCCTTTGACTTAAAATCCTTCTTCCTTTGGAATCTCTTATTCCTATTTGCCCTCATGAGTCTAGTGAATCTTTTGGCTACCATAGCCAATTCTTCTAACTCTTCTTCTTCACTAGAATCTACTTCTTCTTGTGATATTGAGGCTTTGAGAGCAATCCCTTGCTTCTTCTTCTCAACCTTTCTCTTTTCAATCTTCACCTCTTCCTTCTTCTTTTCTTCTTCTCTTCCTTTCCTTATGATCTCATGGGTGAGAAGAGATCTCACAAGAGCATCAAGCTTTAGAGTCTTCAAATCTTTGGCTTCAATGATAGCCGTTTTCTTGCTATCCCAAGACTCGGAAAGAGAGTAGATGAGCTTTCGAACGAGTTTCTCTTCCGGAATGATCTCACCAAAACCCTTGAGACCATTAACGATCACCGAGAATCTATCGAACATCTTGGTGATGTCTTCATCCGGCTCCATCTTGAAATTCTCATAGTTGAGATTTAGAAGACCTATCTTTGTCTCCTTGACATCATTTGTGCCCTCATAAGTTGTCTCCAAGGAGTCTCATACTTCTTTGGCACTTGTGCAAGATGACATCTTTGAGTAGATGTCGGGACCAAGTGCACAAAAAAGAATGTGAAGAGTTTTGTCGTTTGTGGACATCCTTCTTCTTTCTTCATCGGTCATCTCATTTCTCTTCTTAGGCATTTGCCGATCTCCTTCTTGCTTCATAGGAATTGAGGGACCATTTTCAATTATATCCCAAAGGACATAATCATTAGAATTGATGAATAACCTCATCCTATTCTTCTAATAGGGGTAGTTGTCCCCATTGAAGATGGGTGGCTTGGTGATAGAATGTGACTCGTTCCATGAACCGGAGGTGGAGGCCATTTGATATTTCTTGTAGATGTGATCAACACGCCTTGGATCTTCTTTGGTAGATGTGAATCTCTTCAAAGATTAGGCTCTGATACCAATTGTTGAGTTGATCGATCTTGAAGTATGGCCAAGAGGGGGGTGAATTGGCAATTAAAAGATTGATTGGGAAATTTTCGGTAAAAATGAAAAATTTGATGACAAACGATTTATAGTGGTTCAAGCTTCGAAACAAGCTCTACACCCACTACCTTAGCTCTCACTAAGGATTTTGAAACCAATTCACTATTGAATTCGACCTTTTTCTCGGTTCAAGAGATAACCGTTATAAACAAATCAATTTTCTACCCAAAATTGATTTCGACCTCACAAAGTATTACAAGAGATTAGAGTGGGCTAAAAGGAATTCTCTCACAAGAAATAAATGCCCCAAATACAAACAAACTCTCCCCAAACTCAGATTACAAATTATCAAAGTGAAATTACAAGAGTTGGGAGCAAGGATATGCAATTAGGTGCTTTGAGTTGGATTTTTATGCTTGGATGATGCTTGAGGTTCAATAGTTATTAATGCTGCTTGAACATCTTCATTTTATATATCCTCATTGATTTCTAACCGTTGTGGTTGTTGGGAAATGAAATAAAGACGTTGAGACTTCATCTTCCCGTCATAAATGCTCTTCTACAAGCACAGGTATCGATACTCGGGGAACCTGTTTCGGAACAACCTATAAAACGAAAGAGCCGTTATGCATTTAATAGGGAGGGTATCGAAACAGGTATCGATGCCATTACTAAACTGTAATGGTGGGTATCAAACCATGTTTCGAAACATCTCAACCATCATTTAAAGTTTTAACTGCCACCAACGGTCAACTCATTAAATGCTAAAACAGCCGTTGGGAATTAAAGGGTGTATCGATACCAGTATTGATACCTTGAGTCCTATTTTAAAAGATTTTTAAAAACTAATAAAAATACTCGAAGTGGTTCGATACTAGGTTCGAAACATGCGTTTCCAGTGGCATAATGGTATCGAACCATGTTTCGATACTCGTATAAAAACACTTAGAAATTTTATTTCAAAGTTCTTGGTTTGACTTGAAATCAAAAATTTGACTTAAGGACTTAAAAATTTATTACAAAATAGTCCTTATTCATAATTGTTATATCAAAATCAATTTTGGTTTTTCCAGAGAAGCATAGAAGGGCGAACAATCACACCATGCGAATGTTCCTTGTGAACCAACCTTGCGAACATGGCTGAACTAACTCTTCGCCAGCTAACAACCCCAGAAATTGCCATGCAACCCCTTTAATTATCAAGACTTTGAGGTACTTTGAATTAGTATATGGGATAATTCATTTACTTCCAACTTGAATTTTCCTATGTGGTGTGCTCGAGCATGAAGTCTTTTAATGTCACAATCGACAAGATAAAGCTGCGAACCTTCACCTTTTTACTTGCAAACGTTGCGGAAGATTGATTCTACTATATATCTATGACTCAGTGAAAACATAGACAGACATGGCCAAACTTTTTCTTGAAAAGTACTTCTCAATATCTAGAGCCATCTAGATTTGCAAAGAAATTTTTGGAATTCAACAAAGAGATCATGAGACAGTGTATGCATACTAAAACGGTTCAAACAACTTTACATGAGCTGTCCACAATATGGAATATCTGAACAACCACCCATACAATGCTTTTATGAGGGCTTGTTACCTGTGGAACCAAGGATTTTCAACATCATGATCGCGAACTCTCAACAATTTGACCTACAAAAAGACATCGTCTTTCAACGAGTGAATGGGGTAAATATCTATTCCCTTGAAGATAAATTTTTGAATTTAACCTCTTTTGTTGAAAGATTGGCAGAAGGCATACATCACTATTGACGGGCCATAAGACCAAAGGAAGTACAATCCATAGTCTAACACATACAACCCAAGCTAGAAGGACCGTCCCAATTTGTGTTATGGGCAAGGATATCCACAAGAATCATTTTGAAACCTCAATTGACCGTATCTGCGAAGCTTACCTTAGAGGACATTGTATACAAACTCGAACAACTTAGAACAGTTCTCACAAGAGACGAGGTTCAATGTTCAAAGTCACGAAACTCAGGTAAGTTAAATCCTCTTGTCTCTTAGTCAAGTCGAACCGTGAGATAAGTTGTCTTCGCAAACCATTGTTAATCTGATACAACATGTAAATATTATTACTTTAAGAAGTGGCAAGAAATTGTAGTAGCGAATGATTAAGGAACACGTGAAGGAAAATAAGCCTTATTAGATGAGGAGGATGTAGACAATCACTAGGATAGTGTGAAGTGTCACGGATCACACCCTAAGGCCTGAGACTAGCACACACACTGCTACAGAAGCCCTTCATAGTATTCTGGGAATTTCAGGACCTATTGGAGCCCAGGATCGATCCAACACCAATAGGAGCCTAAGTCCATGTTTTAGCACCCTTAGGAGCTTATGACCGAATTGGCCTAACACTTAGGGTTAGAAAGTCATCCAAATCAGATTTAACAAGTTATTTTTCTTAATCTGTTCTTTATCCTTGTATCTTTAAAATGTAGCTTAGGATAAACAATAAAAGATAAGAACAAATTTAGACTCTTGATTTAATTCATTTCTAGCCATTGGATGTAGGGGGTTTCAAGTATAAATAGAGGCATTTTCCCACCTCATGTTTCACAAATTTCTTCTTTGATTAATATACAACATTCATTCAAATCCTCTCTAGTAATTTGTCATTTCTTTTTTTTTTCCAGTTATTTCCTTTGTGCAAGGTTCTTAGCGTCCAAGCTTTGAACGTTTCAGGTTTACTTAGGCGTTTAATTGAGAGAAACACATTAAAGGTTGCACGTCTCGAATAGTTGAGTTCTTCAGATGTGACAAATGATATCAGAACGAGTTTGTTCGAGAGAAATGACATCACAAAGCACCAACGAGGTCCAAGCAACTGACTGAGAGACTCGTGCAAGAGCTATCAGGAAGAAACGCGAGAGTTCAAGGGACATCATTACTATCTTGGATAAGAGGGTCGTAAGATTGAAGAATGTCGTGAGCAAGGTTCAAGAGACCCAAGAGGAGGCCGATGAGCGCCTCGAGGAGATGTAGTCCCACAAGGACAAAGTCATGGATGAAGTTCAATCCTTCGCAACATCACATACGAGAAACTAAACTAGCAGGACAATTCCCTTCAAGTTTCAATGGAGGCAATGAAGGTGGAATTGATGAGGGAGGTGAGAAAGCTCAGTGTCGAGTTACTCCTCTACAAGATTGTCATGTTGAGTTGCATGGTGGTTGAAACGACTATGCTTAAGCCTAAGTCGATGTCCCAAGTTGAAGAAATTTAAGGGGACGATGTCTACTTAAGAACTGGAGAACTTTATTTGAGGGTTAAAGCAATACTTCTTTCTCATGAGCATCGAAGATGAAGCAATCAAAGTAAACACAAGTACTGTTTATTTAACTGATGTCGCTCTTTTGTGGTGGCAACACTCCAATCGGGACATGAAAAGAATATTAGTTCGAGTTTAAGGAGTACTTCTATCCCAAGAATACTCGAGAGGAAGCTCGAGACAAGCTTTACCAATTGAAGCATGATGACTCAATCTGAGAGTACGTTAAGCAATTCACAGAACTTATGTTGCAGATCAAAGACTTGAGCGAATCAAAAGGCCTCTATACCTTCAAGGTTGGACTTCAGCGATGGACAAGAATGGAGTTGAAGCAAATGTGTGTCCAAGACCTTTTCAAAGCGATGGATGTTACCGACTTGATTGCAGAATTTGAATATAAGAAGATAGAGCCTTCCAAGCCAAAGCTATGTCACAAAGGCAATGGTGGAAGAGACAAAAATAAGTCAACCAAGAATGGGTTCGGAAAGCCATCCAATAAGAGATAAATTTTGTAATCTATGGGACAAGAACGAGTTCAAGTGTTACACTTGTGGAGGCAAACACTTGGCTAGAAATTTCCCACAAAATAAGAAGGTTGTTATTCAAGAGAAGAATGGAGAAAAGGAGGTTGTCAAGCTCAACTCCATTAATAGTTTTATGAATTCTAGAAAGGTTCCAAGAAGAAAGGCTTGATGTTCGTGGATATCACCGTTGCAGGGCAATAGATGAGTGCATATGTGGACACTAGTGCCTCAGAATTGTTTTATGTCAGAACAAATTTTCAAAAGACTCCAATTGTAGGCAAGTTGATTCTGTAATGACTTAGATTTTGGATCCGAGTGTCGGGTTAACCTATGGTGTTGAGCTTCGGTTTTGGGCCCGGGTTTAGGTGGTTGTGGGTCGGTTGTTGGGCCTTTGGCTTGTTTGGGCTTGTGTATTGTTGGGTTAAAAAGGTTTTAATAAGAAGTTTTTGGTTTTTTCCCTTATGGAAGGCAAGAGAAGAGAGAAGAACGGTGTGTGTGCTGTAGAGAGTGTGAGAGAGTGAGGTCATAAGGGAAGCTTTTCTCTTCATCTTCTTCATCTCACCCTAGTAGAAGAGTGAAAAAGGTTTGATCTTTGTGTGATTTTCTAAGAATCACGTTTTGGTGCAAGAGAGAGAGTTGTAAAGGTGTTTGAGATCTATCCAAAGAGGTAAAAACGGTTTGGTTTGGCATGAATGAAGGTTTAGGTGGGAGTTTTAAGTTGATCTCAGGATTGAGTTTTTGAGAGTTAAAGTTGGTTCTTTTTTAAGGCTCTGGAAATCTTCCCGAAGTGTTCTAATCCGTTCTTCATCATCCCTTGTAGAGAAACAAGTGGGGGAATCTTCCAAAAGTTTGGGAAAGGGGAAAGTGATAAGTACTCAACACATTATCACTTTTTACTCTTTTTATGGGTATTAATCACCAAATATACACCCACTCGGACCAATGCATGTGCTTAATGTGATATATTTAGAAGTTAAGCTCATATAGATAATATTTACAGAAAAAGGCATGTTTTACTGCATTTTCATATCTGTGCAGGAGAACCAGTGTCGCGGCAGCGACAAGGCCGAGGTAGGACCTGATGCCGAGGCAGCAGCAAAAAGACAAGAAACAAGATTGTAGGCGATGGAAAGATAAAAATCCAAGGGACGTGTCTGGACTTAAAGCCCATGAATCGGAGCTGGCTAGCATAAGGAAAAGCCCAAGAAAAGACCACGCGAGAAAGTTTGTGAGTAATCCATTTATCTAAGCTCGGGAGAGTTAGATTCACGAAAGGGGTAAGTACGGTGTTTCAATCGCGAAATACTAACTCGGCCTAGGGATAGGTTAAGAGTTTCAGCGGCTAAAAGAAGTGTGAGATTGGTTGGTGAGTATAATTGGTTCATGCCGGGAGGTATCATCAAGGACTAGTCATCAACAGCACTCTGACTTAGGGATAAGCAGAGTCATTCAACGACACTTTGCCGAACTTTGGTAAAGTCTACCCACGAGCAAGGGATTGCCACGGCAGACGGTATCGTCGCTGCCAAGGCAGTAAACTGTAGTGCTGCCGAGGTAGTGATATACGATTGCATTGGACAGAGACGAGTCAATTAATTCCACAATACAACGCAACTGGATCCTAGCCCATCTCTCTATTATTCCAACTCTTTATTTTTATTTAGTATTTTAGTTTAGATAAATCAACTTCAATCACTTGTGTTTTTACTTTTCTACAGAACAAGAAGACAAAGAAGACATATTAAGTATATCAGTCCCTGTGGATACGATAATCCGATAAAATACTTATCACTTATTACTTTCGATGTATCCACTTGCACTAAACGCGCACTTTTGACACGCGACAAGTTTTTAGCGTCGTTGCTGGGGACTGACAACTAAATTTTGTCTTCTTTATTCTCTTGTTTTTAGTTATTTTTACTAACATATTTTCTTTTTCTTTAAAAATTATAGGTGTGTTTCAAGTTGAAGGATTTTTAAAATGCAAGGAGAAAGAAAGAAATCTATTCGGGAGTTGATGTTGGAAGATATGAATCGAGCCAATCAATAATTTCTTAGATTAAATGATGATTATCTATGCCAACCAAGAGCAACCCAACAAGTTCATGCCTGAGCAAATTTTTGTTTTAACTGTGGAGATGATCATTTGGTTAGCAATTGCTCGTATAGTACTGGAACATATGGCCACAGAGAGGACCATGATGGAACCAACAACAAAATCCTTCATGGTATGATCAAAACACTCAAAATTTTTTCTATCATGATAATTTTGTTGATGTTACAGATATGTCATGGCAATATAATTCTTCTCAAGAGTATCCAAATTCATTTGAGGAAACATTGAAAGCATCAATGGCTAGAATTGAAGAGTTAATGACAAAGCAATCAAGGTTCATGGATGCACATATAGCTAGATTGGATGCACCCTTGAGGGATTCAGAAAATCAATTACAGAGATCCGAATATGCCATGGATAACATGACCCAACAATCAATCCTCAGGGATACTGAAATCCCAACACTAGAGGACATAGAGGAAATTCCGGAACCTCTGAGTCTAGAACATGTTGATAAGAAAGATTGTCAAACATTGGATGAGTCTCCCGAAATAATTGTCGCGGCAGTAGAGAAGCCTGAACAGGGCAATGTCACGATACCACTCAGCGAGGCCGATGAGAGTAATGATCTAGAAAATTCTAAGGAGTCTGATTCCCAGGATGTTACGGCAGCAATGATGCTGAAAAAGGAAGCTGAGGATTACTCTCACTCACAGCTGTCGGGGCAGTTACACGACGACATTCTTGCTCAACAAGATGGCAATGCCGTGATAATGAAATATGAGATGGTAACGAATAAACCTTTTGAATTCTTTAAAAACTCATCTCTTCCATTGCAAGTATCTTCCGAGGAGTCAACGTTACACGATTTGAAGCCATCACAAATAGGATATGATTGTTTAGATATTTATGTGGTAATTCCATCTAATATTAGTTCAAAGCCAAAGTCTCTACTGATAGAGATTACTGAGAAGCATAAGAAACAATGTGGGTTGATTCTTGAAGACTTCAAGAAAGATGATTTTTCACTTACACCGAATTTTGGCAAAAGATTGCCACGGCAATTGGCTATCACAGCAATTGCCACGACAACGAAGGCTATATCCAACTATGATAGAAGTTAACAACAATGAGGTAATTAAGTGGTTGGATGTTGATATAATTTTTTCTAACAAATTATTTTTGCCTTCAGAAACAATATCAAGTTGGAGGATAGGCATGGACTACAAAAGAACACAAACGGAAGACACCTCCACCATGATAGCACAAATGGGAGTATCCGTACCCGTATTAGCCCATATCTTTTTGAGTAAAATTGTCACTCGATGGAGGGTGTAGATGGACTATAAGAAATATCGGAAATGACCCTCCATAAGTTTTCTTTATATTCTTATTTTATGTTAATTTTCTCTTTTATTTGGTATTTTCATGAATTCTCTTAACTATGGTGTTTAGGAATAATTATTTTCTCATTACTTGAATGTTTCTTTCTTTATTGATGTTTATCTTTTTAGGTTAGGAATAATAAGCAAGAATAAAGAAGAAATAATTCACAGCAGGAACTCTGCCGAGGCAGAAAAACAGTGTCAGGGCCGCAGCAGTCTCAACGGGCAGAACAGTATAACGGCTAACCTGCCGAGATTCCTGCCGCGGCAGAAAAAGGAAACGACAGTAAGGAGTAACTGTTACAAAACGGCTAGTGGCTTCAAACGGTCACAAGGCCGAGGCCTATATAAGAAACTCCTTCCTCTTGAACTATTCACTCTTGCTTTCTTGTTTTCTTTAGTATTCATAACAATTTCTCTCTCACATTACTCTCTGCCTACTCATAATTTTCGTGAACTCCATATTCTTTTCAAGAAAAACTCCAAGAAATCAAATCTCTCAAATCTTGATGGCAACTTACAAGAGATTCGCCCCAGCCAACGTTGAAGATCGTTTCAACCGATCTTTCATCGCTCGGCAATTGTGGGAAGAACAAGGTTTCCAGCATGCGGATGAAGAAAACTACGGCATTGAGCACTACTTCTATGACAGAATTAAATACCAAAATTGGGAAATTTTCTGTCTCCAACCTCCCCAGGCGAATGCCACGATAGTGCGGGAGTTCTATGCGTACGGGCCCAGCAAAGAATCCCTCTTCGTTCATTGCCGCGGCAGGCCAGTTCAGTTAGATGCCGAGACAATCAACAATTTCTACGGCCTCACCCCTGACAGTGATATCCACGCCGAATTCTTGGAAGACATCACTGCCGAGGACTACGAGCTCATCAAAGACGATCTTTGTTACGTGAACACCCCATGGGAAACCGGTACCCATAGAGGATCCGTAACAAGACAAAGCCTAAAGCCCGAGGCCAAGATGTGGAATACCTTTGTCAAACGACGCCTCATCCCCACGTCACACAATAGCATGGTGGACCGCAAAATATTGGTGCTTATCCAATCAATCATCAACAAGAGGACCATCAATGTTGGAGAGATCATCCTACGGGAAATTCACGAGTGCAGTAAGAAAGATAGGGGACCATTGTATTTCTCATGTTTGATCACGGGTTTATGTGTTGCTGCAGGTGTGCCCATTGAAGATACGGACGAATACACTCCCCCACAGTGAGGATGGACCCGAGAGTTTTGTCACAAAGTCATGCAGATCACGCAGGCGGAGCCAGTCCAAGCAACGCCCCAGTAGTTCACTGTCGATACTGCTGTCGGGGCCCAGTACAAGGCAGACATGCCAGACACTGCCCACACCTTTATCGCAGCAGACCCGTACCAGGAGATTTTGCAAAGGATGGCAGCAATGGACCTCAGGCAACAAAGGTACATGGAGTACCAAAGAGATTTCAGCGGCACATTGGCCCAGATGCTGCTGTAAGCTTTTCCGGACCAATGAGCGCAATTTCCAGAGTTTCCAAGCAACATGTTCGTCACTGCCGCTCCATACACAGAGACTACACCAGCTTCGGGAGGACCAAGGTCGTTCTTCCATGCGAACCCTCAGCCCTAATACCAGGTTGTCGGCCCATCCAGGGCAGCGGATTCTGCCGTGGCCTCGTCTGCCAGCAGAAGGCCATCCAAGCGGAGGGCAGTCTTCAGCACTTCACCCAGATCACCAATTATCATGGGCAGTCTATCAGCCGAGATAGATGCCTATGTGCACCAAAGCTCCACAACCGCCGGACCAAGTACACACCACACTGGAGGAGCAACAGCAATGGGAGGAGGAACAGACGTAATGCTAACCGAAGAGATGGCTGATGTAGAAGAAGGAGAAGAGGTAGAGGCCCCAATGCAACGGACACCACCCACTCGAGTCCAACCGCCCCGGCAAGCAAAAGCGCAATCATCGTCCTCACCAAGGACAAAGCAATTGGCAGCAAGGCCGAGGAGAAAAATTGTCACAAGCAGCTCTTCGGAGTCGCTTTAAAATCTTTTTCCTTAATTCAATATTACTTGTTTTTACTGTTTTTATTTGCTGCTTCTTATATTCATATTTTGTTTTGCCGCTTATTTCTTCTAATATGAAGCATTGAGGACAATGCTTGGTTTGAGTTTGGGGGTGCAAATTCACTGTCAAGGCAGCAATCTGTTGCCGCGGCCTTGCCAAAAAGGGAGTATTCTAGTGATTTTTTTTAAAATTTTTATGCTCCCCGCCTTACTTGAATCAACTACCTGCACTTTTGCACTGCTCATCATCAGTATTGCCTTAGTTTATTCTTTAAGACTATAGAAATCTTTCTCCTTACCATGTTTAGGTTTTGTTAAGAAGGACTAACCTTAGGATGCTTAAGGATGAAAACTTAGAAGCTTACTATAGGAAGAACTTTAACACACTTTTGGGACTTGTTGGATTATAGAAATTCTTTTAATGAACTTAGGTGATAAAGACTTAGATTTTTGGGAAAGTAACTAGAGGTGTCTATCACCGGCTCTAGAAAATCTCTTCTTCATGCTAGAGGTGCCCAAAACTGGCTCTAGTATGCTTTAAGGAATATCAAAAAGAAAGAAAGAAAATTTAGTGAAAGGAAAAACACAATCCTTGAGGTGCCCGAAATTGGCTCAAGAATTGGTGGTTTAGAAAAGAAGAGAACACTTAACCCAATTCTATTTGTCTTGAACTTAGAGTTTATCTAAGAAAGTCTTTAATCGAACTTGTCCACAAAAACGCACACACTCACAATTCTTATAGTTTGTTTCTAAGTGAACCCTTAGGTAGCCGAAAGGTTAAGACTAAAGGATAGGCCTAGATATGGTGGGGAGAATAGATGAAAATATAAGACCAAGAGAGAGTAGAGTTTGGCAAATTGATGGTTTGCATTGCTTGAGGACAAGAAATAGTTCGAGTTTGGGGGTGTGATAAGTGCTCAACACACTATCACTTTTTACTCATTTTGTGGGCGTTAATCACCAAATATACACCCACTCGGACCAATGCATGTGCTTAATATGATATATTTAGAAGTTAAGCTCATATAGATAATATTTACAGAAAAGGCATGTTTTACTGTATTTTCATATCTGTGCAGGAGAACCAGTGCCGCGGCAGCGACAAGGCCGAGGCAGCAGCAGAAAGACAGGAAGCAAGATTGTAGGCAATGGAAAGATAAAAATCCAAGGGACGTGTCTGGACTTAAAGCCCATGAATCGGAGCTGGCTAGCATAAGGAAAAGCTCAAGAAAAGACCACGCGGGAAAGCCCCCTTAGCCGAATCAAACTTGGAAATATTTTAATTATGTACTTGACTTGTTCCCTACTCCAAGTTGTATTCTACTTAGGAAAGGTTTGCCCTAGGTCTAGCCTATATAAAGACCTAGCCACCCAATGTATTGGACATGGAATACCTAGGGAGAGAGCCGAATTCTATACTTGTCTCCTTCCTCTCCATTATGTTCTAAACCTTCTTAGAGATTAGGTGAAGGTTGTCGAGTATATGTGAGAGGAGATTGTACTTTGTCTTTGATTCAATGCAATAAGATTATTAAGGTTTGCTTATCCTTTGTTATTCATTGTTCTTGCATTCAAGCCCGGGAGGGAAGTTTGTGAGTAATCCATTTATCTAAGCTCGGGAGAGTTAGATTCACGAAAAAGGTGTGTCCAATCACTTGTGTTTTTACTTTTCTACAGAACAAGAAGACAAAGAAGACATATTAAGTATATCAGTCCCTATGGAGACGATAATCCGATAAAATACTTATCACTTATTACTTTTGATGTGTCCGCTTGCACTAAACGCGCACTTTTGACACGCGACAGAAAGCTTGAAGAAGAGTGGGGAGCTCGTTTTGTTGTAGTGTTTGCTTGAGATTGGTACTCCCAACTCTTCCTATCATCATCCATATCATTGTAGTGTGTATGCATATAGATTTTTATGCATGATTGTTTGGTTGAAGCTTTAGAACCTTTAATGGTGAATTTCGGATTTGTGTATTTGATAACTGGAAAATGATATTAAAACACTCTAAACACACCCAATAATGAGAAGGAACACTTTAGAATCGAATAGATTAATGTTGGGAAGAATCCTTAAAATTTTCTAAGTGAAACCTACAAGTTCGTGCAAGGGGTATCGATACTGGTGGCCCGTGTATCGATACCCCTGAAGGAAAAATAGACTGATAAGGAGGGGGTATCGATACAGGTTTCGATACCAAACCCTCCAGTGGCATTTCCGTTTCGATACCTGTATCGAAGCAGATAATCCCCTTTTCGATACCAGTGTATCTATACCAGGGGTATCGAAGGAACACTTAGGAATATCGATACCCCTGCGTAATCTTGCTAACTAGAGTTTGAGGTCGATAAATGTAATTGAGGGTCCCTATGAATCTTAAAAACAATAAAACGGATTGTTAAACCAAGATTAATAATTTTAACCCCGAAAGACTAAGATATGATAAGCCTTGATATGTTTTGATATGAAGATCCTAGGTGGATCATTTGTGTGCATTGAGTCCTTGCTTGATGGAAATCCGGATATCCAAAAATGTTGCAACACGTCGAAGGTCATCCGATATAACATTCCGGGTAATGTATTGAAGACCTTTATTCCGAGTGTTGGACGGCCTCACTCGAAGATGTTCGATGTAACATTCCGAGCATGGGATTGGTTGGGAGACCTCCATCCCTTATTTTTCGAACATTGGGTGGCCTCGTTCGAAGATGTCCGATGTAACATTCCGGGCATAGGATTTGAGGGCGGCTTCAATCCTGAGTGTAGGATCCCGATGTTGTGTGGTCGCGGGCCTCACTCTTGTGTGTTGACTTGATGTTACTTGTATATGCTGTGTGCGATAGTATACATTTTATTTATGCCATGTGATAGGCAAGCATGCTAGACCATCATATCATGCACGATATTTATATGCCTTGTTTTACTACTTATGATATGCATGATTTTGGGCCGAGTTTGGCCTACCCACTGAGCCTTTGTAGCTCAACGTTCGAAATGTGTTTTCGTGCGTAGGTTAGGAGAAGCCGGGTTCTTTGGAGCACCATCAAGGTTTAGATTTCAACATCGACTTGTGTCAGAGTACAATGATTAGATGTAATGGGCTAGTACTTTGTCGAACCCTATATGTAATTGTAACTCTGTTTATTTTAAATTGGGTCGAATGTTTTAAATGATTTGTAATAAACAAAGTTACAATTACATATAGGGTTCAACAAAGTACTAGCCCACTACATCTAATCATTGTACTCTGACACAAGTCGATGTTGAAATCCAAACCTTGATGGTGCTCCACAGAAATCGGCTTCACCTAACCTACGCACGAAAACACATTTCGAACGTTGAGCTACGAAAGCTCAGTGGGTACGCCGAACTCGTCCCAAAATCATGCATATCATAAACATTAAGCAGAACATATAAATATCGTGCATGATATGATGGTCTAGCATGCTTGCCTAACATATGGCATAAACAATGTATAATATCGCACACAACATATACATGTCACATCACAAATAACACACAAGAGTGAGGCCCGCGTCCACACAGCATCGGGGTCCTACACTCAGGATTGAGGTCGCCCTCAAATCCTATGCCCGGAATGTTACATTGGACATCTTCGAATGAGGCCGCCCAACATTCAAAAAAATAAGGGATGGAGGCCACCCAACCAATCTCATGCTCAGAATGTTACATCGAACATCTTTGAGTGAGGCCGCCTAACACTCGGAATAAAGGTCTTCAATACATCACCCGGAATGTTACATCGGATGGCCTTCGACGTGTTGCAACACTTTTGGATATCCAGATTTCCATCACACAAGGACTCAATACACACAAGTGATCCCCCTAGGATCTACACATCAAAACATATCAAGACTTATCATATCTTAGTCTTTCGGGGTTATTATATTCAATCTTGTTTTAACGATTCATTATATTAACTTTAAGATTCATAAGGGCCCTTAATTATAATTACCGAACCTCAATTTTTACTTAACTTGACAAAAATTACGCAGGGGTATCGATACTCCTAAGTGGGGTATCGAAACACCCTGTATCGATACCCACCCAAAGAGGGTATCGAAACACTAGTATCGATACTGGTACCGATACCCTTTGACCAACTTTAAGGTCAACGTAAGAGGGTTATCCGCTTCGATACTGGTATCGAATCGAGGATGCCACCGGAGGGTTTGGTATCGAAACTCGTTTTGATACCTTCACCCCATTAGCCTATTTTCTCTTAGGGGTATCGATACACGAGCCATTGGTATCGATACCCCCTGCACGAAACTACAGGTTTCACTTAGAAAAATTCTAAGGGTCTCTCCCCAAACTTACTCTAATCGGTTTTAAGGCATTCCTACTTGATATTAAGGTTGATTTAAGTGTTTTAACATCATTTTCCAACCATTAATCATATTGATACGAAATCCACCATTAAAGTTTTCCAAGCTCCAAACCAAGCACACATGCATCAAAAATCTATATGTATGCAACTACCATGATATGAATGATGTAAAGAACGAGTTGGGAGTACCAACCTCTTGCAAAAGTAGCAACAACTTGAGCTCTCCCTCCTCTTCAAGCTTTTCCTCTTCCAAAGCTTGTTGATGGCTCAACACTTTCTTTCTCTACAAGAGAAAGATGAAAAACGGGTTAGCAACGCCTTGGGATGATTCTTGAGCCTAGAAACTCTAGAAAACTCAGATTAAAAGCACTCAAAGCTCAAACCCGAAATACACCCTAAACCCTCATCAAAACCTTTATCTTCACCAAACCCTCTCTTATTTACCTCTTGTAAAAGATCTCTAACAGCCCTACAACCTTACCTTCAGCTCTAAAACGAGAATCCAAAGCAAGCAAGCAAAGATCCAACCTTTGGCTAAACTTTTACTTGTATTGAAAAGGGAAGAAGATGAGAGAAAAAGCTTAAAACCTATGACCTCATTCTCTACAGCACATTAAACCCCCTCTCCTCAACTCATCATAATTGTGAAATTACTAACATGCCCTTAGCCCACAACTTAAACTCAAATACAACACTCAAGCCCAACATGCCTAAGCCCCAAACCACACAACTCGAGGCCCAAAACCGAACCCAAACTCATCGGGTTAAACCGACACTCGGATCCGAATCCGGGTCGTTACACATGATCGGATTGGCCCAACACCTGGGTTAGAAAGTTATCCAAATCAAATTTAGCAAGTAATCCCTTCTAATCTTATCTTTATCCTTGTATCTTTGTAATTTTAGAATGTAGCTTAGGATAAGGGATAAAAGGATAAGAATAAATCTGGATCATTGATGTAATTCATTTTTAGCCATCAGATGTGAGTGACTTCAAATATAAATAGAGGCATTCGTTAAACAGGAACCTGCAAAGGAAAGGACATCCAACGTGATTGGCAAATAGAGAAGTTTAAACACGAGCTAACCACTAAAGCTCTAGTTTGAACCTTTTCATAACAAGGATGACAACTCTAAACCACCCAAGTTTGTGAACAAAGAAGTTGTAGAGAAGAGAATTGTGCAACCTATTTTGGTTCAACCACCATTTCATCAACAGTTCACACAGAATAAAAAGGACGAGTAAGAGAGAGACATTGTTGAGACTTTTTGCAAAGTTGAGGTAAACATTCCCCTAATTGATGCAATCAAACAAATTCCTCACTATGTAAAATTTCTCAAAGAATTATGCACAAACAAGAGGAAGTTAAATGACAACAAAAGGATAAGAATGAGTGAGAATGTATTTGTCATGCTTAACAATAAATTACCTAAAAAATGCAGAGACTCGGGTATGTTCACTATCTCATGTCAAATCAGAAAGGTAAAAATAAAAAGGGTGATGTTAGATTTTGGAGCATCTACTCAAATTATTCTACTAACAAAATGCATCATCTTAAGATAATGTTCACTATTTCATGTTGATTTTTATGTCATAAAATGAAAGAAAGCGGTCATTCTAAACCTAATTTAATCTTGCTAGGGGCATCGTTCATGAAAACATCCAAGATAATAATTAATGTGGAGCACTTATCATCGATTTGACCCGATTTAAACCTATTTTTTATTAAAAAATTAATTTGATCAGATCAGATTAAAACCCTATCAGATCAAATAAAATGTCCATCTTTACTTTTATTTCGTCCGTGTCTATAAGCAGTTATATAGCTGAATAAAGATTATTTGTTAGGTTGTATCTAATTAAAGATATAGTTAAGGAATCAATAGTGATTGATTTAAGTAGGAAGTAACTTGATATCGCTCAAGAAATTTTGAGTTTAAAGTTTTATGTATTTAAAAAATTCCTATTGAGAAACTTACTCATCAAAAATTAATTGTACGATACAAATTAATCGAGATTAGTTATTACAAAACAATAAAACGATTGTTTCTCAAACTCGTTAATATTGATCCTTTGAATACATATCCAAATCATGGACAAAGTTTATCATCAAAACAAAACACCAAAGCTTTGTACGTAATCGAGAATCCATTTTTTTATTTAATAAAATATAAAAAAAAATATTTATTATTATTATGTTAAAATTTTGAAGTGAAAATATTTAATTTAAAATTTTTAGTAAAAATCATATATTTACTATACACTTCTTGGAAAATTCTACAACGTGCATGGAACACCTCTGAATATAGTTGTACATCGTTGAATACTATTAAATTAATTAATAAAGATTAAAAATCTTAAAGACTCAACATACAATTATAAATTATTTAAAATAAAATTTTAATTAAATTAATTAATAAAGATTTAAATCTTAAGGACTCAACATACAATTATAAATTATTTAAAATAAAATTTTAATTAAATTAATTATACATTAAGTCCTTGAATTTTTTTTTATCTTTATTAATCAATTTAACGGTGTTCGACGTTAGTAATGTTTAACCCACGTAGTAGACTCATCAATACTTGTTAATACCAAAATTATATGCATATAATCAATTATGAATTGATCAAAAAAAATAAACGATCTAGAGTGGAATAATTAATAAGATCACATGGATGCCGAAAAAGATTTAAATTAGCAGGGCAATTATGGTTGAAGGGAAAATGTCATGTATCCATGCAAGGATTGGGGATGAAAGTTTCTATAATAATCTTGTTTACAATGAAGGGAAAAAGATGATTCCTTTGAATAGAAAAAAAAAATGGTGTACGGCCTTTATTTAATCAAAGAATGGGATTCTCACTTGTTCCAACAGCTGAACCATGAAACAAGTAAAACCCCAAGGTTAGTGATAAATTACAGATACTGGAGATTGTACTTAGATCTTCAGCCATTAATATACAGGATTCTGGGGTGGTGTTCATCTTTAATTATAGGAGTTGAAATGAAAACTACAATCTGTTTTATTGGGTTGCCATTAAATTTGTTAGTGTTTGACATTAATTTCTTAGGTGGCCTTGTGTGTTGGTTTCTTAAAAATCCAGAGGTATGAGCCATAAAAGCTGTTGAGGGGTTCTTTCTGTACCTCTCTCCAAACTTAAGCAAATGCAATGAATGAAATCGTTTCTTCTTCTCTGCAGATCTGTTAATTGCAATAACATTTACTGCATATTTGTTGGGATTTTTTCCAGCTTTTAATACGTTTCCTGGCATCAATTTACACTCTTCTTTACCTATACTTCAATTCCATTTACCTTGATTTAGTTAAGCTTTAATTAACACACCCATCTTCTCTACCATTATATATTTTCTTCTTTCTGCTTCATTCCCCTCACCACTTTCCCTTGCATTTGATTTAGGTCAAAGTTATTTGATCTTTAAGGTATCTGATGTTTTAGATTTTCAATACAATTCAATTGTTATATTGTGTTTTTGATTGCCTAACTTATGTTCCATTCAGGTTTAAATTTATACGTAGGAAGCAGAAAGATGAGCCGCAGGAATGGACCCAAGCTTGAATTGAAGCTGAACCTATCCCACCTATCGGAACCGAGGGATAATCCGAGAGTGGAGTCACCAGGGCGATCAGCAACTGTGTCACCGACGTCTCCTCCGAGCTCATGCGTGTCATCGGAGATGAATCAGGACGTGGGATACTTGAGCAGTCCCGAGAAGACATCCATGGTTCTGGTGGGGTGTCCCAGGTGCTTGATGTACGTTATGCTTTCGGAGGATGACCCTAAATGCCCCAAGTGCAAGAGCGCCGTTTTGCTTGATTTCCTTCATGACACTGCCACCACCACAACCACCAGGAAGGGTTGAGCAGGAACTAGGAATCATATAAAACATAGATATGGGCGTTTATGGGTAACGGGTGTCTTAGTTTAGGTCTGTTTTTTTGGTTTCTTCCTTGTTTAGCAGATGACTATGTAAACTGGTTTAACTGCAACTGCCCAAATTTTCTTATATGTTAAATTGTTCGGCAAAACAATGATGCAAATTGCAATGGTAAGTTTAACCGAGTGAAAACGAATGATGGCTGAAAATTTACTTGAATCCCCTGAATCAGAAGGATAAAAAGTTTGATCTTTTTCCTATCCTTAATGGAAGAAATATTTACCTCGTTCATATGTCGAGAGATGATGTCTTATAATGAACCAAATTATTACGAGCTCACGGCTAAAATATTGATCCTGTCCTTGGGTTGGGTAGGAGTTTTGTTATCAATGGCTCCTACGCTCACAGCATTCATCATCCTTCACTTTATAGGCAATAGACCCTCGTAAAAGAATTGGATTAGTAGTTAATCGAATATTCATGGATCCTACCCCTAATTTTCTAAACCATAACCACAACCCCTAACATTAAACCCTAAACCATATACCCTAAATCCTCTAATTTAAAATGTAGACATAAAAGAAAGTATAAAAAAGAAAGACGATTTTCACCTGAAAAGTAAATAGGGTCCTTGTATGTTTGTTGCGAATAAAATCTAAAAAAAAAATCTTAATTAAGGTTTTGTATATGATTTTATTTTGTCTAACCAAGGTTGTCCACGATATATTAATCCAAGTTATTAGATCATAGATCTCGAAAGATAACGAATATAATTCTTCTAGTAACTAAGTTTTAAAGTTGGATGATTATCCTCAAATAACTTAAAAGTTATAATTTTTTTTATGAATCAACAACCTAATAATCTTTAAATTGTTAACAATTATTATCTAGGTTAAATTCTTCAGATATTCCTCTTTAAGAATTAAACCTATCAAATTGCATGAAAAAATTAAAAAATCAGACACATATATTAAAAAAATGATAATCCTCTCTAATCGAATATACAAATTTATACCTTTAAAAACTATAATCTTGGTTTTTTTCCCACTTGTATCAATAATCTTTGAATAGTTGTATGTGCATGTATAATCTAACATACACAATAAGAATAAGCTAAAAAGATATAAAAATACTTTAAATTATAAAAAAAATAAGAGCAAAAAATCTCACTAATAAAATATATTGAAAACTTCGAAACAAATACAATTAGAACTAAAGGGTTTAACTACTCATAGAATAGATGAAAGCAAAAAGAGTTTTTTCCCCTATAATCCTATTTATAGACAAGGAATTACACATCAAGTAGAGGCAGAAATTACAGTAAAGTTAAAAAATTTAATCCTACATAAACATAATTAATAATAAAATAAAAATCTAATTTAAGTAAAATTTCTTCTCTTCTAAGCAATCAGGACAACATAGGATGCTTTTGCCTCTAACGTTCGCATGATGCATGTATATGTCAGTGTCCGCACTCAGGTCTCATTCATGTTAGTCTTCAAGCGTTCGGACCAGTGAACAGGTCATTGCTCGCACCAGCGTAAGCATTTGACATCTATGCTCTTTGTCCATGCTGGTGTAACTAGCTAGTCCTCATGTATGTTCGTTTTTGTCCATGTTAGCCTCTGCATCCACTATCCGTTAGTCATTCCAGCTTTGCTTGCTCCCGCTCAAGTATTTGTATCTCTTCAATGTTCGCATTAGGACGTTCGCAAGTCAATCTTCCGAGATGTCAAAATTATGTTAAATTAGTATGAACCAAGAAGGACTCGAAGACAAATTAGTATGCTGAAACATTAGGGAACCTATAAGAAAAAACATGCAAATATAAGACTTATCAATGTCGCAACCACTCATTGTATGGGTTCAGGGGTCGTATCTTCTAGAACAGCTTCTAGTGGGCAGGCAAAAATGTAATGTTGTGCCTGAGTGAGGTTAAGGTTGACAATGAGGTTTCGGCGCCAGCGAAAGAGATTGTAAAGAAGCTTATCATGTAGGGAGAGACATAGGAAATATTTGATGCGTTCAGGCACCTGCAAACTCTAAATAGTGGGGCATTTGTCGTCTTTAGTGTCCCAAGAATCATTGGATAGCTGAATGCAGGTCGATTTTACAAAGAAATTGCCATGCTTGCAACAACGCTAAATGCATCTATCGGGGCCAGCTTCTGGAGACGGTACATGGATGTTGAGGAAATGTTATAAAGTCGAAATGGTTAGGAATCCATTCAAGAGATTCCAATCCCATGTTCTGTTAGGTCAGACTACATCGCAGACAAAGAGATCGCGTCGGTAATAGGCATATATTATACTTTATCGTATCTTTGGAAACTAACTTGAGTCGTCAGGAGCACGAGTCATCTAGCCTCAATAGTTGAAGGAACGATTATTGTTCTTAGAGGTCACAGGTTCGAGCACCAATAATGTCAGCACAATATTTGAGTGTTCAATGTTCAATGGTTGAGATTATATTCTAAAACAGATATTATTGTAATCACTGTAGTTGATTCAAAAAAAACTTTAATAGTTCATGATGTTGTTTTTTGAATCTCCAATGTAAAAGTTCACTCTTTTATTGTATAAAAATTATTTGATACATTGTTAATATAAAAATTTTAATTTATATAAATAATTTTATTTTAAAATTTAGAGATTTAATTTAATATTTAAATTTTTAAATTTGATATATCGCAAGTATAAATTTTAGATTATATAAGTATTTTTATTTTATGATTTAAAGATGTAGTTTAGAGCTTATAACTCGAAGATTTTAATTTATAATATAAAGTTTATATTTTAAATTTAAAATATACATGTTTATGTAAAGAATTTGTACAATGCTAGTATATCAAATAGACAAACCCTTTCTTATACCTCAATAAACTTATATTAAATATTTACAATTTAATTTATTACTCTATATACGTTATAAAAAATTAAGCTTCATATGTTTATATATTTTTTAATTATTGATATCTAACCCAATAATTGATTAATCTGAATTAAATATTATAAAGATTTATTGTTGAGAAATTCTTTTAACCAAACTTATTCTATTTACAATTGCAATATTTAAACCTAACTTTATTTAAAGTTCTAATATTTTATTATGTTAGAACAACTGATAATTATAAGTAAAATACACAATATACTTATATTTTTTTTAAATAGCTAATAGTGATTATAGTAATATCTGTTCTAAAATATAATCTCAACCATTTAAAATTGATCATTTAATCATTCTGCTGGCATTACTGGTGCTCGAATTCATAACCTCTAGAAACAACAACCGTTCCATTAACCACTTAGGCTAGAAGACTCATGCATAATATTAACTTTAATTGTACGGAAAATTATTTGATGCATTTTTATTGTAACACCCCGACCCGGATGTTATTTTGGGTCTCCGGCCTAAAACTTGTATTTCAAATTTTCTTTCGAAAGCCCAAAAATAAAACCAACTCAAGTCCAAAATATGATTCATAAAATCCATTAAGTTAAAACATAAGCCCAAAATAAAAATAAGAAATCGGAGCTCCAAAATATTACAAACCGTTTAAAAATATTCGACTCGAATAAATAATAACAGAGTTACATTACATAGGGTTTGAAAAAGTACTAACCCACTAAATCTAATCATTGTACTCTGACACAAGTCGATGTTGAAATCCAAACCTTGATAGTGCTCCTCCAGAACCGGCTTCACCTAACCTACGCACGAAAACACATTTCGAACGCTAAGCTACAAAAGCTTAGTGGGTACGCCGAACTCGGCCCAAATCATGCATATCATAAGCAGTAAGCAAAGCATATAAATATCGTGCATGATATGATGGTCTAGCATGCTGCCTATCACATGGCATAAATGAATGTAGACTAACGCACACAACATATACATATCAAAACAAACAACACAAGGTAGTGAGGCACACGTCCACGTAGTATCAGGATCCTACACTACGAGTAGGGCCCGCGTCCACACAGCATTGGGATCTCATACTCAAGGATGAGGCTCGCGTCCACACAGCATCGGGATCCTCCAAATCCCATACTCGGAATGTCACATCGAGTATCTTCTAATGAGGCCCGCGTCCACACAACATCAGGATCCTACATTCGGGATGATCTTCAAAATCATCACCCGGAGTGTTACATCAGATGGCCTTCAACGTGTTGTAACACTTTTGGATATCCGGATTTCCATCAAACAAGGACTCAACACACACACTAATGGTCCACCTAGGATCTTCACAACAAGACTTATCACGACTTATCATAACTTAGTCTTTCGGGGTTAAAATCATCAATATGGTTTAACAATTCATTTCGTTGTTTAAGATTCATTATGACCCTTAATTATCATTATCGAACCTCAAACTCTACTTACTTGGCAAGATTACGCATGGGTATCGATACTACTAAGTGGGTATCGAAACACCTTTTATCGATACCCACACAAAGAGGGTATCGAAACATGTAGTATCGATACTGGTATCGATATGCTTTGATCAGCTCTAGGGTCAAACATGAAGGCTTGCCCGATTCGATACAGGTACCGAATCGGAGATACCACTGGAGGACTCGGTATCGAATCGTGGTTCGATACACCTAGCCATCTAGCCATCTGCACGAAACTGTAGGTTTCACTTAGAAATTCTAAGGATCTATTCCAATTTAAACCCAATCGATTCTAAAGTGTTCCTACTTGTTTTTAGGAGTGTTTAGGGTGTTTTAACATCAATTTCATGCCACCAATCACATTAACACGAATTTCACCATTAAAGTTTATCAAGCTCATGCAACTAAGCCACCATGCAACAACTTACATGTAATGCAATCTACTGTGATATGAGAGATGATAGGAAGAGTTGGGAGTACCAACCTCTTGCAAACAGCAATAAACCCGAGCTCCCCTCCACTTTAAGTTTTTCCTCTTCCTAAGCTTGTTGATGGCTCACAACCTTCTTTCTCTACAAGAAAAAGATGAAGAACGGATTAGGAAGAACTTGGGGTAATTTCCAGAGCTTGAACACAAAAGAAACACATATTTTAAGATCTCAAAACCTAGACCTGAATTGCACCCTAAACCCCAACAAAACCTTCATCCTCACTAAACCCACCATTCTTTACTTCTTTTAAAAGATCTCTAATAGTCCTACAACTCCTCTCTTGCAACAAAACGAGATTCTAAAGCAAAACCATAAAGACCAAACCTTTTTGCTCAACATTCTCTTGAGATAATAAGGGAGAAGATGAAAGAAAGTTTCCAACACAATGACTTCATCCTCTGCAGCACATCACTCCCTAAACCTCTTCCTATTAAACTTATTTAGACAATTACCAAATTGCTCTTCACTTAAAACCCTTAAGGCCCTAAACCACTCAAGCCCAATAAGCCTATGGCCCAAACAAGGCCTAAACTACACAAACCCGAGCCCAAAACCGAAGCTCAAACACCTTGAGTTAACCCAACACTCGGATTCGAATCTGGATCGTGACATTTATAAAATGTTATTCCTACTAAGTCAATGACTATGTCTGGTAAATAATTTTTTAAGTCAGAATTAAAAGTTTGAATTAATTTTAGACGTTAGATCAGTCAATTATGTTAATTGTAATATTCGGTGATGGGAGGTTCATAGAAGTAAATTAGGGGTAAAATCTCTTAATTTGGAAAAACTGTTAATATGATTTTAAGTTTAAGGGTTTTATATAAGAGTTATAAATCTTTTTACCTATAGCAATTATTTTTTTAAATTAACATATGCTTCAAATATTATATAAATTTAATATTATTTAAATTATATTATAAATAATTGTATAAATAATAAAATAATATAATTTTTTTAAAATATGTTTAGTATTGTTATATTAAAAATTTATTTTTATAATCTAATTAATATTAGTATATATAAAATATTAATAACTAATAATTTATTCAAATAAGTATTGAATATAACTATATCTTTATGTGTTATTTTGTTTGTTCAAATAATCGAAAAATTACAAACTAATTTTATGAAATATTTTTGTATAATCAACTAATACAATAAATCAAGAATTTAAAAAACGTTTTCGATCGCGTCACATTTATTGTGGTTGCGAACATAACAATTACTATCACGGTCGTTGTGGGAGTCGCGGTTGTAATTTTTTTTAAACTCACACAACTTATTATGAGAATTTTTTTGAAATAACGGTAAATAACAATAATAACAAATTGTTATTGTCGTTATCGACCGTTATCCATTAAATAACGACTGTTATTAATCGTTATATTGATGTAAATTTAAATCTTACCATTATTTTTACGAATAACAGTATCAAACAATAACGTTATCATTAAATAACGACTGTTATAACAATAACCTACATTTTTTTAAATCCAACACTAAACTATCTATTATTAATTATCACTTAATATTATTTGTTATAAGCTGATTATCAAATATAACTAATATAATTTTATTTTTGAGTTGAACAAAAACATAAATAAAAAAAAAAATAGAACAAATGAGCTTCACTTGTTCGGCATGAGATGAGGTAAATCTCCGGTTTGCCCAAAATGTGTGGAGGCGGGTGACCCAAGAGAAAAACCCATGCCCAACACTTATCCTTTTATATTCCAGAACTTTCATACATCCTCCTTAGACAGTTTTCCACTCCAGGGAGACAGAGAGAGTGAGAGTGAAACACAGACATGGCTTGCTCTGCTTCTTCAACCACCGCCGCTCTCATCTCCTCAAACCCCAGGAACAAGGCTTTACCTTTCTCACCCATTTCACAATCCCTTCCTCTAACAAATTCATTCACAGGTCTCCGTGCCCCTCTCCTTTCTCGTGTCGCCCGCTCGCTTTCCGTCTCTCGCGCAACCCATTCTCGGAGGAGTTTCCTCGTCAAAGCCAGCGTATGATATGGACGTTTATTTTCCCCTTAATTCCCTAACTCTTATCTATTTCTATGCGTATAAATTGCGATAATTGTTTGAGTTAAATTTAGAGGGGGCGAGAGAGACTGTAATGTGATGTTTAGTATATTTATTTATTTATTTTTGTTAATGTGAATATCGAATGAGAATTTATTAGGCTGTGTTCAGGCTTTGGCGCTGATTAGTGAACATTTTTGTTACTTTGTAAAGGAATTAGTTAGAACGAGCTTAAAAATGGGGAATTAGTAACCGGTTTTGATTTTAAACAACTTTATTATGATGAGCATAACCAGCAATGATGAGTTCGATTTTCATGGGTATTAGACGCCAATGAAATTGCGAAGAAGTAAGCTAAAGCTAACTACATTTGTGAATATGCAGTTTGAAATGAATTAATATTGTTTAAAATCAAAACTTTTGTTGGTTTCTTACAAATGCGAGTGAAATTCAAAAAGGATCTTCGAATTTGTTTGTTCCGAGCATATTATTAAAGTTTTGATGGCACCGTCTTATCTTCTGCTTTGTGTCTTCATCTTTTCTCAATTCAAAATTCTTGCAGAGTGAGCTTCCACTGGTGGGAAATACTGCTCCCGATTTCGAGGCAGAGGCTGTCTTTGACCAGGAATTCATCAATGTATATTATCTGGATGTTTGTTGAAGTGTATTTAGGCCCTTTACTACTTTTCCCCTTTTGATATGAAACTTTTTTTCCAACTTAATTCTGGATTGAGCATTATTGTTTTAGGTCAAGCTCTCTGAATACATTGGGAAGAAATATGTGATTCTCTTCTTCTACCCATTGGACTTCACATTTGTTTGTCCCACAGGTTTGTTTCTGTCTAACATTTATGCTGACGTTTTATATGATATTTGGTTCTTATTCATGCTTTTACCCCTCCCAAATTTTTTCTTCTTGCAGAGATTACTGCTTTCAGTGACCGTTACGAAGAATTTGAGAAGTTAAACACAGAAATACTAGGTGTTTCTATTGACAGTGTTGTAAGCTCCTTGTCACCGAAAATCTCTGCCATCAATGATGCAGTAGTGTTTTACAATCAATTGAAGATTTGTTACTTTATCATCACTAAAGTTGCATAATCACCAGTAAACACTGCTTAGTTGCATATAGAAAATGGAGAAGTTGGGTATTATACTAAGGGCTAAGCTGATGTTCGGTATTTTATTTTTCTTTTATTGTACGTGTAATTGTGTTTAAAATAGGCTTACATTATACTTATTGTGTTGCAGCATCTACATTTTTTGTTTTCCAATGAAGGGTACTTCATTACATTATAGTTTAGCATGTGTTTTTGCATCCAAGGTATACAAAATTTAACCACAGGTTACCCTTTATGCAGTTCTCTCACCTTGCCTGGGTTCAAACAGATAGAAAATCTGGTGGCCTTGGTGATTTGAAGTATCCACTTGTATCTGATGTCACCAAGTCAATTTCAAAATCTTATGGAGTGCTGATTCCTGATCAGGTATGAGATAACTTAATGTTTTCTTGTTTTTTCTTTAACATTTTGAATATGTTGCATGTAAGAATGTTGCATATCACATTTGGTGCGTTTTACCTTTGGCAATTATTGGGATGTGTCCATGGCGGTCAACCCCTGCTGAAAATTTGAAATTTGTAGTATATGATTTAGAATTTTTCTATGTAATTTCTATTTAAAATCTATGTCCCCCACCACACACACACACACACACACACACACACACACTATAAGTTCGCCCCCACTAACATGGAGTCTCCCTACATTCGAATGCTTGAATTAAGCAGCAGCAGCATGGTTCTTCTAAATGGAATTTATGGGTTTTGTTTTGGTACTTGATGATTCGCGACTTCTATTGCTTCAGCTTTACCAGAGAGTAATTCCTGCAAAGACTTATCCTTCCCAATAATTGTTAGTATTTATGTTCAGGATGTCAACTATCCTCACTTTGTATTTAGTAAGTTCAGAAATTATCTGAACCAGTGAAATGCATACACATGCATCATTTATGACAATTAATCGGAAAAACTGAGGGGATTGTTCATGTTTCTTCTTAATTCTGCTTATCCCCACATTACCCTGTTGGAAATACAATTCTTATAAATTCAGTTTGGATTGTAGGGAATTGCATTGAGAGGACTGTTTATTATAGATAAGGAGGGTGTTATCCAGCACTCTACTATTAACAACCTTGCAATTGGGCGAAGTGTTGATGAAACTATGCGAACACTCCAGGTAATTAAATTTCGCTTGGTCGGTTGTGCAATCGTCTAAAGTTCCATTTTGATACATGTTGTTAGTGCCATTTATGGAGGTCAGGGTATTGGGAACCTCTCCCAGCTGCCACCTCGCATCGAAATTGGTTTATGAGTTGAATTTTAAGATAATGCATTCTTTATGGTGAAATTTCCTCTGTATCATGTTGGGTTATAACATGTTTTTTGCCACTTTCTTTGTGGTCTTGCACTTCCTGCAGGCCTTACAATTTGTGCAGGAAAATCCTGATGAAGTTTGCCCTGCTGGGTGGAAGCCCGGAGAGAAATCCATGAAACCAGATCCTAAACTCAGCAAAGATTACTTCGCAGCCATTTGAAGTGTGATTAAGGTGGTCCGAGTGTCTCGTGGTGATCGAGTTTTATGCCTATGTAAGTGTTATCAACCAGAGCTTTGGATACTTTTTTGTCAAAATGGCTTGAATGGATGGATGAACCATAAATAAATCAAGACCCTAGATAAGAGTTGACAATATTTTTCACTCATCTCACAGAATCTTGATGTGTGATTTTAATGATATAAAGCAAAATGTCAGTAAAATTAACTCGAAAAAAAATAATTTTTTAGAATTAATGTGAAAAACTCATGAAAAATATTATAACGGGAGTCGAATGTTGAATGCTATTAATATTGAACATTGTTGAATATCATTAAATTAATTAATGAAAATTTAAAATCTTAAGGATTGAATGTGTAATTAATAAAAGAGTGATAAATTTAACATATAATTAATAATTGTATAATTAATTTTTAGATTTTTATTTTTTATAAATTAACTTAATAATATTTAATAGTGTTTAATATTAATAAAATTTAGCGGTATTTAACACTTATTGTAGACTTATCCAAAACTCATCTTAATTTGATTCAAAAATTTTAAATAAAGTTTGAATTATAAACTTATATAGTGGAATGAGTAATAATATTAAAAGATGATCAATAATAATAAGAGTACGCAATTAAAACTCTTAATTGACATTATCCGCTCTTAAATTGTGAATTCAAAATTTATTAGAGCAAAATTTCCTTTCTACCTTGTATAAATAAAAATTGTTAAAAAAATTCATTTAACGAGGTAAAGTATTAAATTTTCTAAAGAAGATTATAAAATTAAATTTTAATGTTATAAATAATTTTTTAAAATTAAAAAAAATAACATTATAAATAATTATTTTAAATTAAAAATAAAAGGTTTTAGGGTTGAAAAAGTTCTCGACGAGAATTGAAAAAAACAGTAAGTCCGTTTGTGTTAATGTGCATTCGATTAAACTTTTGTCGTTAATTAAATAATGAAAGAAATTTTAACACACATTATATAAATTTTATTTTACACTTTTTTTTAGTTTTAGGAGTTAAAATTTTAGTTTAGGCTTTAAATTTTGGGATTTAGGTTGTATGATTTAGAATTTATAATTAAGTTTAAAATTTAGGGTATAGAGTTTAAGGTTTGATTTTTAAAGTTAAAATTAAAATTTTAAACTTTAAATTTTATAATATAAATACGTAAGAATTACATGTGAATAAAAATTTACCCTTAAATTTTAGTTAAATTTTTTTCATTCAAAATTTTTATCAATTAATAAATATTAACCGTTAAATGACAATCAAATCAATAAAATATCAACAAGTAGTATATTATGGAATTGTGGCTTCCGCAAAAAGTTAAATTCGTTAAAAATAATAAGGAAAAAATATGAAAAGTTATAAAGACATTTATAAAGTACAAAAAATGTAAGAAAATAATAAAAAAACTATAAAATTTATATAAAAAACTATTAAATTTAATAAATTCATAAATCCTAATTATAAAAAAATTATAAATATCAATAAAATCCCGATTACTACAAGTTAATTTTAAAATATAAATCGTCTAATCATAAAAAAAATGAGAAGGGTAATAATACTTACCAAGTATCAACGATACTTCTTTTAAACAAAAAATGAATCTTTCAATTAACGTGTATCCATTAATAAATTTTGAGAGTGAGATCATACTCACATCATAAATGATATTCACATATAATGATGAAAATTCTCCATTGTAAATTCTTTATAATGTACATGAAGTCGTGTCACATTCTTGACTCTGACATCATTAAATTAATTTGCATCTCAATAATCTAGGGATCTCACCCTCGAAATCACTCAACGAGCGGCTCAATACTTAACTCAACCTTTTCGATCTCGATTGTAATCATCCTAGCATTATAATATTGGATGCACCATCAAGATTTCAGTCTTAAGGTGTATAAATTTAATTCAAGGGTTTGTATTCGTTAGACATTTTACTACAATATTTATAGCATCCCAAGGTTTTCTAAAACTAACTAAACCTAAACTATTTCATCACTAAATGTAATTCTCTAAACTTAAATGTCAGATTTGTGCCTTAAAACCAAATTATTGCTATAAAATTTTTCAATTTGGTTTAGCGCAACAAAAATATTTTTCAAAAATATGATTTACAAATTCAACTATGTAAGATCTTATAAATACATAACCCATTTGTAAAATCCTTGATTCGGGTATCACATTTAAGTCTCAAACTCAAAATCCAACCATTCAATTTTGGCCTAGTTTAGCCCAATCCAAAATCAGTTTTCATAACCCATTTGGTTTCCACCTAAATAAAAGTAAACAATAATCAAAAAAATATACAATGAATCTTAAAAAGCATTTAACTCAATTATTTTAAAAATTCAAAATATAAGTTACTAAAAACGATAGATTCTTACAAATACAGAGATCAAAATCCTAAGTATTGTACTCTAAAAAAATGAGGCGTTGAAATTATTCACTGATGATGTTCCTTCAAGCAATAAAATCAAATCTATTAACTTGAGAACAAAACTAACAGTTCCAAACATTAAGCTGCTAAAGCTCAATAGATATAAAATCATTCAATATCGCTACTATTAGTTGGCTAAACACATATAGTCAGTATGATCAACGATCAAATAATTAATGGATCACAACACCCAATATATTATATATCATATTGTACCAATAGAACCCCAACATGATTTAAATTTTTTGGATAGACTGTTCTGTGAGTACCTATACTTTTACATGGGTATTGGTATAATATTCTAAGATATCAATATTCTTCCTTGAGTGCCAATATTAAAATACCATTCAAAAGATTCAACCTAAAGCTCATACTTATATGTGCACCCTATGTATCAATACTCAATACCAATATGTAAAATTCTCGTATTGATTCTCAATCCGTACTGATACACCTATCAATGTGTATTGATACACGAAACCTTCATCACTCAATAGAACAATACTATCGATATGCTCCTAGTATATTAATACGCGAAAAAGCTATTGGAATTTTAATTAAACAAGAGGTAATAGTGCATTACTAGTAATACTGATATGTCCTTTAAACTTTTTTCTCTTTTCTATATAAGCATATCGATACTGGACCACCCAATACTGATACTCAAACTTAATTTTCAAAATTTGAAGTTTAAGATTTTTTAATCTTAGCCTTTAATTTTCATGATTAAGTCACATACTAAACCTACAACTTATTATAAGTATATTAGGTGTATTTATACCAATTTTATGCATTAATAACATCAAATCATGAAGTTACCATCAAAGAACATCCAAACTTAATTTTAAAAACTTATATTGTTGTAGTGCAAGTTTTCTTTTCAAAATCCTATAATTATTGTTATAATTATTATATTTTTAAAATAAATAAAATTAATTATAATTATAATTTAACATAAATACTATTTTTTTAAAATAATAATAAATTTCTTGTCTAATCTAGTGGATAGACATTATACTCTCCTTAAGGGTTTTAGGTTTGATCTTTCGTGAAGTTATGTATTGTATTTATTTAAACTTTAGATATGAAGGTGCCACATCTCGACTATAATGCAAAAAACCAATTAAATTTTAGGGACATTAATATTTAAATTTTAATCATTGTTATTAATCTTTTATATGAAAAAATTTAATCGTAAAAAATATAATTAATTGTGACGAAGTGCATAAAAGTTGTTACTAGTATAATAGTGATTGGTTATTATTAACGACTAGTGATGACTTAATAAAATGGTCACTGTAAATTTCAGTGACTAAATATAACATATTTTGCGATCATATTTAATATCACTAAAAATATATTTTCTTGTAGTGTCAAGATAGACTATCAATATTGTTTGATCGTAATAAGATATGCGGATGTAAAAACAAAATAGTTTTGGTTTTGCCTCCACATCAATGACTGTCTATCATCAGGGACGGAGCTGTATAGGGGTGGGGAGGGGTAATCACTCTCCTCCACCCCCGAAGAAACTTTTTTCACTTTTATCCCCTTATTTAAATTTTTTTTAAATTTATTTTTTTATGAATTTGCCCCCATACTTCTAAACATTTATGTTTTACCCCCCTCAACTCCAAATCCTAGCTCTGTCCTTGTCTATCATATTATTGTTCTGTACAATAGTTAACAACGAAAAGACATTAATGAATCAAAAATTAAAATTTAGTGTTAAATTTAGACCGATTAAAAGTTTGATAATACAAATATGTCATCATCTATAATTTGATGGTACATGATATAATTTACTCTTTTATTTAAAATTTACGAAGTAAATTACTATTACATGCTTACGCGTCACATATAAAGTACATCGTGCTACTTAAACCCATAACATGAGTTGAGGCCTGAGGGTTGAATACCTTTAACCAACCGATCTGAAGCTTTAAATTAAATATATATTTTTAATTTAGTTAATAGTGATTACAATAGTATCTGTTTTAGAAGATGATCTCAATCATTTGACATTAATCGCTCAATCACTTTTACTGCAATTACTGGTGCTCAAACCCGTGACCTCTAAGAACAACAATCGTTCTGTTAATCATTTGGGCTAAAAGACTCGTGCTTAAATTAAATATAATTAAAACATTACTTTTCAAGATAATCATATAAATTAGTTAAATCAAGCTTTAATTCCATAAGTATCCCTTTTATTTGCAAACATCAAAAAATTGGTGTAATCCCTTATCCAATTCCCACGTAATAATGACAGAAAATAAGATTGAGAAGATCATATCTTCCTTGACCACTCATGCCCTAATTCTAACATGTAGAAAGGAACCCCATATGCCATTGCCGCAAAAATGTCAATTTCCAACCAATACCATGCATGTCACATATTCTTGTCTACTCCTTAGAACAAGAATATCTGAATCAACATGATTTATGGAATGACAAGTGATATCTTTGTTTCCTACTGTTCATTAAGACACTATAATTCATATAAAAACCATGTTCACATGTTTCCAGATGAGATTTGTTTAGGTTATTTTAAGCTATAACATCAGTCAGTCAAGTCACTTTCTAATATTTTTAAGATGGAATTTATTTAAGGATTTGTATACATGAAGTACTATTTTATTAAATATATAATTATTATTTATAAATCTTAAAATTAAAATACTTATATAAATTAAAAGTTACATATAAATTTGTGTATCAAAATGTTTTTCTTAAAAAATCAATATATAATAATTTGTATAATTTAAAAGCAGATTTTATGAAACCGAATGGATGTCCATTTCCTTATGATAAGGTTGTAATAATTAGTTTGAATTTTGGGTCTTCGTTTTCTATCAAATTTGGATTTAGAATATTTATATTTAAGATTAAACCAAGTCATAGTTTTACAGATATTGAACATTTACACGGTAAAAAGTTGGCCCATTATAGTTTAATCCAACCGCTAACATAGACCTCGCCATTTATAGGTGACGAGGTGTCTAGACCTCTCTATCTGCAGGTGGCGAAATCCAAAAAACATTATAGATTTTAGCCTATTTTCCCAAAAATATTCTAAATTCACCTATTTCCTTAAATATAACCCTAAATATTATTATTCTCCTAAATTTCCATAGATTTTTAGGTTAAAATTACTTTTTAAATCTTGAAGTGATTCTTTAATGGCTGAAAGCTCTGTAGTCATCGAATTTGTCGTGCCAATAGACTTTGAGAAATACAAGTGTTTTCATGGGCTGATTATGAAGCTTACCATTTAGGGGTAAATATTCGTTCGAATCAAAAATTTTAAGTTATTTAAATTAACAAGTCATATTTTATAATTTAAATTTTATTTGAATTTTTTAAAGTCGAGTCGAGTTTTCAAGTTTCTATAAAAATTTAATTGTAATTATTTATAATCTTATAATGTGATTTGATTCTAATTTAAATGACTTTCTCTAATCATATAAGATATGTTTATATATTTCTTTATATTTTTTTCGTATGTGACAATATTTCTTCATATTTTTATATATTAATATATATATATATATCATAAAAAATTAAGTCTCATCTCGAAGTTAAAAATAAATTCTTTAATTATTAAAAATTTTGAGTCATTCGAGTTATTCAGGTTTCCATTTTACAACTCGAACTTTTTTTTTTTTAAAATTCGAATCGAATTAAAACGAGTCATTATTTTTATCTCGAATCAAATTATTCAATTTTTTTAAGTCAAAATTTACTCACCTTTAAATTACCATCAAAATATGATTTTTTAAAGCTTCAACAAACAGCACCATAGTATTGAATTTTAAATAACCAGTAGAAGGACACCAATCACTTACGACCAGTCTAGTCTTAATAGGGACAATAGAACCAAACTATTTCGGGCAGCACAAGATATTAGTAATAAAACTCACACTAGATGACCATTTGGCTTTGCACCCCCAGCCAATACATTGATCGAAAACAAAAGAAACTCAGTAACCAAACTTGATTATGTAACCCAGGCCTGGATGGATGTGACCACATCACCAACATATCACGGACACTGTAAGGAAATAGGAAATGAGCTTCCCACAAACTCCACCACCTTTGCCAAACAAGCCAAGAAACATGACAGGGACAGAATAAATATGATGTAGATTCGATTTTTTGATAAAGGATAGATTGATCGATTGCATAAAACACCACGTGGACATAAATTCATGTTAGTGAGAATTTTTCCACGAACCAGCTTCAAAACGAACACCTCAACCTTCGAAGGGGAAATGCTTAACGACACCAGCTGCCAAGCAGCAGCATTAGAAGAACTTGCTAGGCAATAAGATTTTGCTATGAAGGATCCATTAGAAGTGATACACCTTAACTAGCAAGCATAAACAAGTTACTCATGCTGATTGTGAGGGAATAAGAGTTTTAGATTCGAGTATATTAAAATAAAAATATTATGACTTTTATGTCATGAGAAAAATTTAAATTTTTTTAAAAAAAAATTGTATAGACAAAACTTGAATTCTGATGATCGAAAATTTGACACTGATATTAAAAGAAAGTATTTCATACTCAAATCGATATAATAATAAATAAGATATTAAGTTATTTAAATAAAAGTTTAGTTTTTAATATTATAAATGAAAAATTATTTTATAATATTTTTATAATATTTAAATCCAATTAATTAATCAATAGATTGCATACGAGAAATTATATATAAAAAATGCTTCCATCCTTGTCACAGACTGACTAAAATGCTGAAAGAACCTTAATCGCTATGAACCAGATTAGAATTAGATATTGTTCTGCATTTCTTCACAAGTTTTCACCATTAGAGGGAAGTTGACACAACATCTTTTCTCCAGACATGTATATATCAGACATTTTGAGTTGGCTGGACAAGTTCCAAAACCCCACCAAAAAGTTCCATACCCTCCTTGGTTGCACGGTATCCCAACCGTATATACATAGTAGACAGAACCCCAAAAAGACAAACATGTAGCTGTGTCAACGAATCACGTCGCGACTCCGGATTCCGGCATGTAATTAAGTCTATCCACTTCATCCCATACCAGTTTCGATGCTATTTCATCACACTCCGAAACATATTCCTGTTTTAACACAGAAAACTACCATGGTCAATCACGTTAATAAGCTTGGGAACATTGAACCTTCAAACATGTATCAGAACTGCTTGCTTTACCTCTAGTTGTCTCACCAATTGCTTAGCAGTTGGGGCAGACAAGATAATGCCACGGGCAGTTGGCGAAATAAAGCCTTCATCAACGGCCTTGTCGATGAAAGACAACAGGGAATTGTAATATCCATCCACGTTAAGTAGACCCACCTGCAAAAAGGAATATGACTTTTATCTTGTGGGAGTAAAGTTTAATATCCATAGGGATTATATCATATTATAATAATCACTTTGGGTTTCCCTACTGATCTGGAACATGACAACATCTTCAAATGTCCAACACTAAGTATTGTTTTTGTTTTGTTTCTAGTTTTGAATGGTAGTTGAAAAGCCGTTCTCCCGTTCACAGGGAGATCGTCTAATCAATTGCCCGAAAGCAACGTGGGATCAAATCTTATGCTATCTTTCCATGTGAACTCAACTCAATCGCCACATGCATTGATTCTTATATTTTCCTTTCTTATCCATCACAAAATATGAGGAAAAAAATTACCCAAAATCATGTCAGCCTTGCTTTCTAACAACACATGATGTCAAGTGAAAAAATAACATATTTCTTACAGGTTTTCGATGGATCCCAAGCTGAGCCCATGTAATAACTTCCAGAAGTTCTTCAAGGGTACCATAGCCACCTGGTGTTAAATTATGAGAATCAATACATATTTACATGTAAGCATGACCTGCCCTCTGAGCAAATCCAAAACCAGAAATTTCTAATAAAATGTCATGCAAGTTCGAATCAAAACATGTATTCATAAAATTGATCTGTCTGAATACCGACAACGTATAAGATTAACGGCGTGGTCCATGCATAATTCGATAAGAATTCATACCAGGAAGCGCAATGAAGGCATCGGCCTGTCGTGCCATTTCAGCTTTCCTTTGGCGCATATCAGATACAGCTCTTACTTCTCCGACAGCCTCACCAATAATCTGTACAAAACCCCATATGTTTCAACTAAATCACCAGTAATACCATTACCATCAATTGTAATTTAAAAAACACAGCGGATTCAGGTAATTAAGACCAAACTCTGTAATTGAATTGAAAGGAAGTATAAGCTGTTAGCTACACAATTGACAGCTATATCCGGATGTTTAAACACCATCAATAGTAACTTATTTTCAGACAAGTCATGTAAATATGAATGATTTCATTGGAATTAACAGATAAACAGACATAATTGCAGGCAACTGGAAACAAAGTTGAAGATTAGAGTTAAGGGACAGAATAAATACCACTGTCGGCATCAAAGTTCTTGGAATAACACTGCACGCAAAATCCAACAACCATAGATGAGTAAATTTCAAACACAATATAGATTGTAGTCATTAAAATATATGTTTTTACAAGGGACATCAAGAGGGATTCACTTTTCCCAAACGACCAAAGCTGATGAAAAAGGTAGCCTTTGTAAAAACTTTTAGTAAAGGCACTTTTAGATTCAAGTAAGCACGTAGGAGACAACCATGTTCCGTTCTGAACAAATCCATTTTGACCACTTAAAACACACACAGACACAACAGGAAGGATAAATCAGTTTTTTTTAACTCTTTGGTCTGGACTGGACCAGCATTTGATCCCATGATGTTTGGTTTTGTAGGGAAAGTCGCTGCCATTGATAATTGAGAGAAGAATTTGCATGGTTCAAGAGGGAAAAATACTTTAAAAATATCACACGCTCAAAACACATTTCAAAGTCCCAAAAAAAAGGCACAAATTTCATTACTAATGATGTTTTTCTTGTAAAAACCAGAAGAGAAAGAGAGAAAACAAACCCTAGAACATGGCGCCCACCATCATGAACTGCCTGAGAAACAAGACCCATCAATCCCACGCTTCCACCTCCATAGACCAAATCAATCCTTCTCTCCACCTTCATAAACCAAAGCAACACCATTTCTTACAAAAATGCATTGAGAAACGAACCCACATTAACACGTGTCACATTGACATCTACGTTGTTTCTCTATTCTTTTTATCCATACAAGATTAACGATTGGAACTCCCCATAAACAAAATCATGAGAGTTTTCTTGTGAAAATGCCAGAGCGAAGAACACGCTCAAAGAGTCATTATACCAAGGCAAGCACGTTTGTTTCCCTTGGAAAAAGCAGCAGATTATGATTATTAATAATTTATTCGTATTAGTGTTACTGTATTATTTCTTCTTCTAAAAAATGAAAGCAAATTAACCAAGGATCATGCAAGAAAGCTGCTCAACTGACAGGCAGGTTACAGCGAGTAAAGCCTATTTCTCTCTCACTCATGACAAACATAAACCCTAAACCTTCTCTCGTTATACAGCTAATTCCCCATCTACAATCATAAACACCCGTCGAACGCTTGATTGTTTCAGTTGAGAAGAAATTTTTAAGTATGAAGAAGAAATCATCCATTGCATCAAATTTTCCATAAAACAAAGCAATATCTCATGAAGAAACCAATGACAAATTAAAAGTCTGGGGTTGAAAAACATTACACTATACTTCTGAAAGCAAGTACAAAAAAGGGTCCTTTTCGAATCTATTATAAATTTTCAGAAAATCTACTTCCTCAGAAGCTGTAGAAACATAGAAACGAAACGAAAAACAAAATAATGGAGTACTAATTATCCCCATAATGAAAAGGAAAGAAAGTAGGAAAATTTGTACTGTTTTAATTTACCAGTTCCTTGCCTAACTCCACAGCAGCTTCTTGATAACTAGCTTTCTTCCCAGAACTGCTCCCACAGAACACACAAATCCTTTTAAACCTGGACTTTGTCTCTTCCATCTTCCCTCTCCTTGTTTCTCTCAATTTTTTTTCTTCTTCTAACACTAATGATGCTCCGTGAAGAAGGTTGAGAAATGAGAAGAAGGTGAGTCTTCGGTTATATAGACAAGGGGAAATGAAATATGTTTCCAAAACAGCCGCGTTTACATTCAATTCAAGAGCAGTAGCTTAATTAATTAATAATAAAATCTTTAATTAAACTAATTAACTACCAATATGAATGCATACCATACTTGTATTTAAAATATTATTTAATGTTTAATGATATTGGAAAGAGAGATTATATTATGAATCATATTTATCACGTTGTTTGCGATTTTATGAAATTAGGTTCATTTAATTTTAAATAATTATATAATAATTATTACTCACTAATTATATATAAGAAAAAATGATAATTCACATTAAAAAATAAGATGGATGAATCTGATTGCTTAAGATTATAAATGACGTTATAAAAAAATTTATGATATACTTAATAAATATAATATATAAAAAAAGTGTTTAAGTTATAATTTTTTATTAATTTTAAACTATTTTTTATAAAAAAATCATTTAATATTTATTTAATTATTATGGAGACCATTATTATTGTGTATTTAATTAACGAAACAAAACAAAACCATAGTGCGAAATGGAGATTGGGCATTATATGATTTATTATGACATTAGCATATATAATCATGAAAAGGGCTCATAACAACCAAATGAGATCAATCTCATAGTTTCAACATACAAGCCAAATTAGAATATTATTTTCTCAAAACAAATAAGTTTCTGAATTATTTGTGTTTTATACCTAAAATAATGCACGTCTCATTTAATTATAAAAGCATGCAGATCACATGTAAAACTTACTTAATATATAAGTATCCAACATTGATTATGCTAAAAATGTTCCACGTTAATTATGTTAAAAAATTACCCAACATTAAGTCGACAACTGGGATTAAGTTTTAATTAACTTGTCAATTATGTGTTTTTTTATCATTTAATGACAATTAAGTATAAATAATATGTTACTCTTAGACCATCAAATTGGAGAAATTATATCATGGGTCCGGCCTACCACGTCATCCGTGATAACCACTCACTTCATCACTAATCTCCACCTCATTTTTTTTCAACCAATGAATCTTTATTCAGAATTTTCATGTCATTTTAAAAATATAATTTTTGAAAATTACATTAATTGCTTGGCTGATTAGTGGCGAAATGAATAATTTTAATTGGTTAGGGACCACGACTGACGTGATAAGCCGGAACTATGGTATAATCTCTCGTCAAGTTGGTTATCTTATATGCTCACAAGTCACAATCATCATATATATGTAGCAGTTGAATTGTGACAAGCCAATTTATTAAAATGTTGTTATTATTATATATATTTTTAGATTAGTATTGATGATATTTATCTTTTAATACGGACAATGTATATTTTTGTATAAATATTGTTTAGGTGTTCAATTGATTTTTTAAACATTTTTGTATATGCTCTTATTTTGCTATTTAATGATTAGTTTGTGTATTTTAACTATTTGGGTAAACTGTAACAAAGGTCACTTAATTATAGGTATAGTCATATTTGAGTCACTTAATTATTAAAAGTTACATTTTGATCACTCATTTATGGGTATAGTTACATTTGGGTCACCCAATTATTAAAGGTTACATTTGGGTCATTCAATTATAAGTAAGGTTATATTTGGGTCATTCGATTATAAGTAATGTTATATTTGGGTCACCCTTCATATTTGGAAAAGTACATCAATTTGATCATTTTTTCTTCTAAATAACTTGTATAACCTTGTTAACATTAGAATACTTCATTTGAAATCATTAATTAATCTAATACACGAATTGATAAACTTTTTTTTTAAAATATGAAGAGTGACTCAAATGTAACATTACCTATAATTGAGTGATCTAAATGTAACTTTTAATAATTGGGTGACCCAAATATAAACTTACTCATAAATAAGTGACCCAAATGTAACTTTCAATAATTAAGTGACCCAAGTATAACCCTGCTCATAATTAAGAGATCTCCATTGTATTTTACCCTAATTATTTAAAGAAAGAATTAGTTAATATAATTAGTCTATTTTTATTTTTGTAAGTTTATTATATTTCCTCAATATTTACAAAATGTTTTAGTTTAACCATTGGTTTCTCACATCGACCGACTAAATTAAACAAAGTTTTATAAAAATGATTATTTTAATTTAATTTTTTATTTATAATATCGAAATTCAAATCTCATATACTACTTAAAAGATTTAATCTTCATTTCGTTAAACTAAATGATTGTCAGTATTATTTATAATTTTTTCTATATCCTCAAATCAGAACTTTTTATAAAACAAAATATATAATTTATATCAATTTAATGCTTCGGTTGGTTGAGTTGTAATTGTAATATTATTTAATATATCTTTGTTATGAAATATTTTTTATATATGTGTTTAATGATGTAAAATTTAGTACGATGTATTATTTATATTTTTATTTAATATTATATCTATATTATATTTTCTAAGATAATTTTTTATTTTTTATTTTATATAATTAAAGAATAAATAATTATTTAAAAATAATATTAAATTAAATATATTATTAAATAATATAATAAATCGAAATCCATGTATTTTCAATGAAAAGAGACATGAACCGGCAAAATGATGTGCTTGTCCGTATAGCCTTGACAATGCCAGAAAAATGTCAGGCTTTTATGACAATAATAATTACATTGTCAGTTAGATATGAGGTTCTATAAAAAATTAGATCACTCTTAAAATTGTAAGATTAACTGGAGCTACGATACGATGCAAAATATAGTTAATTATAGTTAATTAAATTAAATTTAATTTTTTATTTAATTTATAATTATTTTTAAATAATTATAATATAAAAAATTATTTTATACTTAAAAATAATTAAAAAAATTTAAAATATCATAAGCTTAATTGAGAAATAAGTATTCAGATTAAATATTTTTTTGAGATATATATTTAATTTTTATTAAAATAGATATTTAATGTTTATTATATATTTATTTTAAAATAATATTACTCAAACAAATTCACCACTCAATCAAAATTTAACATTTATATTTATTTTAGTTTTTCATAAAAAATAATTTCTTTAAAATTTTAAATTTTTTCACAAAATTTGTAAATCTTAAAATCTCAAAAATATCAAAATTGATGTTACTATTGTCATTGATAGCCTCGTCAATCCAATTGTCTTCATATGTCATTGCCTATTTTCTTAATACTTATCCCGGTAATCGTGAAGAGAAGTGTTAATCAAAAAATTAAATAATTAGAATCTTTTCGTGTTTTTCATTTGACATTTAATTGATACCCCTCCCATTGGTTAACATCAATAATAATTCAAAAAAATATTTAATGATTTTTAACGAAGATAGTGATAGATTTCAACAACGCTATTGATCGTAACAATGTTGTTACTCTTGGCCTTAAGGTTAGAGTTTAAAGATTTTAGGATTATTTTTTATTTTTAAAAATTTTAAGATATTGTTTAATCTATTTTATTTTTAATTTATTTTTTTAAAATAAATAAAATAAAGGATGCATATTAATTTATTATTGTATAATAAATTTTTAATAGTATTATTTTAAAATATTAACATAATAAAATTTTAGATATATTTTTCAATAAAATAAAATGTTAAACACTTATCTAAAAAATCTACAATTTAGACTACCAAAACCCCAAAATGCTTTGGGTTCTAACCACTCTATTGGACATTAAAATCCCAGAAATCCTAAATAATTTTATTTTTTATTATGTGAAGAGTCAATTACATAACAAAATTAAATTTTGAGATTTAAATTTATACAATATAAAACAATATGAACATCCTTTACTCCTCATCTAATTAATATATTTCAATTTTATTTTATTTTTTAATTTAGGTTCCATTAGAGAAGAAACCAAAATTTATCTTTGTATCTGTTAGGACAAGAACAAAGAAACAGTACACTGATGACTGACCTCTCCAAACTCGTCACTGTTACAACCACTTCTTCCATCTTTCTGACTTCACCTTCGGCAACTCATCATTGATGTTGTTGTACTACTAGTTTTATTTTGTGATCTTTATCGATCCATTAAAATTTATGTAATTATTTAAACTATGAGTTGTTTGACAAAAAGATGTAATTTGTACAAATAATTTCAAACAAAACCTTCTAAGCCATACAACCAAGTTAATGACAATCAAGCTATAATTCATAGAGCCGAGACATACAACAACAACAACAAAAGCAAACTAAATTCATAGGAAAGAAGTCCGACCGTGCAATTAAGATTTTAGCGGCGCAAAAAACAGCAAATCTGTGACTCTGCCACTTGCAAGGACGAGATTGTGGTTTCTGTCCCACCAGATTGAATAAAAATGCAATTGGGATGTATGCTTCAAGCTAACTGCTTCGTAATTGTAGAGCATGGGAGATTGTGCTTTCTGTCCAACCATTAATGTCTAGGCTCTGTGGCAATTCTATCAATATGTTGTTTGATTGATGTTCAGTTTCCTTACAGGAAGATATTTGATTGTTCTGGAGATCTGCAGAGCTTCATCAGCCCCATGGATGGAGGAATGGACAGTTATGAATCGGTTGGTTTCAGTTAGGTTTTAGCTAATAGCTATTCTTCATTTATTCATAGACACTGTGTCGTCTTCATTCTCTAGTTTAGATTATTAACATCCTATTCCGACGAACTTTTGTTTCTAGGAATGATCATGCGGAATAAAGTCATGTAGTAACTCATGTAAAAGTGAAGTACATTCTATTGAAATAATAATATAAGTTTATGTATATAAATGTATAAAATATATGTTATTAAAGAGTTAAAAAATATTAATAAATATTATAATAATATTTGTGTATTTAAAATTTAAAAGTAGCCCATTTTATTTTTTAAGGTTGTTTTTGATAATTAATAGATAATTACATCGGTAGATAATTTATAACATATTATATTAATTAACTTATTGAGCGGATTTCATTAACTAATTGTATAAGATTTTATTTGGTTAGGATGTAACTAGTTTCTGTTCTCGTGATTTGCCTTTTGTAACAGTTGTTTATCTTGCTTATCCTCTCATGGGAGCTCGGCGTGAAATCGGGTAGTCAAAGAGTCTCTCTGATATCACTTGTCACGAGGTTATTACCTCTTCCTAAAAGACATGTCTAAAAAGATGTATAGCGTCACTATATATATATATATATATATATACACACACACACCAAGACCTCCCTTTTTTTTCCAATATGAAATTAATGTTCCTTATCTCTTTTCAAGCGTGATAATATATTCAAGTATAATAATTATATTTTAACTTTATCATAAATTTCACAAACAAATACCTTATTGTATTAACAATTATTTTTATCTATAATTTTTAATATATTTTTTACATCCGTTATAAACACAAAAATATTTAATAAAATTAACTAATACATTATAGTTGTTTAATTATTTAAAAAAGCAAATTAATGTATAATGACATGATTATGTTTAATAAGTACTTGTTTGAATAATTTATTAGTTATTAATATTTTATATCTATTAATATTAATTAGATTATGTAAGAGTTTATTTTTAAATATAACCATTACTAAACATATTTGAATTATTTATATATTGTTTTTTATTTATATAAATATATTTTTAATAAAATTTATTTAATTATTAAATTTAAATGATATTTATATTCACTAAAAACATCTTTTTGATAGTATTTTCAATTTGAGAGGTTCTACCACAATTCGAAATTATATTTATTTATTTATTAAACATTTAAATTGACATATTTGATGAGTGTAAATTGTCTATCTCTTTCTCATGTTTTTATTCGTGTCTCCACTTCAAATTAAAGGGTTTAAGGTTCAAGGTTAGGGTTTGTGGTTAGGGTTTAAGGAATTAAGGCTAGGGTGTATATTTAGGGTGTAGGGTTTAAGATATAGAAAAATAGGGTTGTGGTTTAAAATTCAATTTTTTAGCAAATTTAAATAGGAGGCACAAATAAATACATAAAAAAGAGAGACGATTTTTACCCATATTTAATTGTTTAAACTTCTAAAAATAGTTTACCAAATATGGAAGTCTGACTTGTTCCGGCTACGCATGCATGCGTATGGAAATCAAGTAGATTTAGTTGTCCTAAAGCAAACTACGTAACTAAAACAAAGGTACAAGTTATCTAGTTTCGGTAGTTAAAAGAACGATTATTGTTTTTAAAGGTCATAAGTTCGATTATCAATAATGTCAACAGAGTGATTGAACGATCAATGTCTAATAATTAAAAATATACTCTAAAATAAATATTACTATAATCGCTGTTGACCGATTAAAAAAACTAAAACAAAGGTCATTAGTTAATTTGTATGGGGTCTGAAGTTCGACATGATCAAGTGGTATTGTCGTTGACCAAATCTTTCAGTAGATGGTCTCTCTCCATCATTTTGCTTCGTTCACATTGTATTTAGACAAGATTGGGTTCTTCTACACTGCACGAATATGAATACAAATCTTAAGAAACATAAATAGATCGGTCTAAGGTTGGCTTAGTATCTTCACAAAATCATCCTATGGTCGGGTGTTCCATATTAAATGTCTTTATTTTTAAAGCAACGTGCTTGGTGGACTTATATATATTTTTGATAAATCTTAGTTTTAAACTTAATCTTACTTAAAAGTAAGATAAAATAATTTTTTTAAAAATATATTTTTAATGGATCTAAAACTTATACCCTAAAAAAATAAGAAACATATATAACTTATTTAAAATTAAAAGAACTTCAATAAAATTTTTACTAAAGATTAAATTTAGACAATCAATAATTTGTATAAAAATTTTGTCAGCAAACACATGGAATCAGGCTTAAATTAAAATTTAGTTTGAAATTAATCATGAAAATTATAATGAGACAATAATTTAGAAAAATATTATAAAAATAATTTTAAAAAGTATTATAAAAAAATAATTTTGAGAAAGTGATAAGGGACAAAGATGATATCACCCTTTTACCAATCTCTAGACCAATTAAGTATACATACTTTTTTTTTTCTAAAAGAAGTTGATTTACCTTTTTGCTCTCTCATCATCTTCTCAATGCACATGGTGCCCGAAGGCCCAAGCCCAACACAAAATGAAAGCCTTCTAATTCCCTCTAGGCCCAACGAATAACGTCTACTATCTGATAAATCAACCCATAAAATTTGAAATTCGGGTCATTATAAAATTTAAAATATAATAATAAATATAGAAAAGAAATAAATTTTCAGAGTATGATCTTTAATAAGAACTTTTGGAAAAAAAATTGATCGCTAATAATATGTATTGAAAAAAATTTGACCCTTGATAATAATTATTAGAAAAGAAAATTAGATTTTAATATTATGCGCTCCTAATAACAGTTATTGAAAAAAATAGACCCTTAAAAACAAATATTAAACAATTGGGCCTTAATAAAAAAATATTAAAACCCTAATAACAAATACTTAAAAAATAAATTTTAAGAGTATGATCATAACAAAAATTAGATCGTTAATAGCAAATACTAAAAAATTAAATTTAAAACTAAGAGTCCATAATAATTATTTTTGAAAAGAATTCCCCCTTAATAATAATATTTAATAATAGATATTAAAAAATAAAATTTAAGACATTATAAAAGATACTAAAAAAATTGGATTCTTGTATTTAATGACAATTAATAAAAAATTATATTTTATAAATAGACGCCTAACAATATTATAAAAAAAATAAACGTATAAGAAAAACCTTGCCTATAATTAATATAAATATATATCTTTTATAAATATAATTAATTATCAACATTATAGTCCTAAACACGTATCCCTCATGTAACAACCCGGATTCGGATCCGAGTGTCGGGTTAACCCGAGGGGTTCGGGCTTCGATTTTGGGCCCTGAGTTTGTGTAGTTTGGGCCTTGTTGGGCCTTAGGTTTGTTGGGCTTTGAGAGGTTTGGGCCTTAAGAGTTTTAAGATGGGAGCATCTCGGTAAATGCCTAATTGGGATGAAAGTTAGGGGAATGGGTTTTATTGTTTTGCAGAGGATGATCTCACCCTTCTTTCTCTTTTTCTTCCTTCACCATCTTCTTATAGCAAAGGAAAAAAAGAGCAAAGGTAAGATCTTTAAAGTTTTATGTTGTAATCTCGTTTTAGAGTTAGAAGAAGAGTTGTAGAGCTGTTAAGGATCTATCAAAAGAAGTAAGGAAGTGTTGGTTTGGAGGAAGTTGAGGGTTTAAGAGGGGTTTAAGGTTGAGTACGAAATTTGGTTTTGGAGAGCTTAAATCTCAGCTTTTTAGTGTTTTTAAGCTTTATAAATCACCCTAAACCGTTCTAAATCGTTGTGTATCTTTCCCTTTGTAGAGAAACAAGTGGGAGAGCCATCTTTAAGCCTAGGAAAGGTAAAAGTTTGAGGTTGAGCTTGGAGCTCGGGTTTGTTGCTTTTGTTGTTGTTTTGCTTAAAGTTGGTTCTTTTCTAACTCTTAATCATCATGCATAACATGTTCTAAGCTTAAATGCATGTTTGTTGCTGTTATGGTATGCTTGGTAGCTTAGGTGGACTTTAATGGTGAATTATATTTAGGTTGATGAACCTTTGTAAAAATGATGTAAAAACGGTTAGGATCGCTCCCTTAAGGTCTAGGATCAATTTGGTATTAAATGGATTGAATTTGGGTAGGATTCTAAGTGTTTGAATAAGCAAAACTACACATTTCGTGCATGGGTATCGAAACGCGGGAGGTCGTATCGATACCGAGTCGTCTAGTAACCTTCCCGGTTCGATACCGATATCAGAGCGGGTTGGTCCTCTTTAAGTTAACTTTGAAGTAAGATCAAAGGTATCGATACGTGTATCGATACCGAGTCCCCCAATGAGGTTTTTGGTTCGATACTAGTATCGAAGCGAGTTGGTCCCCTTTTTCATTGACTTTGAAGTAAGGTCAAACGGTTCGATACTCGTATCGATACTGACGTTTTGATACCCCTTTGGGAGGGTATCGATACTTGGCGTTTCGATACTCCAAGTAGGGGTATCGATACCCCAGGGTAAATTAGCCCAAGTTCTTGTGGAAAAATGGTAAAGTCTCACAATGTTATCTTAGAAGTTCTAAAGACTTGTTTAAACCTTAAAATGAATATTAGACCGAGAAATAGACACCTAACCTCGTTAAAGAGATAATTGAATAATAATTGGAGCCTAATGGTGTCAACCAGTATGTGGAACTGTTAAGGGTTCGTGTGACCTATTCGAGTCACGTGGCTTACTAGGGGACCTTGCTTAGTGTTGATGGGTTGCCTAGAGTATATATTATATAATTATGAGATAATCTGGTAACCTTGCTTAGTGCTGATGGGTTACTAGAGTAATTATTATATGAGATGTAAAACAGATAACCTTGCTTAGTGCTGATGGGTTATCGGTAATATTATGCGGAAGACCAGCTAAGACCTTGCTTAGTGCTGATGGGCCCCCTCTACTTCTATACTATTATGAGGTGATATGGACACTGAGATATAAATGCGAGTTAAGAACTTGAGATGCTGTGTGGTCTTCTCTTGTCATGCATATGCTATGTGTTGATATATGCCATCATGATATCATGTGTTTAGGCGGTTATGGTAGCGCCATCGTACTCATGCCATATCATCATTCATGTTGCTATGCTTATTTTATGCTATGCATGTTGTGGACCGGTTGGTCGAGTACCCACTGAGCTTTAGTAGCTCAACGTTCGAAACGTGTTTTCGTGCGTAGGTTAAAGAAGTTGTTCGGAGGAGCATCATTATGGTGGGTTCAGCATCGACATCTGTTGTCAGAGTACTATTATTAGGCATAGTGGGCATTCGTACTTGTAGGACCCTATATGTGTAATTTGTAACTCTGTTTTATTATTGTCGAATGTTTTAAAACGATTGTAATATTTTGGAGCTCCACTTCTTTATCGTATTCGGATTTATGTTTTAAAAATGGATTTGGATTTCATTATATTGTGATGGAAATGATTTTGGGCCCAACTTTATGGGCTTTCGGAAAAGAAATTTTGAAATATGAGTTTTGGGTCGAAGGCCCGATGTGACACCGGTTGAGGGTGTTACACCTCATGCCCAGATCCATATACGGCTATGCTTCAGATATACCTGCAAAGATATACACTTTAGAATTTAAATAACCTTGATATTGTATTTAAATCTTAAATTTAAATAAAAATCGACCAACAAGGATTATAATAGGGTTGTTAGATTGAGTGTAACACCTTCAACCTTGATATCGTATTTAAATCTTAAATTTAAATAAAAATCATAATTTTTTAATTGAATTTAACCCAACAATATAATTTTTAAAATATTTAAAGTCAACAAATATTTATATGTATAATGTCACAAATAATCTCCATTTAAAACATAAATATTGAATATTAAATTTGGTTAAAACAAATTACAAAATAATAATTACAGACTCTATCATATAAAGTCTAACGAATACATAACTCAAAATTCCTCATTTTTCTCTCTCCAACAAAGTATTTTTCTTCTTTTCTCTCTTTTTTTCGATCAGATCAACCAACTTTATTTAAAATAATATTCTAATTTTATTTCTTTTATTTTACCAAATAAATAATAAAATAATATCCATTTTTTTAATTAGACCTTCAACCTAAAGGCTCAAAATTAGAGTTGTTACATTGGGTTTTTAACTGTCTTGACCTAAACCCAAAAGTAAGCCACTATAGTTAATCTCGACCCATCTCAAAAATTTACATATCCTGCACTGCCTCGAAAACCTAGAAATCTAAACTCGATCTTGCCTCACCTCGAAAAGTAAAGATAATACCTGAATCCATTCCATCTTGATCCAAATAATAATAATAAAATATAATATAATTTAAAATATACCGAACAGGTTGAGAATTTTTTACTCTAAATCCGAATTCATCTTGTCTCAATTTTTATCTCAAAATTTGTCTTGCATACCTGAAATTCACACTAAAATATTTATCGTATCGACTCAGATCGGGTACGGATATATTTACCTTCCTTATCAGCCAGTTGTCCACTAAACATAAATTTGATGTCTTTAGAACCAAAGCAATATTTTTTAAAAAATTGAATCCTGTCACAATTATTATAACATGGATCCATTAATATTTGATGAATGCGAGAATGTTTTCATTTCATAACAAACGACTCTGCAACTTGGGATAAATAGCATGTCTTCTACCGACTAAAAACTTTGGAAAATGCTCCGACAATGCAATTTTCTCCTTTTCTCTATTAGATCTAAACATAATAATAATAATAATAATAATAATAATAATAATAATAATAATAATAATAATAATAATAATAATAATAATAATAATAAACATGTGTGAAAATTTGGATAAACAAAACTATTAAGTATAGTTTGACTGGTACCGTTATGGTACAACATAAGTACAAAAGATCTAATATATATTAGGTAATTATGTGGGTAACAATAATAAATTTTTCTCGCAAGAACGTTAATTTAAAGGTTTAGTGTTTATTATTTAGGAATTATGTGAATTTTAAATTTAAGAGTGATTAAATTTATAGTTTATAACCTAAATCTTTAGCAATATTATCCTAAAATCTAACTCTAACATTTAAAATCTTAATACTAATTATAACTCTAAATTATAAATTCTAAACTTAAATTAGGTCTTTCAACCCTAAATTATGTGTATGAATTTCGCCAATAATACATGACATATTTTTTTAATCTTTTCGTTTAAAAGTGTGATACGGATATGAATAATCTAAGTAATGATCGTAATAAATACATTCTCGTAAATATTATTTTATGGGGCAAATAAAAACAAGAAGTATGATTGTGGATGAAAACAGCCTTGCTCCAACCTCCAAGCTCCAAGATTTATTTGTACTGGCCAAGAACCACTTCGAAACCATTTTTCTGAGCCCATCAATAATTTTAAATAGTAGCTTTTTACTTTCTAGGAGTCTCTCAACTTAGTATGCCCATTTCACAAATACTTGATAGATTTTAATTTAATTTGATTTTATAGATTAAGTTTTTTAATGAAAATTTTAGGTTTGCATTGTGTTCAAACTTGATTTTTTTTTTGAAAAATGAGGTTAGATAAAGTTTAATTTTAAGGTAAAAAAAAATATCTTACTCGATTTGATCTTAAATAATAATGTAATTTTATTCTGAATATTTAGGTATAATTATTATAATACTTCTCTCTTTATTTTTATGTATTTCAATTATCTTCATTTTTATCTAATAAAAATGGAATAATTATTATAATGCTTGTTTTCTATTTGTATTTTCAACTAATTCTCTATTTTATCGAATAATAATAATTGATTTTTTTTTATTATGTTGGTCAAGTTGGGTCAAATTAGGTTTGAGTTTTTACTCTAAAATTCAAGTAAAAAAAACATAAAATGTTAAGCCGAATTTGAATGAAGATGTTAAATTTTCAATTCGTGTATGAATTGACCAAAAAACTAACCCAATCCGAGGCAACCATCTCTACTCAACCTAAGATTAGTTGATATACTCTAAAAAAAAGTTAGAAGTTTATATATATATATATGAGAAAACATCTCATGCATTAACAACGGAAACCAAACGTTTTCACATCCGTCTTTAACTTTATGGTTTGGGGATTTAATTTAGGATTTAGTATTCTGGAGTTTAAATATAAGAGTTTAGGGTTAGGATTTAGAGTTTATTGTCAAAATTTAAGGTTTAGAGGTTAGAGTTTAACAGTGATGAAAGTAAAGATTTTTATCTGAAAGGGGTCAAAAGTAAAATATATGGTATCAAAGATCCTTGTACCACTATACTAAGTATTGTTGACCCCATACCTTAACAAATTGACGTCAAATTTAAAATTTTCTATAAAAAATTATATATTATCACCAGGGACGGAGCCACATGGAGGTGGGGAGGGGCAATCGCCCCCCACCCCGAAGAATTTTTTTTTCATTTTTGTCCCCTTATTTATTTTTTTTAAAAATTGATTTTTTATGAATTTGCCCCCTACTTTTAAATATTTATGTTTTGCCCCCCTCAACCATAAATCCTGGCTCCGTCCCTGATTATCACACTAAAAACCCCACACTAAATAAATCAAGTGGGGATAATTGCACCCCTACTTTCTATGCTACATTCGTCCATAGAGTTTAGATTTTAGAATATTTAGGTTTTAATTTATAAACCTTAATTTTTCTACCCTAAGTCCTAACCACAACTTCTAAAATCAAAAAAAATTTACTTAAACTCTTAAATATTAAACCCTAAATAGAGTTCATAAATCTTAAAAATAAATATGCTTATAAAACCTTTTTATTTTCACATGCGTAAAATAATTACCTTATATATAATAAAATTATTGTTATTTCATTTATTCCTTATATAAGATACTATATACTCTAAAGTTCATTTTCTGCACTTTAAGATTTATATATTTATATTTAAGAATTATTTGAATTCAAAATAGTTTTAAAATCGTATTCATCATGAAACGTGGGATAAGAAATCACAAACTCAAACCAAAAGCACCATTAAAATACGTACAAAAACGAAACCATTGGATCATTGTTTTACTATGGTCCCAATTGTTAGTTTTGCTACATATTGGGACATTTCTATTTTACTGCCATGAATTTGGACAGTAGTTGAACAAAGTGACGATCAATCATAAAAAGGAATGAGGACAGGTTTAACGTTACTCTGACTGTTTTTCTAATAAAAAAACTCTTACCGTTGTTTGAGACATTGTAGGCGCAACAAGACATAAAAGTGTGACTTCCACCTTCACAGTGTGACAAAATCATGAGATGGACACCACACTATCGTCCCCAATGTCGATTCACATGCACACTTTATGGTCACATCTTCATGGATTGGATGTTGTTCCACCGTTTAATCTCAACTCAAAATAGACTTTTAACCCAGTCGTGGGTTGTTTCTACCCCACCATCACATGCAACTCAAGTCTTTGTCTAGTTTAGCAGCTATTTCCAGCTTACGATCTTTATTTTTTATTACATCATCATTGCATCAAAAGTGACTCCGGACCATGATTTTATAACATGTTTTTTGGAATAAAAATTCTGTCTCTTTTTTGTGTCTCCTTTTGTGTCTTCTTTGATTTTCTAAAAAAATTAAATTTTAAACCCTAAACCCTTATTTTCTATATCCTAAATCCTAAACCCTACACCATAAAAAATACACCCTACCCCTAATTCCCTAAACCCTAACCAAAACCCCTAACCTAGAACCTTAAACCCTCTAATTTGAAGTGAGGACATAAATGAAGGCATAGAAAGTGACAGACGATTTGCACCCATTTTTTTGGCCCCGATATATGATATTTATATTAATTAGGTTAAAATATACTCTAGGTCTCTCAATTATTTAATCGATTTACAAACAAGTCATCCTTTTTAAAATATTACAACTGAATCATTCAATTAAAATATCATTAAGTGTTAGACTAAATAGTAGTGTGACCAAATATAATAATATTTTCGAAGCACAAAGTGCAGGTTGCATTGGTTGTCTACCAATCTCATCATCATTGGGTCTTAGGTTTTATAAGAGAGTTAAAATCAAAGGAAAGTTGTCTCTCTTTTCATCTCCAGTCGGTGACCGCCATTGTTGGGAGAAGAAGGTTCTTTAGCAACACAAATTCAAGAGAGACTCGGGGAAGCTAAAACATAGCTCATCTCTACGCTTGAGGTTCTTAGGAATCTTTGATATTCCTTTCGTGTAGCCCTTTATTTAATGCTGAATGATCTTATACTTTTTTGGATGGTTAATTGTGCTCAGACATAAGTTAAATACTCTTTTTAGTTAGGTTTTATTGTTTAATATCAAATCCTTTGATCTTATCCTTTGATTTAATATCGAAAGAGTTAAGCCAGACTAAATGAATAGTAGAGCTTGGGCTGAAAACTAAAATTCTAGCTCTGCTTAAACATAAGATAGGGTTTAAACGATTAAAATTGATACAATTAAACAAATAATAGTATCTCTAGAGTTTATATATACATACATAAATTGACATAATATTCAATTATCAGCTTCATGCTAGACATAGTTTAGAGTTTTTTGTGAGTTTGCTTTATATGGTTTATCCTTTGATTCTCTGTTCCATTTATATCTTTTTCTATAACATTTCTTTTACTATTTGTGTTAACCTTTCACCACACTATTATTTCTTATTTATTTTTTATCGGGTGTAACTCTTTTGAGTTTAATCATTGTAATCCTTATGGAGACGATATTCAATACTCGTTACTATATTACTTGTGCTACAAGTATACTTGTATTAATTGTGCATCACATGCACACACAAAATTATGGTTACTGATGAATTCATTCATACAAAAACACTATATCAAACTATTGGTCTTGGAGCATCCTTTTATGAGAAGTTAAGATCTCAAAGAGCTCAACCTTGTTGGTCGGTGTGTTGTGACTATGGAGAGCAGAAACAATGGGACGATAATCATTACCTAATTGGTTTACAAAAGATATATATAAGGATATCCATATCAGAGACCGAGTTGCTAGCGAGAGCTACATCCGTTGTAATATCTTGTATATCCTTTAAATACTCCCGTATAGATCGAGAACCACATGGATTACGAGAAAGCTTGGACTTGAGAGCGAGAATATGACGAAGAGATGTACTTGTATAGCTCGACATAAGCGTATCCTATGCATCTTTAGCAGTAAGGCTGAATAGAATCAATGCTACAACCAAGGAGAACATTAATGAGCATCTGATCTTGATGATACCCAGTCTGATATCAACAAAGCTAAACAAACCAAGGCCGATGAGGGTAGCTTCAACTTGTCGATGCCATATAGAGAAATTGGCTGAAATAAGCTTGACTGTAAAGTTAATTGGGGCATCGAGAAACACCAGACCTTCAATAGAAGTGGTGGCCATGGCAACGAGGAAAGGGTGATAGGAAGAAAACAAAACAAACAAGAAGACATCAAGGAATTTTCTCACTTTAGGACTGTGACACCCTCGCCCCGGGTTAGGAGACGGAGGTGTCGACCGGACAATTCAACTCATAGATAAACCGAATTTATATTCAATTATAAATCATTTATACATTTGTATAACTTTACAAACCAAACTCTGTAACACTTATCAAATTTGAGGATAATTTAAAACTTTTTCATATTTGTACAGTTTACCAATTTGATTTCTCAAGTTCCATACATTTATAAATTTTAATTCCAATCAAGTTTAATCTACATCTCTAGCCAAAATTTCATTCATTCAATTTTCATTAACACATTCTTAATGATCAAGCCAATTTTCATTTTTAAGTTGAACCAAAATTAACTAGGGGTATCGATACACCCTATAGAGGGGTATCGGAACAGGGGTATCGAACCATAGTTCGATACAGGTCAACTGTGTTGACCCATTGGCCGAGGCTAGGGAGCCTGGTTCGAAACAGGTATCGATGCAAATTCGTTACTGGAAGTCCCAGTATCGAACCATGCTTCGATACTGGACCTCCTCATTGACTTGTTGACTTCAGGATGATTGACCTGGTTCGATGCTGGCATCGATGCCATTTCGTTTCTGGAAGTCCCAGCATCGAACCAGGCATCGATGCTGGCCTACACTTAAGACTCAATGACTTAAACCGATAGGGGCCAAGCTTGGCATCGAACCATGCTTCGATGCCATTTCGTTTCTGTTGAAGGTGGTATCGATACCCATGTAAGTGGTATCGATACCCACGCCACATTTACCAGATTTCTATCCTTTTTAAATACTTAGACTCTACCAAAAGACCACCTATATGGTCTAACCCATTTTCAAATCATAAGGAGCAATACTCAACATATTTAGGTAGCATGTATCGTTCCACTAAATCGATTCACTTAGCCAACTCATTATCCAAGCCATTGCTATGTTCAATGACATTCAAGATACAACTATGTCATGGACTTCCCACTATAGCATTTAGCATACTCGTGTTCTAGTTTAAGGATCCACATGCTGTCCTACCTAGTTCATATTTGACATTTCGAGACGAGTTCTTACTTAACATATACATATCACCAAAGCCTACTTACCCAAACCATAAGCCGAGAACTCAAAATATGCAAGATCTACCAAGCTCAATATGCCTTATGGCTTACATACCGAATGTACGAATGATCAAATATACAAACCATGATCTAAATATCAAAATGCATGAGTCATTCTAAGCATGCTCCCTATGCCACCATAAATTAGGAGTTACAAAAGTACAAAATACCATACTTGAGCTTGCTTGGTGTCCTTGCTCGCGATCAAAGCCGATCTAACCCCTTAGTCCGATAACCTGTTATTTGGGAAGGAGGAAACAGAGGTGGTAAGTACTTACGAAGTACTTAGTGAGGCAGCCCTAAGTCTAACCAATTAGATACCAAACATATATCAACATGGCATACTCCAATTTAACAAACCATCATGTTTATACTATATTACAATCGTATGTGAAAATAGTATCATGCTTTTCATGCTTAGTTCATTTTAATGGATCATGTCACTAGCATGCTAATCGAATTCGCAAACTATATGCTCGATGACAATTTCATGCTCATATGCTCAATGACAACCTCATACCAAAGGCTCATAACCATATCATTTCCAAATGATCAATAATAATATCATATTAAATGCTCATAGCAATACAATTATCGGATGCACAATGACATTAACATATCAAATGCTCATAACAATACAAATATCGGATGCACAATGGCAATAACATGTCAAATGCTCATAACAATATCAATTTCGAATGCTCAATAGCAATATCAATTTCGGATGCTCAATAGCAATGTTATAATTTTAATCTTTCGAATTAGTTACAAATGATGCCTTGGTGTAGTTTGACTAGGTAAGCGGGTCATCAGAAGTACCACAAAGGTACTGACAGAAGTGCCACGAAGGCACTAACAAAAGATACCCACGGTATCTACAAATGGTGACTAACCACCAACAAAGGTACCCATAGTACCAACAGAAGTACCGAAGTACTAAACAGAAGTACCGAAGTACTGGGCAAACTAACAAATGAGCTCAAACCCTAGGCATGCCTTACTACCTATGACCAACTATCAACCAAGGCTCAATCGGAGTTTCCAATTCATTTAATCTTTCTATTTATATGAGGCAAGTTTCATATCACATAGGTTATCCATATCATGCTAATATCCGATACATTAACATCAACTACCATTTCAAAAGCATTCACATCATGCTAGCATATCCCAAGCATATCATACTATCATTTCAAGAGCATATATCATGCTAACAGGTCAAAAGCATACATCATGCTATTGTATCAAATCGAATATCATACTATCATATCAAATTATTCACATCATGTTACAAATCGAATAATCAATCAATCCAAACATGCCTCATGCATGACTTACGTACCTGGCATCCATAGCCGCGTGCCATTACTTACCTCGGCATTTCCGAGCTATGCAAATGTTCTAAGCTAGTCTAACATCTAGCACTCAAACATGGCATCAAACAAGTTATTAACATTTAATCCTCCTTCCCGAATTACCGAATATTTCATTAGTCCGGTTTCAATACAAATAAATCGAATAATACAAAGATGGTTAGGACCCTAGGTCCTAACCCCAAGGTTTGCCACACTCACAATTTCTCCAATCAACTCAAGGATTGTAGATCACGACTCCTTTGCCTTTCCTCCGAGTTTGCTCGAGTCTCTCCTCTTCTTCGATATTTTCGTCTCTTTGATTATCTAGTAATCCAAATACAATATACATTCATTAGGGCATATCTAAACCGTTTAATTCTAAGGATTATACACTTTAAACAATGTAATTTTGCTCGTTTGTTTATTCGGGACAGATTTGCTATCCTTTCGTAATTCGATCGTACCTCCTAGGTCCCATGTCTGAATCGAGCTTATTATACCTCTTCGGAAAGCTAAGAGAATCCTCTTCAAGGATAAATTAACCTCACATTTTAATTTATGGCCAATCAGTACCAGAACTCATTCGGATCAGAGTTGTCCGAAATTTTCGGGACTGCTCGGGCAGCCCTACGGAGAAGCTTATAACTTTTTCTACCGAACTCGGATTAAGGTTCCGTAAATTTTTCCTTAAACTAGGAATACAAGAGTATCATACTGCAAAATTTTAGCTCCTAACTCCTCCAAACGAGGCCTAGGGAATTTTTCGAAGATGACTACTCGGAATAGCATTTCCAAGTAATTTCGGCTAATTCTCAACCCATACTTTCAACTCCTAGTTGATCTTATTCTTAAAATTTCCAGCACCTCAATCATAAATTAATCATCAATAACTTCTAAATTTCATCACCTTATCAAATTAACAACATAAAAACAACATTTACATGAACCCAATTTCAAGACCCCTAGCTCAATGCTTATTCTTCCAAGACCCACACTCAAATAAACACTATTCTTCTATTTAAGCATTATAACAACCTAATTCAACCCAAAGCATCATAAATTATTTAAATCCCCAAAAGCTTAAAACCCTAAAATTTTCGATTTAGGGAGAAAAGAACTTACCAAGGCCTCTAAACTTGAATTTCTAAACCAATTTCACCACCATGCAAAGTTTCCAAGCCCCCCCTCTTAAGCTCCCATGGAAAATCTCTCCCTCATCTATGTTTCTCTTCTTTCACGTGAAAATGAGAAAGATGAAGGTAAGAGCTAATTTCCTTTGTTTTCTTTCTCATTAAAGGGTGCAAAATGACCATTTTACCCCTAACTTACTTCTTTAACAATTAAATGTCCAGGGGCAATTAAGGGGAATTGGAAATCCATCATGCAATCATCTCTTGTTTTCACTTAATACAATTTGGTCCCTTATTTCTATTCCAATTTTACACATAATTCATTTAATTTGTAATTTAATTAAATTCTGGAATTATCCGAATTATTATACCGATCCGGTTTTAGGGGTGTTACAATTCTCCCCCCTTAAAAGAAATTCGCCCTCGAATTTACCTGAAGGGAACAAATGAGGATATTGAGCCCTCATCATTTCTTCGGGCTCCCAAGTAGCTTCTTCCTTCTTGTGATTTCTCCAATGAACTTTTACCAAAGGAACATTCTTGTTCCGAAGTCTCTTAATTTCTCGTTCGAGGATCTGAACCGGTTCCTCATCATAGGACAAATCAGGATTCACATTGTGTATCTTGTCGAACTCACTAGGGAGAGCAAGTCGATAGGCCACCGGGCCAATTCTTTCAATGACTTCGAAGGGTCCAATGAATCGAGGGCTAAGCTTTCCCCTCTTTCCGAATCTAAAGACTTTCTTCCAAGGAGAAACTTTCAAGAAGACCTTGTCTCCCACATTATACTAAATATCCCTTCGTTTCAAATCTGCATAAGCCTTCTGTCTGTCAAAGGCTTGTTTCAATCGATCATGAATAATTCGGACTTTTCTTCAGTTTCTCGGATCATCTGGGGTCCTAAAACCTTGTTCTCTCCCAATTCAGACCAACATAAAGGAGTTCTACATTTTATCCTATATAAAGCTTCAAAAGGAGCCATATGAATCGATGCTTGATAGCTATTGTTGTATTCAAATTCCACTAAGGGTAGGGACTTTTCCCAATTCTTCCTAAAGTCTATGGCACAAGCACGTAGCATATCTTCTAAGACTTGTATCACTCTTTCAGACTGGCCATCAGATTGCGGATGGAAAGCAGTGCTAAGATTCACTTTAGTTCCGAGAGCCCTTTGCAAAGACTTCCAAAATCGAGAGGTAAAGTTCGGGTCCCTATCAGAAATGATGGATGTTGGCACCCCATGTAATCGAATCACCTCACGGATATATAACTCGGCTAAAGTCTCCGAATTCATATTCTTTCGTACCGGAATAAAATGTGTAGACTTGGTGAGTCTATCCACAATCACCCAAATAGCATCATTCTTTCTCGGTGTAACAGGCAAACCGGTAACGAAATCCATTGTCACTCGATCCCATTTCCACTCGGGCAATTCAATAGGCTGAAGCAATCCCGTAGGAGCTCGGTGCTCAGCCTTGACTTTCTGACAAGTCAAACATCGGGATACGAAGTCTGTGATGGCTGCTTTCATGCCAGGCCACCAATATAAGGATTTTAAATCTTTATACATTTTAACGGAACCAGGATGAACTGAAAACGGACTTTGGTGTGCTTCTTGTAGGATGTCTCTTTTCAATTCCTCGTTATTCGGAACACAAACTCTATCTCTAAAGTAGAGCAATCCATTCGAATTGAGGGAGAATTCGACATTAGCTTTCGAATCAAGCTTTGATGCAATAGCTTGAAGCTCAGAGTCAGATTGCTGAAGATTCTTGATTCTCGAAATCAGATCGGATTGAACCTGAAGTTCAGACAAATATCCTTGCCTTCGATATACCTGAAGATGAGCATTAATCGAATTCGGGGCCAATGTCGGTTTACGGCTAAGAGCATCGGCCACCACGTTGGCCTTTCCGGGATGGTAATCAATAACCAAGTCATAGTCTTTTAGTAATTCCATCCATCTTCTCTGCCTTAAATTCAAATCTTTCTGAGTTAGGAGATATTTAAGGCTTTTGTGATCGGTGTATAGGTAACACTTCTCACCATACAAGTAGTGCCTCCATATCTTGAGGGCAAAAACAATAGCCGCTAATTCGAGGTCATGAGTAGGGTAATTCAATTCATGAGGCTTCAATTGCCTAGATGCATAAGCAACCACATTATTTCCTTGCATCAAGACACATCCTAGTTCCGAATGCGAGGCATCACTATACACCGTGAATTCTTTGCCAGACTCTGGTTGAATAAGGACAGGAGCATGAGTCAAAGCTTGCTTAAGCTGGTCAAAGCTTCTTTGTTGGTCCTCTGACCATTCAAACAATTGGTCTTTTCGGAGGAGCTTAGTTAAGGGCAAAGCAATAGTGGAGAACCCCTTAACAAATCTCCTATAATACCCGGCTAAACCAAGGAAACTCCTAACTTCGCCAACATTTTTCGGAGGTCTCCAATCTAAAATAGTTTGTACTTTCTTTGCATCAACTTTGATTCCTTCTGCCGAGATGACATGGCCAAGGAATGACACTTCTGATAACCAAAACTCACACTTGGAGAACTTGGCAAACAATTGTCGTTCTCGGAGAGTTTTCAATACAATTCGAAGATGTTCCGCGTGCTTCTCCTTATCTCGAGAATACACTAGAATGTCATCAATAAAGACGACCACAAACTTATCAAGATAAGGTCGAAAGATTCGATTCATGAGATCCATGAACGCAGCCGGAGCATTGGTTAGCCCAAATGGCATCATCAAGAATTCAAAATGACCATATCGAGTTCTAAAAGCAGTTTTAGGGACATCTTGCTCTTTTACTCTCATCTGATAGTACCCCGATCGAAGATCAATTCGAGAGAACATCGTAGCATCCTTGAGCTGATCAAACAAATCTTCAATTCTAGGCAAAGGGTACTTATTCTTAATGGTCACCCGATTCAGTTGTCGGTAGTCAATACAAAGCCTCATTGTTCCGTCTTTCTTCTTCACAAACAGAAAGGGAGCACCCCATGGCGGAGAGCTAGGACGGATAAATCCCTTATCTTGTAGCTCTTGGAGTTGCTTTTTGAGCTCTTTCAATTCAATTGGTGCCATTCTATAAGGAGCAATTGACACCGGATTAGTCCCAGGTTGGACTTCAATTCCAAACTCAACTTCTCTGGTCGGAGGGAGACCAGGAAGTTTCTCCGGAAAAACATCAACAAATTCAGATACCACCGGAATTTTCGGCAAACCGAAATCATACTCATCTTGCAGAGCCATAGTAGTAAAGATCGAGGTTGGCTTTTTATCAATTAGGAGGATTGACTCCTTTCCCAAACCACGAAGATACAATCTTTTCTTCTGACAGTCGATCCAAGCTTCATGTTTGGTCAACCAGTCTAACCCTAATATTAGGTCAAACTCACACTCGGGTAGTACAAATAGATCAATTCGAAAAGGAATATTTCGAATTGAGATTGGAGAGTCTTTACAAACGAGGTTAACATTCATTATACCTCCTATTGGGTTTGATACTACAAGACCCCTATCAACATTTTTAGGCTCTAATCTAACTTTTACAGCATTTTAGAACTTACAAAGGAATGAGTGGATCCTGAATCTACTAAAGCATAAGCAGGGCATAAATTTAATTCAACGGTACCTGCAATCACATCGGGAGACTCCTCCTCTCCTCTACCACGAACGGTATACATTCTAGCTGGAGCTCGAGATTCTTGTCGAGGAGGGGCTGATTAACGGTCTTTTCCTCTACTTTGGTTCCCAGACTGGGTATGTCCTGGGCCCTTGTTTCGGTTCTGAGGTGGACTCTGATAGGCACGAAACTGAGGTGTGCCTCTATTCGGATTCTGAGGACAATCCCTGATAAAGTGGTCTGATCCACCACATGCATAACATAGTTTCATCTGAAGCCGACAAGGTCCAGCATGAAACTTCTGACAAAACCGACAAGCTTGAGCTTTTCCAGAATTCCCCGTGCTATGAACAGATGCAACTGGGGCCGCAGGTCTATTTGCCGACTGAGGTCTCGGCACATAATGGCTCTTGGTCTCATGGTGGTAGGTCGATGAGCTTTCTCTCTGGTTCTTGGCTTTCTTTACATTCCAATCCGGCTTATCCTCCCATTTTCGCTTTTTATCGTTCTTATTTCCACCCTTTCTTTTCTCCGAAGCTTTCATCTTAGCTTCAGTAGCTATAGCCCGATTGACTAAAATCTGGAAATCGGTAATCCCCAAAGTTGTGAACATAGGGCTCATCTCATCATTCAGCCCATCAATGAACATCTGACACTTCTGTTTCTCAGTCTTGATATATTCAGCTCCGTATTTGCAGTACTCACAGAAGTCTGCCACATACTGCTCAATAGGCCTATTAGCATGCTTCAAATACAAGAACTTCCTCCTTCTTTCAGCCAGATACTGTTCACTAATATATTTCTTTTTGAACTCCTCTACAAAGAAGTCCCATGTAACAGAGTCGGTAGGAACAGTCAAGGTTGTGGTTTCCCACCAACTTAAGGCTTCATCGGCTAGAAACGAGATAGCACATTCGAGCTTGTGCTCATCGGAGCATTGTAGTTGCTTAGTCAGAATTTGAGTGGTCCTCTCTAACCACTGCTCAGGTTCCTCGGGCTTATCCTCGTTACTACCCGCGAAGGTATAGGCTCGATATCGAGCAAGCTTTTCAATAGGTGCCCTACTCGGCACAACATTAACAGGAGCAGGACGATCTCGTTTCAATTCAGATACCAACTGATCAAACATCCCTTTCATACTCAAAAGGCATTCCCTCTAAACATCTTATATAACCGGGGCTACCTGCTCAAGGGCAGCTTCCACCGGAGGTGGTTCTTGTTCCAATGGAGGATTCGGTTCCATCCTCACATTCTCAATCTCATTTGAGGAACCCTCAGGACTTTCATCTCCTAGGGCCAATCTTGTATCAACCATACTACAAAAAGGGCAAACAAATATCATTCAAATAAGCAAGAACACAAGCAAGTACGGTATACAAAACTCCTAGGTGGCATAGTTCAATCCTATATGATGCATGCATATTTGTTTCGGTCCGAGAATCACGTAACCGAAAGCTCTGATACCAAATAAATGTGACACCCTCGCCCCGGGTTAGGAGACGGAGGTGTCGACCGGACAATTCAACACATAGATAAACCGACTTTATATTCAATTATAAATCATTTATACATTTGTATAACTTTACGAACCAAACTCTGTAACACTTATCAAATTTGAGGATAATTTAAAACTTTTCATATTTGTACAGTTTACCAATTTGATTTCTCAAGTTCCATACATTTATAAATTTTAATTCCAATCAAGTTTAATCTACACCTTTAGCCAAAATTTCATTCATTCAATTTTCATTAACACATTCTTAATGATCAAGCCAATTTTCATTTTTAAGTTGAACCAAAATTAACTAGGGGTATCGATACACCCTATAGAGGGGTATCGGAACAGGGGTATCGAACCATAGTTCGATACAGGTCAACTGTGTTGACCCATTGACCGAGGCTAGGGAGCCTGGTTCGAAACAGGTATCGATGCAATTTCGTTACTGGAAGTCCCAGTATCGAACCATGCTTCGATACTAGACCTCCTCATTGACTTGTTGACTTCAGGATGATTGACCTGGTTCGATGCTGGCATCGATGCCATTTCGTTTCTGGAAGTCCCAGCATCGAACCAGGCATCGATGCTGGCCTACACTTAAGACTCAATGACTTAAACCGATAGGGGCCAAGCTTGGCATCGAACCATGCTTCGATGCCATTTCGTTTCTGTCGAAGGTGGTATCGATACCCATGTAAGTGGTATCGATACCCACGCCACATTTACCAAATTTCTATCCTTTTTAAATCCTTTTTAAATTAACCTCACATTTTAATTCATGGCCAATCAGTACCAGAACTCATTCGGATCAGAGTTGTCCGAAATTTTCGGGACTGCTCGGGTAGCCCTACGGAGAAGCTTATAACTTTTTGTACCGAACTCGGATTAAGGTTCCGTAAATTTTCCCTTAAACTAGGAATACAAGAGTATCATACTGCAAAATTTTAGCTCTTAACTCCTCCAAACGAGGCCTAGGGAATTTTTCGAAGATGACTACTCGGAATAGCATTTCCAAGTAATTTCGGCTAATTCTCAACCCATACTTTCAACTCCTAGTTGATCTTATTCTTAAAATTTCCAACACCTCAGTCATAAATTAATCATCATTAACTTCTAAATTTCATCACCTTATCAAATTAACAACATAAAAACAACATTTACATGAACCCAATTTCAAGACCCCTAGCTCAATGCTTATTCTTCCAAGACCCACACTCAAATAAACACTATTCTTCTATTTAAGCATTATAGCAACCTAATTCAACCTAAAGCATCATAAATTATTCAAATCCCCAAAAGCTTAAAACCCTAAAATTTTCGATTTAGGGAGAAAAGAACTTACCAAGGCCTCTAAACTTGAATTTCTAAACCAATTTCACCACCATGCAAAGTTTCCAAGCTCCCCCTCTTAAGCTCCCATGGAAAATCTCTCCCTCATCTATGTTTCTCTTCTTTCACGTGAAAATGAGAAAGATGAAGGTAAGAGCTAATTTCCTTTGTTTTCTTTCTCATTAAAGGGGTGCAAAATGATCATTTTACCCCTAACTTACTTCTTTAACAATTAAATGTCCAAGGGCAATTAAGGGAATTGGAAATCAATCATGCAATCCTCTCTTGTTTTCACTTAATACAATTTGGTCCCTTATTTCTATTCCAATTTTACACATATTTCATTTAATTTGTAATTTAATTAAATTCTGGAATTATCCGAATTATTATATCGATCCGGTTTTAGGGGTGTTACAAGGACTCGAGTTTGGATATTTGAATTATTTAAGTATTGATTTTCTTACTTTTCACGTATTTTATAGTCTATCACTTCTATTATTATTCTGAATTATTACGTGAGTTATGATTTATTCATGAACTTTGCTGGGATATTTTGGATTTTCAGACATCATATGCATACTATAATTTTATATTGGTCATAAACTTATAAAAGTTTTCATAGTAATAATAAAAGTAGACAATTTTTTTTGGATAAGTAAATTTATTATCCAAGAAGCAGAAAAGCCTGTCATACCACTTTTAATATAAGCACCGCAGAGGATCTTTCTTTTAGATTAGTCATTATCCAGCAGCTCTCTGCATTCTAATCCAAAGCCTCCCTATGAGCATCATTGCACAGAAGAATCATCCTCCACACTTCCCTTGAATAGGAACAACTTTTATTTTAGAAATAAACTCACGATTTACAATTTTGGTAAAATTTAAGATTAATTATTAGTTATAAACTTGAAAAAATCTTTATAATAAAAAGTAGACTCATAATTTACGACTTTGATTAAATTTAGGATAAATTATTAGTTCATAGAACAATTGATGATCGTAAATATGTTTTCGAAAATAAACTTGGTGCATAAGCTTTTTTCTCCAAATGTTGAAATAAACCACGCGAATAAATACATAAATTTGATAATCTAATTAAAGCAGTTAAAGGTATATTTATAAAGGCACAACTCGAACAAGGTTTTCTCCCTCTAAGGCTCTATTTTTGGTTGCTTTTGAACAACCGAAAGCACTTAAAAAAAATGCTTTTCTTAAATTTTGATTGTTTTTTTTTTTTTGCTTTTCAAATCAGTTTTTCTACTCAAACCCAAAAACTAGAATTTATGGCTTTTGAGTTGGAAAAGCTAGTTTGAAATTAAAATTACTTTTTTACCTTTATAATATATTGTTAAAATAATGTTTATACATATATAGTTATAAAATAATATATACTTTATAAAGAATAAAATTATTTTATTTATAATTTATTTTAAATTTATTATTAATTTATAATTTTTATGTTCATATATAATCTAAAATATAGTTTATATTTTTAAATTAAATTTTATAAAAATTTAAATTTTTATTATAATTTAACAATCATAATATTAACAAAATTTTAAATTTTTTATTATAATTTAGGTTCGCTTATACTTTATAACATCATGTCTAAAATAGACATTTTATCTTTTTAAAATCACTTTTTGACATCAATGACAAAAACACTACCTAACTTTCTAAAATCACTTTTTCTACCACACTTTTAAAATCATTTTTTCAACTGCACTTTTTAAAAGTAATGCCAAACTAAGCCTAAGAATGTTGTAGTAACGTTTGAAGTTTGCTTGTCGTATGAGATATTTTTGCAATGTCAGGATAGGGCTATCGAATTGTCTCTCGAAGATAAGTTTGATGCTTTGCATAACAAGTGTGAAGGTAGGAAGAATAAGAAAATATAAACAGTAACAACATGATTGCCTAAATCAAGATATATCAAGATAAGAAATTCTTCCTATATGATAACAGTGATTAGTATATTTTGAAATTCGAGATCAATAGTTCATACCAAACTTTTTCTATGTGTTTTAGGAGATAGTATCGAGTTATGTGACTATTTTACTAAGATACCGTTGAGTTTATTGTATCCTTTTTAGTAATGTATCGAGAGAGGATAAATTCTTTTTAAAAAAGAATTAGTTGAGATTATATTTGTACCACTAGAAGATAAAGGTTATATTTGCTATGTGCTGAGATCAAAGTACTGAAGTGGGAAATATTTTAGGGTGCTGAAGATTTATATAGGTTGTAGCATCATTCTTGGTTTATGGGTATAAGTTTTGAGGATGAAAACAATTTTACAACGAGAGAATTGTAACTACCTGATTTAAGGAGTTATAATAGAGATATATTTGATAAGATCGTGTTAGATTTAGTGATAGTTATCAGTTTATTGTGATGATTATATTGTCACAACACACTAACCGAGCATAAAGACCTATGAGGGCTAACAGTTAAGGAGTAAGGTCATCCAAACTTTATAATGATTCATAACGTAGCACGAAGATACCACTTGGTAGTTCACCTCTTTTGATGTGGATGAAGAGTTACAATAATTTATTGCATGGACAGAGTCACATGAGCAAATAAGGTGTCTGTTAACACCGTAAATTAAAAAAATATTTTTTTTATATATTTTGCATATAAAAAAGTTTAAAAATTAATAATTGATACTTCTTTATAAGTAATTTGACATTCTTTTATATATATATTGATACCTTTTTATAAATAATTAATCTCTTAAATATTATTCAAGAAAATAATACATTTTAAATAAATTTTTAATCTCACCCCTAATTTATTGTTTTATAATACAAAAAATTTAATTTTATCTAGTCTTTATATTTTTATTTCATAATAATGAATTAAAAAAATAATTAGCTAAAATCGAATATTTGAGATTTTTGGAGTAAATATGAATTTGGTCAGAGTCTATCAACTGAAACGAACCGTCATCAATTTGAACTTCAAATTCACTTAATATTTACAGAAGTTTGGTGCAAAACGTTACAATGTAATGAAATCGATTTCCACTGTCACGTGGATAAATAATACTAATAATATTGAACACAAGATATATCATAAATTAATGATTCTTTAATTTAGTCAATTTAAAATAAATATTTAATAAATATCAAATCATACGACAATGTCCTCTTAATGAAAAAATTTAATATACGATAATTTAGTCAATTTTTTTAGATAATTAATTTAATATACCTATTCCATTTTTTCTTGTTTTTATATATTGATTGTTTTACTAATCACTATAAGCTGAATAAAAAAAATTCTAATTAAATAAAAAGAAAATACTATATTAAATAAAAATAAATTATGATAAATTTGTATATAAGTCCTCGAGTTTTTTTCCTTCATCATTAAGAATACAAACTCAATTGTGATGGCGTTTGAAGTGGTATAATTGATAATTCTTTGTCTTTGAATGTCAAAACAGTATCACCCTAATCGAACATGATTCCTTGGTCCAGTTGGGCTGTCTATCTGCCGTATTGTATTCTTCTCTTTATAATGAAACAATGGAAGAAAACATCACTCCAACGATATCCAATCACCTGCTCACTTTAAAGCAGAGGAAAAACAGAAAAAAACACTCATTTCAATTGGTTTGGTTCTTTGTTATGGATTCTCATCCTTTCATCTCCATCTTATCTTGCCTTATCATCTGCACAACATTGTCGTCAGCCACCGCCACCGCCACCGCCGCTTCCACCACAATCAAAGCCTCCCTCTCCCCTTTTTCTCACCATTCTTCCTCTAATGTCTACCAAGTTCTTAGAAACTTAGCAACTTCTTCAGCTGAAAGAGCCCACCATCTAAAATACCACAACCCCAAAGACAATGCCAATGCCAAAGCCAAAGACAATACTTCATCTTCTCTTATCAAGACTCCACTTTTCCCTCACAGTTATGGCGGCTACACCATCTCTCTTAGCTTTGGAACTCCGCCTCAACCCCTTACTTTCATTATGGACACTGGCAGCAGCCTCTCCTGGTTCCCTTGCACCTCTCGTTACCTTTGTTCCCAGTGCTCTTTTCCCAATGTTGATCCTGCAAAAATCCCCACTTTTGCCCCTAAACTTTCGTCTTCCAAGAAGCTTGTGGGTTGCAGAAACACAAAGTGTAGTTGGCTTTTTGGCCCCAACGTCCAATCTCGTTGCCAAGACTGTGAACCCACATCCAAAATATGTAATCAGACTTGTCCTCCGTACCTCATTCAATACGGGTTAGGTTCCACAGGCGGCCTTCTATTAGTAGAAAATCTTGTTTTTCCTAACAAGACTTTCCCAGATTTCCTCGTCGGATGCTCTATTATCTCCAACCGACAACCGGCTGGAATAGCCGGGTTTGGTCGGAGCGTCGAGTCTCTTCCATCCCAATTAGGCCTTAAGAAATTCTCTTACTGCCTTGTTTCTCGCCGGTTCGATGACGCGGGCGTCAGCAGCAACATGTTGTTGGAAACCGGATCGGGTGATGCCAAGACTCCGGGTCTTAGCTACACACCGTTCTACAAGAACCAAGCCGCTTCCAACCCAGCTTTCAAAGAGTTCTACTACGTAACTTTACGTAAAATTCTGGTTGGAAATCAGGACGTCAAAGTTCCGTACAGTTTCTTGGTCCCAGGATCAGACGGCAACGGAGGCACCATCGTCGACTCGGGATCGACATTCACTTTCATGGAGAGGCCAGTCTTCGAGCTTGTCTCCAAAGAGTTGGAGAAACAAATGGGAAATTATAGCAGGGCCCTGGAAGTGGAAAACATGTCCGGCTTAGCCCCATGCTTCAATGTTTCAGGCTACAAGTCAATAGAAGTCCCTGAATTAACTTTCCACTTCAAAGGAGGAGCTAAAATGGCATTGCCTTTAACTAATTATTTCTCCTTTGTCGGCAACAATAATGTGGTCTGCTTGATGGTTGTTACCGACAATGTCGTCAACCAAGGCTCGTACGGCGGGCCGGCAATTATCCTAGGGAGCTTCCAGCAACAGGATTATCAGATTGAATTTGATTCGGCAAACAATAGGTTTGGATTTGCCAAGACCCGCTGTGTGTGAGCTCATTTTGTCCTTGAAGATGAGCATGGTGTTCCTTTCTTATTTTCTTTCTTAATTGGGATGGTGACAAGAGATTTATACTCTTTTTTGCTGTCCTTATTAATCAAAAGTTTGATCATATGTTAGAAAATAGCCTTAGTTTATGATCCAATCAATTTCATTGCTTTGTAGCATATAAAATTGAAATTCAAATTCCAGGTAGCTTCCTGGTGAAATTTCTTCCTAGGCAAGTATTCCTTTCCTTTACCTCTTTTGCCTTTATTTTCTCCTATTGTGAGATCTTATCTCATCAACTTCCTTTTAGACATCCTTTTTTTTTTTACTTTATTTAATAATGATATTGTGGTTTCTACTTTCTTTTCATCTTCATTTTATAACTTTCCCGAGAAAAATCTGGGTTTATTTGAATCAAACTCTATTTTTATGTACAATTGTTTCATCATCTTCCTAGTACAGATGAAGAATTTCAGAAGAACAGTAGCTAGGTTCAGGAGGCCATGAAAAAATGAATATCAAATCTTCTGAAATTGTTGCAGAAAGTTATCTTCCACGTTTCTGGATTAGTGACTGTCTGCTTATTAATTCCAACAGGCTTTTCTGCCCACCCTACACTCCTACATACAGAATGAGTTAAGTTGTGCAGTTGGAAACATGTAATTAAGACATAGACTAGGTTGCCTAACAAAATGAAGATTAAGTTACATGAAAACAAACAATACGAACAGGACAAGTTCAATTTTGGCTAACCGAGTTGGGAACGTAGGACCCATTGTTGAATGGTGTCTTAGTACAGCCAATAGCCATACAAATCTCATCTTGTTTACTAACTGTACATAAAATATTTTTTCTTCATTATTTATTCCAATGGAAAAGCTTTCTTCACGAGAGAGAAGTAGCTGAACAAGGTTGGTGTTGGATGTGTAATCACAACCAGAGAGAAAGATATGATTAAAGCAGCTGCAAAAGTTGTAAATGATGATTGAATTTAGACTAGATGGAAGGAAATGACTTTTTGTTCGTGTCATTCACATGATCAGCAAACTTTGAGACAGTTGAAAAGGATCTTTTTTCCTGGAAATATTGTATAGTCGGACTAAGAATTCAGTGCGTGGGATCTGGAAGTAGTGTCGTGGTGCATTCACTTTTCTACCGTGGGGGAGATTTACGGACGCTACCGGACAGTAAATAAGATAAGATAGAGTAAGTTATTTAAGTTTGATTCAATAATATTTGATTTAGTTTAATTCGATTTAAGTTTTTAAGAAGGATAATCGAGTTACTTGATATATAATTTAAAAAAACTCGCGAGTTATTTAAAAATATAATATATTATTTTTTAATTTTTTAAATTTAAAATTTAAATTTCTAAACCTAAAACTTTAAACATAAATCTTAAACTCTAAATTCTAAGTTCAATAACTTACATTTTTAATACCTAAATTAATACGTTAAACCCTAAAATTAACAAATTTGACACAATTTGTATATCAATTTTTTTTCTTATAAGGATTTAAATGAAATGAGATAGATCACAAACTACTCGAGTCTGTCTAAACCCTTAATTAACAAGCTTTTGTAAACTACACAACTTGTGTATCAATTTTTTTCTCCTTATAAAGCTTTAAAAGAGATAAGATAGATCACAAGCTATTCAAGTCCGATTCAGTTAAAACTCGGTCAACACTCGATTTAAATAAACTCAGTTCAAGTTTTTAACGAGCCAAATCGAACTCAGATTATTTAGGCTCATTAAAAATTACACAAACTTAAACTTAACTCGAATTTTTAACAAATTGAGTTAAACTCAAAATTACTTGGGCAGACTCATTTACACCCCCTATATGCTACCTTTGATTTAGGAAGGAGACTTGTTTATCGGCGGATTGAATTGCGAGTCTTCATCAGCCATCTTAATGAGTGAAAACGAAATTCATTTTAACAGTAAACCCCTTCATGTTTTTCGTCTCTGTCACCCTTTAATCATGGGGAAACAATGCATTACTTGACCCATAAAACGCTTCAGTTGATGTAAGCCGTGTTAAATTTGAAGTATTTTATGTGTTAACCATTCAAATGCCGACGGAGATTTCTAAAATCATATTTTTTTTTTTAAAAAAAATCTCGCTAAAAAATCTCTTTACAGTCAACATTAAAAATATAATGTCAATCCCTAAGAAAAAAAAGAATATCCACTAGAAATTATATTATGGGTCATTATCATCACATCGTTTATGAGACCAACCAATTAAAAGCATCATTAATTATTTTTTTACATCATTAATTTTATCAAGTGAATCTTCATTAATATTTACCGTAAATTAAGTTTAAAATCAGTTTTTCGAAATGAAGATTCACTTGGTAAAATTGATGAGATAAAAATGACCCATAATATAATTTCTCCCTTGAATGGTTCCATAAAAAGAGATTAAACATAAGAGATTAACTTTGAATAATTTATCTATATAATATATGTATATTATTTTAAAAAATTCAAAAATAATAATAGATATTATCATATAATTATATTAAAATATAAAAAAGAATCAATATAACATTACATATGAAAAAAAATAAAAATATTAATTTCACATAAGAAGAAAATAAAAATCAGACATATAAATAAGACGATATTATATTTTATTAAATATATTTTTAGAAAAAGAAGATAATGGCGTTCTAAAGTAAACGTTTAATTCTTAATAACATTTTTATGTATTTTTTCTATAAGAATTAGGAAAAATTGTTTCTCTCACCTATAAGATACCTTCGTCACTGCCTGTGCAATATTACGTTGTCGTCCATGATAATAATATCGTATAGATAAATATATTGACTTTAAAAACACCGTGATAACAATATCCCTAAACCTGTACACGTTTTATTCATATTGTGTGTTTCAGGATCAAAATTTGAAGAAGATGATAGGCATCGCTAGGATGATAGATAGGCTCTACCATTTTGAAGGTGAAACCTCCAAAGATAAAAAAATCTCATGGACTAATAGTATTAGTACTATATCTGTTAAAGATAAAATAATGCTTCATTACAACATATTAGAACATTTTAATTTTTTTCAACCCAAAAACATTATTTCCTATATTATTTAAAAGAATCAATTATTCTATTTTTTATTGTGAACACTACATTATATCAAAGATTCATAAGAAGATTTATCATTCAAGGCTATATCAATCCTAAAGCTTTTTTATTTAATTCATAACGATGTATAAATCCTTACGAATCAATACTTATTTCAAAAAAAAAATGTATCATATTTATTGATTATCATATTCGATTTTATTAAATTTTTAATGACCAACAAGTCTAATGTTAAGACTCTTTTTTAAAGTTTCTACACTATGTAAATTAGTAAAAAGAAGTACAATATAATTTTTCTAATGTATCATATTTATTCAGTTCATGCTCTTCCATAGGGGACCGAGAATTGAACTATGTAAATTACTAAAAATAAGTACAATATATATATATATTTAAAAAATGGTTATTAATTTGGCTATTTTTTTTCAGAGACAGTGTGTGCGCGGTCAGGGACGGAGCTAATATTTAGGGTTGATGGGGCAAAACATAAATATTTAGAAGTAAAGGGGTAAATTCATAAAAAAAAATTCATAAAATTTAAATAGGAGGACGAAAATATAAAAAAAAAAATCTTCGTACTGTGTGCGATAGGGGTGTTCATGGTAGGTTAACTGTATCGTTTAACCTAAATGATCAATTGACCATTATAAGGGTTACTGAATTTTATTAATCGTAACTTAAGTATTAAGAAACGATTAACCATTATAGTTAACGTTAAGATGTGGTTAATCAATAGTTCAATTATAAGTTTATCTATAGCATATTATAAATTTTTCCTACGTGTTTATTACTTTTTTAAAGAATAATATAATTATCTCTATGATAAATAATATATTAAAATACTCATAAAAAATACTTAAATAAAGATATTCTAATCACTTATGTCATAATTAAAAAATATTTATAGGTTATAAAGTTTTAACACAAGATAAAATACACAAGCTTTATAATATTTTAAAATTTAAAATTTAAAAATTAAAAAGTTTGCTACAAACAATATTGTAGCAATACACCATCAAAGTTCAAGACATAAAAAGCATCATTAAAATTTTAAAGACAAATGTTTAACTAACATATAATAATTAAAGTTTAAAATATAAAAATCAATATTAAATTTTAAAAAGTTATTTTATTTTTTAAATATATATAAAAATAATTTAATAACGGAGTCAAAATTTATAACTATAAACGTAATCATATTAACCATAATTTTTAATGATTAGATTAACTATAATCGTTTAATTTTAACGATTTAATTATTTAACCTATGAAATATAACGATTATACAGATGAAAGATTACAATTACTGATTATGGTTATGTAATGCCATCACCTTTTAGCCTTTATAATTAACAAAGCTGTCATGTCAAAATTAGAAAACTTCTTTTATAAATAAAGATATTTGAATAATTCTAATGTGAGGCTAAAATAAGGTTATATAGTAGTATAAATTTTTATAAAATTTAAGAATTTGCGTATTGATGAATAAATATTTTTATATATTAATTTTTTTATATTTTTATATATCATTTTTTATTTTTTTATATATACTTTTATTTTGATATATACAAAAATCTTTACTATGATACTAAATTCTTACCATTTTTATAAAACTTTATATATACACCGAAATAAAAGTGTATCACCTCATTTTAGTTTCACTTTAGTGTGCCTTACCCTATAATCACCCTAAGAAATTTGTTTAAAACCTTTAAAAGTCTGCGCAGCCACCATTAAACGTATAACAAAAATCCCCTACCTCTTTTATGTGCCTCCTTTTGTATCTCTTTTGTATTTTTATAAAAAATTGAATTTTAAATCCTAAACCCTTATTTTTTATATTCTAAACCCTAAACCCTACATCTTAAAAAATACATCCTATCCCTAATTTCCTAAACCCTAATCAAAACCTTTAACCTAAAACCCTAAACCCTAAACCCTCTAATTTAAAATGGGGGCATAAATAGAAGCATGGGAAAGGGGATGATTTGGGTTCTAAACACACTACTTAGTACTTAACAATTCCCTTGCTCTTTTAGAGGGTTTTGTTCCCTCTCCGTGATATTGCTTTCCTCCACCTGGCCACGTATAGACCCAAAGATGCTTCTTTGAAGCTTAAAAGCATAAAATGATCGACCTTTCTGAGTAGACAATGCCATATTATACTTTTAATGTCTGCTTTTATGAGAGAGTGCTTTACTTTAAGCAAAATAAGAAACCCAACATAGATTCGTATGAAATAGTTTGGGTTTGGATTTTGTTGCTGAAGCTTCATTAAACAAAGAAACTGCCCCTCAGTCCTCACTTGCATTCAGACGCTCCTTTGGTAGCAGCAGTTCAGAAATGGCTTTGCATGTCTTGTTTCGATGTCGTGGCATGCTATTGCTGTCACTAGGGAATATAAGAACAGTTTTGAATTGGAATGGACCAGAATAGCAGAAGGGAGAAAACATTTTTATATAGGATTTGGCATGGTTGATGTACATACATAATACTCCATACAAATTCTTTTTACAAAACTAATGTAAGATTTTACGTTACAAGATAAATTTATAAAATTTTAAAAAAGTAAATTTATAAAATTTTAGAAGATAAAAATATAATTTAATATATATATTTAATTATATAAAAAATTTAAATTTTTAAGAAGGCAATCGCTCTTTCCTACCCCCTCAATCCATCCCCAAGTATAATACGATGATGAATAATGTGCGTCATTAAGTCGCGGATTCAGAAATATTTATGAGGGTGGGTACAAATCAAAATATTTCTAAAGTGGACACAAATCTTAAAATTTTAGAATGGGTACAAATCATAAAAAAATTAAAAGTTTAAAAACTAATTCATAAAAATTTAAAAATTCAAAGTCAAATATATAAACTTTAAAAAGTTGAAGATGGGCACGGGCCCACCCTTCTTTACATGTAGATTCCGCCATTGACTTTGTTCTGGACTTAAATTTTTGTTACACATGCGACATAAATTTCAATATAAATCTTTCTATAAGGATATGTATTAAGGTTCTCTTGTTCCGGAAAAATTATCATAGAATTTTGATCTATTATATTTTTTATGTTCTTGTTCACTAAAAATCAATAACATAATTTATTTATAATTTTTTAAAAATGAATCTTCACCTTTTTATGCCATGTAAACAGGGATTGGGTGATTATATGAAAATTAATTATAAATGAATTAATAACCTAAAAAATTAGTTGATTTATTTTACTAAATAAAAATTATAAAGTATATAATAAATCGAATCTATAAAATAATTTCTCTTACGTAAAGAGAGTCTCAAAGTCCTATAGGGCATTCCCTTGTGGCCATACTTTTTTTTTAACTTTTTCTTTAGTACCCTAAACCCTTTGTTAGAGTATTATCTGTAATTAGTTGTTAATAATCTATTAATCAGTTGGGCCTTAACTGTCAGCTGATAGTTTGTTAGTTAGGTTCAATACATTTGGGCTATAAATTATATGCAAATAAGACCATCGTGGTCAACTTATTACAAGATAATTCAATACAAGATTTGGACATGTAAATATAATTATGTGTAGCCCCTTAAACCGGCCTATGCGGGAAGCCCGACTAGAGTGGTCACATTGTTTTATTTATAAATTATATGGCATGAAAATTTATTTAACTTGAGCAAATAAAGGTAAATATTGTCTAACAATTAAATTATATAAAATGTCACCAAAACATGGTATCTAGAAAACAATGTTCACAAAATAATTCGTAAAACCAATAGCAAAAATAATACGTTTAAATCACCAGTAATATAGTATATATATATATATATATATATATATATATATATATATAGGCACATGTCATCTTAAACGTAAACTGGAAAAAGTTAAAAAAAAATGTTACATCAAAGTGTAATCAGATAATGTGTAGATCCTCCAAATGCCAAGTTCGAGATGTCTACCTACGGATATCTGAAAGGGGAAAGAAAACATGTATGAGCTATGAAGCCCAGTGTGTTCCAACAGTGCAAATAAAATACGGATAAAATTATTAAACAGTAATACAGAAAATCAGATTATGTGTATGCATGATATGCTACCCTCCAACTGAACTCCTGGATACAGTTCCCACGAACAGTATCTGATACAGACATTAACCTAAGCCCTTAGGGGAAGGTACCGACCTAAGGAATTACCTTAGGGAATAGGCGGAATTACCCCGGCTAATGCACGAGAATCGATAACAGGCGGAATTACCCTAACTGAGGTTAGAAACCGTAAACAGGTGGAATTACCAGCTGGATCAAGGCTGAACCGGATATTAGATACTACTCATCAACCCAATACTAAGATGGCAAGCATGCAATAATAACAAGAATCATGATGGTAGTAACGGAAATTAAGCAGGCAATCTGTATACATAAATCAGGAAATATCAGATATACAGTAAATCATAAAATGATATATCTTAAAGTTCAATATAAGTGTTTATGTAAATACAGAAAACAGTCATGTGCACATACTTGATTCGTTTAAAACGTAAAACAGTAAGATACAGTTATATAACACACAAGGAACACACCTCAATGGCAGAAACATACAGGTGATCTACTGGGCGTTCGAGCCTCGCTCTGTAGCAGTACTGGACCCTAAAAATATAAGATAGAATTTTTATTAATACTGGAGTTAAATACTAAATTGATTATTCACGGGTATTAAAAACATACGGGTCACGATCGGATCTCGGGATCGATCAAAGCGGGAGGAACTGGGCTGGGTCGGTACACGATCGGGAGAACTATGAGGTCCTACAAACAAACAGGTATTAATATTAAACCTTAAATAAAACTCTGGGCTTAACTTAACTTAGAAGAAAAGTTTGACTCGAGACTTTAAAGTCCAATTTGGAGGCTTTCGAGTTCGAATTTCGAAAAACGGACTTCACGGATGGACTCAGGACGTCGAAAAACATAAAATAAGAGTTTTTCAAAATTTTGACTTTTTGGGTCAAAGTCAACGCTGACGTCAGCAGTCAAAGTTAACGCTGACGTCATGCTGACGTCAGCAGTCAAGGTCAACGGTTAGCGCTGACGTTATGCTGACATCACGGTCAACGGGTTGGGTCGGTCAACGGGTCAACGGGTCGGTCGGTCAACGGGTCTGGTTAGGGTTTGACCAGTTCGGTTCAAGACTGGTTCGGCTCGGTTTGACCGGTTCAAGGTCGGCTCAGACCGGGTTTGGGCCGGTTTGGACCGGCCGTCTCCAGGCCACCGTCCAGGGCGACCGGGAATCACCCCGGCGGCGCGTGGAGGCCACGCGCGGCCCTAAACGGTCGGAAAACACCCCCTGAGACCGGATCTTACACTGATTTCACCCAAAACACACTAATTAGCCCTTAATCTTTACAAAACAGAACGAATGGTAAGAGAATTTTACCAAAACCGATCGGGAGAAAAACTTCCCCGATGTGGCTCTAACGGCGACGACAAGAGACGGTGATGGGTTGGTTTTGGTCGCCTAGTCACGACGAACACAACCGAACCGACGACGCGCCGATTTAACTTCGATCGTGGCCGGATTCAACAAAAACAAATAGGGTTTTAAACCCTAGATCGCCGGAGCTCTTAGCTTCGATTACCGGCAAACGGAGCGGCGGTTGAGCGCGTTGGGAGAGGGGTTTTGATCGGGGAAGGGAGACGGTCACGGTGGTGGCGGCGGTGCAGGACACGGCACGGCGGTGAGGGAGATCGGCGATGGTCGGGGTTTGAGAGGATAAAAAGTTTATTTTGGGTTCTGAATCTAATACGGTTTCAAAAAGGTATATTATTATTATTTTTTTATACATATATATCATATATATTTCGCATTTATTATATTATTTGTTTCCTTTTTTTTCTTTTTTTTAAGAGCGTTACATTATGTGTATGTAATTATATTTTGTATATTTACAAAATACAAACACTATGTAATACATGCATTTTAATTTTAAACCTTCATTTGTAAAATTTTATAATAATATCATATTCATAAGATTAGTCATGATAACTCAAAAATCAAAAAATTAAAATTATTCAGACAATAGAGATAGTATTATTAGGACAATTACGAACCTAGAAAAAAATTAATCTTTGGAGATAACAAAAAGAGAAATCATATCATAGATATTTTTTATTACTTCATTCGTAGATCAATTAATAAAATATATTATTATTATTATTATTATTATTATTATTATTATTCTATCACACTTTTTATGTAATAAATCTTCACTGATATTCATTGTAAATTAAATTTAAAAATAAATTTTATCAAACAAAAATTTGCTTAATAAAAAATAAGATAAACAAATTAATGAAATGAATTATTTTATTGATTGATCTTATGAATAATATAATAAGAAAGACTTATGACATAATTTCTCATCAATCCTAAAGCCCACACAATACTTTTCTTTTATTTATATATAGTTACTTTATATATTAATGGTAGAATAAAATTATTTTTATATTTATTTTATTAAAAAAATTATTTTAAGGATCTAATTCAGTATATCATCCATAATTTATGTTCATTAAGAAAAGTCATCTAATCTTCTTTTTTGTATGTCATAAATCTATTCATAATCAAATTTTATGTTATCATCCGTTTATTATTTACATAACATTAAAAAGTAAAGATTTATTTTTAAAATAGATAACATAAAAAATATAAATTAATTTTTATAAATAAAATAATAAATGATATGATGGGTCTAGACGATATAATTTTTTTTCTTAACATATGATTTTCCTTTATTTTTTTCCTTTGTGATCTGGTCCTTCTTTTTTCTCCCTATTTTTGAACTAAAGATGATCCTACAACTGCACGAACCTTTTAGTTTAAATGGTTAAAGGAACGATTGATGTTCTTAGAGGTCATGGGTTCAAGCACCAGCAATACCAGCAGAGTAATTAAGCGATCAATGTCAAATAATGAGATTATATTCTAAAACAAATAATACTTACTGTTACCTTGTTAAAAAAAATATCCCATAGCTCAGCTAACTTTACGAAATAATGGCGATAAAAGGGAGTGGGACTGTGGGATTATAATGTTATGTGCTTTGGGGCTGTGTATTATTTATTAATAATCCCACTGCAAAACATATGCATATGGTACGTATTTGCATTTTAAGGATATAAATATTGAATTCTTTGGATTAATAATTAACCATATGATCTCAAGTATGACAGATTGAAATTGACTGCAAAAGCTTCCTTTCTTTTTCTAGAGGTGAGTAAAACTCGACTCGAAAAAATTAAATAATTTAATTCAATTTGAAGTGAAAATATTCGACTCATTTTAATTCGATTCAAAATTTCTTAAATTCGACTATACTCAAAAAAATTTCAAATAAAGTTTGAGTTATAAAATAGAAATTTGAATAACTCGAAATTTTTAGTAATTAAAGGATTAATTTTTAAGTTTGAGATGAAACTCTTAATTTTTTATGATATATATATACATTGATATATAAAAATATAAAGAAATATTGCTACAAATATATATATATATATATATGCATATCTTATATGATTAGAGAAAGTTGTTTAAATTAGAACCAAATTATATTATAACTTGATAAATAATTACAATTAAATATTTATAAAAACTCGAAAACTCGACTCGATTTGACTCGAATTTCTTAAACTCGACTCAAACCGAAAATTTTTCAAATAAAGTTTAAGTTGTAAAATTTGACTCGTCAGCTCGAATAACTCGAAATTTTTTAACTTGATTCAACTCGATCAAATACTCACCCCTACTTTCTTCCCTCTCAGTCTCACTTTAGAGCCACCATTTTTCTTAGTTAAAATTTCACATTTGCCAGGGATTGCCCTTCTAATTTATTGCCTTTGACTAAAGGAATTAAAGGAAGAGGAGACGGTGGTGGGAGGAGGTGGTGGTGTGCTTGGGAGGAGAGTAAGGGAAGGAATGGGTAATTTTAGAAAATAAATAAAATCTTTATTTTATATAATTTATATTAATATCATTTAATTATAAAATTTGATATTAATTTTATCATTATATTTTTGATTTTAATAATTTAATCACATAACTATTTATTTAGTTTCAATCAAGACACTAATTATTAAAAAAATAGTGAAGTTAACTTCACTATTAAATAAAAATGGTATAATTATAATTTTAATCTCTGTTATTTATATAATCTATCAATTTAATCTAATTAATTAAAAAATAGAGAGAATAACTTGATTGTTAACTTTAATTTAATTATTAGATTTATTTTATTAATTTACAAGTATTTATATATCTTAAGTGTGTCATATTTGAATCCTTTTAATCTATATTTATTGTCTTTTTCCTAATATTAACAATCAATTAATATATATATTAAATGTTTTATTCTATATTCAAAAATTGAACTTAACCCAGTGACAAGATCACATCATTTATACCCCTAGACAAGGTTTTGATTTCCCTTAAAAGCTAAGTTTTTCTCATTAGACAATATATACCATCACTTTATTTAATAATTAATTTATTTTATTAAATTAGAATTAAGACCAAATCAATAGATTGTATAAATAATAAAGACTAAATATATAATTATTTTATTTTATTTAACAGTCATGTTAACTTTTTTTTTTAACTGTTGGTAACTTTAGGGTTGTGAAAAAAATTTGATCCGATTGATTCGATCCGAAATTTTAGATATTCGGTCTGAATTTTATTTTTTGGATAATTCAGATCGGATATCCAAAAATTTCGGATCGGATATGGATCAATGTTTTACATTCGGATCGGATATCCGATTATCCAGTATCCGAACAATTTAAATTTTTTATACATATAAATATTGTTATATTCGATATTTTTACTTGTTATATATGAAAAAAATAAAATTTTCATGAATAAAAATATTATTATATTTAATAATTTATTGATTATTATATTCGAAAACCAAAATTTTTATGAATAAGACCGTCAAATTAAAAAAATACTTAAATTAAATCATAAATTTGGATATCCAAAAATCCGATCCAAAATTTTGAATATCCGAAAAATCAGATATCTAATTTTTTTCAGATCAGTTATGGATCGCTAAAATGTCGATCCGAAAATTTTGGATCGAATCAGAACGGATAATCTTAAATACACCCCCCTAAATAACTTGATTGAAACCAAAATAATAAATACTTGATAAAATTACTAAAATTAAAAATATAATAATCAAATCCCACCTACTCCACGTATACTAGCATCGAACCCATGACCTAGCCAATCCAAACAATAACCCTTCCGCTTCTAAATGATCTTCGTACTTCCAGGCTTCCAGCAAGACTGATACTTACAGCTTCTCCCTCGGGAAACGCCTTCACGCCTGGACTTCCGTCTGAGGTTTTGAAACCACGTCAATCACTGATTATGCAGACATTTATGTCTCATGGTTTTAGGGTAAATATTTTACTAAGTATGGATATATAAAGATATAAATTTTGCATAAATGAGAGGGACCCACTTAGCTCGGCAGTAGTATATATAAATATAAATTGATTATTAAAATTTTAAAAGTAATTTTAATTTTTATTATAAAATGATCATTAAGTCGTTAATTGTTGTTGATCGAGAAATGTAACAGTTATTAAATTTGTCTAAAAACATACTTAATTCTCAATATTTATAATTTAATCAATTTAAATATTAATAATGAGAGTTAAATTAAGAATAAATAGATCGAATGTGTCAATATGAAAGATTAGGGGTGAGCATTCGAGCGAGTCGAGTCGAGTCGAGTAAAAAAATTTTGAGTTATTCGAGTTGAGTCATCATATTTTCTAATTTGAAATTTTTTCGATTCGAGTCGATTTTAGCGAGTTCGAGTCGAGTTCGATACGATTCGATTTTTCGATTTATGTATAAATTTTAATTATACTATTTATAATACTATAATATAGTTTGATTGTAATTTAAACGGTTTTCTCTTTAAATTTACATACATATTTCTTCATATTATTTTTTATATGTGTAAAAAAAATAAATTATTATTATCATCAATCAAATATCTTAGGTATGAATATGTCATTTTATTAAATTACAGGCTTTATTAATAATTTTCTTCTTATCTAGGTAAGACTAAGACTAAACAAAAAATAATGATAAATTAAATACAAAAATTAAAAAACAAATAACATAATATAAAAGATACAAATAAAAATTTTATTAAATAAAATAAAAAATGAATCTAGAAACGTAATTAGATTATAAAAAAAGAAAATTAAAATGTAAAAAAAATAAAGGATTGAAAATAAAATTACATGGTTAAATGTGTAATTAACCTTTATAATTATTAAAAATTTCGAGTTATTCGATTTTCATTTTTATAAATTGAACTTAATTTGAATTTTTTTCGATTCGATTCGAGTTTATGAAATTTCGAATCGAGTTAAAACGAGTCGAGTTTTTTCACCTCGATTCGAGTCGAAAAATTCGATTTTTCGAGTCAAGTCGAGTTTTGCTCACCCCTATGAAAGATTAAATATTCTATTATTTAAATTTATGTAACTGTAATATTACTCACTTTGTGATAATTAACAGCTTAATGACTATTTTATATAAGAAACTAAAATTTAATACTTATTTTATGATTTTTAAAAATTTGATGATTATTTTATAATTTTAGAAATAATTTAGTGACTAATTCATATACTTTACCCTGTATATTTACGAAAATTAAGAGAGAGAGTGCAAATTAGCTGAGTTGCCTTTGATACTTCTGCATCCTTCCTGCTTGTGAGCACATGCATTCCACTTTCCACTACAAAATTTAACCTCACCTACAAGAAAAGCATAGCCCACCGTCTCATATATTTCACTCTCTCCGGAGCGGTTCAAAGATTTTGGGGGTTCTGTACAATTTATTAAAATATGGTCTTAAAAGTAACTGTCCATGACCTTTCTAGGGGCCCCTGTGCGATCGTTTTTATTGTACTTGTCCAAAATCTCACTAGTTCTACTGAAGCAATAAGATTCTATAATCAATTGTCATATTTAAGAAATAATTATAATGTTTTAACAATTATAACTCATTTTCCTTAATAGCGTTTTCAAAATTTTTCAATGAATTTCGAGATTAACATCGTATTGCGGTCGCTCCTATTGCGCATGTCCAGAACCCCACTGACTCTCTCAACCATCACCACCAACAAATCTCTAAATCTAGACCACCTAGCTTACATAACTCAAATCTTCAGTTCCCTTCAACGACTTCCTACTATAAAATTCTTAATACCAAAAACCAATCTCATGATTTCAATCCTCTTTTCTTTTTGTTCAAGCAACTCATGAAACTTCAAGTTTTCAAGCTTTCCTTCATCCAATCAATTTGTTTTTAAGGATCCATTGCTTGTACTTTCGTATAAAAATAGGTTTTGGGAGAGACAACATGAGAGCCGGAGGTTGCACGGTGCACCAAGCTCTAACGAACGAGGCTGCGAACGTGGTAAAGCAAGCTGTTACTCTTGCTAGACGGCGTGGCCATGCCCAGGTCACTCCTCTCCATGTAGCTAGCACCATGCTTTCAGCTTCTACGGGTCTGCTACGTATGGCTTGTATTCAATCACACTCCCATCCCCTTCAGTGTCGAGCCTTAGAGCTTTGTTTCAACGTAGCCCTCAATCGCCTCCCCGCTTCGTCTTCGAGTCCCATGTTGGGAGCTCATTCCCAATATCCTTGCATCTCCAATGCCTTGGTTGCCGCCTTCAAGCGTGCTCAGGCTCACCAAAGGCGTGGATCCATTGAAAACCAACAACAGCCACTCTTAGCAGTAAAGATAGAGCTGGAGCAGCTCATAATATCTATTCTAGACGATCCTAGCGTGAGTAGAGTCATGAGAGAAGCCGGTTTCTCTAGTACACAAGTCAAGAGCAACGTCGAACAAGCCGTTTCCTTAGAAATCTGTTCTCAAAACGCTCCTTCAGTAAACAATAAATCCAAGGAAAGTTTAGTCCTCTCTCAGTCTCCTACTGCTTCTCAAGCTGCAGAAAACAAAGCAGGGAAACCAAGAGGATCAGATCCAATAATCAGGGACGAAGATGTCATGTTTGTGATAGAGAATTTGATGAACGAGAAGAGAAGAAGCTTTGCAGTCGTAGGCGAGTCTATTTCCAGCTTAGAAGCTGTAGTTAGAGCTGTGATTGACAAAGCTGATAAAGGAGGCGTTCCTCAGTCTTTAAGACATGCTAAGTTTCTAAACCTTTCTTTCTCATCTTTTGGGCATCTAAATAGACTAGAGGTTGAGCAAAAGCTTGAAGAGTTAAGAAGCCATATTAGGAATTGTTTAGGCACCGGAATTGTTTTGAATCTGGGAGATCTCAAATGGGCGATCGAGTATAGGTCAAGTTCAAGTGAGCAAAATAGGGGGTATTACTGTCCAGTGGAGCATATGATCATGGAGCTTGGGAAATTATTGATATCTAATATTGGAGAGAGCGGAAAGTTTAAGCTGATGGGATTCGCCACTTTTCAAACTTACATGAGATGCAAATCTGGACATCCATCATTGGAAACTGTCTGGGGTTTGCATCCTCTAACGATTCCTGCAGGCATCTTACGCTTCAGTCTCATCACTGATAGGTGAAGTAATCTTTGAAATATATACACATATATATACATACATACCAGTTATTATATCTTTAATCTTTAGTAGTTTTTATTTTCTTCAGCGATCTGCAAAGTCAGGTCACAAGCAAGAAAGTTGAGAACGGGTCAAGGCGGTGGATTTCTGTTGATAATAATAGAGGGGAAGAGAAGCAACAGCTGAGTTGCTGTGCTGATTGCTCCACCAAGTTTGAGAACGAAGTTCGGAGCTTACAAAGCAGTGCATGTAACAGTGAGTCCACTACTTCGAGTCTCCCACCATGGTTTAAATCATACAAGGACGATAACAGAGGACTTGGTACCAATGATAAGGTTATAATCACATTACCCAAATATCTTCAAACAAAATTATTGTGTCCAAACCATACACAAAGTTGAAAACTAACTTTTTCTTTTACAATCTGTTTATTTTCTGATCTAGGACTCTGCCCCAGTCAGAGAGCTTTCCAGAAAGTGGAATTCGTTTTGCAATTCGGTCCATAAATTAAAGCCTTATTCAGTATCAGAAAGAACCCATACATTCTCTTCCCTTTCACCTCCTTCCTCTATTTCTTGCTTTTCTAATAACAAGTTATACCCTCATGTGCAACCCCAACACCATGATTGGCCTGTGGTTGAACCTAGAACCTGTGCTTTGAGATTATATATCCCAGAACATAATTATGAGGACCCTAGACCTCACTTATCCTCAAACCCTAATTCCACCCCTAACTCAGCTTCTTCCAGTGAAGTTATGGAGATGGGATATGTTCACAAGTTCAAGGAGCTGAATTCTGAGAACTTGACCGCCCTTTGCACTGCATTGGAAAAGAAGGTGCCATGGCAGAAGGATATAGTTCCGGAGATCGTGAGCACAATCTTGAAATGCAGGTCTGGTATGATACGAAGAAAAGGGAAGTTGAGGGATGGTGAGCATAAAGAAGAAGCTTGGTTGATTTTCCAAGGTGTTGACGTTCAAGCTAAAGAGAAGATAGCGAGAGAGTTGGCTAGGCTTGTTTTTGGATCACAAAACAGCTTCGTCTCCATTGAGTTGAGCAGTTTCTCATCCACAAGATCCGACTCGACGGAAGATAGTCGAAGCAAGAGATCAAGAGATGAACAAAGTTGCAGTTACATTGAGAGATTTGCAGAAGCAGTTTCAAGTAACCCACATCGAGTGTTCTTCATCGAAGACGTTGATCAATTGGATTACTGCTCTCAAATGTGTTTCAAAAGAGTTATCGAGAGAGGAAGAATAAGCAAAGCAAACGGAGAAGAAGCTGTCCTTAGCGATGCTATCATCATTTTGAGCTGTGAAAGCTTTAGCTCAAGATCTAGAGTGTGCTCTCCTCCTGCAAGGCTGAAATCAGATGGTTCTTCCGAGGAAGAAACAGTGGCTGCATCGGAGGAGACAACTAGTCCTTGCTTGTCATTGGATTTGAATATGTCCATTGACGATAATAGTCTCCAAGAACACTCAATCCAAGATATTGGTCTTCTTGAATCTGTTGACAGGAGGATCGTTTTCAATATCCAGGAATTGTAGAAGAAAAAACTTCACCTTTTCTTTTTTGTTCAAATTCTCTTTGTTCAAATTGTCTTTAGATTCTCAGGCATCCTACGGACTGGAATATGGATTAATAGAAAATCGATTTTTCCTGTTTTCTGTAAATTTATGTTCATTGATCATCAAATTTCAATTTTAAACAAAGAGTGTGTTTACTGTTCGGATACAGTTTCACGTATTACTAAATTATTTGGATACAGTATATATACATATATAATAACCTTTAAACTCTTCTGTTACTGTGGACGACCGAGGTTAAAGCATTCGTGCATGACTCAAGCGAATATCAATATGTCAGATAATGTAATTTGTTACCATGGACAGTTTTTTTGTCATTAATTTAATAATTATATTAAATATTCGATCTAAATCCAAAATTTACGAGATTGATCGAGAATTGAGTCGTTACAACGTTCTTTTATAAGTTGAGTGTAAATATTTGTTAATATAATTTTATTTCATTTTCTTTTCAAGAATATCATAATGGGATATTAATGACAAATCTTGATTAGATGTATAAAAAAAAATAAAAAGAAAGTTATATAGAGATAAATATACTATTTTATATCAAAAACGGGTGCAAATCGTCTACCTCTTTCTTATGTCTCTATTCGTGCCTCCACTTTAAATTAGAGGGTTTAGGGTTTAAGATATAAAAAAATTAGGGTTAGAGCTTAAAATTTAATTTTTAGTAAATTTTAATAGGAGACACAAATGGAGACATGAAAAAGAGGCAGAGAATTTCAACTCGTCAAAAACCTAAATTTTTATAAACTTATGTTAAAAATCCATGGTACTAAAACTACAAAATTTTAAGGGGTATGAAATTATGTTATCAATAAAAATTAGGAAAATAAATAAATTACATGAGGATTTAAAATTAAAGAAATTTTATACAAAGATTATTGCAAGATTTTATGCGAGAGAAACTAATTTTTAAAAATTTAAGGATATAAAATTTTGAGTGTAAAAATCTAAATCATCAATAAAAAAACACAATAACATTTAGAGGGTGAAAATACAATACGTTAATTTGAAAATTTTAAGGTTGTATCTACCCTTCAATCCATCCTCGGAAATCAACATCACTTATTTGGAATCATTTAATTTTTTTTTATAAATTTAGGGGGTGAATCAATAATTTATATATTTTTGTGGGTTTAAAGAGAAATGTTATATTAAATATCAATATACGCCATATAAATGTAGTATAGTAGAAATAGGGGAGTTATATTATAAATACATGTATATATGTATAAATATTATTGACCGAAGTAAAGATTAGGGTTTAGAGTGCAATCCAAAACGTAAGGTTTGTGCACATGAGAAGCAACTTTTATGTGCATTAATGAAAATTAAAATTAAAACAAAATCTTAAAAAACAAAATGTAAGCAGACAAGAGATTAGCACTTCTTTTTATGCTCAATTTCTTATACGTTTTGTTTACTGAAGGAATAACTTTTTCTTCGTTCTTTTTAATTTTTTCGCGAACCCCAAACATTCTCTCTTTAGGGAAAAGCACTGGAAAGTTGTGGTACTACCAAATGCAAAATAATTATAATATACTACCATAAACCATTAAAGGTGAAATAAAAGGTAATCGGTATTTAAGTGAGATGATAAAAATCTTGTGTATTTTAATTAATAATCGATATAGATTAATTTTAAAATTTATGATCGATGTCTACCACAATTTTACTTAACATGACATAAAAAATTAGTCGCTAAACTTATTCGAGTGAATACCTTAATAAACTTTAAAAAAATTGAAAGTGAAAACACAAATAAAGTGATTTTAAATTAAAATAAGTAAAAAATAGCAAACTATTTTCATACGAGAGACATTAAGATGAGAAAAAATAAGTTCAACTTAAACTATTTTGAAAATTTTTAAATAAACATATCAAAATTATACATTTTTTATTTTATAAATATTTTATTTTTAATAATCATTTTCATAATTTTTTACTCTTTTAATAATGAGTTCTTGATACATAAATTTTATGTATTAAATACAACTCTCACTTTACAAAATCTTTTTATATCTCTAATATTTTGGCTCAGTTTCATATGAAAAATGTTAATGTAATTTTCACACTTATGTCCTCTTCCGACAAATTATTTTTATCCGCGACACTTTGTATCTTTAGTTATCGAGTATTATTTGGACTTCTTTAGTAGATCACATTTACTATCTCGGATATTGTATTTGTTTTTAACTGCATGATCATTTATTTGCATATTGGACAGTAGATAAATGTATCATGCGTTATCTAGGTACATTGTCACTGATTTTATTTTGTTCTGAATCTTCACTTTATCTCATTACCTTTACTGACGTGGATTCGGATGGATCCCCTATCGAAAGAAGATCCCCTAATAAATATGTTATATATCTTTGTTCTAATCTCAACTTTCTAATTTCTTTATTTATCAATCATCTTTCTTTGTTCGTGATTTAGTTTCTGCCGGCAAAATCTCTTCATTTCGATCTAAGATGTTCCAAGAGACCCAGTCAATCGGAGAGACATGAGATTGGGCAGGAGGAATATTTGATAGACGAAGAGCGAAGAGAGTTGTAGCCGCGGCTCAAAAACGTCGAACGACAATGACAGGAAAACTAACAAGGCAAGGCCAAGGAATGATACAAGGGTTAGGGTTTCTTTTGCAAATCCAAAGAGAAGGATGACTACCTGCTTTCTTTTTTACATACAGAATAATTAATATACATAATGAGAATTTAATATATATATATATATATATATATATTAGACAATGGCAGAAATGGGAAGGTTTGGGGTCTCTTAATTAAATATGAATTTAATATGACGTTTCAAGTGTTTTCCTTTTAACCAATAACTTTCCACATTATTCAATTTTGACCTTTGAACTTTTTTATTTTATGATTTAATTATTATATTTCCAAACCTCTTCCGAAAAGCCCCATAGTTCCATTTTAAATTCAACTTAAGGGTCAATTACTTAAACCATACATCTTAAATCCAATTTCGAGGCGTAACAACTTGATTAAATATATCAACAAAATAATTTCAAAATATTGTGAGTGAAATTGTTCAAACCTCTATAACAGTGATGCCAAAATGTATAGAATAAGTGATTCGATTAAGAAAGCCTAAAAAAATCTTTAAAGATAGTAGCCTAAATCCTAGTCTTGTATAATATTATTACAGTTTTCTGTTTTCTTGAATAATAAATCATAACTTATCCAAAAATAAAATCAAAACCAGTGTTTGACCCAATGAACACTATCTCAACCACCGCTGAAAAAAATAATACTTTTACACTACAATAGAGAAAAGACATATGTCTGTCAAAAATATGTGGATAAATCATGTACTGTACTTAAGTTTTATGATTATATATCTAAATCATACCTTTTGTTGGAAAGAGTTAAGATGCATACACTATGGAATAATGGAATCTATTTCCCCCCTCAGAAACAAGAAGGATAGAAGAAAAATAGAGCTATTTACCCCAAAAATAATTAAATAAAAAAAGGAAAATAAAGCTGAGATTGATTTAAGAAAAATAAAATAAAAATCAATGTACAAAATGTTTATTAAACCTGCAGAAAGTGGGTATTCCTTTAAAAGCAAAAGCTAGCTATTCGCTTTTTCTTTTTCTTTTCCTTTATATATATATTTTTTATTTTCAACTCTCCATGATGGAATTGAACATTTTCTTGCAGAGGTAAATTTTTATCCCTCTATTCATTATTTTTTATACTTTCACCTTTTTATTGTTATTGTATATTTTAGATTTTATTATATTTACTGCATGAATGATTTTTTCTTATAAAATATATTACAGAAATTTAATCAACAAATAAGTACAAGTAGAACGGTAAGGATTTTTGTTTATGATCCGTTAATTTTATGTTTGATTTTTAATAATGAAATTTGAGTCTTTTATGTAATAAATATGCTAATCGTACGATAATGATAAAATATTATAAATAAAATAAAAAAGAAGATGAAAGGACAAGGAGATGATAGAAAGATGAAGATTTACTTTTATTTTGAATATTATAATATGTATAATAGCTTTATCAAATCATCTATTTATGGGTATAAGAATTACATAATACAAGAAATTTTAATTGATGAAAACAATATTTCTAGTAATAAATTAAATTTTTTAGATAAAGTTCTTATTATAATAGACATCCACATAGATAAATATTTATAAAACTCCTTTTTAAAAGTCTATGAAAATAATGTATTTTCTTAAAATCTTACTAAGATAAAAATTTAATAAAAGAATTATCGAAGAAAAAAGAGTACATATATTTTTTATGCGCATAGCTTGCAACGATCTGGTCATGCGGTACAAACGAAGACACATGAAAGTTGAAAAGGATGATTTGTCTAGGCGGCTTGCGGAAGGGTAAAGGTTATAGGAAATGTAGGAATCCATTCGAATGATCTTGTGATATATAATAAAAAATTATGCTTCTGATTATAATTGTTGCTTTAAGATCTTATTTTATGTGTACATTCGAATGATTTGGATTTTATTTTTTAATAAAATTATAACATTCTTCCACAATTCTTTTACAATTAGCCTATATCTTGCGAAAGATTTAGAACATAATGTGGTTGTCGGCGGTTAAGGGTTTATTCGGTAGAAACCGACTTCTTTTCCTAGGTCTAAGGATTAGCTTATATAGGTCAAAGTCTCCTATTAATAATAGGAGTTCTAAAAGAAATAAAATACAAATTCATATTGAATTACAACTCTTTATTTTATTTCCTAATTTTGCTCCCTTTGGATTCTTGAGTTTTATTAATTTTGACCATGACTTGATTTTCTTTCTTTGCTTCTGTTTCTTCTCTGAGTTCTGTTCTTTATTCTTTATCTATTGTGCACCATATGTTATTGTTATTTTGTTGTTGCGACAAATAATTCGCTGCCTTAGCGGGTGCTCATCTTGATTGATCTTTTGTCTGTAACTCCTATTTCCAGCATTCATCGAATGTATTTGGTGTCACTTGTAGGTTTATTTCCAATCTAAGAAAAAAACTATAACCGTACCTGTTTTATACCAAATAATATATAAAAATACAATTAAATGTTGGGATGTTAAGATGTAAAAGATAAGCCGAATTATTCATTATTGTTATTAAATTTGTTTATTACTAGATATAATTGAGTAAAAAAATGATATAATAAATATGATTTTTATGCGTTTATCATATATATATTTTGTTTGTGTTACATATAAATGAGCTGGTGCTTTTAAAATCACTGTAAGAATGTGAGTATATGGATGCTTGGGGGTTTATGTGGATGCATTGGTAGAGAGGTTGCCATGTTGTTGGTGTCAGTGTTTGTGGCTTGAGGTTTGAAGCTTTAACCTGTACTAAATGACTACGTTAAACAGAAATTCGAACCCCACGAAAGGACAGGTTATTTTGATGTTTGAAAAACACACACACTAAATAATAAGTTATTAGTGACGTTCGTTAGAAGAGGTTACCAGCGGCATTTCTTTACATGCGCCACTATATCCCATAACTATAGCGGTGCTTTGGTAATTAATCGTCGCTATATCTTAACATGTTGCCGCTTTTCTACACACAAACTCCATAATTTGTTGCGGCGCTTAATCTACCACACGTGTTTTTTCTAGTACCGGAAGTATTTTTAACGGCATTAAAAAATACTGTTATAAGACTAAAAAAATATTATCATATATCTATTTTGCTTATCATCATTTCTCTTTTTAATAATAAAAAATTTAAAATCTCTAAAGCTGATATTCCAACTTCATTAAAAACCACTTAGACTATAAAACTTACCTATATAATTTTAGATATCGTATCTTAGTCTCATATTACTAGAACCGTAAATAATTTTAGTTGATAAATAGATTCTTTTATGGTGTTAGTAATTTGTATTGATCAATATAATTAATAATAGGCTTGAGTTGAAAATATTAATGGGACGATAATCAAAATTGACCTAAAAATTACAATACTTTTAATTTTATTTGAGTAACCTTATATATATATATATATATATATATATTTGTTGTTTCAATTACATCTATGGAAAATGTGGAGCTTGAAAGAATCATACAATCTTTACTATGATTGATGAACTAAACTGATGGGATAAAATAAAATAATTAGGTTCTTGCAGATTTTGATACGTTCGGTTCTTTATATTTCTCTACTGGTTGTGAGTATTTTTTCCTTCACTTAGGTTTAGGGAGATTTTTAACGAGGCTTATAACTCAAGCTTTGAGCATTTCATTTCCCTTTATTAATAAGATGTTAATTACCGAGAAAAAAAATAATTTATAAAGACATAGAGTCAAACCAATATGTTGAATAAAATAAAAGGGTGAGATGTTAAATTCAGAAAAGAGAAACTTTGTGGTTAAAAATAAAAACTAAAATCACGTAAATATTCTACGATAACTTAGGAGTATACTGTTAATAGTATACTGTTAATATTTTTGTTAAAATTAAAATCTCAACCTTTCTGTAATACCCGAATTTCGTCCAGGTTCGAATATAAAATAAGGCCTACGTAAATATAATTAAATGAATAAATAAGTAGTTAATAACCAAAACTCAAAAAAGAATAAAAACAAATAAATAATATAAAATAAATAAATAAAATAATAATATAAAAAAATAATAAAAAGAGAAGGGATAAGGGAGGTTGGTTTTAGTTGGTTACAGTGGAGGTTATCTGCAGTTGAGTTTTGAATTAAAAAGGAAGAAAAGGAAAGCAGATGGGGAGAGGAGTAAAGGGGGCAGTCATGGCTCTCGGGACTTCCCAATTCTCTGGATTCACACAAATGAAGGCCTTTGGTGTGGCATGGATTTGGAGGCAACTTCCATGGATCTCGGAAAGGGGGAAGCAATTGGATTACATTTCCAGAGGGAGTTCGGTGGCAAGCAAGGGGGAAGGCTTCGAAATTGGAGGAGGATGACTCATTGTTGTTTTGAAGATTAGAATCGAAATAGTCATGGAACTCATGAAATGCCATCTAAAATTTGCATGAGATGAAATGGAAAAGGGATCATTGTTGACCATAGATCGAACAGTGGGATTGGTTGCTTGTTGAAGTGGAATCTGGTTGTTAACATCGACAGTGAAGACATTTGGAATTTCCTCCATGAATGTGTCGGTCAATGGTTGACATGGTGCATTGTTTGGAGACAAATTTACAGTGCATGCAATTTACCATTTGAAATCTCATAGTGGTGGGGGTCCAATTTGACAAAGTTTTTGATGGAGAAATTATTTCAACGTTGGTTAAGCATAATAATGAAGTGAAGGCTACAAAAACATTGGCTAACCTGGCAAGCAATTTTAAAATTAGGGTGATATTTAATTTTTACTTAGGTAATTTTAAAAGCATATAATATATCTATTTAGGGTGATATTTAATTTTTACTTAGGTAATTAAAATTAGAGCCTTTTTAGGATTAGTCACTTTAATTAATTAATTAATTAAATAGGGGAGATAATTTAGTAACGATGACGTTCTAATCATATATCTCGGATACACTAAGTGGTCAGTGTTTTGAAACAACATTATGTTGGCCAATAGTGTACTTTGATATCGTATTCGGCGCGTTATCGAAACGTAGAAAATGACAAATAATTTAAGATTAGAATTTAATAAAATTAATTAGGCAAACTAGAAGCACTAATAGTATTATTAATTTTATTTGATGTCAAAATGGTAGTGTCCGTGCATTCGGATGTTATCATAATACACCCGGTGAAATTAATAATTTAATAGGGTTTAAACATTTAATCAATGGAGCCTTTTTAGGTTAGAACTTAAAATGAACCAGATAATAAATTGATCATGCATTTAAAACCTTTTGGGCCAGAATTTATATTTCTTTAAATACGAGTTAAGATCTCCTATTCTAGGACGTCTTTTTCAAAGCTCGTATTTAAAAGAAATGTACCTTTTACCCAAAAGGATATTCTTATTCAAGCGATATTTATTTGATGATAACATATTAAATTAATATTATTATTCGAAATACCAAAATGCCACGTATAATTAATAAGGTACCAATCTTGGGCGTTTGTAAGGGTCGTCCTTACACGTAACCGACTCCCGAACCCAAATGTTTTCAAAATGAATCTCTGGTTTATTTTATGGTGTCTGGCCTACCAAAGTGGCCGGTGACGACTCCAAGTTATTTTCAAAATTAAAAGAATACACGTTTTAACATGACTTCAAATTTTCATAAATAACAATTAAAAGCAATAAAACTCGATTTTTTTCAAATTCACTCGCCAGGCTATTTTTCACTTTTCGATTTTAAAATGGTCGCGACACTTTCTTTCTCAAATTAATAATTTTTTATTATAGGTAATGATTAATAAATTTGAATCGAATACTATATATCTATTATAATTTAAAAATATAAAATTTTATTTTAATACTAAAGAGACTTAACAATTTTTTTTAACAAGCTAACAATGATTACAAGTAATATCTGTTTTAAAATATAATCTCCACCATTTGACATTAAAAAGACCTAACAATTCATTCTATTAAATTTACTCATAATTGATAGTTTAGTATTCATCTGTTTAGAACTTTACCTAACTTTTGCTTTAATATTAATTTTTAGAATAATATAGGAAAGATAAAAATACTAAAATTTAGTCAGAGAATAGGAATATAATCAAATTATCATATTGCATGCAATAATTGTCTTTAATTTCTTATGACGATGTGATTGACAGAGGGACCAAATTAAAAGGTTGTAGACTTTATACTTAACCGAACCTTACCTTACCCAATACACATGGATATAAATGAAAAATAAAATGAAGCCAACCAATAAAAATAAAGGGAAAAATATATGTTTAGTGTCCCAATTATGGTCACGTTACTATTTTGGTACCTCAACTATTATTATTGGTAAAAACGTTACGTTTTTTTATCTGTTTTGGTGCATCGATTGTAAAAAACTAACGAAGATACTAACGTTTTTTGTGGTGTGTGTGTGGGTTCATATAGCATGCATTAGAGGTATTGATTCATGAGTTAATTATATAGACAATGGTCATAAACTAAAGGGTTTGATATACAAGTGAAAGACAATATGCCGAGACAGACCATATTCGAGAAGACTCAGTGCGAGATCAGAGTTAATATTCGAGGCCAGAGACCAAGTACCAGTAATACAAGGGTGTTTCAGAAGACCTAAACATGGGGCATGTCTGCCAAAATTAAAGGTAATTTGGGAATTCTTGAACGTCAACACGAAGAGTCATTCAATAAGGTTTCTCAATTTTCGTCAAGAGAATGATTACAACATCAACAATAAAAGGATACGAGGTTTTGCTACACCGTTCCAGTAGGTGAAAAGAATTAAATTTATATTGGATTTAACATTCGTTCAAGCCTTAAATCGGGAACTAGGATAAGTGTAGATATAAATGAGGCACGATAATTAGAAGGCAAAGATAGTCAGAAAATGAATATTTGGCGGATAAATTAGGGGCATCCCAAGGTTAGTGTCGATGAATGAAGACTCGGATAGGAAAAGGGAATTATGAGCTCAGGATCAAGGTTCAACTGTCATGAACGACAGAAATTACCGAAGAGGAAGTCAGAAAGTACTACATGACATGCAGAAAATCAGTTTGCAAGTTTTTGAACCAGCATTTCAAGTGAAGGACAACACATCAAAAGCCAAGCTGAGATAATTACCCAGATGATGCAAAGATAGAATCAGTGATCAATTTCAGAACCAAGTACATGAAATATCAGATATGTATAGATTTTGCTCGATAAAGTGGAAGACTCGTCAATAGATTTTCATCGACATACCAGGACAGATTGCCGAACCAGACTGAACGAGGTGATCAACTAAGAAGATCGAGCCATCTATCTTCAATCAACAAATTGGCTTCTCCTTGTATTCGATCTTCTAGTTAGATGAGTGTTGTCTAAGGACTAGCTCTTAAAATCGATATCTCTTGCATTCATGCATTATAGAATAGATTTATATTTAAGTTGTTTTACACAATTCTATTAACATATTTTTGCTCATAATACCATTTCATTATTCTGACAGGTTGACATCTTCACATTACTGCATTCATGCATATGTTTATGTTTATTTAATATCATAATATTATCATTTATCAGCATTGCATTTTGAGGGGCATGAATGTGTTAGAAATTTCAGAAAGTTATTGAAGACCATTTGGGTAACATGGAAAATATCAGTCGGTCTCAAAATCAGACACAAGTTTTCACATTGCTTAGAGTCAAAGAGATCGAGAAAGAAAGTCACCAAGATGAACTATAGATACGAGAAATTGGTATGAAAATTCATCTCATACAAGGGTTCAGTTTGAAAGAATTCTTTTTTGCAAAAAAATAAAAATAAAAAAGAAAGAAAAATGCAAAATGAAGTCGAAAAAGATAAAAGATGATCAAGTTCAATTCAAAACAACAGGGGCATCTACAAAAAGTTTAGAAGATCAGATTTTGGGCTATTGAAGCAACAATAAAGTGTTCGATCATGATGACGATAATTTAAGAAGATCTGGGGCATTTGATCACCCTAAGCGATAACAATGGGGCAAATTTTAATGAATTATGAATTTATCAGTGCCATTCTGAAGATGAAAGCCAAGAAGTTCATACCAAACAAAGAGTAGCCAAAAGAGAAGTCACATTGATGCTTCAAAACCTGAGAATTCAGCATTGAGATAGAAACAGAAAAAAAGAAAGTCGATGGTAAAAATGGGGTGGTTGAAATTCACTCCAGTTTCCTTTGATGAATGGTAAACAATTGAATCACAGGGGATTCGTCTGCATTTTTGGGATCATTACGGAGTAATACCCTGAATCATCCCAATTGCTTTTGCCCGCGAGCATTGGGGGTTCTTTGCAAGGGAAGTTATTTCAATTTATTTGCTCATGATGCTTGTTTCATATATATTTTTCTCAAGTGGCAAACATTCATATTCTTTGATTCTTTAATTCTTTGATTCTTTAATTCATTAATCATTTGATTATTTGTTATGGGTTTTTTTTATCACCCATACACATATGTATATATGTCATCATTGATTTCCTTCTTTCATTTTATGTTCTTTGATTCTTTGTTATGGGTTAATTTTTGATCGCCCATACATTTATATATATATGTATATCATCACTAACATCATTTTTTTAGGTATTGAATATCAATTGCAGAATTGCTCTAAAATCAAATTTAGAGACCAACTTTAATAATGTGACTCGTTTCTACTTTATTTAGGCCAAAAGGAGAACATTAATGAGTGTTCAGGAATCACGGGAAAATCCTAGATACAAATTTGAGTGAATTTCCTCTCAAGCATTGTTGGTTAAAGTCCTTGAATGAAGTGATAACCCAAAACATCGTCTAACTGAAGTCTGCTTTTCTTCAACAATATCCAAGTATGGGATGATATTTGGCATTCCTTGATCTCCCTTCTCAAAGAAAGAAAATAAGAAAAATATCCTTTGTTGTCCCATTTTAGCCTGATGTTATTTTTCTTTCGATACCACCCAAACCAAGGATCACCCCTACACTGGGGGCAAAAGAGCATGAAAATTTATTCGGAAATGAAATATGTTTGGTTGTGATGCCTAGTGAATTAGGGGAAAAAATATGAGTGAAATGCGAAACCAAGAAAAATAAGATGAGTGAAGAGGAATATTTTGAATCAACACAGAAAAATGAAAAAGTAGAGAGTAAAAGTTCGTTTCTGAAGAGTCAAGTTCAAACTGTTGACATTAAAGTTGAAGCATTCGATAAAAGAAAAATGAATAGAAAGTTTTGTGAGATATTTTGAAGAGATGAACCACCGACAAAAGAAGTGGTGAAAAGGAAATGACCTCTAGGGTGAAAACCTAAAAAAGGCAGTCTAGAGCAATCCGTAAAGAGAAAAGAAAAGTATTTCATCAGAGCATATTCAGTTCAATGTAACAATGATCCTTGGTTTTAATACCCTTAAATAATTATTTGAGCCTATATATCCTTTCTTTGGTAGCCATGAACCATAAACTATATTACGAGCCACAAAAAGACCATTTTGATCATATACGGGTATTGGAACAAGGAGAGTTAGTCTTCAGAATACATCCCGCTTATCAGGGTTAACCTTTCTTCAAGGATTTTCAGTCTTCTAATGCTTGATCGAGATCAGAAAAGAGGGAAGCATTAGGTATGGTGAGCTAGTGAGAAAAAGAGTGCCACCTAAACATGATAGAATTAGGAAAATGAGAATGTTTCTCCTAAAAATCTAATAAAGTGAAAATGGTCACATTAGAGTTGATCTGTGCAAATTGGTTCGAAGGCTTTGTTGCATTTGGTATTCAAAGGCTTAATTTCATGTTTTCTTGTTTGCCATGACTATCAAATTATTCAAATTTCTCAAAATTAGTAAAATACTATTTTGATTTTTTTTTGTTTATCGTTCAACAAGCATCTTACAGATAAATTGATTAGATACAAGAAAAGCAAAGGATTTCATGGGTATTACTATGATGTACTAACCCTTTAAGTGCAGGCGAAACAGAAAGTAGCCTCGATACGTGATTAATGATGAAAAGTCAGATGAGGAACAACTAGAGCTTCGAATGTCAAAATATTTGAGCAAAAGCAACAAAGATGACACAAGTAAACTTAGAGCAAAGAAAGAGCAATGACCATTACTTGGGGTAAAATATAGCCATATCAATTCATCAAAGTGTCGAAATTGTTACTATTGAGACATCACAAGACAAAGAAGCCCTACAAGGTGAATATCAGAATGAGAAAACAAGACAATTATGCTCAAGTTCGAGTGGGGCAATGCTACAAAAGTGTGTCAGAAGAACATACTATCATGAGAAATTCGAAAATCGAAGCAATGGAAATGGTGAATTCCTTCAAAGTAGAGAACAAATCTCACCTAGAACGGATTTTTCTTGGTGTGCAAAGGTTGAAAATACAAGAGAAGAATATGTTGAAAACCAGAACAAACATCATAGAGAACGTGACAGACTTCATTTGTTGAAAAAAAAAGAGAAAAAAAGACAGAAAAAAAGAGAAAGAATAAATCTAAAGTGAAAACTTGAAAAGGCGCTTTAGAGCAAAAAACAGAAATCCCAAAAATTGAACCTAAGTGTGGAACGAATTCTCATATCAGTCAAAGAAGATATGTCGGGAGATAAAGCAAGAAATTATGAGCTTTCCCTAAAGCTGAAAGTTTACCCAAGTGGTCTTCAATGAACATTCATGCATCATAATAGAAATATTTGCATTAGGAACATACTAATAATGCATCATATTTCTGTTAAACAGGATTCAGAAACCTATGAGAAATGATTCAGAGAAAGAACAATCAAACAACAACAATTCAAGTTTCATGGGATATGAGGAATTTCATAATGAGAAGAACAGCCTCAAGTTCCACCACTTTTGGTCTGGAGAATTTCATGATAAGAAGAACAGCTCCAGATTTCCAGGAGACGAGGAATTTCATAATCAGAAGAACAACCTCGATTTCCGTCACTTGATGAGTTTGGAGAATTTCATAATAAGAAGAACAGATCCAAATTTCATGAAATACGAGGAAATTCATAATGAGAAGAACAACCTCGGGTTTCATCACCTTTTGTCTGAAGAAATTCATAATAAGAAGAACAGCTTCAGGTCATGGAGAATTTCATAATAAGAAGAACAACTCCAAATTTCATGAAATACGAGGAAATTCATAATGAGAAGAACAGCCTCGGGTTTCATCACCTTTTGTCTGAAGAAATTCATAATAAGAAGAACAACTTCAGGTCATGGAGAATTTCATAATAAGAAGAACAGCTCCAAATTTCATGAAATACGAGGAAATTCATAATGAGAAGAACAACCTCGGGTTTCATCACTTTGTGTCTGAAGAAATTCATAATAAGAAGAACAGCTTCAGACCCTGGAGAATTTCATAATAAGAAGAACAACTCCAAATTTCTAGGAGATGAGGAATTTCATAATAAGAAGAACAGCCTCAATTTCCGTCACTTGATGAGTTTGGAGAATTTCACAATAAGAAGAACAACTCCAAATTCGATGGGATACGAAGAATTTCATAATAAGAAGAACAGCTTCGGGTTTCATCACTTTTTGTCTGAAGAATTTCGTAATAAGAAGAACAGCTTCAGACTCTTCAGTGGAGATGGAGAATTTCGTAATAAGAAGAACAATTCCATATTCCATTGTTAAATCCTTCGGGTCATCAATAAGTCCTTCGGGCATGATGCTAAATCCTTCGGGTTATTAATAAGTCCTTCGGGCATGATATTAAGTCCTTCGAGCCGTCACCTTCGGGATTGATGATATCGTTTGCACAATCAAGGAGGCAATTCGATCTTAAATCCTTCGGGTCATCAGGAAATAAAACCTTGAGCAACATCAACCAGGTTAAATCAACAATGGGTTCAGACGAAAATGTTCAATCTTGAACAGGGAAGCAATGATGATGACAAATGAAATAGTTTTTCAACTTAATCCATGTTGAATTTATATTAATTGATGGTTTCTCTTTTTGCAGAGAAGAATTCAAGGTTCAAAAAGAATTCAAACAACCAATCAAAACAACAATTCAAGCTTTCTTGGAATATGAGGAATTTCATAATAAGAAGAACAACCTCAGATTACATCACTTTGGTCTGGAGAATTTCTTAATGAGAAGAACAGCTCCAGGTTTCAGGGGATACGAGGAGTTTCGTAATGAGAAGAACAGCCTCGGGTCCCATAACAGGTATTTTGCTTGAAGAATTTCGTAATGAGAAGAACAACTTCAAGCTTTGTTAGCATAACAGTGGCCAAGAAGTCTAGACGAAATTCGTGTCTTTTCAGTCTTTGCTCGTCTCATGTTCCACAGCATTGAGCAAAGAGGGGCAGCTGTAATACCCGAATTTCGTCCAGGTTCGAATATAAAATAAGGCCTACGTAAATATAATTAAATGAATAAATAAGTAGTTAATAACCAAAACTCAAAAAAGAATAAAAACAAATAAATAATATAAAATAAATAAATAAAATAATAATATAAAAAAATAATAAAAAGAGAAGGGATAAGGGAGGTTGGTTTTAGTTGGTTACAGTGGAGGTTATCTGCAGTTGAGTTTTGAATTAAAAAGGAAGAAAAGGAAAGCAGATGGGGAGAGGAGTAAAGGGGGCAGTCATGGCTCTCGGGACTTCCCATTCTCTGGATTCACACAAATGAAGGCCTTTGGTGTGGCATGGATTTGGAGGCAACTTCCATGGATCTCGGAAAGGGGGAAGCAATTGGATTACATTTCCAGAGGGAGTTCGGTGGCAAGCAAGGGGGAAGGCTTCGAAATTGGAGGAGGATGACTCATTGTTGTTTTGAAGATTAGAATCGAAATAGTCATGGAACTCATGGAATGCCATCTAAAATTTGCATGAGATGAAATGGAAAAGGGATCATTGTTGACCATAGATCGAACAGTGGGATTGGTTGCTTGTTGAAGTGGAATCTGGTTGTTAACATCGACAGTGGAGACATTTGGAATTTCCTCCATGAATGTGTCGGTCAATGGTTGACATGGTGCATTGTTTGGAGACAAATTTACAGTGCATGCAATTTACCATTTGAAATCTCATAGTGGTGGGGGTCCAATTTGACAAAGTTTTTGATGGAGAAATTATTTCAACGTTGGTTAAGCATAATAATGAAGTGAAGGCTACAAAAACATTGGCTAACCTGGCAAGCAATCACTCGAAGGATTCAAAGAAAATTATCGTAGAAAGTGCAACGAGAATATTAATTACCGAGTAGGTCAAGGCAACAATAGAACGACATACATCTTCACGTCCTGGTTGAGCGTCAACGCCGGTTAAAGAAATAGGGCATAGAGAAATAGTGAAGTATATGGTATATCACCAGCGTCGTTGCTCAACACCTACTCGTCAGGTTATTTCTTAAACCACCTTTTATGTGTATTTGTTTTTTTATTATTATTATGAAATAAAATACGTTTGAGCCTTTTTTTTTTAAATTATTTTTTTATTTTGTTTGCTAATTTTAAAAGCATATAATATATCTATTTAGGGTGATATTTAATTTTTACTTAGGTAATTAAAATTAGAGCCTTTTTAGAATTAGTCACTTTAATTAATTAATTAATTAATTAAATAGGGGAGATAATTTAGTAACGATGACGTTCTAATCATATATCTCGGATACACTAAGTGGTCAGTGTTTTGAAACAACATTATGTTGGCCAATAGTGTACTTTGATATCGTATTCGGCGCGTTATCGAAACGTAGAAAATGATAAATAATTTAAGATTAGAATTTAATAAAATTAATTAGGCAAACTAGAAGCACTAATAGTATTATTAATTTTATTTGGTGTCAAAATGGTAGTGTCCGTGCATTCGGATGTTATCATAATACACCCGGTGAAATTAAAATTTAATAGGGTTTAAACATTTAATCAATGGAGCCTTTTTAGGTTAGAACTTAAAATGAACCAGATAATAAATTGATCATGCATTTAAAACCTTTTGGGCCAGAATTTATATTTCTTTAAATACGAGTTAAGATCTCCTATTCTAGGACGTCTTTTTCAAAGCTCGTATTTAAAAGAAATGTACCTTTTTACCCAAAAGGATATTCTTATTCGAGCGATATTTATTTGATGATAACAGATTAAATTAATATTATTATTCGAAATACCAAAATGCCACGTATAATTAATAAGGTACCAATCTTGGGCGTTTGTAAGGGTCGTCCTTACACGTAACCGACTCCCGAACCCAAATGTTTTCAAAATGAATCTCTGGTTTATTTTATGGTGTCTGGCCTACCAAAGTGGCCGGTGGCGACTCCAAGTTATTTTCAAAATTAAAAGAATACACGTTTTAACATGACTTCAAATTTTCATAAATAACAATTGAAAGCAATAAAACTCGATTTTTTTCAAATTCACTCGCCAGGCTATTTTTCACTTTTCGGTTTTAAAATGGTCGCGACACTTTCTTTCTCAAATTAATAATTTTTTATTATAGGTCATTAATAAATTTGAATCGAATACTATATATCTATTATAATTTAAAAATATAAAATTTTATTTTAATACTAAAGAGACCTAACAATTTTTTTTAACAAGCTAACAATGATTACAAGTAATATCTGTTTTAAAATATAATCTCCACCATTTGACATTAAAAAGACCTAACAATTCATTCTATTAAATTTACTCATAATTGATAGTTTAGTATTCATCTGTTTAGAACTTTACCTAACTTTTGCTTTAATATTAATTTTTAGAATAATATAGGAAAAATAAAAATACTAAAATTTAGTCAGAGAATAGGAATATAATCAAATTATCATATTGCATGCAATAATTGTCTTTAATTTCTTATGACGATGTGATTGACAGAGGGACCAAATTAAAAGGTTGTAGACTTTATACTTAACCGAACCTTACCTTACCCAATACACATGGATATAAATGAAAAATAAAATGAAGCCAACCAATAAAAATAAAAGGAAAAATATATGTTTAGTGTCCCAATTATGGTCACGTTACTATTTTGGTACCTCAACTATTATTATTGGTAAAAACGTTACGTTTTTTTATCTGTTTTGGTGCATCGATTGTAAAAAACTAACGAAGATACTAACATAGCTTGATATAATCATAGTTTTAGTCCAAAACACTTATATATATTATTAATTTAGTCCAAAATTCATGAATTTAAAACATAATCTTAATTTTGATTGAATCTTATCTTATTCTTTTTCAACCCCTTGTATTTTTATCGGTATCCCGATCGTAGAGTTTGGGTCCTCCAATAGACCCCCCACATTAGCCATCATTGATCCGAAAATCTTAAAGCTTTGATTGTCCCCAACTTGTTTTTAAACACCAAAACTCAAAAAAGTATTAAACTAAATTAAAGAAGACGATGAAGAAAAAGAAGAAACTGCAATTTTAATCCAAAAAAATAAAATAATATTTAAATTAATGGAATTTTAGATTAAATTGATAGATTGTGTAAGTTATGGACTAAGATTGTTATTAACCCAAACAACATCATTATTTAGATACAATTTTATCAAAAATAATAGTTAGGATACTAAAACAATAACACATATCTAATTAAGGTACTAAATATATATTTCTCCTAAAACTAAATTCAAACCTAAAAATCAGCTAGGTTTGGACCACCTTTTATTAATTAATTAATTAAAAATATATAAATAAATATTATTTTATAATCACTTTAAATATATTAAAAAGTAATTTTATTCAAAGTTATTTAGTCTTGCACTAAATTAAAAGAAAGAGGATGAGTCTACCACGTGCGTCGAACATTGCTGAACATTATTAACGTTAAACACCGCTGGACACTATTAAATTAATTAATAAAAGTTAAAAACTTCAAGACTAAACATATAATTTCAAATTATTTAAAATAAAATTTTAAATAAATTATTTATATATATATATATTATATTTTTAGTATAAATTATTTTTAATTTAGAAATAAAAAATATTAAATCAAAAACCTAAAACCCTAAACTCTGACATCTAAATATATAATCATAACCTTTAAACCTTAAAATAGAAAATTTGAATCTATAAAAATATAAACCCTAAACTTGAAACCCAAAATTAGTTTAGGATTTATGATTTTCAGGTTTAAGGTTTTAGGTTATTTTAGGGTTTAGAATTTTGTAGTTTAGATTTAGTGTTTAGTGTTTAGTATTTTTTAAGGTTTAGGGTTTGGAGATTAATGTTTAGTGATTTTGGTTTTAGGGTTTGGAATTTAGGATTTTTTATTTTTAAATTAATATTTTATTCAATTATTTTAAAAATAAATTAATATATATAGAAAGTAATTTAATAAAAAATTATTTTAAAAATTTTATAATTATATATTCGGTCCTTAAAAATTTTAATCTTTATTAATCAGTTTAATAGTGTTCAATGATGTTCAACATTAACGATGTTCAACGATGTTCGGCACCCATTATAGAATTTTCCAAAGAAATTGTGCATTAGATTTTGTCACCGGTTACTGTAACTTTAATTCGAAGAATTTCTCTATAATTGTCAGCGACTATAAAGAAATAACTTCAAACAATAATAAGTTATTTTGTTAGAAGACTAAAGAGTCTGATGAATAATATCTTAAATAGGCTAAACAACGTGAAATTAAAAATATTATTAAAATGTATAATATTTTAATTTATGAATGAATAATATGTTTATGATAATATTTTAAGTTGCAACCGAAAATATTACCGAAACATATAATATTTTAAGTTATGTAGATAACATTTTAGTTTGTAACCTAAAATTAGGGATATAAAAAGATTGTTTGATTCGAAAATTCGATTGAATCCTGTTCGAGTCTAAATCTGATTTGACCCAAAGATGTGATGACTCGAAATTAATTTATAATCGACTGTTGTTGACTTGAACTTGAGTTGGATCTGTTATTGTAGTAACCGAACCCAACCTACATCTAATCGAGAATGACCTAAACCAGAGTCAAACTTGTTATTTTGGACTCAAAACCCAACTTGTACTTAACTGAAATAAACCCGAACATGAGACTAACCTAACAGATAATCTATATTATCTAACTAAATTAACCCGAGATCTAACTTTACCTACATATTTTAATCTCGACTAAAACTTTTACATTTTAGATAATATAAATGAATGTTATCCCTATATTTCAAGTGAGGAAGTTTTAAATATGGACTACTCATGTCTCTTTCTTTTGAAACACAAGTAAAATTACATCAGTATTATGAGTCTAAAAATTCCCACACAGGAATAAAATGACCCAAATCTGGCCCATAAAAAAGAGTGGAGCTCCTTAATTCTCTCAAATAAAATCTTTTACCTTTCCAGAAATTGTCTATCAAACATATAATTACAAGGATTTTCCCCCAAAAATTTTAATAGTCTGATATTTTTTAAATAATTTTATAGTCTTAATCTATTGTTAGTGGAGGTGGAAAAAGCCATATGAGGCTAAAGAGAGCTACTGATTAAGGCAACACCTCTTCTTTGCTTCTTTGGCATTCTTTAATTCTCTTTCCTATGATTTGGAAACCTTTTTTTCTAACAACCCATAGAATTAGTAATTAATAAGTCAATAACTTTTGGGAAACTCTAATCATGTAGAGAGCTTTCTTCCTATGTGGGTTTTATTCAAATAATGGTGACCACTTTATCATAAAGGGTAGATAGATATGCTTTTAAGACACTTGAAGAATATAGTGCTTTTACAAGGAGCATCAAACAAGTTATTCATTGATTTTATTAATGATGTAATAATTGTTATTTCTTTTTTATGCACTCTCGGGTTTTACCCTGATTAATCCAATTTGATTCGTATCATACACTTATTTTTGATGGTCAAGTCTCCCGACATGAATTAGTCAACTAATCTATAATGAACCTCTAAAGTACTCGATTTAGATTAATCAATTAATATATTAGATATCAATAATTATATAAAACGAAGTTTTAAGTATTTTCGTACTAAACATTTTATAAAATATATGCCCTAAACTTACCACGCATGTTTAACTTTTAATATAATAACAAATAAACATGGCATATTATTGACATTACTTCCGATAATCTACCACTAAATAAAACATAGCATCACCGACAGTGACGGAACCAAATGGGGATGAAGAAAGATAATTGTCTCTCCACCTTCTATTTTATTTTTGTATTTAAATTTTTTAAAAATTTTAATTTATTTATGAATTTGTCCTTTATCACTTTTAAACATTTATATTTTGTTCTCACTCTACCCTCACCTGAAATTTTGGTTTCATCCCAATCATCATCGTAAATATAAGTTAGGAATTTAAACCGGCTTCTAATTGAAAGAAATGACATTATTTCTGGTGACTAAAATGAATGAAAGTTACTAAGGAAAGCTTAGTAAATTTAAACATCTCTTAAAGATACTTTCAAAAGCATTTTCCATTTCATCGAATTCTAGTTTTTATGAAGAAACAAAAGACAAGAGTGAAGACCACCTCTTTAAAGACCCACCAACTGCTGGCATATAGAAAAGACAACATAAGCATGGAGACAAAGTTTCCACACACCTTAACCCACCCCTTTTGCAGACTTTAAGAAAGTTGAACTAACCGTAACATATGGGTTTTTCCACAAGGGTCACTCACAGTCCCCAAGTCCCTTTGATTGGAATTATTAGGATTGACGTTTATACGTTGCATGAAAGTAAGGGAAATCTGGGCCTGGGGATCCCCAAAGTCCCATAACAATCCATGCATAGATATTCGACACTCCTATCCTCTTTTTGGGGGAGAAACTGTTGCTTTTATATGGTCTGAAAGTGATGAGAAGCGAGGGATCCAAGGAGTGAGCTAAGCTAAACACTGAAGTGATGCTGTACGACTTCATGTGCTGCTGTTGTCTGTTATAGGGTTTTTTCCTTTTGGTCAAAAAGATGGTTCTGGGACAACATTCACGCCAATGAATCAACAAAAACAACCCCAACAAGTTTGATGCTGCTTTTGAAGATTGTTGGGTCGTTTTCTTAAAAGCATTTCTGAGAGAGAATCTAGAGACTAGAGTATACATCATATATGCCTCAAAGCTTGAGTGCCGAATCCTTTGGCAAATTGCTGTCCATGTTGGTCGAACTCTAAAAAAAACTAAGTTCATGTCCACAGCTAGCTGCATCATGGAGCCTATACTTCAAGTTGACAAAATTAAACCTCCTATTTAGGAGCAAACCTAGAAAACTTAGATCGTGGAATAAGTATATTTGATCGATTGATCAAGCTAGTCGTCTTTGTTTCCTTATCCTTAGTTTGTGATTCATATAACCTACTAGAGTTTCATCATCTATGGATGAACAGTCATCACAATAACACAAATGGGCTGGGACCGGGACCAGGTAATTGAATATTAGATGGTTAGGTTTAATTTGTTTGTGTGGCTGGCGGTTTGGGCTTCAGCATATGTGGGTTCAATCTTCGGTTTGGGTGTAATATAATGGGTTACATGTGGTGGATAATGTATTGGATTTGAATATTAGATGGTTAGGTTTAATTTGTAAGCCGGTATGGCTGTAATTGAGTTTGTATTGGGTTGATGTCTCGGATAAAATTTATGTTTACAATGTTTGTACTTAGGGACAAGCTATATTAAGTATAGGAGGGGTTTTTAATCTTCTAAATTTTTTTTAATATAATTATATTTAAGGTCTTCTTAATTTAAATAATGATAAAATAAGATTTTTGTCCCTCTCAATCTTTAAATTTAAAAACTTTATATATCTTTACAGCTCTCAATGTCTGATGCCAACTCCGCTCCTATTTTTGTTAACACTTTCTCGTATGTAATCGACATTCAAATTATTTGTCATATATCATCTCTAGTTTTAAAACCTCACCTTAAATTTTATCATTTTAAAATATTTTTTTTATAAAATCAATATTTTTAAATAGTATAATTATATTTAAAGTCCTCTTAATTTGATCTTTGTAAAATATAATTATACAATAAGACATCGATTTTAACTCAAAGACACCAATTTTATTTTTAGGTGAACTACATAAATAGTCCCCCGATTATGCTCTAATTATTTTTTATATCTTTCAACTATTATAAGTTACAAACTGATCCCACGACTTAAAAATTATAACAAATTGGTCCAATGCCGTTAAAAAATTAACGATCCATGATATGACAGTTAATATAAATTAATATAATTATATAATTAATCCACAAGTTCTACATTTATTTTAATTTAACCCTAATTTTAAAAATTAACCCTCATAATTTTAATAATCTATCAATTTAGTATTTTTTTTTTTTGCTAAGTTCTATTTTTCCTTTTTAACCTTCCCAAATACTTGTAACTGATTTAAAATAACCTAACAGAGGGGTGGAGATTGAATCTGGGGAAATCCTTGTCACCCATTCTCTGAATTCTTTTTCTATCGGGGTTAAATGAGTTTGGTATAGCCTGGACAAAACTGTTAACTGATCTTTCACATTTTATTATGCCTTACTTCCTTAAGAGAAACAAATCATCGAGAACTATATCCCAAAGATAATAGTCATTGGCTTTGATAAAAAAAAAAATCACTATATTCCTCCAATAGAAATAGTTGGCATCGTTAAAGTAAGGAGACTTGTCGATGATTATGTGACCATACTTTAAAATATTAATTTGATATAAGGACGAAGCTCTGATACAAGTTATTGAGAGACTCAAACAATCAACAAAATTGTTAAAATGGGATGAATTAGATTTTTTCTTTCATGGATGAAAAACCAAATAATAAAAATATGATACGATGATTTATAGTGGTTAAAATTCTTAACCAAGTCTACATCCATTATCTTAATTATTCATACTAAATTTTTTTATATAAATTCACTAATTTGCTTTTCATTTTTCGAATTTAAAAAAAAAAGTTACTCTTACACACCAATACTTATACTACAAAGTCTTGCTAAAACCTCTCTTACTAAGTTAACATTGAAAACTCTTAGGCAAATGTGTTTGCAATTTAAGCTCTCATTGAAATCTCTATACATGAATATTGATAAATACATGAATATTGATAATTGGTTTCTTGTTGTTTCGTGACTACTTGAAGAGGTATTTTAACACTTTAATAACTTCATGACCACTACTAGCCATTAAGGATTGATTAGAGCCATTAGGGGATTTATTTTCAACATTAAATGTTATTTTGACGTAGAGTGTGCCGATACATGAGTTAACGTATCAATACTTGTCTCAAAGAAAAAAAGACATTAAAAAAGTACTTATATTGATATCAGTGCACAATATATACATATTTATATAAATCATTCTATATTGTTACGGTCTAAGCCATATCAATACATATTTTGTTTACTGAAAATCAAACTTTTAGGGATAAAAGTGTGTATTGATACACATGTTAGTTGTATCGACAAACACTTATTTGAGTATCGCTATGCATAAAATAATATCGATACTCAGATTTTATTTTTTTATATTTTGGTTGTTTAAATTTTTTTTAAAGAAGTGAAAAATCTTTTAAAACCTTTCAAACATTTTTAAAGAGTGTCATATTATATTTATTTAAAAGTTTTTACTTTTAAAAAGTGTACTAATAAAAGTTCGCTTAAGTGTTTCGCCACTTCTATGAAATGCACTTTAAAAAAGTGTCTAACTACTTTTAAAAAAGTGTCTAATAATATTATTTTTAATCATATTTTTGTAAAAATATTAAAATTTTATTAAATAACATAATAAGCAATACAAAACATACTATAACGACAAATTATAAATATTTAAGGTTTACTGTTACATTATTGGGCATCCTAAATGAACGTCTCTTACATTATTCGTTGGATGACATACTCATAGTTATGAAAAAAAATATTAATATTTAAAATATTTCATCTTCGACAAATTTCATCAATATTTTTTAGCTATAAGGATCTTTAAATATATTTAATTTTTTAGTGATTACATTAATTTTTTTCATATACCTTAATAATACTAATGTTAAATTTTTTTATTTCCCAGCATATCGTGATCGTAGTACTTACCTTGGCTTAATGAGATGAATATTCTTTTTTTTTATTTATTTAAAAAACAGCACCCTTTAAACTTTATTTTTAAAGAATAACTTTTTTTCTGCGCACGTAGACTTAATTCGTATTCTGTACAATGCGAATTTGACTCAATTCGCATCCTGCACAACGTGAATTCATATTTCACGTTTTGCAGAACGCAAAGTTTTTTAACTCTTCAAAATAAAATGAGCCTATTTTAACCTAATTTCACGTTCTATAAGATGTGAAATAAAAATTTATATTATGCAAGATGCGAATTAGATCTACGTGTATAAAAAAATACTCTTTAAAATAAAATTTTAAAGATATTATTTTTCAAATAAATAAGGATATTAATCTCATTAAGCTACTTACCTATTCATGAACTTCAGTTTTTCTGAATAGAGGAACTGATGGAACATAAAAGACTAATGTCAGAAGTAGAAGTAGAACTATACACAGTGCCTAAAGACAAAAAGACTTCAAAAATATTTATTACTCTCGTTATCTTATAAATATTATCCGTTATTAACTTTTTTAATTTATAATTATTTAAATCTAGACTTGGTATAAAAATATTCTATCTTTACAGATATTTTTCTAACCTTTTTCTATTCCAATGACATCCATAATTCCAATTCTTATACATCATATAATAAATAAAACAACGTCGACCTATCTTCTTCTCTTAATCCATGACTAATTTTCAATTTTTTTTTTTAAAAAAACGGGCTATAAACATATGCATGGAGTCAATCATCGCAAATAAAATATTATGGATTTATAAATAGAACCGAAACCCTAATGAAGGTTGAAATTATTCTTATTAATCACACCTTTTTTTTAAAAAAATGGAAAATTTCACAACTTTTTCACATTTTTATTGTAAACTTAGCTATCTCTCCTTTCATTTTTTTTCTCCATTTATTCTATAGCAAAGTATACAATTTCCTAAAAATAAGAAGAAAAAACGAGGGACAGACCAGAGACTAAGATTGGAACTTAATGGCGTTAGTTTCTTCCTCTTGGAGCTTCAGACACTAACGCTGCATCTAGTCACAAACTGAAACTTAACAACATTATCTCCGACCATATAGCCGTTTCCGAAAGTAATATAAGCCGGGCATCTAACATAAAGATGATATCTTCCTGAAATGAAAGCTCCAACTTTCCATCTAACCCGACCATCAATCTTGATAGTTAGGAAAATAGACCCGGCTGCCTGTTCGGAATTCAAAGCCATGGAAAATTCCGGCGAGATAGGGACCAGGTTTCCGTAAACGAACGGTGACCAAACGTTGACCTCATTGTGACCCTGATAAGTGGGAGGAAGTGCAGTCCGGGGTGAGATTTGTTGGTCCCTGTACGTGGCGTAGATGTCGAGTCTGTCATAGTAGATTCCGATTCTGTCGTTCGGGTTTCGAGATGACACCGTGACTTGGATACTGGAAGTGAGGAAATTGGGGACGGAAGCGTTGAAGCCGTAAACGGTGGTGTCCTGGAGGATGAACTGGGGCTTGCTGGGACGAAGGATAGCCCAAATGATAAGGATTGTGATAAGCACAATCAGGATGAAGATCAGAATTCCGGCTATGATTCTTCGAAATAGTTTCCGGCGGGCTTTGCTATGGTGGCCGCAATCCTTATCCTTTCCCGACATGGTTGGTTGAAACTTGAAAGTGTGTGAGGGAGAGACTGTCTGTTTTGTTTTGTGTAATGAAATGAAAGTGTTGGCTGTCTTTCTTAATCTATATATAATTGTATATAAGAATCCATGTTAATTATATGGAATAAGAGTTTATTATCATATTGCATGGTGGGGGGAAACAGCAAGTATATTTATATGATTTTAGGTCAAATATACTAGTAAATATGATTATATAAATTGATTACCTAAATAAATCTAAAAACTTTATTTTATATCTATTTATTTAACCTTATTAATAAAAAATATTAAATGAATCTGGTTCACTATATTGTGTATACTTTAATCTAATAATATTTTTATCTTTTTTATAAATATGAATCTTCACCTTTTTTTTTACATGTCCTTAATAGATGAATCATATTAAACGAAATTATAAATATCTTAGTAAACCATATAATAATTTCTCAAATCAATGAAAGATACAAAAGAAGGGGAAAAAACATTATAGTTTTAAAAAATAGGGGTATGATATATTTTTAGGGTTTAAGATTTAAAATTTAAAAATTTAAATTTAAGTTTTAAATATTTTTAGTATAAGACATAAAAGAGAACTTAATTAGGAACAAATACTTTTTGTTCTTTATAAGTTGCTACATACATTGACGAAACTAAGTGGGGGTTGGGAGGGATAATCGCCCCTCACCCCGAAGATTTTTTTTTTTACTTTTGTCACTCTATTTAATTTTTTTTAAAAATGTTTTTTTTATGAATTGCCCCTTACTTCAAAATATTTATGTTTTGTCCCTCTCAATCCCAAATCCTAGTTCCGTCCTTACTCTCGACTACATTATATATATAATCACTTTTTTTAATATTCATTAATAAAAAAGCCAACAAAGGTAAGTTAAGTTCACCATTTTGTTAATCAAACTTAGAAAAAGAAAACCCAACAAAACCAATTAAAATAATATTAAAAAGTAAAGTTGTAGTGAGTTTAGATTTCATATATAAAAGTAAATTGGTTAAAACAACGGTTGATGTTCTTAGAGGTCACGAGTTCAAGCATCAGTAATGCCAGTAAAGTGATTGAGCGATCAATGTCAAATGGTGGAGATTATATTCTAGAACAGATACTACTTGTAATCACTATTAACTTATTAAAAAAATAAATTGTACATACAATTTGATTTTTTTTTTAATTTTTTTTGAAGTAGTATGCTATATTATTAATTTTATCTATCATTCATACTTCAATCGTTAAGTATAAAAATAAATAAAAATAATAATAATATTTTATTTCATTTTTATCATTACAACTCATTAAACATATACTTTTACTGATATAATGCACCTCTATTCTAAAATTTTGAATTTCATTTTACTTTATTTTATTATTTTCGTATTACATTTTTATTTCGTGTTCTGTTAGCTTATTATTACAAATCCCTCTTGCACATGTTTTGACATGTTGGTGGAAAATTCCAAGCAACATGTTCCCCTTGGACCCCACCACTGATGACAGACAAGGGAAGCTTCCAACTTGGTCTGCCCACTTTTGGGGGGTTTCTATAAGCAGCCAGCCACAATGGAATAGACACTCTTTCTTCTCTACCATCCAAACCATAGACATCATGTCCATGCCCACAGGGATGATCCTAGGGATCGGTACAGTCATACTTCTTAAATTTTATCTTTTTTATATTATATATATATATATATTATATTTCTAATATACATATTTATAACTTGTATTTATTATAAAATTTTTTGAATCCGTCTCTATAGGCCCATGCCATGCCCATGTCTCATATCGGGTCGGGGTTGGGGAAAGGAGTCAATGACTACTCTAGACCCCCTCTTCTGGTTTAATATTTGTATGGGCAGGGTGATTCAAAGATTTTGGAGGCCCTATACAATTTATTAAAATATGATCATTATAAGTAATTGTCCATAACCTGTACTAGTTATAAAATTATAACTCTTAAAAGCAAATATCCTTTCTAGTGGCGTTTGTACGGTCGTTTCTATTGCTCCTATAATAATAGTAATGAGAAGCAATGTAATAATAATAATCAATCAGATTCTATAATCAATTATCGTATTTTAGAAAAATTAATGAATTTCGAGATTAACATCATCTAATGAGTGTAGTTTATCAAAATTTTAAGACCCTCCTTTTAGGGACCTTGTGCAGTCGCTCCTATTACGTCTGTCCAGAACCCACTATGTATGGGATAATCATATTGATATTATCACCTACTCCGAATAATCAAACCACCTAATTTTCATTTTAAATTTAGATTATATCAGACAAAATAGATTCTCCCTCGTCTTCCTATCCTCCCTAATGTTTATAATCAAAGAGTTTTTTAATCTCTTCTCTACCTATATTATTGTTTGTTACTTGACATTTCACCAACCAAACAAAAATTGTTTAATAATAATGTAACAAATGGCATTAAGTATTAGTTTTTATTAATAATTGAGTCAGGTTAACAATTTTGTATTTAATATAATTTTTAATTAATTTAAATGAAAATATTATATACAATTATTTTTTTATATAAATATCATTTAACACTATTTTTAGACCTAACAATAAAAATTGTTTCATAATAATGTAACAAATTTGAGTGTTTGTTTGAAAATTCCACTGAGACCAGCATGTGAACAAAATCAAATGATTCTCCGCCTCAATTTCATGAGTACTTCTTGTCTGGTCGATATCCCCAAACTCATCTTTTTGGGCACTGACCACAAACTGCCCATCAAGAATCTTCTTTGAACCTCTCAAACCTCTAATTCTATCCTTTCAGCTCTGTAGGATATTCTTTTTACAAGTTTTTATTGATTACATTTTAATACATAAAAGTGTTAAAAAGTATTACTGTATCTTAGAATGTTTAATTAAAATTTATTTTTTATTTTAGATAAATGATTGCTTTCAATGAGAAATATGTATTAGTATAGATTAAAATATAGATTTGTGATAGTTTTTTTTAAGTCTAATTAGAGGGTTTTATGAACAAATTAATTAAAATTTATAATAAAAGAAAAGAAAAATAACACCCTCGATCCGGATGTTATATTGGGCCTTCGACCCAAACATGTATTTTAAAATTTCATTTCAAAAGCTCAAATAAATCCAAAACCTAATGAGTCCATAATTTTTTAAACCATAAACAAGTAGATAAATTAAAAGGAGCTCCAAAATATTTCATCTTTTAAAAGCATTTGATTCAAACCAAATTAAAACAAGAGTTACAATTTTATATAAGGTCCTACAAGTATATGAACCATTACATCTAGTAAACGTACTCTAACAACTAGTTGATGCTGAAACCAACCACGATGACGCTCCTCCAAACCAAGGCTTCACCTAACCTACGTACGAAAACACATTTCGAAACGTGGAATACTTAATCAAGAGAAATCCACTCAACATCTCATAGTCTATATATATATAAGTAGTGCGGTCCGCTACCACTAAGCATCAGGATCATACACTATGAGCAGGGCCTACGTCCATTAAGCATCGATATCTCATATTCTAGGATGAGGCCCTTGTCTATTAAACATCGGGATCCTACATCCATGCTTGGAATACTTCATCAAGCATCTTCGAACTGTACCATATCCACTAAGCATCAGGATCCTACGTTCAGAAAGTCTTCGAGTGTTGCAACACTTTGATCATATATATATATTGTCCAGACCCACAACATAATATTATAATACTAGGTGACCCATCAACACTAAGCAAAGCCTCTAAATTACCATACCACATATTTATATCATCAATACTCCCTTGCATATCGATACCCAAAAATATTTCTGAAATTTGAATCAAATAGGGTGTATCGGTATACGGGTATGGCGTACTGATACTCCCCTTATACTTCACTCACTTATACACTCTAGCGTATCGATACGGGACCTCCTTATATTGATACCTCTGCTCGAAAATACAAGTCTTGGGGTGAGAATTCACCAAAATTCTCAGATCAACCTACATGGTTGATTTCCCCTTCATTCATACACGTTATGAGGACGATTCTAAGCATGATTAAGGTTAATTTACAGTAGTTTAACATCATTGAACTAATTCACCATTAAAGAGTATTTCTAAGCTACCAAACATTCAAGCAAGCATCACAGATGCAACCATGTCTAATTATATGAAATACATGATGCTAGAGAGTTGGAGGAGTACCAACCTTAAGCAAAAGCACAACAAACACGTCCTCCTTCTTCCATTCAAGCTTTCTCCTTCCCAAAGCTTTTAGAGAGTTGTCCAACTTGTTTTTTTCTACAAGGGATGTCAAACCAACCATTAGAAACAAAAAGGAGAAAATACTCAGACTTAAAGACACTTAGAAAACTGAGATTAAAGCTCCAAAAACTTTCTTCCCATTCTTCCCGCAAACACACTCTTAAACTCTTTTTTATCATCAAACAACCACATCTTTACCTTGATTGATAGATCAATTTAAGCTCTATAACTTTTCCTTCAACTTCAAAACGAGATTCTCAGCAGAAACTCTAAAGCTTGTTCCTTAAATTTGGGGTGTTCGATGAAAGAATAGTGGAAGAAGATGAGAAAACAAAAGGGACAAGGGTGACTTCAACTCGTCTTTTTCTGTAAAGAATTTACTCTTTCCCCCTCTCTTTGTCAAGAAATTATGTAATTACCTTAAAACCCCTCTCTTACACCTCCTTGGTCTAAAGATACCCTAACACCTTCAAGCCCAAGGCCCAAAAACTCAAACCCGAGGCCCAAACATCGGAGTCCAACACTTTGGTTTAACCCGACACACGGATCCGAATCTGGGTCGTGACACATAAAAAGTAAGAAAATTTTACGATGTTCGTCGAATATTATTAAACATCATTGACGTTAAACACCGTGAAGACTATTAAATTGATTAAGAAATATTAAAAATCTCAAGGATTTAACATATAATATAAATTAGTTAAAATATAATTTTAATTAAATTATTTTTATATATATTATATTTTAATATTTTTCAAATAATTGGATAAAATATCAATATGTTAATTTAATATATAAAAAATTCTAAACCCTACGCCTAAATTCTTAAAACCCAAACTATAAATCATAAACCATAAACATGAAACTTTAAACTCAAAACCCTAAAACCAGTCTTTAAATCATGAAACTTTAAACTCTAACTTTTGTTTAAAATTTTAGGGTTAGGGTTTTAAGTTTTATAGGATTTTGGGTTTTAGGGTTTCATGTTGTATGGTTTAAGGATTTGAGGTTTAGATTTTGAATTTTTGATTTAGAGTTTTAGGGTTTGGGGCTTATTATTTAAATTTTTGTATTTTTAAATTAACTAAGGTTGATATTTAAACTGATTCTTTAAAAAATTAAAATATATAATATATAGAAAATAATTTAATTGAATTTTTTAAAATAATTTATAATTGTACGTAGATTCCTTAATTTTTTAATTTTTATTAATCAATTTAATGATATTAAACGGTATTCCATGTTAACGATGTTTGACGCGCGTGATAAACTCATCCTAAAAGGTGACATACTTATCTTAAATGATCCGGATCTAAATAACGTAACTTACATGTTTTTTTTTTTTAAATTTAAATCTAGAATACGATACTATTATAATAGGAAAATTCTACAACGGATGTCGAGCACCGCTGAACACCACTAATGATGAACATCGCTGAACATTATTAAACTAATTAATAAAGATTAAAAAATTTAAGGACTCAATATATAATTATAAATTATTTAAAATAAATTTTTATTAAATAAATTTTTATATATATTATTTTAGTTTTAAATAGTTGAATAAAATATTAATTTAAATTAATTTTAAAAAATAAAAAAATCTTAAACTCTAAACCCTAAAACCAAAATTCAAAACCTAAATCACTAAACATTAAACTTTAAACCCTAAAATATAAAATCTCAAAACTCTAAATCAAAAACCTAAAATCAAAAACCCTAAAAATACTAAACCATAAACACTAAATCTAAACCCTAAAATCCTAAACCCTAAAATAACCAAAACTCTTATATCTAAATCTTAAACTAATTTTGGTTTCAAGTTTAGGGTTTATAATTTTTAGAGTTTCAAATTTTTTAGTTTAGGGTTTAGGGTATGGTTATATTTTTATATTTTATGGTTTATGGTTTTATTATTTTAGGGTTTAGAGTTTATGATTTAGTGTTTTGGATTTAATGTTTTTTATTTTTAAATTAAAAATAATTTAAATAAATTATTTAAAATATTAAAATATAATATATATATATAATCTATTTAAAATTTTATTTTAAATAATTCAAAAATTACATATTTAGTCCTTCAAATTTTTAATTTTTATTAATTAATTTAATAGTGTTCAGCGATGTTCATCGTTAGTGGTGTTCAACAATATTCGACGCACGTAGTAGACTCATCCATTATAATATAATAAAAACGCTCAAAAATAAAATAAACTAAACATGAGTGGTTAAATAGACCTTTTTCGTAGAAGAGAGATAATATGATAATTAGGAGGCTCGCACATCAGAAGCTTGTATTTATATTCAGAACTCAATTTTGATAATTTATATTTGAAATTTTGTTTTATATAAACATGTTTTATTAAAGAATTTTTTATAGCTTTTAAATAATTTTAAGAAAATTTAATTTATATAGATCTTGATATTTAAATTGTTCTTGCGATCGAAATAAGATTCCTCAAGTGGGGTTAAATTATATGTATTATTCTAGGATATAATATGTAATATTATTGCAGTAATTACCGTGATATGTTGAAATTATGGTGAAAAAAATATTATTATAGATTTTTTCGATGACAAGAGAGCAAGATTTTTTAAATTTTTAACTTGCTCATCATTTCAAGTATTTTTGAAGGGTTAAATAAATATTTATCCTTCGAAGTTGTCCAATTTATCGCTTTAATTTCTTTATAACTTTTGTACATAAAATTGCAACTTAATATCACCGTTAATCTAAGCTAATGTTATTACTCAAGTTGATAAGGAGCGATGAGAAAAAGTTTGTGCGGAGAAATTATATAAAATATTATTTTTATCACTTTATTTATAAGATTAATTAATTAAATATATTTATTTTATTTTTTGTTTTATATTTTTATTAAGTGATTTTTTACTTGTTATTTTTTTAATTTAGTCTACAGTAAATATTAGTGAAGATTCACTTGGTAAAAAATAAGATAAAAATTAATGAAATGAGTATATTTGATTAATTGGTCTCATAGATGACGTGGTGAGAATAACTCATAATATAATTTTTTCTTCATGTGACATTTTTAAAAGAAAAAAAAATAGACCAACATCACGTCTAAATCGGTCTGTGCAGGTTTCATGGTGTTCCCCTCTTATAGGGTGGTATAAAATTAACACTGACGGTAACCGAAGTGTTATAGACGAAAATGCCTCATGTGGTGAAATTGTCCGGGATGCTAGTGGTAATTGGATAGTGGGATTCTACAAGTACGTTGGCATTTGTACAACTCTAGAGGCGGAGAGCTATGGGGCATTCTCATTGGCTTGTCGAATATATGGGACAAGGATATTCCTCAAGTCGAAGCATAAACTAACTCGCAAAAAGTCTTTCGCTTGTCGTAAAATGTTTGAATATAAAGAGAGTCTTTATCTATTCTTCTTCACATTTGTGATTTAGTAGAACAAACATGAAATATCCATTTTAAAAACGTTAGTCGAGATTGTAATAAAGTGACCGATTATATTGTAAAATTAGCTTTTCCTTAATATTTCAAAGTCAAGATTTTGGACTCTCCCCCTAGTGGAGTCATGAATCTTCTCTATAAGAATGGTTATAGAATTTAAGTCAAGTTTCCTTTTTCTTGTTGGTTTTGCTCGATAATATGTGTTTGATTAACTATGTAGTGTGTACTATTTTTTTCCATTTAAGTTTAGGAAGTTTTTAACGAGGCATATTATAAATCCATATGTGTATGGTTTATTCTAATATAATATACCTATTAAAAAATTCTAATTTTTTAAGCATAGAAATTAAAAAAATTATAAAATTGCAAATAGTTTAATATATATTATATTTTTAAAATTTTAAATTATTGAGAAATCCATCTTAAAAAAACTATTACCTTTTTAAAGTTTTTTAAAAGTATAATTTCACTACATGATTCTTTCTTGTCTTATTTTATAGTATTTTATTTATCTCATAATATTAATCGTAAAGTGATATTTAATAATTTGTCCTACAAGTATGTATTTAAAAAAATATTATACAGTTACGGTGCGATATATAATCTATGATTTTTTCTATTAAAAATCAGTCATCATTTTTTTTATGTTTTTTTAAAGTAAATTTTGTAAATAGGAAATTGGTGATTAAAAAATAATTATGAATGAATTAATAATATAAAAAATGATTAATTAGTTGATTTTTAGTAAATAAAAATTATAGATTACATAGTAATCTGAGATCCTAAATTAATTTCTCGTACTCAACCCTAACCTACTCATGTAAGATTACCTTTTAAAAAAATATTCCGACGAAATGTTAAATGAGGTTTTAGAGAACTTTTTCCTGACAATTTATAGATAAAATAACCTTTCCATGGTTTGTTAAAGGAAAAAAAAAACTTTCCATAATGCTGCGTAATCCTTCGCGTAGTTTAGGAAGTCGTGAGCTGTTCTAATTCTATTTTTTTAAAATTTGATAAATATTTGATTTGAATTAAATCAAATTTATTTAAACTCGATTAGATATTTGAATGAGTTGAGTCAATCAAATTAATAAATTCGCAAACAACTTATTAATTTTTAAAGTATTTTTAATAGTTATTTTAAAATTATTTCATATAAAAATAAATCTAGATGATGATTATTTATTTATAGATTGTTGTTTTAGTTTTAATATGCTAGTTTGATGTATTTGTAGATGGTTAGTTTGAAGTTTAGATTTTGAAAGTGTTTTATATACTCTTTTGATACTTTTAGTGAAATTTGTTAATTTATGTTAATATTAAACCCCATATAGTATTATTAAACTTTAATTTTAGTTAAAAATTATGATAATTTTTTTTAGTTAGTTTAACAAGCAACGAGTCAAACTATGAATTGAGTTAAGCAATATTTTTTGAACGAGCACGAGTTGAGCTTAATTTTAACAAGCTTAACAAGCAACGAGTCAAGTTGAGCAACAATTTTTTTAAAGAGCATGAGTCGAGCACTGCTCAAACTAAAAATGATTCGGTGTTTCTTTCTTATATCCGATACTAAAAATTAAATTTAAGGCTAAAATTTTAGCATTACGGTTTATAGAATTATGAGTAGCGAGAATATTTTAAAACTTATGTTTTAAGAATTAGAATTTAGGATTAAAACTTAAATTTTTTTAATGTAATTAACATAAAAAGGTATTCCTACAAATTACATAGGATTTTCTTTCACCCGTCCTCCATTTCTCTAAATAAAGGAAAACTATTGTACGTGCAAATGCAGCAAAACATTAAAAAACATAGGATATTTCCAGTTTTCCTATTGATCAATCCAAACATCCAGAAGAACTAGTTTGAATGAGAAAATTGCTAATCTATTGACGTTAGCAAAGAAACCCAACATTACGATGAAATACATTTAATTTTCTTCATGTGGAAATATTGCAATCCTCACGGGCTTTGGATTCCAACGTCCCGTTCTTGGAATCACCTCTGAAAACAACATTCAAATCATCACATTCAACATACAGAACCAAACTCCTCCTGAACCATGACCAAGACCTGCTTTTTAAGGTTGCCCAAACCTTGAACTTCAGCAAGAAATTCACAGACCCATCCTTCTGGTCCCTGCCCATGTCTTGGGTGATCCAAAGGGGCACCACGTAATGAGAAGACATGCCTGTGATGATCACCACTCGCATCGTGGTCTTGTTCCTGCTTTCCAAGAACATGGGATTCTTCCAAGTAAAACCTACGTCGTAGTTGTCATTGTAATTCACAAAACCCTCCACTTTGTCTAAATACATGTCGAGTTTCTTGTTGGGGTTCTCGACCGTAACATTGGCATCCCACTTTGCCCTGAAAGGATTTGCTTCCGTGTCGAAGTTGGTGACGGACATGTTGTCGACGTGGAAAATTGGGAATCGTGGGAGAAGGGTCGCCCAGATTATGATCCTCGAGATGATCAAGAACAGAATGATCATAATCAAAAATATGAGAAAGCAGCGACAAGGCCATGAAAAACCACCGCTACGGGGCGGCGTTTCTGCATAACCCTGACCGTAATAAAATGCCGACGGGGGATGCGCCTGCGCGTGAGGGTAATGCCCGGGAGGAAGTGGGGCGTACCCTGTGAATTGGCCATTGAGAGGCATAACTCCTGGAGGGTAAAACACCTGCGGCGGCTGACTCGGTGGCGACCATTGGACGTGATGTCCTTGTTGCGATGACGACGAATCGGTATAGATAATTGCAGGTGTCGTGCGATGATTTGATTCAGCTGCTCTTCCATGAGAAGCCATTTTCTTTTCTTTTCTTTTCTTTTCCTTTCTTTTCTTTTCTTCTCTAATCTAACAAAATATTGTCTGGTTAGCTTTTTAATATTTCGGATTAAATCTATTTTTAAGTTAATATTTTCCAATATTTTAATTAACTTATTACTAAAAGATATATAAAGCTCAATTCAGTTTTGGCCCTTAAACTTTGTAACTTGTCATTTTGATCCTTAAACTCTCTTTTTTCCCTTAAGTTTCAAAAAGAAAATCACCAAATTAGCTATAATCTAAAAAAAATAACTAAACTGCAATGCAGACATCTTCCATTAAATTTTAAAAATTATTACAAATTTTAAAAATAAAATGTTATAAAATTATAAAATAAGATATTTTTAAAATGTTAAAACGTTGTAAAAATATCATAAAAATATAGTGATAACTTTATTTTTTTTATAAAATTAAAGAATCTAAAAATTTGACAAAATATAAAAAATCAAACGTGTAAAAATCTTGTAAAATTATAAATATAAAATAATTATAAAAGAACTTGTACAAATTATATATATTGCGAGAAAAATCCAAATTTCCCGCTCTTAACTTTTTTCCTGAAATTTTCGGTATTTATTAGTTAAATAAGTTTTAATCTTATTTGAAATTTTCGGTGGTCGAGAATTGAATAATCAGCTAAAATTATTAAGATCGAGATTAATTAAAATTTTAATTTTTGCCGTTAAACTAAGATCGGTGTATAATTAAGATTACTAATACAAAATAAAGAGTGAGTGATAAATACAATAATTTGTTTATCTTTTTTCAACTGTTCCACAAAAGTTTAAAAATAAAAATTAAATCTATAAAAATTATAATTACATTGCCTTCAAGAAGTAAAAAATTGGATTAAACAATCCAAACATTTTATAACTCAGAAAAACAAAGAAAATAAAATTATTATGAAATTAAGCATACAATAAAATTCAAAAGCTTCATGAATCTCCTTGTCTCTGTTTAAACGAGACAAGATATGCGTATATATTTTTTATATTGTTTTTTATATGTATAAGTAAGATTTTTAATATTATTTAATAAAAATATAATAAAATTCTAAATTATATTTATAATATTATTTTTAAATAAAAAAATTTTGGATAAAATATTGACGGAATATAAATGACTCAATCAATTGATATGAAGAAAACACTCGACAAAAAATTAGTTGAATGACCCAATTAAATAAAATATAAAGTTAAAAGATTAAATTACAAAAGAAATATATTTGTTAAAAAAATGAATTGAAGTTATATAAATATTATATAGTGTTTGTGAATCATGTAATTCAATTTTGATAAAAATAAACTTAAAACGAAAGAGTAATTGAAGAAATAATAAATCATTCAAAGTTGAAGGGCTAAATTGCATAAATAAAAAAATAATTTTAAAATATAAATAAAAATTAAATAAGTATTCTATCGTAGTTTAAGAATATGTGATTTAAATTTGATCAAAAGTTAACTTAAAGCGAAGAAGAGATTAAAAATGAGAAAATCATATAAAGTTAAAATTATTTTTTTTAATATAATTAAAATTTGACTTAAATTTTCTGTACTTTATTGAGAAAATACTAAAATGTCAAGAATCAATTTATAGAACTAGAACTAAATTAAAATAAAACATAAAAATTAATGACTAGATAATATAGGTTTTAAGGGTTCAATAAACCCTTAAACTTTTGTAAATCAATTAAGCCCTTAAATGTTTTTTTGCACCTAATAAAGTTCTCAAACTCAAAATAAAATCAATTTAGCCCTTAAACTCTTATAAAAAATAATTAAGCACTTAAACTTTTTTCATCCAATTAAGCTTTCAAACTCAAGAGAAAAAAAATCAATTCGACCCTTTAACCAACTTTGATCGTTAACTTTAACGTTTTTTAATTTTTTTTTAATTTTTTTTAAACTTATCTCAACAAAATAATACCACTTATCGTTTCTTGAAAATTCTAAAAATTTTTTAAAATAAAAGTTTTTAATAATTGTATACTAATATTTAATATTTTAGTTTTTAATCTTTTAAAAATTATTATTTATTATTTTAAATTAAATTACGGAATTAATTTTTTTATTTTAAATTATTTTTTCAGGATTTTTATATAATTTTAAAATTAAAATTTAAAAATTCCTAGAAACGACAAGTAGTGTTATTTTGTTGCAACACGTGTTAAATTATTTTAAAAAAATAGTTAAATTTAACGGTCAAAGTTCGTTAAAGAACGAAATTGATTTTTTTTTGAGTTTGAGGTTTAATTGGGTGTTAAAAAGTTTAAAAATTGAATTGATTTTTTTTTGAATTTGAGGGTTTAATTAAATATAAAAAAATTAAGGACTTAATTGATTCTTTTGTAAAAGTTTAAGGTCTTATTAAACCTTAAACCGATAATATATTATATCAATTTTATTAATTTTTCTATTATTTACTGTTAAAATTATAAGGATAAAGAATCAATTTATTAGTTGTGTGACCTTTTTGTAATTTTTCGTAGTCCAAAGTCAAAAAAAATCTTATAGATGAAGACTATTTATACATTTTTTCCCAAAAATATTTATACGATGATTCACAATAATACTAAAATAAAATAGTTAAGTATCGTTAAAATAAAAAAAATATATAATCTTGAAAGATAAATAATAGTTTATGCTAAAATTAAAATTTTAAATTAAAATTAATGATTTAACGGATTAAATCCATTAATTTAGATGTTTGATATATAATGGACTAAAATGACATATTGATGTGAAACATTTAATTTAAAAAAAAATAATAATAATAAAAGTTTTTTGAAATTAAATTTTTTACCATTAAAAGTTATAGAAATTATTTTACCCTTAGCAATTATAAAAATATTCTAAATATTTTAAATTTAATGTTTTATATTTTAATTCTCCGCACATATTTATGTGACCTTTGTAAACTAATATTTTTTTTTATTCTCAAACATTTATATTTATATTTAATAATTAATTAAATTATATTAAAATCAATTATATAAATAATAATTTAATATATAATTCTTTCAAATATATTGAGCAATGATGTTTAAAATTATTTTGTTATAATTTGATTAATATTAATAAATACAAAATATTGATAACTAATAAATTATTCAAATAAATATCAAATATAATTATATCTTTATAATTATATCTTTATATGTTCTTTTATTTATTTAAATAATTAAACAACTATCAATTAATTTTATCAAACACTTTAATATTTATTAATTGACCTAATAATTAAAAATACTCATATTGATCACTAATTACCGAACTAATATTCTATATCAGCTATTTATGATATATGTTTTATTTTATTGAATGATTTGATCTTTGTACTTTTAAGCCTTGTTTCCAAATTTAAAAAATAAAATAAAATTAATAAACGTATTTTATTTTTTAAATTTCATATTTTAATTTTACAACTTAAGATATTTTTTATTTTTTAAAAATTAAAAATATCTATATTTTTCTAGAACCGAAAATACCCTTAATTTATCCCGTTTGACGATTGTGTTTGGGATGAAACATTTTTCTACCCTCAATTCAAACATGTGCTTATATATTTATTATTTATAATTACGATCGTCGTATATGATTTTATTTTCAAGCTTTTAATTAGGGGTGAATAAAATTTGATTTGATTCGAAAAAATCGAATAACTTGACTCGATTCGAGATAAATATATTTGAATCGTTTTGATTCGACTCGAAATTTCATAGACTTGACTCAAAAAAATTCAAATAAAGTTCGAATTGTAAAATGAAAATTCGAATAACTCGAAATTTTTAGTAATTAAAGGATTAATTTTTAAGTTTGAACGAATCTCTCAATTTTTTATGATATATATACATTGATATATAAAAATATAATGAAATATTGCTACATATGAAATATATATATATATATATATTTTTTATATAATTAGAGAAAATCGTTTCAATTGTAATGAAATCATACTATAAGATGATAAATAATTATAATTAAATATTTATAAGAACTCGAAAATTCGACTCGATTCGACTCGACTCAAATTTCTTAAACTCAACTCGAACCAAAAAAAAATCAAATAAAATTTGAGTTGTAAAATATGACTCGTCAACTTGAATAACTCGAAATTTTTTGACTTGATTCTACTTGACTCGATCGAATACTCCCCCTACTTTCAACGCAAATAAATTGTATTAATTATTTAAAAATATTTTGGATTAAATATTTTATACATTAGAATATGATTAATAAATTACATTTGAAATATTTACCATTAAAATAATTAATTTTTATTTTAAAATATTATGTTTAAAATAGATATTTTATCTAATTAAAATTACTTTAAAGCAACAATCTTAAACTCTTAAATCTTAAATCAAACAATCTAAAAAACTTTTTAGAATTATTTTTATCATAGTTTTCAAAAACAATGACTAAATACAAAGATGCACAGTAGATTGATATGAACATTATGAATTGTACTACAATAAACTCAATTGTTGTTGATATTTTGTTATGGGTTCCTTCTTTCATAACTCGAGCTCATAGAAAGAAGATATAAGAGGGACCTATGGATAATGTAGTTAGAAATCCATAATAAAGTCTGATCATAACGATCGAATTGATTATCTTTGTGCATAAAAAATTTAGATTTTCTGGTATAAAAGATTTAAAAATCATCGATAACTTTCCTTTTTCTTTTCTATTTTTAGATCATTATACGATGATTTTTAAATTTTTCATATACATATATAAAAATAGAAAAAGATAAACTAAAACCGACATCTTTTATATCATGTCGATGACAATATAAAAATAAAATTAAGACCTAGATAGAATACAATGAAATAGAGCCAGAGGCTCGAAATGCGGCATGGAATGGTTGGCACAGCTTTTTAAAAATTTATTTGGACATTTATTAATTTAATATTAAAATTTTAAATCAAATTGTGTTTCTTCTCCCTCACCTAAACTGTACAAATTTGACTGGGATGAAAATGGCAAAGAGAAGACGCATGAAGAACAAAGCAAGCCTTGCAGAAAAAAGACATCACCTGCCCTGTTATTTTTACCTCAGCACTGTACAAGCAGTAGTTGAAAGCTCCAGTTCAGCAGTATCCGAAACCAGCAACAACAACATTTGTTTTTATCGCTTTTGTTCAACACTTGTCTGACCTTCAAAGAACTCACCAAGCATTCGTTCAAGGTCTTCGGGCTTATATTTAATGTACTTACAAGGGCTCTTCCCAGTCTCAACCATAGGCCTGAAGGGTATATGTAAGAAGAAAAACAACACAACTGAGGGGGGATGAGGGTGCTGAAAGACAACTTACCCGAAACGTTTATGGAAAGATCTATAGGCAGGCAAGAGTACTTCGGCAACAGCTAGCCTCAAGGATTCGCGCAATTCACTGTCCGGGACATTCCATTGACACTGCCTCATATGAAGATCCTCAAACTGGACATTGAAATTCTTAAACCTGTCTTTTACCATTGCTTTTGAAATTCCGCTGCCGGCGTCGACTCCCATCATTCCACCACCACCTGGTGGAGCAACCCCTTGAATGGTGACACACTGAAGGACCTGCAGAGCTAAAAGAGAGCTTCTTAGCATGGTTATTTTAGCCATATGAATGTATAGTAAATTGGGAAAACAGAACCTTTGCCCAAGAAATCCTTTTATACTGATTTGCATGCTGCTGGACAATCCGTCGGTGAATTTGAACCCAATCATCTCCCAACAAATCCTTGGCTTCCGACCTGAAAATCAAAGGTCAAGGAGGCATACTGGTGTATTCTGATTCATTACCATCAAAACAAGGTGAAAACGTATAGCTCACCTTCTCACGGATCTCACTATGTAGTGCATGTTGTTCATCAAAAATAGTTGTGTCAATGCAGGGTCCTTGTACTGCTTGGATTTCCCATCAAGGTTAGTCTGTAGGGCTTCCATGATCCTTTTAGTTAAATTCTTCAACTGACTATTAGGATCACCCCCCTCAAACTCTTGAAAAAGTTGTTCTAGAGTTGTTTTGTAGCTGCATCACACAACAACCACAATCAGATGGAATGGGGGTTCATTTGCAGCATATGCCGAAAAAAAAAGAATAGGATTACAGATATCTGATATTAGAATATGCCACATTAAACGTAGCAAGAAAGCATTGCATCATTAAATCAAAGTGATTGACCATGCAAATATTACTTGTATAGTACAATCCAAATAAAGAGCGACACAACAATAACAGGTTAAATCTGGCAGCAGATAAAAGTGGAAGAAACAAAACTTACTCAAATAGAAACTTCACGTAATTTATCACATAGCTAGTCAAAGGATGGACCGTGCCATCAAGAACAGCGGTTTTTGTTGCATCTTTCGCAACTGCTTCCTCAAAATCACCAAAGGTCTCTTGTGCTGTCTGAGCTAGCCGCTTTGTCAAACTTTGAGCAGATTCCCGCATTTCAGTGCAAGATTTGGTTCCAAAGAGAGAATCAATCTTCCCACGTCCCCAGAAAGAGAGAAGGAAAGAAAGTGTCATCTTAGAAAGTCGTGTGAATCAATATGCATTTGTCTCTATAATGCATGCTGTAATTTTATCCAAGAGCATGGTTAACCAATCAAGCAATGCTAGTTAACCACTACGGAGATATTGTTTTTCACAGAATAATTTTATCATTTTATTGCATAAAGAAATTCTTGGCAGTTAACTACATAAATACACGTTCACAATAATGTCTTGAATAAATTCACGTCTAATCTAATCCTTCTTTAAACTCGGCAAAGTTCCAATTTATGCCTGTATTCAATGGATTAAGAACAAAAGACAAAAAAAAATCATGGTGTGCTTCTCATGCATCTAATGAGAAACAAAACCGATTATTATCTCAAGATAATAGAAATCAACTAACATTGTTTCAAAGATTTCTTTTACATCATCATATAAAGGTTATGCTACAAGAAAAGTTAATCATACCTCTGACTGTAGTTCTCTCATTATCTCATACATATCCAGAAGAACAAATAACTTTTCAGGTGATCTCTTGCTTTTGGCAATAGCCTCTCCAAAACTAAGCAGTACAGATACACTGTTAGCAGTGATTTCAGAAAAACATTGATCCCTGAAAGAATCAATGCCCTCAAGTATTTGATCACAGAGTTTCTTTTCCCCAGCAAAGAGCAGTTTGACCTGTGTCAAGCATTATTTTGATAAGGATTGGAGAGCAGAAGTAGAAGTAGAATGCTACCATCGAAGCAGAATTTCAGTAGAACCCTTACTGCAATACGCATGTAATGTATCCAATTCCCAATCTTAGCCTCCAAAACCTCCCACTGCATCTTCTGGACATCATCTTTACTAAGTCTCTCTGCACCCAGTTTCCTCAGGCTCTGTTCTAAAACCGAAGCACGAGTATCCCTAACATTTAGAAATATCATATCATTGGCACCAATTATTCAAGATTCTAGAGAAGCATAAGGTGAAACCCCAACAAAGATCAAAATGTTTTCCAACAAAAAATATCCTCTATAAATGCCAAACTCTAATAAGAAAGGTTCGTCACGAGGTAATTTATCAGGGCAAGTTCTAGAGTTTCTACAGTGAACTTTAGCATAAATTAGTGCAAAGTTAATAGAGCAGATTTATCTGTTACTCGGATGCCTTGAAAAATACCAGCATCAATGATTGAAATAAATCCCTAAAACTTCACTGCCTTGAGATCTGACAGATGACTGCAAAAATATGATTGATTCTAGGCAACAAAAAGCCATCTTCCAGAAGCATTACTTAGTTGATGTACTCGGCTACTTTCCAGCACCAAATGTTTCCAAGACCATATTAGATTTAAAAATTTTAAGATTTTACAATTTAGACCCTGCTTTCCCTTCTTGGATTAAGAATAAACTGGACCAGAAGAGAAGAGTTAATATTATAATTCTTCAGATATTCCTCACTACAAATATGAATTCCGAAACCAATCAGTCATGAGGTTTAGAAAGTATAATTACTAAGAGGAGATACATAAACATCGTAGAATCAGATCATGAAGAGAAGGTGTCACCTGTAAATCCTGAACAACTGTTGCTGGTGGCCAGCTTGAACCATTTGTTTGGCTAAATTACGCAGCAAAGGCAGAACCCTGGGAGGTATAAGAGTCGGAGGTGTGTAAACAGCATTTTCTAAGTTCTTTTGGTTGTCAGAATCTTTCTTGTTATCACTTCGCTTGGCAGGTGATGCTGCGGATGGCCGCAATGAATCCGGTAGGCCATCGAAAAGGCGATCAGGTTCCACCACCTTGCTGAAGTTCAAACAACGTGTAGAACACTTAACATTCCTCATTCTAAAAGAATCATCTAAGCATATTAGCATGAAGCAGTATAATTTTAAAACCAACCTGTAATTTGTTAATAGGTTTCTAAACTCATCTTCTAATTTAGAGATAGCTTTTGTCAGCAAATTATTGGCATGGGTAATGACACCGGATGTACTTTTAAAACATTTGTGGTTAGTGAAATACTGAAGGTTGCTTCTCAGCTGATCAATTGCTTCAAGATAGGCTTGAAGATCCTCGTGTGGACCTCTCAGAATCTTTGCCTCCGCCTATAATAAATATACAGCAGTACAAACATCAGCATTGACAATCCAAACGGCATCCTATTTTTCACATTATATAATGTAATCGAGAGAATAAAAAATATATCTCAAATCAGCTTCTGTTTGGACTCAGAAAAATACTAAATTTAGAAATTTTCTTCTAGCTCAAAGCGATCTAATTATAAATTGAACACCAAATGGATCAATAAACATAATAATTAGGCTTATTACCTCATTAATATAAACAAATCAGCGATAAACAGAGAAAAAACGAGAAACCTTGCGCGTGAGATCGAATCGCGTCAAAATAGCTTCAGCTGATTTCAATGTCTTATCAATATTCTCATGCGCTCTCCTGATGGAATGCGTTCGTATCTACGTTACGTAATACCGAGAAAGAAAATCAAAACGCAAACCAAAACATTCAAAAATTTCTGTGAGTTAAGATGATAAAGGAAGATCTATCCATTCCTTCATCAAACAAAAACTTCAAAAGAGGGAGAGAATAGGAGAGACCTGAGTTGGTCGCATGGCTGTCTCAAGAGAGGAGAGACGGTGATCGAAAGAACCGAGAATGGATACCATGCTTTCGGTTATGGTTTGGCTCTTCTGCAACGACTCCCTTACCAGCGCTGCTTTACCCCGCAATGCATCCATAGTGTGCGGCACCCCCATTTCTTCCTCTCACGGTGGCCGACGAGTTATTTTATGTTCCGGTGATGCGTGATTTGATTTCAGACGTAAGCTTTGATTTTATTTTATTTTATTTTTTTAATTTTAAAATTTAGAGATTTTGATTTTGAGTGGGAATTGTTTTTTGGGGATTTTTGTCGTTGAGTTCCACGACAAAATATGAAGTAGTTATGAAGGAAAGGAAAGGAAAGGAAAGGAAAGACGGAACAGCCAGTGGGGTCGGGGTCCATTTCGTAATTTCCAAGTAATTTATTCCACGTCAGCAAGTGGGGTCGGGGTCCAATGCCCATGCATGAAATGAATGTTGGTTGCAATTGTTAAAAGACATGTTAATGTTTATAAAATTTATCAATTTAATATATTTTAATAATTAAATATTAAAAATTTAATTTATTTCGATTGATCATATAAAATACAAGTCTACTAATCCAAAATACAAGTTTGGTGTTAGAAGTTTATTACCTTTATGTACGAAAATATCCACTTAATAAAATAACAAAATATTATAAGTTAATGCCTTATAATTCAACCTTATAATGTAATCATATAAACCTTTAATTGAGGAAGCGTGATGAATGATAACGTAAATATAGTGATCGTTGGTTTATATTGTGAATCTCCTTATTATATTTGCAAGAGAAATGTGAATATTATAAGTCTTCAAATCACGTCATTCATCCGATAAAGTTGAACACCCATTTTATGTCTATTATTTTTGTGATCTTTCATAATATTTTGGGTGTCATCAATTTTTTTTTTTGTAAAGAGAGGAAATCTGAGCTTGTACATATTTGATGCATGGTTTCAATTCGAGATCATATTGTCCAATACTATCACACATATCCTTGAAGTTAGGATGATTTGTAGGAGAAACTCCCCTACAGACTACTCATTTAATAATCTCTCCTCCTCTTTCTTGTATACCCCAAAACCTTCTATATAAAAAGAGTGTCTCTCCTCCCTTATACACAGCGAACCTTCGAGTCCCTAGTGAAAAACAAACAAAAAAAATAACACGAAGCAGCAAAGCCACCTCGAAGGAGGTTTAGAAAGGTAACGTTCATTGATTGCTGTTCATAAGCCTCCCCGAGAGAGGTTTGGAGGGGTAACTTTTTTTTTCTTGTCTTGTATTTCATTAAATGTAATTTTGGCATCATAATAACTTTAGCGATTGGCACACAAGTTCTCTCCCTCAATTGCTTATCACAAGCTACAATCACACCTCCCTCTTTATTTGGATTAGTTTTAGGAGAAAAAACAAACAAATTCACTAGATTTTTAAGTCTTGGTCTTTTGAATAATTATCTCACATGCTTTTGACTTGAATTATCACCACTTATATTCAATATCTCAATCTCTTCCTCCTTTCTATCATAATTATCAACATCATATAGAGATTTTTAAGATATTATTAAATTTGAGGCCTTTTCCTCAATAATCTTCATCATAAATTTTTTTACTTATTTCTTTACATGTTCAGGACATTTAAAATATTCAATTGTATTCATGAATTTTTCTATCAAATGTTATTTCATTCGTTGTGCCCGTCCTTTAGTATTTTTTTCACAAAAATCGCATGTAAAATTATTCTTGTTTATAGGATCTGATTTTTTTTATATTTTTTATTGAATCTAAGTTATTTGTTGAATCAATAAAAGCTAACTCCGAATTCATTTTTCAATGAACTTAAATTTAAGAAAATATAAAAAAATCATTAAATATAAATAGAAAACATTTTAAAATTCACTAAAAATCCATTTTAATATTTAATAAGGTCAAACCAACAATATAAATAATAATAAAATAATAATATTTAATAAATTACAACAATTTATAATAATAAAAAAATAAAACACTAATTTAAATATACTTAAAAACAGAATTATTTTATATTTTAATATAAAAAAATAAATAGAGAAAAATAAATTAAAGGAGAGAAGAGATAAAAAATGATATATCTTTGAAGAAATAAATTTATCTTTTGATTATGTGTTAAAACACACAATAAAATTAATGTCGAATTCGATATTTGTGTTTATCATTTTATAATTTAAAATCAATCAAATTTCTAGAGTGAGAACTCATTTGTACAAGTAAATGAATATGGACGGAGTCACCAACTAATTCGCTTTGAGACGTTACAAGTAGTTATTGAGTTTGAGGTTTAATATGACAGTTTAAGTTGAGTAACGTAAATCGATAGTTTTAAAAAAATCATAAAAAAATTATATTCGATATGATAATCGATAGTTTATCGACTATGATTGTATAGAAGCATAATTCTTATATTGCGACAGAATTTATTGAAAAAATCATTTGAAACCCTTAAGAGCTTATTAGAGATTTAGCATAACATTTCTTTGGAATTAAGTGGTTGGTTTTTACTTTATCGAATTTTTAGAGAAAAAATGATAAACTACATAGATAGTCATCATATTATGGGTTGGTAAAATGATCATCATTCTTTAAAAAGCGTCAAATCTATCATTCAAATATTAAAATGGTATCAATATAGTCATCGACCATTAAAAACTAACGAAAAATTATACAGTTAGTCTCTATTATTCATATATTTTTTAAATTTAATTATAATTTTATTGAAAAATTATATTTATATATATTTAATTTATTAAATTTATTTTTATCATCCATCACCTCTTGATTGAAGGAGAAAATACAAAATCTAAACTTCTGCCGCCAAGAAAAATCAAACCTAGGCACTTAAGAGGAAAAGCTTATAACTTAGTCACTAGGCCAATAACGACTTTAGAATATAATACATCAATACTAGTATATATTTGTTATTCATTTACCTTTTTTCTTTTACATTCACATATATAATCTAATATTTATTTTTAAAATGTAATTAAAAATGATAGTTAAATTATTATATAATAAATTAAAAATTTTAAATTAAATTTTTTTATTTAAAAAAACTAAAACCTAAACTCTAAATCCTAAATTTATTTAAAAAAATTAAATTAAAAATTTTTATTTAAAAAAATAAACCCTAAACTCTAAATCCTAAATTATTTAAAAATTTTAAATTTATAATAAAAAATCATTTAGTGTTTACTATTTAGGGCTTATTTAACAAACCCTAAACTTTAAACACTAAATCTTAAACCCCTAACATTAACCTTAAACTATAAACCCTAAACCTAACCATAAACTATAAACCCAAATTTTAAATCCTAAACCCTAAATAAATTTTTATTATAATTTAAATAAACATAAACCCAAACTTTAAATCCTAAACCCTAAACCCAAAATGAATTTTTATTATAATTTAAAATTTTAAATAAATTTAAGATATAGATTTTAGGGTTTAGAGTTTAGTGTCTAGGATTTAATGTTTTTTAAATAGTTTATTGATAGATTTAACATTTTTAAAAAATTATGGTTATTTCGATACCAACCTCGTAGTATGGTGACTATCTTAAAAAATAAAAAAAAAGTTTAAGAGTTACTAATATTTTAGAAAATTAATTTTAAAAGGGGAGATTTTTTTTAAAAATGATAATACTTGAATTTTGAGAATATTTGGACGAAATAGACTTTCTTTTAAAAATTAATATTTTTCAAAAAGAAACTTGGGAACATTTTTAAAATATTTGGAAAATATTGGAAAAATTGAAAAGGTTTGTAAATTAGAGAATTATGGAAATTTTGTTTTTAAAAAATAAATGACTGTATTTGTTACCGGTTGTTTAGGTATGTCGGACACCATTAAAAATCAGAGATTTTTGAACACAAATTTAAGAGTTGGTTACGGATGGGGAAGGATTAATAATCCTACACTGTCTAAAAATTGGTATATAATCGAATACCATTTACCCAAAATTAAAAATTTTTAAGTTTAAATTTAATTAATTTTAGTATTTGTTTAAAAATACGAGTAAACTTTAAGGCTCGATAGCAAACCATCACCACTATGTTTGATACTGACCATCTTTACTATCAAATAAAAGGACATTGCATTATAATTAATTAAGTGTCGAATGTAATAAATAGAACAAATATGCGAAATAAAGAGGAAAAATGATAAATAAAAAATTAAATTAAAAAATAAATTGTTGAAAATAAAATTTATATTAAATAAACATAATATGGTATGCGTATATTATAGATATTATGACGATAATATATAAATGAAAGAAATAAATGGCATAATATATAATATATCAGATACGTGGTAATAATAGATGTTTGCACATAATCCTCAAAGAGAAAGAGTCCAAAAAATATTTATAAAAATATAAATATATATAGTTATGTGTTTATATATAACAATTATATAAAATTTAAAACATGAAAAAAAATATCAGGTGAGAATTGAAAATATTTAATTTTTAAATATTTAATATTTAAATTTTTATTGACCGAAGAGGATAATCTAATAATATTTTTATTAAAATAATTTAAAAAAATTATATATCTTACTAATATAAAAATTTTATTAAAGTACAAGACCTCAAAATCTTCAAAACGCCCTTAAAAGACCTTGAGATGAAGTACTCGTGCTTTATAATATTTATTTTTTTGGAATAAATGGAAAGGGTTTTTTACGATTGAGATTTTCAAGTTCTAATTTCAATAAAATATAAATCCCTAACTTCATTGCTGTAATCTTATTTTGGGTACAAGAACAAAGAAGAATCGACCAAAAATTATTGATTAGAAATTTGAATTTACTATTTTAGAGGGTTAATTACTTAAATAACTTTTAATTTAATTTAGTTTTGCACACATATAACGACTTAAATTTATAAATACCATATTTTATAAAAATAAAATAAATATGATTTTTTTATTAAGAGAGTGAAAATCTAAATGAAATATTAATAACCTAAATAAATTATGAAAAAAAATGAAATATTATACACTGATTTTGATTAAACAAATTAAACACTTGACTAAAAATATTATACAAATATTACGAAAGAGAGATCTAATAATAGTACATATATAATTGGTACGGGTATTATTAATTGAAATGAGAAATTATTTTTCATTCCCAAAGTTTTGCAGTGATTTTGTAATGAGAAACACTTTATATAATTATAAAAAAGTCCCTATTTTCTTTTAATGGGAACACGACGTGCTTCCAGACCTAAACAAATCAAGCTGCAAAGCCCCTCATAGCTTTGAGAATTAACATGAAAACCCCCTTGGTTTTCATGTTATGACAAAACAGTCCACTCAACAAAGCCCAATTCAAACCCTCTCTTCATTCAATTCAAACCCTCTCTTCATTAGGGACTAGAATGAAAAAAAGAAAGAAAATATTCTTCCTTCATTTCTCCCACGAGCTTAAATTTTAGTAATGGAGGGTTTTCCGGGTCGGGCAATCGGCCCTGCGTGAGATCGGAACCCGAAAGTCACGGCGTCGTAAACGCACCAATGGAATCCGGCATCCCGTCCGACTGCCTTGGCGTTCTCGCACTCTTTACAAACCAAGCTCTTGGATTCCCTCGCAAGCCTCAAATTCGCACTTCCTAAATTCACCAAATATCTCTCTTTCTCCATCTGCAAATTCCTTATCCTCTTCTCGAATTCATCCAATCCCGTGAATAGCCTCGCCTCCATCAAATTATTGTTTCCACCATCGCCCCGCCTCAACAACATAGCGTTCGCCGGCGGTTCCTTCTTTACCGCCGCCATCGTGGGAGACGATTCCGCGTTTTTTCCTTTTCTCGTCCGTGATCGCCGCGATCTTTTCAATACGACGAGAAAGAAACAGTCCTTCTCGCGAGAAACCACCGAGAAATTAACTTTACCCGTTATGAGGACACGGTTACGCGGGTTGTTGTTATACGCGATGTAGACGGAAAACTGATGAGGTGAGATCCCGATCTTACGGGCAAGAATCGACTGGAAAGCCTTGAAATCCATGGCTGGATGAACAGCGACATCCCCTATGCTGGTTTCACACTCTCCGTCAAAGAAAACGACGGGAAACAGAGACGCTCCTCCTGCACCATCCAAGACGACACCGGCGGTGGCTGCGGCGGCTGCCTCCACCATTTTGATGACGTCAGGTCTAAAGAAAATGCAGGAATGAGCGACAGAGAAGGGAAAGGGGACCTGAAACAGTGAGGATAGGAAGAGAAACAGGGTTTATTTATATTATATAAAAAGCTCTGAGAAGGGAGGGGATGAGATAAGGGGGGTATAAGTACAAAAGGGTAAATTAAGGTAAGGCGGTGAGGGTAGTTTTGGAAAAGAAAAAGAGGAAGAGAAGCGTATTGTTGGGTAGTATTAGTTTGGACGTTTTAAAAAAAGTGAGAAAAACTTGGGGCTCAAGGAAGAAACGGAGTTGGGCTGGGGGGGACACTCGGTGAAACGACACCGTATATTAGGAAAAGTTAAAATTAAATTTGATTGAATCAAATTTATATAACTTTTAGTTATTAATTGAATATTTTTTAAAATCATTAACCAAATTAAATTGAGTTTGATTAATTCAATTAATTTTTAAATTAATTGATTTTTTTAAAATTATTACTAAAATTAACCATTCTAGTAACATCAAATTGAATATGAATTTCTTTTGTTAGATTTTTTTATTTATAGTCATTTTTTTCTTTTTAATTGGGTTTTATTTGAGAATAAATTTTAAATATTATAAGATATTAATTATAAGATGCAGTGTGATAGTTGTTTATCTCATTTTTTAACTATGAGGTCAAGGGTTTTATTTTTACCCATTAAAGTAAAGTATATTTTATGATCATTCGTTTAATATTATGAGGCATTGATAAAAATATTATGAGCTACTGGACAAATTAAACTTTAATTTGAACCCAATAAATAACTCTAATAAAAAAAATATAATGATATTTATTATAAAAATTTCATGTTAAAACATTTATGTTTGCAAAGTGTATGTCAAGCTAAAAAATTAAAATAAAATTAAGTTTTATATAAAATCTCACGTATGATCCGTTGTTGATTTATTTTACTAAATTTGATTTTTGTTATTGAATATTTCTTTTTTAAATATATGCTTGAATTTAATGTTACTTAAGTTATTAAAGGAGGTGGGGAAACACACAAAAATTAAACTACAAAATAAAATTTATATGAAGCAAAAAATATTCTAATAGTGATTTCAATCATAAAAGAATATATTTTTGAGTAATATTGTTCATAAGATGTGTTTATATTATTAAAAAAATATTTTATGAATTCTTTTGATCACGATAAAAATAATTTTAATTGCCAGAAACTAGTTACAATATTTTTTTCATATCATTTTTCTTGGTGAAATAAACTTAATTTTTATGTCATTTGAAAATAGTTATTTGAAGCTTTGATTTTGATTGGGTCAATGATGTTAAAAAAAAAAATAATGATCTAGTTTTTATCGGTGATAATTTTAATTTTAATCTTAATTGTTAGTTGTCGATACTTATTTTATTTTTATTTTTTATATCTAATATCCTTTTCTATTTTACTTTTAGTTTTTGATAAGAGTAATTTCATTTTCATGGTATATCTTTTGTGGATTGTTTAATCATTATACTCTTATTATAATTTTCAATATAATGATCATGTTTTACAATTAATGGATAGCTAATAGTAAAATACGTGATTATGTTAGTTAATTTGATAATGAATTATATTAGTCGATTATATAAAAGTATTTAATAAAATTAATTAATAGTTGTTTGATTTTTTTTTGACAAATGTTACTGAATTTTTATTAAATCCATAGAAAATTATAATTACAATGTAATTAAATAATTGAATTAAAAAATCTAAAAATTCTTACAACCAAAAAACAAAGAAAAATAAAATTCCTATGAAAATAAGCATACCAATAAAATTCAATAGCTTCCTGAATCTCCTTGTCTCTGTCCACACGAAACGCATAGTGAAGGAAGGAGTTGTAGGCGATTCAAACTGTCGTACAAAAAGTACCGTTACCCAGGATTGATTTTATCGGCAAACAACCATAAACCGAGTGGGGATAAGTCTTTCCAAGTGACCACCGACAAAACAATAAATCGGAAAACTAACATCGATTGAATCTCTATGCGAATAACAACCGATCGCTAGGGTATGCTGCAACATGCCATAAAGACAGACGAATCAAACCCCAAAACAAAAATAAAAACATGTCACAAGGATAAAGAAAGGCGTGTCACAAAGACAGAAAAAAGAAATCCTTATCAAAATAAAACAAGAAAAAAATAGATCCGATGGTCGACAACCAACACTAAAATTGATTGTCGACCACCGATTAAAGGGAACGATCAAAACAAAAAACTAAAAGAAATGAAATTTGAAAAGGACAACGGCGGCCGAGGGATTAAGAGAGAATTAGGTTTTCAATTTCCTTATAATTTTTTAATCTTTCTTATTTCTTTAAACTTTGTTTTCGGTTCTCATATAGTTGTTTGATGATTTAAACAAGTAAAATGACATATAAAAATATAATTATATTTGATACTTGTTTAAATAGTTTATTAGTTATTAATATATTGTATCTATTAATATTAATTAGATTATAAAAAATAATTTTTTAATATAATATTACTAACCATATTTAAAGGTAGACCTAACAAACTTGATCCGAGAACTGAAACCCGATTGAATCCGAACAAGATGATCTTAACGTGATCCGAAATCCGAACCGAAACCGAAACTGATCTGAATTCTAGAAGAACCGATATAGACCCGTAATCAATTTGACCCTAAATGATTTTCACCCGAATCAAAAGCAACCCGAAATTAACTTGCTCAAAACCGATCTAAACCGAACATCAATCCGATTTTAACCTGATAATTAAGTCAAAATGAATGAATAATTTATTTTTATTATTGTTTATTTTTTAATAATATGATAAATAATAAAATAATATGTGTTTTATTATCTTTTTATATTATGATAATACTAATTAATAACTATATCTGATAATAATTTAATGTTTAATATCATATTTCCTTCTTTAAAAATCAATTTATTTTTCGTTAATCAGTCTCCATCAGAACTGGACCTCCATTTTGATTCATCTACTCGTAGTAAACACTAAAGACCAGTAATCCACGATGCAAATGGTGTTTGTATTTGAAAATATCCATACAAAAACGATGGTGACAAAACATTTTAAACCTAAACGATAACCACAACTAACATTTACGAACCAAAAACATGGACAGATATAAATAAGATCACCACCGGTAAAAACCAAAAGCAACACTCACGATCAAAACATGAACAAATTCTATATATAATTCTATTTTTTTTCTCTTTTTACGACCAAATGATCCTTTATACTTTTTTTCTCTTTTCACTTTTATCCTCAAACAAATAAAAAAGATATATTTTTACAAGAATATATGATTAATTCTATATATAATATACACGATTAGATTCATACTCAAGTCCAACTCAAACCAAATTAACCCGAAAATTCAAAGATTAAACCGATCCGAACTGATTTGAACGACTTGACATGGACCTGACTCGAAAATATCCGATCAGATATTGACCCAACCCAAAAATAACCGATCCGATATTGACCCGAATCACTGATCCGATATCTGAATCGACTCGAATTATAGTATAACTGAATTAAAACCGAAACCCGAACCAGTCCAAACCGAATGTAAACAAACCCGAAATAAACCGAACCGGAACAATCTGAACCAAAACCGAACCGAATGATCCGTTTGCCACCTTTATTTAAAGGATATATATATATTAATTTGTTATTTATATAACTACTTTTAATACAATTTAATTAATTATTAAATTAAAATTAAAGGTTTGAACCAATCCGCTATTCTAATCTTTTATTTTTCAAGCATTTAAATTTGTGAAAAATACTTATCAAATCTCTAATATTAACTCAAATCTCTAATTTTGACCGAAACCGTTATTTACAAAACACGGCCTATCTCTTTTTAATAAATATAGTGGCTTCTATCAAAAAAAAACTTTGTCGCACTAATAAATATAATTGTAAATAATTTACACTTATGGTAGAATTTTGTTGTTATTGTATTTTTATTAATTCGATAGAATTAATCTCCATTTAAATAGATGAATGAAAAATATTTCTGCAAGTTAAAAAACCCTAGCTGCACTTTTCTCTCAAAATAATTTCTTATAGACGTTCTTCCTTTTGTTCAATCTCTTTGATCGGTGGTCGATAATCAATCTTAGTATTAGTTGTCGACCTCCGAGTCTATTATTTTCTTTGTTTTGGTTTTCAATTTTAATAAGAATCTCTGCTTCTATAGCACGCTTTTTCTGTCCTTATGACACGTTTTTTCTTCTGTCTTTATGACATGTTTTTTCTTCTGTTTTACGTTTTGATTCATCTGTCTTTGTGGCATGTTCTCAGTATACCTCTAGCGACCGATTGTTGTTCGCATAAAAATTCAATCGACACTAATTTTTGATTTATGTTTTTATCGGTGGTCACTTGGAAAGTTATATCCCCACTCGGTTGATGGTTTGTTTGCCGATGAAATCAGTCCTGGGTAGCGATACTTTTTGCAAGACAGTTTGGATCGCGTACAACTCCTTCAATTCCTTTCTTATGCGTCTCGTTTGGACAGAGACAATGAGATTCAGGAAGCCTCTGAATTTTGTTGGTATGCTTATCTCTATAGAAATCTTCTTTTTTCATTGTTTTTGGATTGTAAGAATTTTTGGATTGTTTAATCCAATTATTTTATTTCTCGGATACGATGTAATGATATTTTTTCTATGGATTTAATAAAAATTTAGTGGCATTTATAAAAAAAAAAAATGGATGAATGAATAGGCGAGTAGGTGGGACATCCTTGGTTAAAACTTAAAACCAAATATAAGGATACAGATAACCTTGATTTAGATATTTATTTAGATATATTGTGCGTGGAGGATACAAATTTCCGAACACCTGGCAAATGCAGAGCCAGAATTTCTGGGATTACTCTTATTACATGCGAAATCCTTCCATTACAGTGCAGGAAAACAAGAAACCAGTGTTCCTATTGGTTTGAACAAAGCTGTTCTTGGTAATGTAACAACAAAAAGAAATTGCAGTCCATATTCTTAATTCAAAATTAAGTTGGCAAGCAAGCAGACATTGGTATATGTGTGTGTGTGTGTAATCTAGTGGTCCAGATTGCCAGTTTTATACACCAAGGAGGTGTTGCCTGTATAGTTGGACGCCACAGCTTGTCCATCTGATCTTGGTTGATAAAATCCCACCTCAGATCTTTCCATAACATATCCCCTACGGAAGCTTTTCCTGCATTTCACAAAGGTTCATTGGAACCGGATGGCATCCCCTAAACTTGAAGCCTTCATTGGAACAGGTACTGAGTTAATATTAAAGCTGAGGGGGTGTCCCAGATTGAGTGGCACTGGCAATGCCCTTTCTCCTGTTGGAAAGAGTGACCCAGGCCAAATTGCTCTTATGCCACAGATTGCTCCGGCTTTCGTATACCACAGCTCAGAACTCAGAAGGAACTCTGTAGTTTGCCTGAGTTTGACCTAGCTGTTGCAACGTCGAGTCTTTCATCAACCGAACACGAGACGACTTCAAAAGATTACTTTATCGGTTCTGCAAGCCTGAAACTACACATACAACAAAATATCAGTCTTAAATAGTGTTAAATAAAGAGTATAAATTATTTGTAAAATTTAATTTAAAGAGAAATAATATTAAGATGCTAAAATTAATTTATTTTCAAGAAATTATTTCGATGAATAAAATTTTATTTATTTAAAAAATATATTTAAAAGGTTAAAATAAAATACAAACCTTATAGATTTTTTTATTTAAGATCACTAATTTTAGTAAGAAAGAATATATCCAAAATTATAATTAAAGTTCACAACATAATAAATGAAACACTTAAATTCAAATATAAATTTAGTAAATAAAACTAGCTTCAAGAAATCATAAGATGACCATATAAGGAAAAGGTAAGAACTTAACCCAAAGACTCGAAATATAACATAGATACAAATACCATCAAAATCAATGACGATAGGTAAACCATCAACAAATAATATAAAAATACATATTATAATAAAAGAACGATGATAATAAAGATATTACCACAACTCAATCGCGACAAAAAATGATAGATATAATCGCGTATCTAAATCTAGTTCAAAGGTGCGTGATAGGAAGATCAACATCATAATGAAAAGAACGTTATCTTGATCAGTCGTAGTGTCGTCAGATCTATCCCTAATAGAATCATAACGAAAAGAAGAAAATTGTACCGAAAGAAAAAAAAATGGTACCAAAAAGGATATAGTTGAACAAAGTAACAGCAAGTAAGCTTGAACAAATTGCATAACCAAGTACCAAACTGCTTGGAGAACTGTATTGATTAGTGAAATCAAATCGAATACCCAACAATTTTCTTTTACCAGAAAAAAGGATATGGTTTCATGGGATGTGGGTATTAACTGTTAGGGTAAACTACATAAAAAACACACACATAATTATGGGTTAATGTTAAAATAATTATTATTTTAAAAAAATAATAAATATATTATTTAATTATTAGAATAGTTTTGATATAATCAACCGTCATTAAAAATTAATGAAGTGATGACATGACAGTTAAAAATAAAATAGAATAATTACATATTTAATTATATTATTCATATATTCTTTTTTAATTTAATTTTAATTTTATTCTAATAAAACAATTTAATTATTTAATTTAGTAGTATACGTAAAAACATTTTAATTATTTTTATTAATGTATTAAATTTATTTCCTCTCCAATCAGGTATGACAAGCTACCTAGTAGAAAGGAAATGAGATTGCCACTAGGCCCAATAACCTTTTGATATAAAATACAAAATACAATATACGAGTTATATACTTGTTAATATCATGAAAAAGGAAGTAAATGTGATTTTAGGGGACTCAATCAAATTTATAAACCATAAAACCTTAACCTTAAACATTAAAAATTATAAACCCTAAAAGATATGAATCCCTAACCCTAAAATACTAACCCTAAAAATTATAAGCCATACACTCTAAAAATTTATCATAAACTATTAATTTAGAGTTGGGATTTTAAATTTTTAAATTTTAGGATTAGCGTTATAAGGTTTTAGGGATTATAAATTTTTAGGGTTTAAGGCTTATAAATTTTTAGGGTTAGGATTAGTGGTTTAGGGTTTGTAAAATTTTTAATGTTTAAAGTTTATAAATTTTTAATGTTTAGGATTTAAGGTAAGCATTATATAATTTTAGGGTTTATAAAAAAAATAGAGTTTAGGCCAACGGCGGATCTACATAGAAAGGAGGGTGGGTCCGTGTCCACCCTAAACTTTTTAAAGTTCACACAATTGACTTTGATTTTTAAAATTTTTATAAATTAGTCCTTAATTTTTTAAATTTTTTATAATTTGTGTCCACCCTAAAATTTTAAAAATCTTATGACTTGTGTCTGCCCAAAAAAATATTTTAATTTATGTCTATCCTCATAAATATTTTTGGATCCACCATTGTTTAGGACTTATAAATTTTTAGTCTTTTATGGATTATAATTTTTAGGGTTAAGATTTTAGAGTTTATGTTTTAATTTTTAGGTTTAGGGTTAGAATTTTAGAGTTTATAAACTTAATCGAATCCTCTAAAATCACATTTTTTTTACAGTATTAACAAGTATATAACTCGTATTTTATATTACAAAAGGTTGTTTGGCCTACCGACAAACTTATTTCCTCTCTATCGGGTGAGTGTGGGTTTAAGTCTCCTCAGGATCACCATCAAGTTTGAATAATTAAATTATTTTATTAGAATAAAATTATGATTAAATTAAAAAAAAATACTTGAATAACAAGATTAAATGTATAATTATTTTATTTTTAACGATAGATAATTATATTAAAACCATTTTAATAGTTAAATGGTATATTTATCATTTTTTAAGAAATAATAACCAATTGTATGTTTTTTTATTTAATTTACCCTAACTATTAAGATATTGATGTATCCGAACTAAATTAAAAGGAACAACATATTTAAAAGTAAAATAAAGAAATTAATCGACAAGGAACAATAATAGGAAGAGGGAGATCTTGGAGAAGCTTTAGAGATTGAAAATGAATGTCTGTGAAAGAGGTAAGTGGTGGGCAGAGGCGTAACGATGTACTAGAAAGAAGAATCCGGTTGTTTGATTGGCTGAAATCGTGAGAGGAACATCGGCCAACGAGGCTGAGGGAGACACTTCTTGCCCACTGTGAAAGAGATTTAAGACTTCAGACGGAGCATGGTTTGAATATTGACATTACGACTGCGTCTGTATGGCCGTGACAAGAAGCACCCTTAGTTGCATTACTCTTATCGACAATCGAAATGGTTCTGTGAGATCCAACCTGGTGTGCAACCATCGTGACTAGTTGAGAAGCTTCTACCAAATGACCTCCACCCCAGTGTCCCTATTACCCTTGGACATCTTCGACTTCGAATGTATGTTCGGATTCTAAGCCAGGCACGCCACATTCTTTTTAATAGCTTTAAACAACCCTGGGGACTTAGATGACGAGCCCTTCGTATTCCCAATTTCCCATTACTCCGAGAGACAACATTCTTGTACACATCCACAGCCATGTGCTCTCTCCCTCCACATCAACTGATTCATTCTGCACACCCATACATCTTCGACTCTCGCAGTTGGTCCTTAGCATGGTGCTCACCAACATCCATTGGTCCCTCTGTAGTTGCAGAAGAAGCTCCACAATCCTCCTTCGAGTGATCATACACACCACACCCAAAATATATATGGTTCAACCCTTCATACTCCAATTTTTTAACAAAGTTATCAATCTCAATACATGACTTAAGCGACTTATTCAAATTCACCATGATCGTCAACCGGGCAAACTTACCATGTTCACATGCATGAGTATTATAATCAACTTTCACCACTCTTCCCACCACTTATTTAATCTTTCATCATCTATTTTCTTAGTTTATTAAATATAGAAATATTTATGTTTATAAATTCTAAACTTTAAATGTATGGTTAAATTTATTTTTTAAAATATTATTTAACAAGATTAATTATCATTCATTAAGTTTATATGATCTCGAGAATTGAAATGTACAAATAGAACAATTCTTGATTGATAATAAGGATGAAACCTACACCATTAGTAGTGAATAGGAATCTCTTAGTCCTTTTCATTGTCTTATTTATGTTCAACACTAAAAATTTAAGTTCAGAGTTATGATTTAACATTTAGAGTTGGGATTTAAAAAATGGTAAGATTAATTTTCGGGATTGTGGTTTAAGATTTTAGGGTTTGAGGGAAAGAACCAAAAATTAGAGACAATTTTTGTCCACGGTTGTTAAACTATATCTCCCAAGTAAATCAAAGGAAAACTAACAAAATAAGCCAAATTGACAGCTAAGTATTGGGACCAACCATGTGTGGTATAGTCCCTAACTTTAATAACATCATCCACAAACCAATTACCATCCATGTGCATTGAATGAAATTTAATCAGTTTGGTTCATCATGTTTTAAAACATGTCCTTGTGTATTTATTTCAAAGCTAGTCACTAATTTATATATTAAAAAGTAGAAACTTAGAAAACAAGGAAGCATGACCCATGACTAGTTCTCATTCATCACTGCTACCTGTGTATCTATATCAACATAAGCAGGAAATTGTTGATAACTGACTATAATTTATCTGCAAATCCACCAGTAAAACATCTGGCAATAGAAATATAATAAATAATTATATATCAACATTGAATTCTTAAATAGATAGAACACAAACTACTATCTACAGATTACGAGTACCAAATCAACAGAGTCCCTGTTATTATCGACCATCGGCAGAAGTGAATGACTCTGCAAATCCAGTAGGCCTAGCTGGGATACTTCCTTTGCTGTCTTCTAGGTCCAAATAACTAAAATCTTTTCCTTCAGCTTCTTGCCAATCTTTCACCATCTGCTTAAGAGGGAGGCTGTAATCAATGCCGCAACAGCCATCGATTTCATCATCTAGTGGTTTCCATTTTTCAACAAGTGGAGCCAATACATTCACTGCATGTCCCATGTCTGGGCGTTGGCTGGGTTCCCTTGCAGTACAATGCCCGGCAAGTTCAGCAAGGATGGAGATACTCTCGAATGTTTCATCTTTTGTGTCGAGAGCTGGGTCGAGAGCAGCCCTTAATTTCTCCTTGTCTGATTTGATATGCCAGAACCATGCAGCTAAGTACTGGGTCTCTTCGGGCCTATCCTCATCAAGTGCAGTCAATCCAGTCAGAAGTTCCATCAGCACAACACCAAAACTAAAAACATCAGCTTTGGTCGTGATTTTTCCTGTCACTGAATTTGATTGTCACTGGAAATTAGAGTCGGAAAAGAATCAAAAGGACAACTATGGGACCAAGGGATGGTACATCTAGAAAGAAAGAAGAGCTAAAATACAAAACATGTATATTATTTCAATGAGAAATTTTATCATGTTTATTCATGCCTAATCTCATTTCAAATGATTGAATAACCATGGACAGGTTGCTTACCTGCATATTCTGGTGCTAAGTAACCAAAAGTCCCTGCAAGCCTGGTCATAACAGATCTCTCCCCATCAGGAGCAAGTTTAACTAAACCAAAATCTGAAACTTTTGCTCTGAAATCATCACTGAGTAAAATATTTGAGGACTTGAGATCTCGATGTATGAAGCTCCGATGAGCCAAAGTGTGAAGATACTCCATCCCTCTGGCTACATCCAAGGCAATATTTAGCCGCCTCTTCCATGACAACGGCTCGAATTTGAGGCTCTTCCAATAAAAAAGATGCTTGCTAAGAGCACCTTGAGACATATATTCATAAACAAGAATTCTCTCGTTGCCTTCAATGGAATAACCCAAAAGAGATACCAAATGCCGGTGTCGAACCTTTGAAAGAACTGCGATTTCTGCCTGGAATTCATCCAAAGCCTTCTTTGTAATCACACCAGCCTCCATTCTTTTAACTGCAATTTGTGTTCCATCATCTAGTTTACCTTTATAAACTACACCGAAGCCACCACGGCCAAGTTCATTCTCTGGTGCAAAATTTTTCGTCACATCTCGAAGAACTTGAACTGATATGACCAAATTTCCAGCTTCAATTACATGAGACTCCCCAATGCTGCTGCTATTTCTGCTTGCAGAACCACTCCCAGTTACTGTAGAAGTGCTTCCATTGGTGTTATTGGCAGCAACAACAACCTTAACCGTATTATCGGGATCAGATGGATCCCGTGGATGAATTACGAGGGAAGTTGAAGCCAACTCACTGTCTTTTCTCTTCTTATAACAGTAGATGGATAGAGGAATGACCAGAAATGCAAGAACTGCAAAACTTGCAACAGGAACAATGATCGAAACAAAAATGTTTCTTTTGAAGCCCTTTGTTTTGGTGGATTCGACAGAAGAATCATTTGTAGTGGAACCCGAATCTCTTGATGACCTAGATGGGACATCGGATGGCGAAGCTGAACTCTCAGGTGGAGTATTAATCCCGATTGCAGGAGTAGTCTTATCACCATCCAATAAAGGATTACCAGTTGTGAAAAGCTTCACAGTTCCACTAAATTTTGGCAATGGACCAGATAAGTTATTGCCACTGAGATCAAGAGTTTCCAGGGACTTCAAGCTAGTCCAGTTGCTTGGAATGGGGCCACTTAGATTGTTAGATTGAAGCCTAATTTGAGAAAGGGAGTCCAAGTTTGCAAGTGAAGGACTCAAACTACCAGAGAGATTATAATGTGGCAAGTTTATGATTGAAACTTTCCCACCATTGCATCTAATTCCCACCCAATTGCAGGGATCATTATCAGACCAAGAAGAAACAAGCCTAGGAGGGTAATTCACCCCTTCAAGAAACCCGAGAAGTGCCATAACTTCCGGGGAGCAAAGAAGCCCCGGTGTGGCTCGACAGAACTTGTTTGAAATAAAAGTCACCCTTGATGCTTTGAACTCTGGAATCGGACCCATCAAGTGATTATTGTTCAAATCTAATTTTTCCAATCTCATATTTGCTAAACTACTAGGAATCAAGCCAACAAGTTGGTTACTATTAAGATTGAGTTCCCGCAAGAGTGTTAAGTTACCAATGTTCTCTGGGATTGTTCCAGTGAATCGATTCCCATGCAGCCATAGAACTGTGAGGGACTCCATTGTTGCCACAACATCAATTGGACCAGTCATCCCTCCAGGAAGTTGATTGTTGAGCCAAAGCATCTGCAAAGCACTGCCACTGAAAGTTCCCTGAATTTCACCAGACAACCTATTACTAGAAAGCATCAAGTTTGTCAAGGAAGGCATGGAACCAAGAAAATCTGGCAATGAGCCAAACAAATTACAGTTCATACAAGAAAGATTGGTCAATTGAGCAGAATTTTGCAAAGCCTTGGGGAGTGACCAGCCGGTGCTAGCATTAAAATTGTTGTGGTCCAACGCCAAGACTTCTAAATCATCTAAACCATCAAAGAAATCAGATGGAATAGAATCGAAATTGTTGTAATCCAAATAGGCATACCGCAAATTAGATAAGCCAGAAAAAGATGGCAACTTTCCACTCAACTGATTCCTCTGGAGACCAATGTTCTTGAGCATGGAGAGTTTGTTCAAGTTTTGAGGCAAAGAACCCTTCAAGCCCACACCTTGAGCCTGAATCTGAGTAACCCTGGAGTTCTCACAATAGACGTGGTTCCAGCTTGGAGGACCACAAGGATCACCACCATTTTCAGGCCACTTCAAAACCTCAGGATTATCAAGTCCATCTCTGAATTGCATTAATACATCAAAGTCACCAGGGTTGGTGGTACTAAAAACCACAGTAACAAGAGACAAAAGAAGCACCATAGCAAACTTCCTTCTCATAGCAGATATTTGAGCAGACAACCTCAACTGCTATTAAAGAAGCTTCATTTGAGCAACAATGGTGATTTCTTCAAATACCCACTTCAAATTTTGCATCAAACAATTAGAAAAAGAAGGTACTTCAGATTCCAGGAATACTACTGACTACTGAGAGACACTGAAGAACTCACAAGGATTCATGAAAAACAAGCAAATGAACATAGGTGGGGGAAATCAAGCTTTGGGATCAATTGAGCAACAAGGTCAGATCTTTGACATGGAAAAAATACAAACGTTGAATCAAAGTTGAACTGTTGAAGAATAGGATCCAAAAGAAAGAAGAAAAAGAAACATTTTTTTTTCTTTTCATTTGCCACACACTTCCAAATACCATACCCGACATTTCCTTTTCACTCTGTCGTGCTTCATCAATAACTGCAAAAAGAGGAGGACAATACTGTCTTTTGAACAGGTTGGTACATCATCCAAGGTGCCACAACTTCTAACAGTTTTCTTTCTTTATATTGCATAAAACCAGCATTTCCATAAACTAATAAAGATGTTGTATAATGGTTTGTTTAATTAAAGTAGGTTTCTATGGTAGAAACTAAGCTGTTAGGTCATTATTCTTCTGCAGATAACATATAATGAAATTTGTTTTTTTTTTCCTTTTTGGCTAAATGAATTTGAGGTTGGAACAATAATTGTGAAATTGTGGTCCTCAGTTTACATTTCAGATTTTCACTGAAGAACAGATAAAACACCTTGATTACTTCTAAGAATGAAAAAAAGGTAATATTAGAGGAAACTGTGAGATAAAGATTTGGACATGAAGAAAAAATCTATTGGAATTCAACATAGGAAGATTTGATTTGATTAAGAAACAATACTTTAGTGAAAAAGCAAACATATGCCATGATAACTTGTTCTTTCCCTACACTCACATGGACATACTAAACATAATCATTGCAACCAGCTTAGTATAGGCAATGAAGTTTGCCTCTCTTACAAATTTTAGAGAGAATTATTCATCAAAATTAGATATACGATAAATAATAGGTTAATTTGGTCTGGAGGAAAGAATATAAATTGATTTTGAAAGCAGATACCCTAGTATTGGTATGTTAGGAGAAGACAACTTAGACGACTTTGATACTTCAGTTAGGGCGGGAAAAAAATGAAAATCGAAATTGATTTCGAAACTCAAAAGAAAAACAAATAAAAAAAAGTTAATCTAACCAAAAGAATCAATTTCGGTTTGGGTTTTTAATTTTATATAAAATCGATTTGATTACGGTTTATGATTTTGAGATAAGTCGGATAACCAAACCAACCGGTTATATAATATATATTCTAATATTATATGTTATTTTAATATTTTATATTAAAAATTATTTTTTTTTTCATTCCAAAAATAAAATTATAATTTTATTTTATAAAGTTTAAATATTTAACTTGGTAATATTAAAAAATATACTAATATCATGATTCATTTTTTAAAAAATATATATTTCTAATATATTATTTAAATTTATATTTTTAATAAACTAAATAAAAAACTCGTTACTCGAATTGAACCAAACTAAATTTTTCGATTAACTGAATAAACAATTAACCAGTTAAATGATTATAGTTTAAAATCAAGAATTAAACAACTTAAACTTACTGATTAACCGAAATAATATGTTAATAGTTACCGAACCTAATTTTACAAACCCCTAACTTCAATACTCACTTACCAAACATTTTACCTGTGTTACATAAATATAGGATGATAAATTGCTTTGTCATCAATTGGAACTGGAAACTGTATATCACCAACAAATATATTAAAGCCTAAATGGTATTAGGACGATAGGTATTAAACTTTTTATCATCGGTTCTTGTTCAATTCTTATTTAATTAATAAAAAATCAAGTTTATCTAAATTATTATTTAATTTTATATAAATTTTCAATAAACTAATAAAAAATTATATAGAACCACATTTTCACCACACGCTTATATCCATTTTCCCATATAAAGAACTTCAAGGTTTGGAAACACAACATCAATACCTACAAGATAAGTAATTGTTGTTATAGAGAAAAACAAAGGGAATTACGATAAATATATAAATTTTAGAGATTAAAATTAAGATGAGTCTATTACGTGTATCAAATATTGTTAAATACTATTAATATTAAATATTATTAAATTGATTAATAAAGATTAAAAATTTAAAAGACTTAACATAAAATTATAAATTATTTAAAATAAAATTTTATTAATTAAGTTATTTTTATATATATTATATATTTTAATTATTATCAAATAATTGGATTAAATATCAACTTTAATCAATTTAAAAAAATAAACCTTTAAAACTATAAACGCTAAATTTTAGACTAGAGTGAAAATAAATGAAGGTGGTTGATTCAAAATAAATTAATATTACATATTAATTAATATTTTAAATGTAATAAGATAAAACGTTAAACATTAATATTAAAAAACCTAAGCACTAAAAAATATATTTTATACATATATTTAATTGTAAATCCATTAATTATTTCATAATAAATTTATCTAAGGGATCCCTATCACTCTATAAAACATGTAACCGAAGTGCTAGGAAAACGTTAAACGTCAAAGAAAAAACATTATGGTAATAACTTTAAGTGGTGTGATTACAACAGAATGAGTTGGCGGCACGAATAAACACAAGTAGTGGAGTCAGATTTAATTGGAGACAATCGTAGCCAAGTTTTGTTGGTGGAGTAATAACTAATTAACCGATATAGGTCGGTCTAAATAATAAATAGTTTAACTTTATTTAAACAATTTCTGAGTTTAAGATATTATATATAAATAATTTTAATAAAAAATTTATTTATTAAAAATAAATATATAACACGAATTAATTTAATTAATCAAGGCATAACAATAAAAACCATACTTCATTAACCTCTAGAGGGATAAGGTTTGATTGGTCTGTCGGTGTAGACATGTGGCAGTAGGTATCACCACTCCCATATGCACCAAACTCGCAGTCATTTTCTTTAATAATTAATAATTTTGCATGGACAAAATTAGGTTGGATTTAGGGTTATTGGATTTGGACCAATCCACCACCAAAAAGTGGGGAAAAAATTGATCAGTTTCTTACCATCTTTTCTTTAAAAAATATGTGACCAATAATATTGTACCGCATCAACGTCTTTATTTATTTTTTAATTTTTAAATAAAATAAAATTAATATAATAAAAAAATATTAAATAAAACTTGTTTCTTCCCAAACAACCCTTTCCCTCATCTCATATCCAAAGCTTCTACTATTTTTCAGCTCAAATCAAGAGTTTAACGCGGCACCGAACGAACCTTTATTCATAAGTACCGGTCATAATACGTTTCCCACATGCTTGTACTCCATGATATGTATTTCTGTTTTGGGAAATAAGTGCTGATGTTACTGGGTCGAAGCCTTTGTTGCCAGACTTGGGTGCTTTTTCCGAAGGTGTGGTGCTGGAATCTGATAATGCAATCTTATATATACATATCTATACATATAGTGGGATCCTGTATGGTCATGGAGATCTATGGTTCTATCTTTTCTTATCTTAACTGAGGATTAGGAAGTGACTTTATGATCAAAGTGATTCCTATTTCCTAGCACAACACCAACTTTCTCGGAAACTTCATGTTACTGATGTAATGGTGCTAGGTCAATTTTCTTGTCATGTTCATGCACCTGTCATCATCAAACACATATATCAAAACTTGACATGAATCAAGATCAAATAAGGGAAGTGTTTTAAGGATGGGAATGTGTCCTTGTTATTGGGTTTTACTTGCTGTACCTGTATGTCATATTTGAAAATATGGCTGCATTTAGAGTGTGTAAATCGACTACCTCTTCTTCACGTCTCTATTTATGTCTTCACTTTAAATTAGAGGTTTAAAATTTAGGATTTTAGTTAGGGGTTTGGTTAAGGTTTAGAAAATTAGGGGTAAGGTGTATTTTTTTAAGATGTAGGGTTTAGGATATAGAAAATAAGGGTTAGGGTTTAAAATTCAATTTTTTAAAAAAAATTAAAGAAGATATAAAAATAGGCATAGAAAAGAGGTGAAAGATTTTTACTCGTATTTGGATGGGATAATTTAACTTCACATAACTGATTTTTTTAATAAGGTATCAATTTAGGATAGATATTACATAGATGATTTAATTTTTTTTTTCGCATAATTGATTTTTAATTTTAAAAACCAATTAATTAGTTTTATACTAAATATTCGGTTATAACTAACTCAAAACAATTGATGTTGACTCCCATTTTTTTAAAAAAGAATATTTTTTAAAACAAATATTTTTAAATTTAAAATCTTTTTGACCCCAAAATATTGAATTTTATTCATACTAAATAATTGTTTATTATCAAATGGCTAAATAATGAATTGTTTATGAAATTATTCATCCAAAAAATGTTTATGAAATTGTTACAATTACATTTACGTCGATGTTTTAATAATAAATTTGAATGAAATATACTAATAGCCTCAACAATTGAATTAAATTTTCTAGATAAATAAATAAATATTGTTTTACTAAATTCCAAATTTTGTATCTCAATAACGTATTAGCCCAATGTATTAATCCCAAACCTTTAAGCGACAAATATTTTACTAACACACCACCCGCATTTCTATACTATTTTTAGGGATAAAGCTAAAATTCAATGATAAAAAAGACAATAGTATATGAAAATTATTAAATTTTTAAATTTAAAAATTAAAAGAAACAAAAATCTTTGTTTAACTAATATTTAAATTAAAAAATAAAACTATAATTAAACCAAAAAATTTAGGAGGATAACAACTCTCTCACTCTATGTACAGTCGCGTCACTGATTATTTTTGTCTATTTCCCTCAAAAATTTAAAGGTCAAAGCCGTGGGTTTTCGTCTGCTTTCACTCAAGCATGGATCAAACTTTTGTTTACGGATGGTCACGAAACTCAAACTCTATAAATTTTGATCTGATTTATTCAAACTTTTAATAAAAAGTTTAGGTTCAATTTGAATTGAGTTGAGTTTTTTAAAAGGGAAATCTCGAGTTGGGTTGAGTTTAGAGTTAAAAAAATCTGATCCTATCTGATCGAGGATTAATAATGTAATTTTTTATATTCTTTTTAAGAATATTTGCAATGATGATCTTTCTTTATATATATTTTATACAATTAGGTCATTAAAATTTATTTTTTTACAATAAGATCATTAAAAATTTATTTTTTAAAATTAGATTCCTAAAATTTATTTTGTTTACAATTAAGTCTCTAAATTTTTTATAAAAATTTAACGACACAGGTTGAGATGGGTTTTAAATTTTAAAATTTTGGTCGAGTCAGGTTGGATATTTTTAACCCTAAACTTAGATCGGATAAAGAACGGGTCAAGGGTGTAAAGGTTCGAGTCAAATACAAATAGGTCGAAAATCTAACCTTATTCGATTCGTGTCCATCTCTACCTTAACCGCCGTGATTAGTTCATTTCGACTTCACTCTTTATTTTCGAAGAATTAATTTGAATGGTTAATTGTTTCGATATTGCTAAATTTCTTATCTAATTTTATGTTTTAGCCGCAAGGAGTTTACATTGAACTACACAGGAAGCTGACATTTTGACACGGAACCGATGGGTTTCAATCCGACCATACCCAATAAAGACTGTTTTTTTTTATTAAAAAATGGGTTCGGTTGGATTGTATTATAAGAAAATTGAAGTCGGGTTGAACCGGGTTAAGTTCAGCATGAAAATTCTTCGACTTGATATATTTATATGTTTTTATATATAATATCTAATATTTTTATTAATTTTTTAGATTAAATCAAATTTAGTCATGTTTTTTTTTTATTAAAATATCATAAATAGATCAATGTCCATTATAGTTTTTATTATATCGGGTCGAATCGGAAAAAATATATTAAAATTGGATTGAATCAAAGTAAAAAAAAAATTATAATTTTTGAGTAAGAATGATTAAACTCTCTTGATCTAATCCGTCGTGTTCCCTAATTTATCCCCCTGATTTCTTAGAGAAGAAGCGCAAGAAGGAAGCTCAATGTAATCTAGGAATGATTAATTTTGCATTATATCAATAGATTGGTCATGCAGGAACAATCGTCGTATTAATTTTGCATGAAGAAGTGCAATAATGGTATGTTATATTTAGTTGTTTTAAGTATATATATTTTATAATATTTTAAATTTTATTGTATGAAAATTATTTGAATAAAATATTTTTGACAAAAATTTAAAAAATAAATTAATAATTTTTTAAATTTTTTTAAAATTTAATATTTATAAATATTAATCTTATAAAAATTGATATATAATATTAATTTTGTATAAAATATTAAGGAAACATCTAAACCACAGATTAAGTCAATCGGAGTAGGATTGATTAAACCAAATCGTTTAATTTGTAATTAATTTTTCTCATCAAACACATTTAATTTGATAATCATTTTATAAGAAAGGAAAAAATATAAAAAGGATGAAATGTAGTTTTCTGAGTTTACTGTTTGAATGGATTTAATTAAATCAAAGGTATGGGAAATTTAATTTGAATAAATCAAAATTTGTGTTCAAAGTTTTTTGGCAGATTTTAATCCGATTAAAAAATAATTACTTCAAATTCGAATATAATTCAACTTTTAAAAAATTTGACCCTAATCTGACCCAAAGATTATAGTTTTCAACCCGACTCAAACAATTTAATTTGATTTATAAAAAAATAATTTTAAGAATAAAATTATTAAAAATAAATTTTAAAGACCTCTTTATAAAATTTTAAAGCTAGTGGGTTATTCTTCTCGGTCATTGATTAATGATTAGGGTTGAATTATGAGTAGGGATGATAATGAGTCTAATTACTTTGCGTGTTACTCAGGTCCGGTTCGGTTAAAACTCGATTTAAGTGAGTTCGATTTGAGTTTGGAATCGGCTCAAGAATTTTACAAGTCGATAAAAACCTAAGCCAAGTCTTATAATATTGTTTTTGAGCCGAACTCAAATTTAAAATTTTAAATTTACCGAGCGGAGCCTAAGCTAACCCTATAATGCATGAGTCAATGTAGTACAGGGGAAATGTTCTGTTTACCTCATGGTCCAATTCCTAGAGTTTTTGGGTCATTCACATGAAAAAGACTCATAATCATTGCCATTGCCATTGCCATTTCCAATGATCCAAACACAGGTGCACAGGAACATAACAGGATATGGACTGAAACCAATTGTTTAGGACACTGACTAGCCTATACAGCTGGTGTAGAACCATGCAGAGTTAGAACAAATAAACATGAAAACCCAAACATGTTCCATGTGAAAACCCATAAGATATTAGATTGGAATCCTACAAGCATAGTTATTAGTTCGGTCCCTTGCCATTATTGGTTGGCCACTCTGTGTTTTGAACATTGTTGTGTACATGTCGGTGGGGTGAAAGAAAAAGAAAAGAAGAAAGGTCAAAGCAACACTGACTCACCAACAGAATACTTGGGCTTTGAGGAGGAGAGATGACACGTTGATCAGAGGAACTAGACACAAACATAATTCATAGACTGGAAAATAACAATGAAATAAAAATCAAAACAAAATAAAGAAACAATGAAATCCACACAAGATTGATATATTTGTAATTTTTAGGGGCCTACATTTGATTAATTTGATCAGTAATCAAATTGAATGAATTAAAAATTTTAGAACCTTAATTATTAATCGAATCAAATTAGTCATAATTGATTTAATCGAATTAAAATTATTTTGGTTAATATGGTAGGTTTTTGAATTAACTAAAATTTATTATAAAACTTTGGGTAAATTACATTATAGGTCACTAAATTATGCTAAAATATTTTTTTAGTCACTAAACTTTTATTTTATGCTAATTTAATAGAAGTTTAATGATCATTTTATAATTTTTAAAAGTTAAATGACCAAAAATAAATAAATATATTCGGTTAATTTAGTTAATTCAGCTAATTAACCGATTTTGAACCGTATTAACCGATAACCAAATTTTAAAAAAATAATAGTTAATCGAATCTATCCAAAATTAATCGATCGAATTAACTGAAATAAATTCGATTCGATTGTTTAATTTAATTAAAATTGAATAATGCACCCTTAATAATTTTAGCTCTCATCCAAAAAGCTAAATACTTAAGCACTTTTTATAATCTAAACAAAAGTGATCATTTTTTTAGTTAACCCATTATATTTTAAAATAAGTTAATTATACCATACATTATCAAATTATGAATTTTATTTTAAATTGATTCTCAATTTTTTAAATATTTTTAATTTTATACTCAAATTATGATCTTTATTCTAAATTTATCTATAAATTTTTATATATTTTATTCTTATCCTAAAATTATAACTCGCATTATGAATTGATATTTAAATTTTTTTATATTATAATTTAAAAATAAATTATTTGGTTGACGGAGAAAGGAAAAAAAATAAGAAAAAAACAAAAAATATGAACGGAAGAAAAATAATATTGTAATATTTTTATTTTTAATTTAACTATTTTTTATTATCGCTCTAAAATATACGTATGGCTTACGTCACTATCGAACTCATCATTATATTGCTAATTTCCAGAATACCTTTATTATGTGTTTGCTTATCTGACAGCAATTGATAAAGATTAATTTTTATCTTAAAGATATCCTTTCTATTGAAATAAAAATATTAATTTTATTAATCGCCATTATTAAATATAAATATATTGTCATAAAAAGTGGTTAAATATTTCGAGGTGAAAAATATTATTTAAAAAAGATTATTGGAGTAAAATGTAAAATAAAGTAGGTAATTATTTCATAAGTAAACTGTTATTTTTTTTACATACATCTTGTTTATATTATTGAGGTCGTTTTTACCCATAAATTAAGGGATTATGGGTAATTATCTTGTATATTATACTAATAATATATCAATCGAGTTAAAATCAATTAATAATAATTATTATTTTTTTTGTTTAAAGATATCATAAATCTTTAAATTTATAGTTTAAAATTTCATCGATTCACCTGTTTAAATAATATTGATTATTTAGTTTAACTATTTTTTATCAGCTTGTACAACATATCATGTTATAATATTATTAATTGATATTTTTAAAATTTTATTTTATTTAAAAAATTTTAAATATTATAAAAATTATAAAAAAAATATTTTTTTAAAAATTATAAATGTTACGTGCCAAAATTATAATAAATTACGTGACAATAATATTTAAAAAAAATCATAAAAATGATAATTAAAATCAATTAACAATTTAATTAATTAAATTTATTAATTTAAAGATTTAATTAAGTATAAAAAATTTAAAAATTAATTGATTTTTTTTTTAAATTCAGGTGTTTAAAGCACCTTAGACCTTATTTTTGAACACTAAAAAGTGGATAAAAATATTTTAGCAAATCAAGTAAGTATTTCTAAAATAATATTAATAATTAGTAAATAAGTTTAATCTTATCTTTAATATTTAAGTTTTTAAATTATCGAGTAAATTAAATTACAGTAGCATATGAACATATATATTTTTTTTGAAAATGACATTTATTGTTTAATATTTAAATAAAATTTTAACTGAATATTAAGAATGAATAAAACTCGAGTTAATTCAAAAAAATTTTAAACAAAATTTTAATTATAAAATAAAAAGAATAATTTAAATTTTTTAATAATTAATAAATTAATTTTTAAATTTGAATCAAATATTTTAAAATTTTAAAGTTACATACGTATGATACATGAGGGTAAAAAAGTCAATTGCTTGATGCGGGGCCTGGGAGACAATGGGCACGAGAAGTGGGAGGTCCGGTCACGTGCCAGAAGCAGCCGACGCGTGTCTAATCAAAGAAAGCAAGCCATTAAATTAAAAGAAAAAAGCAGGCAGTTGCCCAAAGACTCAACTCTCCTCCCATTGGCTACTTTCTTGACCTAACTAGCAACACGTGGGACCCAGACATGCGTGGAGTTACACGGCTCTAGAATACTTATTTTTATGAAGGGGTAAATGAATTATTTGGTACTCAGTTATTTGTATATTTTTATTTTCATCACTTGATTATCTTTTTAATAAAAATTATTTATCACAAAAAATAATTAACTAATAAGATAAGCTGAGAATTTATTAATATTATTTCGTCAAAATTTATATTTAATATGATTATTAAATTAAAAACCAAACTAATATTTCATCACTTCGTTTGAGAATAAAAAAATAATTTAAACTATGTATATAGTTTTATAAAAATATTATAAAATCATTTTAAAATTAATTTTATAATATTTATTTTTGATATAATACAAATGTTAAATTATCTAAAAACTGAATAAAATATAATTACTTATATTTTATTTAATTATTTAAAATAATTTTACAATTTTTTAATTACGCCCTTATAAAATTGAAATCACAGTCCATGTCTAAATTTGTTTATATTTTTTTACAGAAAAACATGAATAGGTGAGGTACCAAATAGATAATTTACCATTTTATTTATTAAATTCAAACAAAAAAGAAGGATGGTTTTTTATTGGTTGTTGGGTCCCACTCGGTAGAAAAAAATGTTGTGTGGGGTCCGATTCTTCTTCTTCTTTAAAGTTGAATTAGGATTTGTGTCTGTGGAGCTCCGTGGGGTCGACGCGTGTGCTATGGTATAGTGAGATGAAAAGGTAAGAGTGGGGTCCACTCTTGGATCCAATCATTAAATAAATTGAGTGGTGATAAAACAACGTAAAGGATCATGCACTGCGCGTGGGATTGACGAACTCTACCAAGGATTACTGGATTTTAAATCATATTATAAGTTATTTTAAGAGAGTAATTCGTATATAATAAAAATAAAATCTAAACTCTAAATTATAAAATTTAAATTTAAATTTAAAATTTAAAAAATAATTTTAAATTATAAATTTAAATTTTTAAGTTATAAAATATATCATTTATGAAATTTTATTTTTATCAATAATGGATCAAACCATTTTCGTTTAATTTTTATTATGCGAAGATATTTTTTATAGTTAAAATGTTTTTCTTAACCACTTTGGATATTATTTTGATATTTTGTTTAGTATTATTAAATTGTTATGTTTAATAATATTATTAAACATGTATTATTAGTATTAATATTATCTAATTATTATAATTTACTGTTAAAATTAAAAGATGAAAAAATAGACGTTTTCTATTAAAAAAGTGTTAGAAAGGAATGAAGTCTTTCCTTGATGAATTGGTTAAGATCGATAAAATGATAGATAATTATACAATAATTGTAGAGTGATTCAGCTACAAAACTAAAGTTATATTTATTAATTTAGCACACCATTAATAATTTTTTGATTTATTATAATTTTTTTCATGACTCAGAAAGAAATCTTTACAAAATTATCTTTCTCTTTATCTAAGATAGAACTACTCTAGTTTTTCAATAAGACTAAACTAGAACCTCTCCCTTTAGAAGAAATTTATTTGGTAAATTAAATATCTCTCAAGGTATATGTTTACAGAAATTAGGCTCACAAGAAATAGTAAAAATTATATATAAATGATCACTCTTTAAAATATGTACAAGAGAAATGAAAGAATTTGCTTTAAACTCAAATTCTCTTGATCACATTCTTTGATATATTTCTTAATCTTCTTTGAGTGTTTCAAGCTTGCTTTTATGTTATGAAATGAATTTCTAGTTATTAAAAATCATTTGGATTGAATTGAAGCCGTTGTGGATTGATTTTCAAGCAAAATTTTTATTTTTGGTATTTTGGTATCGAGACTCGTATAAGCGTATTGATACGGTGCCTATTATGGAAATAATCGTTAGAAGGGTAAAATCCGAGGGTTCCAAACCAATAAAGGAGATTTCAAAATCACCCTATTTGTATTAGTATGAAAGATGTATTAGTACGGGGTTTGGTTTCTGAAAAAATAGTTTTGCATACACGTATCGATACAAATTAAGGTATATTAGTATGAGCCTTATAAAGTTGATATTTTGACTATTTAAAAACATTTTAAAACATATTAATAGCCTATGAAACCATTTTAAACATAATTTTAAGTTGTTTGGACTTTGCATAATTTTTATAATATTTTTAAATTAGTTTATAACTATTTTCAATTATTATATCAAAACAAATATCCTAATAATCTCCTCCAATTTTATAATAAAATCAACTTAAATTTTTTAGTGATTTTTTACCTTATTAAAAATTAAACTTGAATAAGAGAAGAAAATTCTAAATTAATTAAAGCTTTATCTTATTCGATTAAAATTTAATTTTTCATTTTTTCTTTTTTATATCAAAATATTCAAAATAAATTTAAAAACCTCAAAATATTATAAAAATAGAGAGTTTTAAAAATTTAATAAATTTTATTTTAAAAATTGACTCCCTTTACTCAAGGTATTTCAATATTTTATTATCATTATCGTTTCTCCACCACACCTAAAAAAAATATTTATTTAATTTTTAGTATCTAAATTGTTTCGATCTATTTCATTAATTACAATGTATTTAGTTTCCTTAAAACCCATACTTGCCTAATTTTTATTTTTTTTTAATTTTTTTATAAGACAAATATTAAAAGAATGATTATGCTAATGATAATGTGAACAATTTATCATCATAGAATGAGATAAATTATTTAAAATATATTTTTTTCTTTTGTAAAGCTTTCAAGTTTAACTTTTATATCAAAAGTTTATTTTTGAAAATTTTCGTTCTTTACTTTTAAAAGTTTTAAATTATTTTTTAAAAATTTATTATTGTTTTCAAAAAAAAATAATTTAAATATAAAAAATATTTTAGTTTTAAATCAGTGTAAGTTTTATATCGTAAAACTAATTCTATCTATCTTCACAAACATGTAAGATCACATCTTAAGAATAAGAAAAAGGTTTAGGGATCTTCTCTTGCATGTTTTGTTTAAATTGACTTTGAACCAACGAGGATTTTACGACAACGTTGGAATAAGGGTCGTAGGTGTCCTTCATTAGAGTTGGTTGATTAGTACTAAAGGATTAGAGGAGGGGGAGCCGGTGGGGTTTTTGAAAAGACGTAATAGGATGATTAGTACTAAAGGATTAGAGGAGGGGGAGCCGGTGGGGTTTTTGAAAAGACGTAATAGGAGCGATCGTACAGGGCCCTTAAAAAAGAGGGCTCCAAAATTTTGATAAACTACATATGTTAATCTCGAAATTCATTAAAAAATTTTAAAAATACTATTAAAAAAATGAGTTATAATTGTTAAAACGTTATAATTATTTCTTAAATGCGACAATTGATTATAAAATCTTATTAATTATTCTTATTACTATTGTTTCTATAGAACTAGTGAGGTTTTGGACAAACGCAATAAAAACGATCACACAAGACCCCTAAAAACAACATTTGCTTCTAAGGACTACAATTTTATAACTAACGGAGGTTATGAACAATTACTTCTAAGGATCATATTTTAATAAATTGTACAGGACCCCTAAAATTTTTGAACCGCCTTTGGGGGAGCTGTTCTGTTAGATAGAAAGTAATCCATGCAATGCAACTCAAACTCTCAACGACGGAATCAAGATTTAAAGTTAAAAAATTAAAAATTAGAAAAAGACAAATTAAAAATCTATCTAACTTTTTAAAATAAATAAAACATATAAAGATAAAAAAATTCCATGGCACAAATTGTTTTGCTCCTTTCAAAATAGTGGGTTTAAGGTTTAAAACTAGGATTATAGTTAAGATTTAGAGGATTAAAGATAGGGCATATTTTTTAAAGTTTAAGGTTTAAAATTAGGATTATAGTTAAGATTTAGAGGATTAAGGATAGGGTGCATTTTTTAAAGTTTAAGATTTAGGACGTAAAAGGTTAAAAAAATTAATTTTTAAGAAGATTTTAGTAGAGAGAATAGAATGAGACATGATTAGAGGGCAGATGATTTCTTATATTATTCTTTGATGACAAAAATTTATCACAAATACACATTTAAATAGTATCTTAAAACATTTTATCACATATATAAAATATTATTTTTGATAAAATTTTTGTTAATAAATTAAATTAATTATTAAAATTAATCTATTAAATATATTTAAAGTACTTATTTTTATTTGAAGCCAAATATAATTTAATTTTAAAGTATTTCAAAGAAATTGTAAAATATTTTTTTATTTTATTTTTTGTAACAAAAGTAGAGGGGAATGAATACAATAAATAGAAAAATAAATGTTAAACAATACCAAATGTATAATTTATTATTTAATTACTTGCTAAATCGATCTCAATGTCGAGTGTATGAAAAAATTTCAACCTTGGAAGATAATCTAATATTTTTAAAACCATACCGAGTACAAGAGAGATTATTAGGTGAACACTGTTCACCACGTCATCCATGATTCAAGTAATCAGAACCGTTGATCTTTAAATAATCATCTCATAACTACCTATCCACTAAGTACATGTAGGAAAGAGGTGATGATTTACTTGGAAAAAAATTGAGATCAACGATCCTGATTAATTAGGACCATATATGACATAATAAACAAGGTTCACCTAATAATTTTTTCGACTACATATATTTTGATTTCTTTTTTCAAACAGATGGCATAAATTCATGAATAGTATAGACTCCGCAGAGTTAGGTTTATAGTTTATTAGGGTGGCAATGGTCCGGTATGAAACAGTTGACCAAACCCCATTCCAAACATTGAAAACTTGGTCCCCTGTCGTCCTCTTTAGTTCTAAACTTTCCCCCACTTTGGACCTACATCTTGAAAAAATAAAAATAATTTCATAAATTCAATCATGGAGTTGATGATGGTGTGAGTTGTAGCTTTTAGTATTATGATTTAAAATAAATAAATAATCGATCCATGTATGCCCACTTTCTTACATGCAATCTTCTCATCATCATAGAAAACAAGATTAATTATAAAATATATGCATCAAAGAGTCATGTGATTTAGAATTAAGAAAAGCATATAGATTTTTGGGGGGTTGAGGTCGATGTGATGTGTACCACTTTCATGTGTAGTGCAATCCCATAGATGCCATTAAGGGAACATAGAGACAGTGTACGAGGAGGATTAAGAAGATTGTAAAAATAAAAAATAATAGTCATATAAAAAAATATTAGATGTTATCTATGGTTTCATCTAATATAATTTATATATTTTTTTATAATATAAATCTTTATTTATTTTTTCTAAAGTAAATTTATATGATTGGGTTCGGTCACTGTCAACTGTGAATGCAATCCAAGGGGTTGAGCTTTTGATATATGTCATGCCTGAAAATAGGCAAGGAATATTGATCCCACATCGTAAAGGAAAAGGAAAGTCTTGAGATATATAAACGGTGGCGCTGCACATTCTATCAAATATGTCTTTTAGGAAAAGTCTAATGACCTCGTGACAAGTGGTATTAGAGTGATCCTTTGATTGTTCGATTTCATGTCGAGCGCCCATGTGAGGGGTAGGCAGGTTGAACAACCGTGACAAGAGCTTAATCACGAGAGCAGAAGAAAAAGGAGGTTTTGTCGGATATATAAACGGTGACGCTGCACATCCTATTAGACATATCTTCTTTTAGGAAAAGATAATGACCCCGTAACATATACGACAGACTATAAACCTTTTCATTTATAAATACCCAAAGTTTACTTCTTAATCATATGATTACGTGCAGTTAGACTCATCCTAATTATGGATGTTATGTTAAAAATACTAAAGCTCAAAAGAGTCTGCAGAAACCCAAGTATTTTGGTATGGCAATTAGCAAGAAAACGACGTTCTCCTTGTACGTACCCATCCCATGCAAAAATTCACAGTAAAAAAATAAATAAAAGAAAGGATTGGAAGCACATGGGTGGCGTTTGAGCTTCCTTTTTATGGCAGCGGTGGAGGGTTACATCGGAGAATCCTAGGATGTCTACGGCTGTGTATAGATAGATATGGCTTTGGTAATAACTAACGTATCAACTGGTTTTGTTTTGTGAGGATGACAGTTGATTATGTAGGGATTACCTGAAATAAATAAAATAAATGCTCTCTTTTACTGCTACCAGTCTACCATAATTGTTACCCATGACGATGGATGGTGATACCACAAGTTGGTTGAAAATATGGCTCATCTCAGCTGCTGCTGCACTGCAGACTAAACAGATTAAATTAAATAACATCAAAACTTTAGAATCTTCTTGGATTTCAATCTAACATTCTTTACTATAAACTTATTGTTATCGAAGTGGATATTTTTTTACGAATATGATATGTATTTTAAAATAAAAAATCGTATATTTTTATACATAGTTTGAAGGTATAAATCGTTTATCTCCTAATCATGTCTTTATTAGTGCCTCCACTTTAAATTAATGGTTTTAGGGTTTAGGAAATTAGGGGTAGGGTGTATTTTTTAGTGTGTAAGGTTTAGAATTTAGAAAATAAGCGCTAAGATTTGAAATTCAATTTTTCAAGATTTTTAAGTAAGAGGCATGAAAGAAAGCACAATAAAGAGGTAGAAGATTTTTACTCTAGTTTGAAGCCATGAAAAAAATAAAAATATTGAGTTTTATAAATTTTCTAAACACTTTTGATTTTTTGATCAGTCATTTTTTTTTTCTGATTTATCTGAGTATAAATCTTCTGTCCTTTAATTATATCTCTTTTTTGTCACATCTTAAAAAAATTCTTTAAAATTAAAATTTAAACCCTAATCCTAATTTATATATCCTAAACCATAAACCCACCGTACTCTTAATTCTCTAAACCTTAACAATAACCCTTAACCTAAAATCCTAAATCTTAAACTTTAAACCCATTTTTTGAAAATAAACACACTAATAAAAATATAATAAAGAGATAAACGATTTACACCGACTTGTCTAATAAACATTTCTTTATTTTTTTTTAAATTATGGTAGTGTGTTTTTTGCAAGAAAGAAACCCAATGAGTGTCCCACCTAGTTTTGTCTTCAAATACTCCCTATTCACGCCTTTTGCTTTGTCCCCACTGCTTTTGTTTTTCTCTCATATAGGTTAAAACTATTTACTTTTGGATAGAGTGCATAGGTGTAGAAATAATTCAAATCTAGAATCATCGGTAGGGGAAGAATTATATTATGGGTAAATTTTATCACGTGTCTAAAGTACCAATCATTAAAAATTATTTATCTCATCAATTTTTCCATGTCATATATTTTTTTTAAGTGAATCTTCACTTGAAAAAATTATTTTTAAAATCAATTAACAGTAAATATGAGTAAAGATTCATTTAAAAAAATATGACATGAAAAAAAATAATAAAATAAATGATTTTTAATGGTTAGTCCCATAGACACGTGGTGAGACTTACTCATTATATAATTTCTCCCGAAGGAGAAACAAGAGAAAATAAATCACGTTGGATGAAAAAATATATATTTAATTCAAAGGTCCCAACTTGATAAATAAATTAAAAGAAATAAATAAAATATTATATCATTTTTTTTTGATAAATGCTACTGAATTTTTATTAAATCCATAGAAAATTATAATTACAACATAATCAAGAAGTAAAATAATTGGATTAAAAAATCTAAAAATTCTTACAACCAAAAAACAAAAAAAAATAAAATTCCTATGAAAATAAGCATACCAATAAAATTCAGCAGCTTCCTGAATCTCCTTGTCTCTGTCCAAACGAGACGCATAGTGAAAGGAGCTGTAGGCGATTCAAACTGTCATACAAAAAGTACCGCTACCCAGGACTGATTTTATCGGCAAACAACCATCAACCGAGTGGGGATAAGTCTATTCAAGTGACCACCGACAAAACAATAAATCAGAAAACTAGCATCGATTGAATCTTTGTGCGAACAACAATCGATCGCTAGGGTATGTTGCAACATGCCATAAAGACAGACGAATCAAACCCCAAAACAAAAATAAAAACATGCCACAAGGACAGATAAAAGCGTGTCACAAATATAGAAAAAATAGAGATCTTTATTAAAATAAAACAAGAAAAAAAAATAGATCCGGTGGTCGACAACCAATACTAAAACTGATTGTCGACCACCGATCAAAGGAAACGATCAAAACGAAAAGAAGATAAAATTTGAAAAAAGAGAATGGCGGCTATGACTTTTTCAAGAGAATTAGGTTTTTTTTGAGAGATCTACTTTTTTGATTAAAAATATATTTTAGAATTAAATAAAAATATTATATTATTTTTAGTCGTTATATTAGAGAAGAATAACAAAGAATTAAATTTTGGAAAACGGAAATGAAAATATGTGATTTCGGAAAGAGAATTAAATTTTATCATTAGATTGTTTATTAAAACAATTACTGTTAAATTAATTCATTTAATAAATTAAAAAAAGGTAAGATTTTAAAAATAAAATAATTAATTTTAGGGTCTTCGACTGATTAGGTTCTGAATTATCGTTCGTGATATTTTTCCTTCTATGACCTAACTGTTAGAGTAGAAATCTTTTGTCTCTTTTCTATGTCTTTATTTGTGCCTCTTATTGAAATTTATTAAAAAAATGAATTTTAAACCCTAACCCTAATTTTCTATATCCTAAACCCTAAACCATATACCCTAAAAATATATCTTACCTCTAATTTTCTAAACCCTAACCTAAAATTCTAAACCCTAAAACCTAAATCTTCTAATTTGAAGTGGAGGCACGAATGAAGACATGAAAAAGAAGTAAACTATTTGCTCCTAACTGTTAGGGACAAACTGTACAAATTTATGTTAGATATAATTTTTTTAAAATATATTTGTGTGATTATAAAATAATATATGTTTAATATATTTTAATTAAAATTTTTAAAATAATTATCTCTAAACTCTTCTGTCCATTCCTAATTGGCTTTTTATTATCCCTAATATAATCGCTTTATCTCCAACATGATGGAAATTTTAAAATAAACTAAGGAAAAGTACAAACAGATATTTACTGTTGAATAGAGGAGTAGGACCCTCTCAACACTCATCATCAACAGTTCATCATCTCTTTCATTTTTTATTCTAATAATTTCCATTTCTTAATTAAGCTTTGTTTGCGAAGGAGATGTTCCACATTTTTCAGCTCTTTGTAAACTTTCTGACACAGAAATAATCTTAATTTTCAGTTTTTATCTTATTTATATATTTCATTTTCGTTTTACAAAGCATCATCTCTCTTTTTAAATTTGCAGAGAAAAGTAGAGTAGTAAAGTGGATGAACAGAGAGAGATCTGGGTGCATCGAAGTTGATATGAAAAGGGGTTGTCAAATCCAATAAGTTGCTTGTTTTGATCTATTCGCAGGTTTGGCCTCCAAAGGGATTGCTTCATCCTCTGATCCCAATACCATAAAAATCTTGTACAATTCATTCATTTTCCAGACATTTACTGTTAGCCAAAAGGATTCAACATTGAAAAAGAAATATGTTGATAATGAAGTGATGGGGTAGATGTTTCTCAGCCTTTATAAACAAACCTATCTTTATTTCTTTTTTGTTGTTGTTGTTGAGGGAGTTGCAGTCTGACAAATGGGACTCTCTTTTATGATCTTGGAACTGAATTGAGTTTCAGACCAAATCAAACATCATATTCAAAGATATGGATTTAGACCCTCATGTCTGTTGATCCTATTTCTATCTCAATTTTCCATGTTTTTTCATTGCAGTCATGAATTGAAGATGACGATGATGATGATGATGGTGGAGCACGTGCACACTCAGATTAGCCTCACAACAGGTACCTCTACTATTAACTGTATTACTATAATCAATTCTCTACCTTTCGTATCTTTTACTATATAAACACCTTACTTTTCTTCTTCTTCTTCCTGACACCATCTATATCCCATTTTAGAAACTAAACTTGTCTTCAATTTTCTCTCAGCTCATAACTTCATCAACCAAGCTTTTGTATAGTTTGATTGATGTCAATTATGGAACTACTATTACTAATCTTTGCTCTTTGTTTCTCTTTTCAGTGAACTGAAAACACAGAGAATATATACCATTAGATCTTTTCAGAACAATATAGAACCGATGGCGACATACTTTCATGGGAACCCTGATATCCAAGCAGCCGATGATCTTCAAACCCTCGTACTTATGAACCCCGCCTATGTTCAGTATTCGGACACCCCTCCGCTGCCGTCAAACAACCTTGTTTTCCTGAACTCTCTCTCTGCTAATGCTCCACCACAACAGCTCATCGGTATCCCTCTCCCGAACACCTCCGACCCCAACCAAGACGGGGTATCACCCTTGCATGGCCTCCTACAGCGAGTTCATTACAACTTGTATAACCCTATTGACCCTTCTGGACAGGCACGTGATACCCCACGCGCTCAGCAGGGACTGTCTTTGACCCTTTCTTCCCAACAGCAACCCGGTTATGGATCGCAGGCTCAAGCAGTTTCGGGTGAGGACATGAGGGTTTCCGGCTGTTCAGCCTCTTCTGGTTCAGCCGTGACCAACGGTGTTTCGGGTATACAAAGTGTGTTGTCGAGCTCCAAATTCTTGAAGGCTGCTCAAGAGCTTCTTGATGAGGTTGTTAATGTTAACAATAGTGGGATTGCAAAGAGTGGCATGGCTAAAAAGGGTAATAGTGGAAATAATAGCAGTAGCAGTAAGGCTACTGGAGAATCATCGGCGGTGGCCGGAGATGGCTCTGCTGGCGGGGAGGTAGGTGGCAAGCAAGGTACCGAGCTGAGCACGGCTGAGAGGCAAGAAATTCAGATGAAGAAAGCAAAGCTGATTAGCATGCTTGATGAGGTAAGGAAATTATGCGTATAATATTATTATCATTTTATAGTACAATTGTATATCTATTATTATATGTATTGGGAGTTTGGTTTGATTCTTTTGAAAGGGAAAGCGTACAAGAAAACAAGTTTGTTTTCTCGGGAAAGTTGTGTTTTCTAAGGAAAACTTGTTCTAAACAATAATACTAATAAAAGAATCATGGAAAGAACTGGAAATTTGAAGTTGGTTCAATTCGATTTCATGGATTTTTGCTTGATATTATTGAAGTTGAATATGTTCATAATTGTTCCTAGGTGGAGCAAAGGTACAGGCAATACCATCACCAAATGCAGATTGTGATTTCTTCATTCGAGCAAGCAGCTGGAATCGGCTCTGCGAAAACATATACCGCTCTTGCATTAAAGACCATCTCTAAGCAGTTTCGGTGTTTGAAAGACGCGATAATCTGTCAAATTCGAGCCTTAAACAAGAGCTTAGGCGAAGAAGATTGCCTAGGAGGGAAGACAGAGGGGTCGAGGCTTAAGTTCGTGGATCATCAGCTTCGACAACAAAGAGCACTTCAGCAGTTGGGGATGATCCAACACAATGCTTGGAGACCTCAAAGAGGATTACCAGAGAGATCGGTTTCTGTTCTTCGAGCTTGGCTCTTCGAACATTTTCTCCACCCGTAAGTACTCTGAATAAATCCAATGTATTCGTCACTGATATTCCTACAACTTCCTAAATGTCTGATTTTCCTTTGTTTGCATTTCAGGTATCCTAAAGACTCAGACAAACACATGCTTGCTAAACAAACAGGGCTTACCAGGAGTCAGGTACATGCTAAATAGTAAATTCTATATTGTCAAGTTGAGCCTTGCTTTGAGTTGTCCCAATTGTGGCATGTCTAAATAGAGGATGCCTTTTTGTGATAATTCAGGTGTCTAATTGGTTCATAAATGCTCGAGTTCGGCTTTGGAAGCCAATGGTGGAAGAGATGTACTTGGAGGAAATCAAGGGGCAAGAACAGAATAATGAAGATTCAACATCCAAATCCACTGGTCCAGACAAAAGTCCAGCACCAGCAGAGAACCGGGCTAAAAGTTCCTCAATGTCTATTTCCATGGCTTCAACATCTCCTATTGAAGGAAATGCACAAAACCAATCAGGGTTTTCCTTCATCGGGACATCCGAATTGGAAGGGATCACACAAGGAAGTCCCAAGAAACCAAGGAGCACCGAAGTGCTATTGCAGTCCCCTACTAGTATGCTATCAGTAAACGTGGACACCAAGCAAAGAGCGGCAAACGACGAGGTCTCCATGAAGTTTGGCAAAGAGGGCTACACATTTATGGCAACCAATACAAATTTCATGGGAGGATTCGGGCAATATCCCATTGGAGAAATGCCAAGGTTCGACGCAGAACAGTTCGCTCCAAGGTTCCCTGGTAACGGTGTTTCACTCACTCTTGGTCTTCCCCATTGTGAAAACCTCTCATTGTCTGCAAATCACCAAACTTTTCTCCCAAACCAAAGCCTGCAAATAGGTAGGAGGCTGGACATTGGTGAACCAAATGAGTTTGGTGCTAGAAACCCTTCCCCACCCCACTCTTCGACTGCATACGAGAACATCAACATCGAGAACCGAAAAAGGTTTGCCGCACAATTGTTACCCGACTTTGTTGCCTAATGAAAATGACTCAGAATTCAGATACAAAGAAGTTATAGATGAAGAAGGGCTCTAGTGCGTCCTCTTTTTCACCATTTCTTGTTCATTTCCTCTCCTATAGGTCAAGAGGAAATATGCATGGTAGTCTAAAGAAGGAATCAAAATCCTCTTTAGTATAGATTCATACTTTGGATAGCACCATTTGAGTTCTGAGCCAGTTTAGGATCTCATCCATATCTTTTGAGGGTTGTATATTAATTTTGTAAGTTTTGGGGATTGGTATCATAAATTAGATACTTGGGTATACAAGTATATCAACTTGGGTGTAATTCTATTTCTAGTTTCATCAATGTGGATGATGTTTTTTTTACTAATGCTTAACAGAGTGAATCATAGCCATATCAGCTTGGTCTCAATTATTTCCACTGTAGGAGTTGATTGCATGACATCATCTCCATGTGAGGCTCACATCAGAAGATTTCCAACAGATTGATAGATCTATAAAACTTTCCCTGGGATTTGCTTTCAGTTACTGTGTATTGGAATCATCATATTCCTTTGCCGTGTACTCAAGCTGCTCTTCAGCTGACATGCTCTGATCAAACTCTTATTATTTTCTACTCCCAACATCACTTGGTAGTGACCACTTATGTATGCTGCATCCATTTGTCTGCCATTGCACCTAAGCTAGGCACTTTGTTTCGAGTTGTCATTTAATTTATTTTTGACATTTTATCTCATAAATTAATTAATCTAACAGTAAGAAAATAATTACTAACAACTATTATTTGATATATTGAGACGAGATACTAGTCTAGATCTCTTAAGTAAGGCAAAAATTCAAATCCTAATGTTGTGAATAAAGAAAATTGGGTCGACCGAATTGCTCCCATAATTAGGGGTGTGCAAAAATATTTGATACGACTGATCTAATCTAACTATTCGTCGATTCAATTCAAAATTTTGGATATCCGATTTGAATTTTATTTTTTAGATAATTCAAATCAAATATTCAAAAAAATTATTTTTTATATATAAATATGATTATACTCAATATTATATTTGTCATATATGAAAAATTAAAATTTCTATGAATAAAAATCTTGTTATATTCACTAATTATTGATTGTTATATTCGAAAACCTAAAATTTTCATGAATAGGATCGCATAATTAAAAAATAAAATAATTCATAAATTTGAATATTTAAGATCTGAAATTTCAGATATCCGAATTTTTGAACATCTAATTTTTTCGGATTAGATACAAATCGCTATTTAAGTGATCCAAAAATTTACACACCCCTACCTAGAATGTTTAATTTTCTTTCTCAAATCTCAAAATCTATTTTTTTTTCTTTTCAAAAATTAATTATCTCTGTATTCTTCTTTAATCTAACGATAAAATATAAATAATACAATATTCTTTAAAATTTTCAATATTTATTATTTAAAATCAAAGTTTATATTTCACCAGTTATCCAAAATTTATTTCCTTTAATTTTTTTAATAATAAAATAATAAAAATAATGTATTTACCAAGTTTAAGGTTATTTTTATGGTTTATTAATAAAATATTAAATTAATTATTTTAAGTAATGAGATATATTTTCGTTTTATAAGAATTTATTTGAGTTTTCGTACAGGACATCGAAAATATCTTAGACGATCTTGTCTATACCCCACATTAAAAAATTTGATTTAGGGTTAAAATTTAGAGAATTAGAGGTAGGTTATATTTTTTAAGATTTAGAATTAAAATTTTTTAATGTTGGAGAATAGAAAAGAACACTAAAAAGGCATAAAATTTTTGCTCACCCAATGTACATATACATATATATTATGAATAAAAATTATCTACCATTTTGACATCCTTTATTCCCCACAGTAAAATTAAAATTTATGATCTAAGATATAAAATTAAAATTTAAAATATTTAGAATATAATATATTTTTAAGATATAAAATTTAGAATTATAACATTAAATTTTTGTCCATACGTAATAACAAGTAGATAATAAAATGTGACATACGTATTCATTGAACCGTTATTTCTGAACTTGAACAAAATGCTTAGTTAAAATCAAAACATTTATAACCGATAATAACAATTAGGGTAAAATATTAAAATGGTAATTAAATTTTATTTTAAATTAAAATAATAATTAATTTTTTAAAAGTTATAAAATGATAAGTAAATTTTATATTTTTGTTATAGATATAAAGATAATTTTAATATTTATGGTTTATAATTTTTATCATTTTGACTCTTATTTTTTTTATAAATTTAACCTTAGGCCTTAACATATGTCATTTTGATAAAAATTTTATTTTTTAACAAACATAATAATTAGATCGTTAAAAATTTAACGTGATGATATGTTATAAATATGTAGAATGAGGTTTGAGAATATTAAGTAGCCTTTTATTTTAGATTTAATTAATTTTTAATATTTTTATTTAAATTTTAATTATTTTATATCTTATGTTAGAATAAAATTATATTTTACATGTATATATAATTTAACGATAATGACATGTCATATATATATAGAATAAAGTTAGATGTCTTGTTATTGAGAAATTATATTATGGGTAAGTCTCACCACGTGTCCATGGGACCAACCACTAAAAATCACCAATCTTATCAATTTTTTCATGTCATATATCTTTCTCAAGTGAATCTTCGCTTGAAAAAACTATTTTTTAAAATGAATTAATAAATATGAGTGAAGATTCACTTAAGAAATATATGACATGGAAAAACATGATGAGATTAATGATTTTTAGTGATTGGTCCATGGATGACGTGGTGGGACTTACCCATGATATAATTTCTCTTTGTTATTTAAAATATATTATCACATGTAAGTGACATGTCATTATTGTTAAATTTTTAACGGTTTAGTCATTATGTTAGTTAAAAAATTGAGATATTTGTCAAAAAGATATAGTTTAAGTACTAAATTTATCCAAAAAAGAATGAGGGTCAAAATAATAAAAATTATAAATCTTAAAAGTTAAAATTATACTTATAAAATCCGGTCGCTAAGTACTTAATACGATTGTTATGAAACTTTTTATAATAACATATTTTTTTTATATTTACATATTCAATTAATTTAGTACTGTTGATAATAATATTAATAATTCAAAATAATATTAATAATCAAGTAAAATCAAAATATTTGCATTATTATCAAAGCAAACTTAATTAAATATAAATAAATCGAATATTATAGAATCTAATGAAATTTAACATTCGGGTCATTACTTCTTTACCGCTATATTTGAATATGTTTGTACGGTTTCTCCCACGTAATTCATTAAATACCAACACAGCTTCTCCCATAGAGAGTTCGATCAGTCTGAGTATTCATGTTCCGATAATTTGTTCCGTTCTCGTCGGGTTTCAACCCGACTAAATATATTTATATATTATTATTATTATTATTATTATTATATTTTTATTAATTTTTTTTGGTCGGGTCGAGTTTAATTGAGTTTTTTATTATTTTGTCGAGGTTGAGTCAGGGTCAGGTTATACGTTTTATTATTTCGGATCAGATCGGGTGAAGAGAAATATATATTGAGGTCGGATCAAGTTAGGTTCAGAGCGGATATTTACATTTTTGAGTCGGAACGACTAAACACTCAATTTGACCCGTTGTCATCCCTACATATCATATCAAATTAACCACAAGTAGAGTTTTTTTATATAAACATATCTCAGGCTTGGCAACCCATCACTACGAGGTATAAGTTTTTCCTTTTTCTTTAACTCAATTCACAATAAACCTAGTTTGAACCTCATTTTTACATTCATCACTCACTCATTTTAAATGTATAAAATATCATTATAAAAGTCTTATAGATTAGAATATAAAATCGTCATTATATTATTAAAATCTCTATCTTTACCCATACAAGATATATCTCAAAGTTTTCTCTTTATCGTATTTTTTCAACGATATATCTTTTTATATCGCTTAACCGGAACTCTTTGCTTAAATATAAAGATAAGAAGTCATAATATTTCTTGGGAATTAGACAGTTAATAGACAACTAGAGATTGATAAATATACTAATTGCATTCAACGATATAAGTGCTCGTTCACTCCAACAAGAGTTTTGAGTGTCAATTGTTCCACTCAAGTAGGGTTTGGTCACGACCACAACCTGAGGTTATCAAAAGTAACTGTTGACAGTGCATGTGTCAATTGTCCGTTAGGTGCTGCCACAAGAATTGTGGATAGAAATCATCATGGTTTTGTGGTCAGTGGACATTTGCCATGTTTGACCAACTCATCTTTATTTCAGACATTTGACTTTATTGCAGGCATTATACTTGCTATTGAAAAACAATGGCTACAAGAGATCATCATGGTTTGTTGCAGGCATTAGATGGTATTCATCTTTAGAACATAGAAGATAAATTGTCACGACATGGTCATATACAAGTCAAATTTGTCAGGTGAATCACTAATGTGATTGCACATGAACTAGCACATTATCAATTGTTTTATTTGAATTAGAATATACTCCATTACTTTTTTTTAATGATTTGTACTTAATGATGCCATTTTGAACTTTTAATTATATGAATATGATCTTTCTTAAAAAAAAAAAAAGCAATCCATGGTATTGCCGCCTATAACATATTTTGACCATGCTTTAATTCATTGTTATCATGTAATCATTTCCCCCCCTTAAAATATAAGGTCTCAATATGTCTTAAAAAAATCTAAAGCTGTTTCACTATATTTCTTTATGGTTTTGTGTGATTTTATAAGTATATCGTCTATCTTTTAATCGTACTTTCATTGATACTTTTACTTTAAATTAATGAATTTAGGGTTTAAGGATAAGGGTTATGATTAGGTTTTGGGAATTAGAAATATGATGTAATTTTTAAGGTGTAGGGTTTAGAATGTAAAAAATTATGGTTAAAATTTAAAATTCAATTTTTAAAGATTTTTTAACGAGAGGTATAAAAAATACATCCTTAAAAGGGTGAAGATTTCTACTCTAATATTTCAAACATTTCATGCAAGTTGAGTGGATGGAATATAATAAAAACAACTTTGAAATTTTGTTTTAAGAACCAAATTAAAAAAAAAGTGTGAATAATAATGATTAAATTTAATAATTTTAAATTAAATTAAAATTAAATTAATTAAATATATAAATATTAAATATGTTATCGTATAAAATTTCATAAAAATCACATTAAATACTTAATGACCTTTAGCGGTTGAGTTATTATTTTAATTAAACATATAATTTAACTATTATTTTATAATTTTTAAAATTCTATGATGGTGCAGCAGTAGGTGATGTGTTTTAATGATAAATGGATTTTTGAATTTTCAAAGAGTATTGGAACATGTTCTTTTTTGATAACCGAGCTTTGGGTGATCTTTAAATTCTTGCACCATGCTTGGAATTTAGGACATCGTAAGATCGCAGTGGAAGCCGATAATGTTGAAATTTTTAGAATTATCCTTGAAAATTCGAAAGCGCTCGTAAATCATATTGTTGTGTTTAGCATTCGACAAATGCTCGAGCGTAAATGGGAAGTGACGATTAACTATGTTCAGCGTGGAACAAATGAGGTCGCTGACATTTTGGCTCGTATGAGTCGAAAAACACCAATTAGATTATTACAGTTTGATGAACCTCTTGTAAAAACGACTTTAACCTTATTAAAGGACTCAATGATGCAGTTTAATGTCTCTTTCTTTAGTATTATAAAAAAAAATTATACTTTACCCTAACAACTAATACCTCTAGCTTTATATACGCTTCAAAACGTTAAACTTAAAACAATCGATAGACTAATAAGTTTTCAAAGGACAACCTACTCATTCATTAATCAAGCAATGAACAAATCAAATAATGAGTATTGGCTAATTGAATAATAACCAATTTTATTTACTAATTTTTTTGAAAAAGATCGTTACTAATTTTTTGACAAAAGTATTGTTGTTTAAAAATCATTACTAATTTTATTTATTTATAAAAAAATCAAATTATATATTTTACAAAATTATAAAATAATAAAAAATCTTCAAATTAGTCCTTAAAACCCTAAAAATCTCAAAACTCATAATCATCACCACTACCACTATTGATTATGTTGAGCCCAAACTTTCATTTAAGGGATCCAACCGACCATTTTCCCAAACGTATCATCGCAGAAATCGACAAATAACATACCGGTCAAACTATGATTTTATATTCTTCGTTCGATGTTCGATTAACGATACATTTTTTATTTTTTAACGATGATGTATTGAGGGAGATGGTCGTCTAAGTCCGACGACTGAAAGGTTAGGTTTGATGACGACGATCAACGATATTAATGATGATTTTTTTTGAGAATTTAGTGAATATTTTAATTTCTTTTTGAGAATTTTAGATTAAAAAAAATCAAATTGTTAAGTTTTTTTAAATAAATGAAAATAAAAAAAATTACATGTCAAAATTTAATTTATTTACGATTTTTATAAAAATTAATTATCGAACACCAAAAATTAAGGAAATTAAAGTTAAAACATTTATTTTATTTAAAAAAATATGTTCAACTATTATATTCATAATAGTTGGCAAAATCTACGAAGGTATTTAAGTTTCGGTCATTAAATATAGATTATAGTTGAATTTACTAATGTACCATCATTGTTATATATTTTTATGTTGGTGTTGATTGATTTTTATTTTTTTATTGGCGACCCTTACAATCTGTTTTTATTTTATTTATAATGTTAAGATTCAAACCTTTGATATAATTATTTAAAAGATTTAGTATCTCATTTTATTAGATTAACCGATCGTTGATATATTATTTTATTAGCTAATTTGCGCGTTTGATGATTTTATGCGATAAAGACTAGTTAATGTAATTATCTTACCCTATTTTTTGTAGTGTCTTCTTCTATTCTTTTAACTTTATTGTATTTATTCAATAAAATATCCTGCTTTTATTAGTTAAAAAACCACCAACTGTTTCCAGATTGATAGTAGAGAGTTTAGAAAACATGTTAGATTCCAGCCAATTAATGTGGAAAGTTGGTTATTTTCAAGTATAACAAGAAGGGAATTTCAAGTTTTAAAAAATTTCAATTTCATGATGATGGTTTCAAATAATGAATATAAGTGGTGGGAGAAATTAACGAAAAGATACGCCACTCATCAGGATGAACTTAAGAGATGTTGGGTTCAGTCGGTGGTAAATGCATGTATTTTTTAGTAATGACGGATACAGAAATTTATTTGAGGTTGAACATATATAAATTTTAAAATCTTATAAGAGTACAAACTTTAAATATTATAAAATTTATGAAAATTAAAGATAAATTATGTGAATTTTAAAAAGTTCAAGATGAGTCTGTGCTCATCCTACATTAAAGGTGAATCTGCCACTATTATTTAGGGTTGATATAGGTTTATTTTGAATTTTTTAAAGTTTACATATTTGTCTTTAATTTTTTTCAAAATTTTGAATTAGTCCTTAAATTTTTTAATATTTATGAGTTATATCTACTTTAAAATTTTAAAATTTTATATATACTCATCCTAAAATATTTTTTTGGATCTATCACTAAATTCAATCGCATCCTCTAAAACTCTTAATTTTTGATATTTTAAATATATTTTTTTAATTTTTTCTATTAATAATTAAATTTTATATTTTTAATAATTTATATTTCTAAATAAAATTTTGATTCTGTCTATTTATTATTATAATAACCTAAATAATTAATGACTTTGTTGCGTCCCAAGGTATTGGAGTGTGGACGAGGCAGTGCAAACAAAGAGAAAGCAACAAAAAGAGTGGACTTGGAAGTTGGACTATCAAATTGTTGACTTTCGAAGTAAACTGAAGAATACTGAATCCATTGGCCAGCAGGCTCTGGTTAAGAACATCAACGTGGAAAACATTGACTCAGATATGTACCACAGACTGGGTCCAGTTCTTTACACTGGCAACAAAGTTGAAATATAAGGGTCTATTTTTTTTGATGCTTTCATTTATGTCTTCGTTTTAAATTAGAGGTTTAGAGTTTAGGGTTTTAAGTTAAGGGTTGTGGTTAAGATTTAGAGAACTACAGATAAGATGTATTTTTTTAGATTGTAGGGTTTATGATATAAAAAAATAAGGGTTAGGGTTTAAAATTCAATTTTTTTTAAATTTTTTAATAGGAGACATGAATGGAGGCATGATAAGAGGTAGAGGATTTCTACTCTAGTTATAGATGTTTTTCATGGATGGAAATCGTCTAGTTCTTTCTCATGCCTTCATTATGCCTCCACTTTAAATTAGAGGGTTAAGGTTTAGGGTTTTTGGTTAGAGGGTAGGGTGTAGAGTTTAGGATTTAAGATATAAAAATAGGGGTTAGGGTTTAAAAATTAATTTTTTAGAAAATTTTCAAAGGAGGTATGAAAGGAGACATGTAGAAGAGGTAGAGGATTTTTACTCGTTTTTCATAGGGGTAGGAATCTTCTACCTTTTTATTATGCCTCCTTCCCTGACTCCTACTTCTAATTCCCTAAATCCCTACCTCTAATTCCCTAAATCCTAACCACAATCCTTAATCTTGAACGCTAAACCCACTAATTTAAAATAGAAACACCAATGAAGACATGATTAGGAGATAAACGATTTACACCCTTTTCATAAACTATTTTTATTTAAAAAATAATAGGAAACTGTTTATAAATGGGATTATATACCCTAGAGAAATTGGTTTAATTACCCTAAGCTCCTCCAACATTAACTTGCTTTACACCTTAACCCCCGAAATTTCAAAAGTTCATAAATAGGTCCCCAAATAGACATTAAATCATTTATCTCAAATTAAAATTAGGGTTTCAAAAATTAAATTCCCAAATTTTAGGGTTTTTGATTTGAGAATTTTAACATTAAATTATTATTTTTCTTAAATTAATTTTAAGTTGTTATATAATAAATTAGAGATAAACATGGTTTCAAGATTCTAATGTTAAAAATCATTTATTAATATTATAAATCATTCAAATCATGATTAAAATCAAACAAGTACTCAACAAAACATATCTAAATTGAAATCATATCAATTACAATAATTAAACTTCAATTAAAGGATTTATTCATGTTTAAATCATTAAACCCCAATAGAAAACGTATATAAAGAATCGATAACTTGAGAATTTCGGCGAAGAATTTTATATTAGAAGAGAAGAACGAACCTTAACTATAATGATAACTTTTTTCCCTTAATTGGATTGATTTACATAAGAAAACAATAAAAGAACGATAAGATTTTAATAGGAAATAAATAGTTATATCAAATTTGTTTTAAATTTTTAAGAAAGAAGATGTGTCTAACAGGAGAGAATCGGAGAAAAAATCTTTTGTTGAAATTTAGTTACATCAAATTTGTTTTAAATTTTTGATTCACAAACCTATTTATAGTCCTCTTAAAATTATTTAAAACATACCAATTAAATTCGTTGGTTCACCTCAATAGAGTAGCATGATGGAATCACCTTCAATCATGTTTGTCTCACCTTGGTGTCCGGGATAACTCACCCCATATCTCGGATGTGATAGGTTCACCTCTACTACATAACATTAGGCTCACCACATAATGCAACAATCAAAGAATTTATCTCATGTACGAATTTTATATAGTTTATAGTTTATTCTAAATCTTATTTGATCGATCAACATATCTACATTATACCAACTACTAAATAACCAATATATCATTTAAAATCAATACTTAATTCTCAGGTTTAAAGTAACCATTTAAATACAATGCATCCCGTTACCATGCATCAAAAGTGCATTCTTATGTTCAAAACAAATCCATGGGTACATCAACATCATTATAAAACCATCTTTAAGCATGCATAAAACATATACATTAAAAAAAAATTATTTTATTAAAATTTAACCTTAAAACGTTAAAATTTATCTTATTAAAAATATAAAAAATAAAAAGTAAACCTAATAAAAATTGTTGACAAGATAATTTTAAAACACATAAAAAAAGCTTTTATTGAAAATACTTTAAAAGTGGTGAAACACAAGGTTTCTTCGTTTGACCAACCAACTGTATCCTTGGAATGAATTAAAAGCGAGAAGATGATGATCCATGATTTGATGCAAGGGGATGACCAACCAATCCCATGCTTTCTTTATTTCTGCCTTATTAAGTCAATAAATTAAGCCGCTTTCTTTTACCACTCAAAAGTCTCCACATTCAATAATAAAACTACAAATCTCAACCTTCCTTCTCCTTCAACAGCTACCATTGTTGCTTTTAACCTAGTTTAGCATTTCATGGATGATATGGAGATTGAGGTTCCTAGGTATTTCATCTGCCCCATATCTTTGCAAATCATGAAAGACCCTGTCACCGCCATAACCGGCATCACGTATGATCGAGACAGCATCGAGCAATGGCTACTCAAAGCCAAAACCACCAAGTCCAACTGCCCGGTCACCCAGCAGCCTCTGCCTACATTCTCAGATTTAACGCCTAACCATACGCTGCGCCGCTTGATCCAAGCCTGGTGCAGTGAGAATGCTTCGCTTGGGGTTGACCGGATTCCTACCCCTAAACCTTCCATCGATCGGTTTCATTTCCTTAAACTCATCGAAGAGCTTCAGCATCCCGGTTCCAAGATGAAAGCTTTGAAAGAACTGGATTTGTTGGCGGCAAAGAATGAGAGAAACAGGAAGTACATGGTGGAAGCCGGGGTGCCTAAAGTTATGCTATTGTTCATTGTAAATTGCTTCAAGGAAGACTGTGTCAATGGCCTAGAAGAAGCCCTAAGTGTCCTCTTCTTGATTCGAATCCCATTGAGTGAAGCTAAGTTATTCCCCAAAGAAAATGATCTGGTTATCAAATCATTGATTTGGATATTAGGCTGTGAGTTCAGAACCCAAGCTATGGTTAAATCCCATGCAGTTTCAGCATTGAAAACCATCATTGAAGCAGCAAGTTCCGTTATACTCGAAAGACTTGAGCCCAAGTTCTTTGAGGCGGTTGTCGGAGTTTTGAAGAAAGGCACAAAAAGGGTCACTCAGCAGGGAATAAATTCAGCTTTGCATGTTCTATTAGATTCATGTCCCTGGGGAAGAAACAGGCTAATGATGGTCCAAACCGGAGCGGTCTCCGCGCTTATCGAGCTTGAATTGGGGTCACCCGAAAGGAAAACAACGGAGCTTATTCTGGGAATACTGTTCCATCTATGTTCTTGTGCCGATGGGCGAGCGGAGTTCCTTAACCATAAAGGCGGCATCGCGGTCGTCACAAAGAGGATCATGAGAGTTTCTCCAGCAGCGGACGATCGAGCCGTGCTGATACTTTCGTTGATAAGCAAGTTTTCTGCCACCAGTTGGGTTGTTCATGAAATGTTGGACGTTGGAGCCGTAACAAAGCTTTGCATGTTGCTCCAAGTCGATTGTGCAACTTATTTGAAGGATAAAGCATTGGGGATCCTTCGATCACATTCGGATGATTGGCTAAAGTTGCCTTGCGTAGACAAAACTTTATTGACCAGGTACATTAAATGACATTCAATTTTATTTGTACTATTTTTTTAATATATTGGTGTGATCATAAATTATTATCTGTTTAATTTTTCTTAACCTTTTTAATAAGGTACATATATTGTGCACGCATAATGTTTGAACCTGAATCACCTAAATGAATTACATTATCCTTTACCACTGAGATTACTCTACAAGTTCTACGTGTATTATTTTTCTTTATATTACATCATTGAGAACTATATATATTCACAACCAAGAATAAAAAACATATTTTGTGCACATTTCATAACTGAAATTGTATGGGCAATTTGACTATGATTATGATAGTTAATACTTTGTTTGAGAGAAGATTAAACATGACATTATTATCTTTCAAAATTATGTTTCTTATTGCAATTAGTATTTACATAATTTATATGCTATTTGTTTTCCATCTTCTGATCAGGGTTTTCTTTTTTATTAAACCTTGAAAAATCATCAATATTATTTAGATTTATAAATAGACACAATTAAACTCTTTATATAAATAATTTAATAACAAAACTCGTCGATAACTTGAATTCGATTTGGTCAAAACTCAATTAATGGTTTTTTGAGTTGACTCAATTTGAATTTAGGTTTAACTCGAGACCTTAACAAATCAAATTAAACAAAGCTTAACTCTAAGTTCGCGGATAACTCAAACCTGAATGAATCAATATTAGTACCAAAGTTCGCTGACATTCAAGGCTTAACTTGAATTTTTATTATAAGTTCTTAAAAGAACCTTGAAAGAGGGATTGTTGATAAATTATTTGAAGTTAGTATACTTCGATCTCCGAAATATTTCATGAGCGTCATAAGTATAGTTGTTTTGCTTATTATTATCGGTAAAATAGGTAGTAGAGAAATAAAAACATTTAGATACTAATATTATGAAATGTGTGGAACTTTTAAAACTATGACCTAACTCATAAGGGATAGAGATTGTATGATTATTTGAATACTTGTATAATTATTTGATGATTGATTAAATCATATGTTGTGATTATTGGCTGCTAGTGGTATGAATATTGACGGGTTTGATGAGAATTATTCCTAAAGGACTAATAGAGTTAAATTTTCGATTTCATAAAATTGGTAGTTGATATTAAATAAATACATTAATAAAAGAAACACTAATAATTTTCATAAGCTTTAATGATCAAATAAAGCTCGTAACATCGTTTTGTGTTAAGATGACTTAAGCTCGTGAGTAAGGTACTAATACCGACTTTAGGTTATATTGGTATGCTATTCAAATCATATCGATACGAGTCGCTGATGACTCCAACCACCTCTATCTTTTTTTTCTTCTTTTTCTTCTTTTTTTTTTCGGTTGAATAATATAGAGATGAAAGGGCAAATTAAGGATTAAACTTTGAGAAGGCGATACTGCTATGTTTAAGGGGGTGAAGGAATCGTAAACTTCAGACTTGGAAATAAAGTTGAAGACGTTACTGTCTTGAATAAGCCATTTCCACCGATTAATTTTTTGTTGCCATTCGGCCTCAAAGTTAGTGGTTTGACTTCAGAATAAAAAAAATCTAAACTGATTTTAGTTGCAGCTGAAATAAATACAAAATAAAATTGAAAGCATTAATGTCTTCCACCACTCAATTTTTGCAGCCATTTGGCACCACCAAGTGACTGGGTTGACTTCAAAAGAATACAATCTAAATTCTTTTAATTGCATATTTTATCATTTCTAAGTTGATAAATATTTGTACTTAAGAAACTAAAATTAAATAGTTTATATTATATAAATATAGGGTTATAGTTAATAGTTAAGACACTAACACGTATAGTTAGAGATGAAAAAACTTTGATCTAATCAAATATGTTGCAAGTATAATAGACAACGCTGATGTTGTAAGTATGTTTAGTAGATAACGTGAAGTTCTTCGTGGTAATACACTCGTTTTAGAGGTTCTTCGAATGATTAATTTAGATTGGGATATTAGACTTTGTAAAAATAGAATTGCGGATGTGTTTGCTAGATTCAGTCGTAGAAGACCTGTGAGAAAAACAATTTATGCCTATTGTCACGGGGCTAGGGTTCTACTAGCGGAACCGTGCGGCCTTAGTCGCGAATCTCTTTGATGGTGCGGCTAAGTCAGCCTAAAAATCCAAGAGAAATGCTTGGATAAGCACAGCGGAAATAAAAGCAAGGCAAAAGAAAGATGAGAGAAAGTGTTGCTTTCTATTACTCAAGAGAAAAGTGAAGAATGAAGTGAGTTACAAATGAAAATGAAGCCACTATTTATAGGATGGCTAGCTATGATCTAACGGTTACAAAAGAAGTAAATCGATGGCTAAGATTAATCTAAGACAAATAATAAAGGAAGGAAAATCATGGTTGGTGAGCTTTCCTTCAATGCATGGATGAATGATGATTGTTTCCATAAGTGCTGGGAGACACTTTCCTTGAATCAGGGGATTTGGTTGGTGGCTCCTTCTTTCCTTGTGTAATCCGGTCAAATGTGCATTCTCCAAATGGATTGGCTGTATGGGCTTGAGAAAGGCCCAAGACTTCGGACAGAAACACTTGGGCAGCTCGCAAGGTATCGGGCTCGGTCTGGGTGGCAAGGCCCTCGGACCCCAGATGCTGCTGGAAGATGCGAGCAATGGGTTCGCCCCTCGGTGGGATGGTGTGGGCGCGGATCTCGCCCCTTGGTTGCGCATGACTAGTGCTGCTATCGGCCCGCACGGGTGGACGAGTGATGCGGGTGTTGTGCTCGGCTCCTTGGTGTGTACGTCGGGTGCTGTCCTCGGCTCCTTGGTGTGCACGTCGGGTGCTGACTTCCGCCCCATGGTGTTGGGCAGAAACTATGGTGTCCGTCTTGGCCCCTAGTGGTGCGGCCTCCTCGGTCATGTTGGCCCCTTGGTGTGCGGCCTCCTCGATCATGTGGTGGCGGGGTGTGACATTATGCACCACCTATTATATATGATCTAATCAAAAAGGGATTTTATCTCTTCTCTTCTTTACACAATTGAAAAAAAACTTTGATCTAATACAATCTAATCTAAATCAATCAAAGAGGATAGATTTTTTATTTTTTTAGGTTGGATTGAAATAAGTTTAAAAAGAAAATTCAGGTTTGATTAAATTTGAGTTTACATTAAAAATTTTCTTACTTAACCCGATTTATTTATATCTATATATTTTTATATATTATATTTATTATCTTGGGAGGAAAATTTAGTTTAGTTTAGTTTAGTTTTTTTTTTTTTAATTTTAAAGTTAGATTATGCTTTTATTATATGGGGTCATGTTAAATTATGACATAAATATATTAAACTCAGGTTAGATTGAGTTAAGTTTGAATTTTAAAATTTTCGACCATAATTGTGAAATGGTCAAAACCCGACCCGAACTTATTATCATCTTTACATATAATATATTATCATATTTTTTTAAAAAAAATAAATTATTTAAGTTTTTTCTTAATATTGTGTTATCATCTGGTTCTAAGTTCATAAACTTATATTTTTATTTTTATATTATATAAGTGCAATTCATCTAAAAAAATATGAAATTCATATTTACTATAATCGACGAAAAATACAAAAGAGAATGTTTAATCCGCACTTAACCTTAAATACATATATGTATTTGGACTACAAATCCTAAATAATATACATGTACCTTCGGTCCCATAAATCTCTAATAATATTTTGGGTAAACTATAACACAAGTCATTCAGATATAGGTATGATTATATTTGAGTCATCTAATTATCAAAAGTTATATTTGTGTCACTTATTTATGAATAAGGTTATATTTGGTTCACTCAATTATTAAAGATTACATTTGTACCACTCAATTATTGGTAAGTTTACGATTGAGTTACCACTCATATTTAAAAAATACATCAATTTTGTTGTTTTTCTTTCAAATCACTTGTATATATTCGTTAACATTAGAGTACTTTATTTAAAATTACTAATTAATCTAATACGTAAATTGATAAGCTTTTTTACATATGAAGGGTGATCCAAATATAACCTTACCTGTAATTGAGTGATCCATATATAACCTTTATTAATTGAGTGACTCAAATGTAATCATAACTATAATTGAGTGACCCAAACGTAATTTTTAGTAATTGAGTGACCTAAATGTAATACTACCTATAATTGAGTGACCTCTGTTATACATTTCCAACATAATTTATCCTCTGTTATTGAGTGACCTAAATGTAATACACAAACGAATCACTATCTTGACCAGGGGTGTTCAAAAATATCCGATCCAGTCAATCCAATTCGATTATCCATTGATTCGATCAAAAAAATACGGATATCCGATCCGGTCAATCCAATTTGATTATCCATTGATTCGATCAAAAAATACGGATATCCGATCTTATTGTAAGTTTTCCGGATTGGATATAGATCATAATATTTCAACTTTTGGATTATCCGAAAATCTAAATTTTTATTATTATTAATCTTGTTATATTTAACAATTTAGTGTTTGTTATTTTCAAAATTTTTAAAAATCGAAACTTTTATAAATGTAATTCTTGTTGTATTTAGTAATTTGTTGTTTATTATATTCAAAATTATAAAATTTTATAAATACAACATTCAAATTCAAAAAATTAGTTTAATCAAATTATATTTTTGGATAATTGGATATCCGAATATCTGATATCCGTTTTTTCAGATCGAATATAAATCATTATATCATCGATCTAAAAATTCAGATATTCAAAAAAATCAAATCTGATTTGATCCAATTTTCGACAATTTAACGAATATTAGAGTTTATCAATGATGAATCCTTTGCTGGCATGGTCTTTTTGTTAGAATAAGGTGTGCAAAGTCAAAGTTTTGATTGTTTAAATCCCAAACTATACAATTTTTTAATTAGGTGTTTTTAATTTTGGTTCAGGTATATTAGTGTTTAATGCTATATTCCGTAGTAAAAATAGAGTTTTTTCGTGTTATATTAAAAAAATATTATTCAATACAAAATCACACACAACATATTTATGTTATTTTTTTATTTTTTAAAATCAAAAAATTAAAATTTTATATAAAAACCCGGAACCTTTAATTTTTTTGAAAAACTTCAAACCTAACCTTTAAATACTTAAATCCCTATTTTTTTTCTCTCCGACCACCAATTTATCCATCGTTGGCCACCCTTACCTTTGTCAGACCCCACAACTAAAAATATTTTCAGAGGATATAACACATTAATATGTCAATTATTAATAAATAAATAAATAAATACAATGTATGATTTTATTAAGTATCGAACCTAGAATATATTAAAGAAAAAATATAAAAATAATTGAGTTGGTTTCAAAACATAAATATATGAATAAGATTCACGCCTAAAATATTAAATATTAAATTATATTTTAATTGGTTATATAATTTAATTTAATTTAAATTATTGATAAAATTATTCTTTACGTGATAATTATTTAGTATATTGAAAATACAAATTTTAATTCCAAAAGAAAAGTTAAAACAAATATCAACCGTAAAGTTATCACATGATAAAATTTTATTATCGCATATTAGATTAAGATTTCATATTAGTCTTTTTTATATTAATTTAGTCACTTTAAGTTTTTAAAATTTTTAATTTAAATTTTGGATTTTTATATGAATGAAAATCTTTAAACATGTTTAAGTAAAATTTTTGTTTTTAGTTCTTTTGTTATAAATAAGTTGCATATTTGATTTTCGTTTCTTTATGTGATCATTTTTAGTCACTATAATTTAATTATATGATCGTTGTCCTGTTTGGATTAGGGCTAAAATTTTAAAATTTAAAAAATATTGAAACTAAAATTGATCAAAATAAAATGATTAAAACACTAAATTACGCATAATACAGAGACTAATATAATTATTTTACCTTTTGAGGAACTAGTTTATGGTGAATTTAATTTTTATAATTGTTATTATTATTATTATTATTATTATTATTATTATTATAGAAATGAATTTATTATTGTAATAATATCTAATTTTTTTATTAATTTTATTTTTATTCGTAATTTTTTATCACAACAAAAATAAAAATTTAAATAAAACACCAATTTCATTATCACAACAAATATTAAAAAATAACTATAACTTTATATATATTTACTATCATGTGTCAAAATCTTAGTGATAGAAAATTTGTTTCACAACTATACACTTATAGTTAGAAATTAATTGTGAAAAATATAATCGTCACAATTACTACTATAATACTGACCAAATACATTTATAGTTATCAGAGAAATATTAGAATTTGAGGAGTGTTAGAGTTTTTATTTAATGTATAATTATAGTTTATTTTTAATTAATATTTTAGATTTATTGGAAGTCTTATTTAAATTAGAGATAAAACTTTAATTTTAGTTATATTAAAACTCTATATTATCCTACGTAAAGACTTATTTTGTATACATTTGAGAATTAAAAATAATAAGAAAATACAGAAAAACACATTGTTCTCTCTAAAAAATATCATCTTCATCTTTTTCAAAACAATAAATCCATAACCGTCAATCACATACAAATCACCATCATTCATTGTATCTCCGGCTACCATGACCCCTTTCTCACATGGTACCATAGTCAATATTAGTCTTGATGTCGTCACTATTGTTAATATCTCTAATAAAAACAAATCGGCGATCTAATTTTTTAGATACACATTATTTTTCTTTTTCACTATTGTCATTAGACCACCCTCGTTCCTTGGTTTCTTCCTCGTTGGAATCTTACATCTCTAATGATATTTTTACTCGTTTAATTTTATTGTTTTTTATTTATTTAATAATTCTATCTTAGTTAATCAAAAAGATTGATAAAAAGTTATAGTTTAACCTTAAAAACTAATTGGTTCTATATTAGTCATCCATCCTAAAAGATAAAAGAAAAAACTATAGTTTAGCCTTAAAAACTAAATAATATTTTTTTAAGGGATTGTAGATCAAAGGTTCAAGTTAGAATTTTAGTCTGTGTAACTACCAACCTTAAGGGAAGTGTAGATTTCTATGATCCAATTGATGACAAATTTCAGCTAGTAAAGTTTGAAAACCCCCAGCTACGCCTACATCTTTTGCATAAGACCTTTCAGTCATAAAATATTTTAATTTTTAGTCATATTATTCTAATTGATGCATTAACATCTTAGAGGAAGATGTAGAAACTAGAAAAAAACTATTATTAACTGATAAGTGCTCAACTCACTATCACTTTTTACACCTTTTATGGGGATTAATCACTAAATTTACACCCACTCGGACCAAAGCATGTACTTAATGTGATATATTTAGAAGTTAAGCTTACAAAGATAATATTTGCAGAAAAGGCAAGTTTTACTGTATTTTTATATTTGTGCAGGAGAAACAAGTGCCGCGGCAGCAACATGGCCGAGGCAGGACCTGATGTCGAGGCAGCAACTGAGAGCCAGAGAGCAATACTATAGGCGATTGGAAGAGAAAAATCCAAGGGACATTTCTGGACATAAAGCATATTGATCGGAGCTGGTTAGCATGAGGAAAAGCCCAAGACAAGGCCACGCGGGAAAGCCTCTTAGTTGAATTAAACTTGGAAATATTTTATTTATGTACATGACTTGTTCCCTACTCCAAGTTATATTCTACTTAGGAAAGGTTTGCCCTAGGCCAAGCCTATATAATACCTAGCCGTCCAATGTATAGGGATATAGCTAGAGAGCCGATTCATAGAGAGTTTTCCCTAAGATTCAATGTTTTCTTTCTCTCAAATTATGTTCTAAGCTTTCTTAGGGTTTAGGTGAAGGTTGTTAAGTATTTGTGAGAGGAGATTGTACTTTGTCTTTGTTTCAATGCAATAAAATTATCAAGGTTTGCTTATCATTTGCCATTCTTTGTTCTTGCATTCAACCTCGAGAGAGAAGTTTTTGAGTAATCCATTTATCTAGACTCGGGAAAGTTAGATTCACGAAAGGGGTAAGTACGGTGTTTCAATCGCGAAATACTAACTCGGCTTAGGGATATGTTAAGAGTTTCAGCGGCTAAAAGAAGTGTGAGATTGGTTGGTGAGTATAATTGATTCACGCCGGGAGGTATCATCAAGGACTAGTCATCAACAATACTTCGACTTAGGGATAAGCGAAGTCATTCAAGGACACTTTACCGAACTTTGGTAAAGTCCACCCACGAGCAAGGGATTGCCACGGCGGACAATATCGTCGCTGCCAAGGCAGTAATCTGCAGTGTTGCCGAGGCAGTGATATAAAATTGCATTGGGCAAAGATGAGTCAATCAAATCCACAATACAACGCAACTGGATCTTGACCTCTCTCTCTATTAATCAAATCTCATTCTTTTACTTAGTTGTTTTATTTCAATTTATTTAGTTTCATCCAAACCCAATTTACTTGTGTTTTTATTTCTTTTTACAGAACAAGAAGACGAAGAAGACATATTAAGTATATCAATCCCTGAGGAGACGATACACGATAATACTTATCACTTTATTACTTGCGATGTGTCCACTTGCACTAATCGCGCACTTTTGACACGCGACAAGTTTTTGGCGCCGTTGTCGGGGATTGACAACCAAATTTTGTTTTCTTTATTTTTTTGTTTCTTTTTTTATTTTTATTTTACCTTTGTTTTTCTTGGTATATGACCAGGGCCAATCCAACCAAACCTTTGTACGAGTTAGACCCAGAGATCGAACGTACAAGGCAATGGTTGAGGAGACAAATCCAAGAAGCTATGGCAGATCATCCGGCAGGACAAAACTTACCTGCCGGCAATGGAGGTCTACCGCCGCCACTAGGGTCGCGACAGCTCACTGTCAGAGACTTCCTGGAAGAGGATTTAAATGGATTAAACCCAGGAGTCGTTACACCGGAGATAGAAGCAATCCACTTTGAACTGAAACCTGTCATGTTCAATATGCTTAACACCATTGGACAGTTTGGTGGGTCTGTGACTGAAGATGCAAGGCAGCATCTCAAGTCCTTCATGGAGATATGCAATTCCTTTAAAATCCAAGGGGTCCATGAAGATGTCTTGAGATTGAAGCTATTCCCCTATTCACTGAGGGATAGGGCGAAAGCCTGCTTAAATAGCATTCCAGCAGGATCTATTGGATCTTGGAGTGAACTCTGTCATGATTTTATTACACGCTTTAATCCTACAAATTTATATGATAGAATTCGTAATGAAATCACTTCTTTTCGACAGGCAGATGACGAACCAATGTACGAGGCATGGGAGCGCTACAGGGAGTTATTGCACAAGTGTCCTTTGCATGGATTTCCCTTATGGACACAAGTGACCATGTTCTATAATGCTACGAATTCACCGACAAGGATGATGTTAGATGCCTCGGCAAACGTAACACTCTTGGATAAGGCACCTGAGGAAGCTATTGAGATATTAAACAAACTCGCAAAGAACGATTTTCAATTCCCTACATCTAGGCGAGGAGGAGTAAGATGCCAAGCCACGGTGAATGAGTTAGACACATCAAATTCAGTGGCAGCACAATTGGCCTCTCTTATAAAGATGGTGCAAAATTTGCAACTACAACAAAATACCCGTGAGGTTAAGGTGATTGATTCTTTTTGTGATTTATGTGGAGGTAACCACAATTCATCTGATTGTATGAATCAAGAAACCGATATGTATGTTGGAAATTATAACCGAACCAATATGATGTCCAACACATACAATCCCTCATGGAAGAGGCATCCAAACCTGTCATGGAGCAATCCTAACAATGCCTTAAACCCAACCACCCAACCCTCAGGATTCCAGCAACCAATGCAACATCTGCCACAAAAGCAGGTCTAGCAGCAAATGCCGTAGCAGCAAATGCAGCAGCAATCGGTAAGTTCGTTGGAGAACACCCTCAAAGCCTTTATAATGAAAACAGAATCATACATGGCAGAGAACAGTAATTTCATCAAAAGGACAAATGCTTTCATGAATAGGATTGAGATGAGGTTGCAGAATCAAGAAGCGGCAATTAAAACTTTAGAAACTCATGTTGGGCAATTTGCTCAAAATATAAACACTAGACCACAAGGAGGACTACCTAGCAATACTGAAGTTGCTAAGGTAATGAGCCATGAACAGTGTAAAGCAATCACTACCAGGAGTGGTCTACAACTGAAGGAAAAGACAGACACTCTAGCAGGTCAAAGTCCATCATCAGACCCAGCAAGAGAGGAGGCTGAACAAACCGATCCTGATAACACTGCCCCGGCAGAAAACTCAGCAGCTCCTAAATAGTCTACCGAGACATCAACAACCCCAGTGGTGCCAGGTATTAAATTCTAAACTAAATAAACTCTAGACGAGATGAGACCACCACCACCCTTTCCACAAAGGTTAAAATAGTAAAAAAAGGACCATCAATTCAAGAAATTTCTTGATATTTTAAAGCAAGTCCACATTAACTTACCATTCGTAGAGGCAATTGAACAAATGCCTAATTATGCCAAGTTCTTAAAAGACATTGTGTCTAAGAAAAAAAGAATAGGTGAGTTTGAAACAGTGGCTGCTACCGAGGGATGCATGACAATGCTACACAATCGCATGCCACCAAAATTGAAGGATCATGGATGCTTTATCATACCTTGTGCGATAGGTAACAACTATGAAGGTAAGGCCCTATGCGATCTTGGAGCAAGTATCAATCTAATGCCCAAATCTGTCTTCCAAAAGCTTGGAATAGGAAGGGCAAAACCTACAACAGTTATGCTCCAACTTGCGGATCGATCATATGTCAACTCGAAGGCAAAATCAAGGACATACTGGTAAGAGTTGATAAATTTATTTTTCCCGCTGATTTTCTTGTCCTTGATTGTGAAGCAGATGAGAATGCACCGATCATCTTGGGGAGACCTTTCCTTGCAACTAGACGCACCTTAATTGATGTGGAAAAATGAGAACTGACAATGAATGTTAATGACCAACAAGTCAAACTCAATGCATTCCACAAATTAAAAAAATATGATGATCCAGAAGAGTGCAAAGCCATCCACATAGTAGACACCAAAATATCCTGCCTTGGCAGCATGCTCGGCAGGTTATTTGGCAAAAAGATTAAGCTCAAAGTGGAAGCAGTACAGAAGGATGAACATAAAACAAAAAGGAGTGGCCAACATCTGAATTCTAAATCTGGCCAACAAGAGATAAACACCTTAGGGGATGCATTTGCATGCACTCCTCGAGTGACTTAATCTCTTCCCTTTTTCTTTTTATATTATTATATTAGGATTAGTTTAGTTTATATTTATTTTTTTCTATAATTTGTGTTTTTGCTTTAAGTATTTTTCTTGTTTGCGTTTAATTTCTATTTAGGATAATAAGCAAGAATAAATGAGAAATAGTTCACAGCATGAATTTTGCCGAGGCAGAAAACAGTGTCAGAGCCGTAGTAGTTTCAACGGGCAGAACAGTGTAACTGCTAGTCTGCCGAGATTCCTGCCGCGGCAGAAAAGGAAACGGTAGTAAAGAGTAACGGCTACAAAACGGCTAGTGGATTCAAACGGTCACAAGGCCGAGGCCTATATAAGCAACCCTCTCCTCTTGAACTATTCACTCTTGCTTTCTTGTTTTGTTTTGAATACTCAACAATCTTGCTCTCACAATACTCTCTGCCTAACCTTGTTAAAATTCTCAGAATTCTTCCAATAAAATCTCGAAGAACTCAATCTCTCAAAATCTTTATGGCCACCTACAAGCGCTTTTAATGAACTTAGGTGATAAAGACTTAGATTTTTGGGAAAGTAACTAGAGGTGCCTATCACCGGCTCTAGAAAATACTCTTCTTCATGCTAGAGGTGCCCGAAATTGGCTCTAGTATGCTATAAGGAATATCAAAAAGAAAGAAGGAATTTAGTGAAGAGAAAAACACAATCCTTGAGGTGCCCGAAATTGGCTCAAGAATTGGTTGTTTAGAAAAGAAGAGAACACTTAACCCAATTCTACTTGTCTTGAAGTTAAAGTTTATCTAAGAAAGCCTTTAATCAAACTTGTCCACAAAAACACACACACTCACCAAATCTTATAGTTTGTTTCTAGGTAAACTCTTGGGTAGCCTAAAGGTTAAGTCTAAAAAATAGGCATAGTTATGGTGGGAAAAACAGATGGAAACATAAGATCAAGAGAGAGTAGAGTTTGGCAAATTGATGGTTTGCATTGCTTGAGGACAAGCAATAGTTCGAGTTTGGGGGTGTGATAAGTGCTCAACTCAATCACTTTTTACACCTTTTATGGGCATTAATCACTAAATTTACACCCACTCGGACCAAAACATGTACTTAATATGATATATTTAGAAGTTAAGCTTACAAAGATAATATTTGCAGAAAAGGCAAGTTTTACTGCATTTTTATATCTGTGCAGGAGAAACAAGTGCCGCGGCAGCAACATGGCCGAGGCAGGACCTGATGCCGAGGCAGCAGCTGAGAGCCAAAGAGCAATACTGTAGGCGATTGGAAGAGAAAAATCCAAGGGACGTTTCTGGACATAAAGCATATGGTTCGGAGCTGGTTAGCATGAGGAAAAGCCCAAGACAAGGCCACGCGGGAAAGCCTCTTAGTTGAATTAAACTTGGAAATATTTTATTTATGTACATGACTTGTTCCCTACTCCAAGTTATATTCTACTTAGGAAAGGTTTGCCCTAGGCCAAGCCTATATAATACCTAGCCGTCCAATGTATAGGGATATAGCTAGAGAGCCGATTCATAGAGAGTTTTCCCTAAGATTCAATGTTTTCTTTCTCTCAAATTATGTTCTAAGCTTTCTTAGGGTTTAGGTGAAGGTTGTTAAGTATTTGTGAGAGGAGATTGTACTTTGTCTTTGTTTCAATGCAATAAAACTATCAAGGTTTGCTTATCCTTTGTCATTCTTTGTTCTTGCATTCAAGCTCGGGAGAGAAGTTTTTGAGTAATCCATTTATCTAGACTCGGGAGAGTTAAATTCACGAAAGGGTAAGTACGGTGTTTCAATCGCGAAATACTAACTCGGCCTAGGGATAGGTTAAGAGTTTCAACGGTTAAAAGAAGTGTGAGATTGGTTGGTGAGTATAATTGATTCACGCCGGGAGGTATCATCAAGGACTAGTCATCAACAGTACTTCAACTTAGGGATAAGCGAAGTCATTTAAGGACACTTTGTCGAACTTTGGTAAAGTCCACCCACGAGCAAGGGAATACCGCGGCGGAAAGTATCGTTGTTGCCAAGACAGTAATTTGCAGTGCTGCTGAGGCAGTGATATACAATTGCATTAGGCAGAGACGAGTCAATCAAATCCACAATACAACGCAACTGGATCCTGACCTCTCTCTCTATTAATCAAATATCATTCTTTTACTTAGTTGTTTTTTTTTTCAATTTATTTAGTTTCATCCAAACCCAATTTACTTGTGTTTTTATTTCTTTTTATAGAACAAGAAGACGAAGAAGACATATTAAGTATGCCAATCCCTGAGGAGATGATACACGATTATACTTATCACTTTATTACTTGCGATGTCTCCACTTGCACTAATCGCGCACTTTTGACACGCGACATTAACAAATGAAAACTAAAAGACATCTAAGGTGGGTGCAAAAGCCAACAAAAAAGTAAAGATGGTAGACATCTCAAGAAGAATACAAAGATCAACAACATCAGTTGTAAATTACCGACGATAATTATGAAGGAGCAACGTAATTATGTCTTAATTACTTAACTCAACGAATCTCGAAAAAGGATAATATTTATCTTTAAAAAGCAACAGAAGAAATATGAGTAGGTTATCACAACCAAGATCTAAGCTGATGTTCTACTATGTTTGCTTATCAGTTTGAGGGGAGTGCAAGTTATTCGAGAAGTGTCAGAGTTTGAGGGGAGTATAAGTTAAGGAGGAGTGTTAGAATTTTTATTTAATGTGTAATTAAAGTTTATTCCTAATTAGCAGTTTGATTTACTAAAAGTTTTATTTAAATTAGGAATAATTATTATTTAAATTAAAGATAAAAATTTAGATTTAGTTATATTAAAACTCTATATTATCATATTTAAAGGTTTATTTTATATATATTTGAGAATTAAGAATAATAAAAAATACAGAGAAACACATTGTTCTTTTTGAAACATATCATATTTATCTTCTTCAAACAACAAATTCTTAAGTATCAATAACACATAAACACCATCATTCATTGCATCTTCGGCTATCATGACCCCTTTCTCATAAAAATGCATCACAATTACATATACTAATAGTGTTGCACAAAAAATTGACGCAAAAGTTTAATATTTGTGACAAAATTACTTCTAGTCGTTGATAATTTATCACTAAAAGTCTATTATTATAGTGTGACGAATGAACCGTCGGTTGCACTATTGATGAACATCCAACAATGGTCGAAAATCAATTGACTTCACCTATAAATAAAGATATAAATACTCTTACTATTGTAAATGTTCAATCATTCTTATTTTCATTTAAGTAATAGAGAGATTATCTTTTCTAAAATCTTCTTTTGTGTTTTCTTTAGCCAATTTTTTTATAAACTTCTACCAATTAAATGATTATTGCTTAGTATTCAAAGGTTGATTTAGTATTTGATTAAAGATTATCGAATAAGGTCGCACGTATAACTTAATCAGACTCTAGCCTTGTGATAAATGATATGAAAGTTAAATTCTACCAAATTTTATAAGCATTTATTTAAGTCGGCACAAGAAAAGATCATTTCAACAAAGATGAATATGAAAAGATTGAGTAATACATTATTGATTAAGCCATGAAAGTTCTATATTTGCACTGGTTCATATAAGATAAATGATTACCTAAAAAAACAGTCGACGAGGTGTTATATCTGTGATGGTTCACATGGAAAAACTGTTTATCGAGAGAGAATCAAGTACGTAACTTACATGTGATAAATAGGGGAATAACAAGTGTATTATTATCATTGTAAGGAGCCACATGGTTTTTAATTACCCTTACAAAGTCAAGTAGTCCAAGGAACAAGACAAGCTCGAGGAGAAAGAAGCTTTAAAGCTTGATTCAATGTTGAAAGAGAAACCGATGGGTAAGGTAGATGAGACATCAAATTTCGAGCAAGAAAAAATGTTGATGTACAAGAAGCTATCATATGGATCATAAAGAAAGTGGATCTTCATATTAGTTATTAGAATGATAAAACATCCATAACGGTAATACCCCTTGATGATTATAATTTTTTTATTAATTTATCTATTCTTTATTGTATTAAAACACTTATTTTACATATGTAGATGTTTTTTTATCCTTGACTTGTTGTATTGGTCCCATTATGTGGGAAACCCATTGGTTAACCCAATTAAAATGAGTGTAACCCTTTTTGTTTTGTGAAAAGTTTCTTCCACCTAAAATCTACTTTGACTTTATCCTTAAAGGGTTATTACTTTTGCCTTGTGATTGAGTGTGGGACAAATAATTACAAAAAGAAAAATCATATATGCTTTTTGAAAAAGAGTGTTCCATGTTTAAGATAAAAACAAAGGAGAAGACAAAATTTTCAAGTTTGGTGTAGTAGTGATCAATTCTTCGATCGGAGGGCCATCTATAGTTCGATTGAGCTTATTTTTTGACATTAGCTAGGTGACAAGGTTTTCTTGACTTTCTACGGTCAGATTTTTCATTCGAGTCCTGTATTGTTGAAAATACCCATTTACAATAACTTCATTTTGGGGTGATATCCTCTTTTTTCTCTCCCTTTTGTTAAAGTCTACTTGTTATTAGCCTTGTTGGAGCTACATGCTTCATGTAGGTTGGATATTTTAGTCTTTTAGTTGAACATTTGATGATAGTGGAGCTTTTGATCGGACTTTAAAGTCTCGTGGTTTTTACCCTTGATTTAGAGGGATTTTCCACGTAAAAATATCGGTATCTTGATTTATTGTGTTATGGTTGCATTATTGTTTGGTGTTCGATTAGTGTTGCTTGAGAACATATTTTTGATTTGTACTTGTCGTAATTATTTATTTGAGTTATAGGGAGAGAAAGAACATCGATTGTGCTTCCGCTTGGTTTCAGTTGTTCGGTTTCTTCCAACAAAGTGACATCTGAGCTTGGTTATTGTGTCAGATAATTATAAAAATTAATACTAGAAATGTGATTATGTTGAACGGCATGAATTATCAACTTTGGCGGAATAAAATGAAAGACTTGTTGTTTGTGAAAGCTTTGCATCTTTCAGTCTTTTCTAATAAAAAACTCGAGTCAAAAAGTGATGAAGAATAAGAATTTGAGTATCAACAAGTTTTTGGCTTTATTCGACAATTTGTTGAAGAAAATGTTTATAACTACATTGATCAAGAGATACTTGCTCACACATTATGGGAAAAGCTTGAAAGATTGTATGGTTCAAGGTCGGGAAATAACAAGCTGTTTTTGCTAAAGAAAATGACGGTGTTGAAATATAGAAAAGGAACGTCTACAGATGACCATGTTAGTGAGTTTCAAAGTGTGATGAATCAGTTGGTTGGTATGAGTGTTAAATTTGATGATGATATTTTAGGGCTTTGGTTGTTTGCTACTCTACTAGACTCTTGGGAGACTTTTCGAGTCTCACTCATTAATTTTTCTCCACATGGTATTATTACTTTGGATTCTTCTCCACCGAAGACTTCAGAATTAAATGAGTTAGCTGAAAGAATGAACCGAACATTGATTGAGAGAGTCATATGTTTGCTATCAGATGCAAAATTGCCAAGATCGTTTTAGGCTGAAGCCTTGAATATAGTGGCATATATGAATAATTTTTCACCTAGTGTTCCTTTGTGAGGTGATATATCAGATAAAGTTTAATTTTGTAAAGACGTGTTATATGATAACCTACGTGTCTTCGATTGTAAAGCATTTTTTCATGTTCCAAAGGATGAAATATCCAAGTTGGATGTCAAGACTCGTCAATGGATTTTTATTGGTTATGGTCTAGATGGTGAGTTTGGTTATAGACTTTACGATCCAGTTCAGAAGAAATTCATGAGAAGTCGAGATATTGTCTTCATTGAGGATCAGACCATTGATGGCATTGATAAGATGGAGAAAAAGGATTCACAAGATAGTGATGACTTAACTAATGTGAATCCGGTTTCCCTAGACCATTCATTGATTCCTATTTAGGATGATGTACACGATGATGTTAATGATGACCAACAGGACATATGTGGCTTTGATGCTCCCATAGATAATGTTGTGAATGATCAACAACAAGCAACTATAGCTCCACCCATAGTACTACTTTAGAGGTCTTTTAGAGATCGACGATCTTTTGGAAGATATTATTCTGATGATTATGTTCTTTTGACTGACGGGGGAGAACCTGAATGTTATGAAGAGACTGCCTAAGGGCAAGAGAGTGATTATGTTCTTTTAAAGATAAACTTCAATTATTACATGATAACCATACATTTAAGTTGGTGAAACTACCTAAGGACAAGAGAGCTATGAAGAATCGATGGGTTTTCAGGCTGAAACAAGAATAAAAGTCTTCATCTCCATGATACAAAGCTAGATTGATCGTTAAGGATTATACACAGAAAAGGGGATTGATTTTGAAAAAATATTTTCTCCAATTGTGAAGATATCCTCTATTAGAACTATATTGAGTTTGACAACTTGTTATAATTTCGAGGTTGAACAAATGGACGTGAAAACTACTTTTCTTCATGGTGATTTGGAGGAAGAGCTTTACATGGAGTAGCCAAAGGGATTTGTCGCACAAGGAAAAGAGGACTACGTGTTTAGGTTGAAGAAGAGCTTGTATGGTTTAAAACAAGCTCCTAGGCAATAGTACAAGACGTTTGAGTCTTTTATGAAGAGAAAGGCTATAAGAAGACTACTTTTGATCATTATGTTTTTGTCAAAAGATTCTCTGATGATGATTTTATTATCCTTTTGCTCTATGTTGATGATATGCTTATTGTTGGTCGCAATGCTTCTAGAATTGACAAATTAAAGCATGAATTGAATAAATCCTTTGCGATAAAGGATTTGGGACCAAAAAAGAAAATTCTTGGTATAAGGTTAACAAGTGATAGAAAGGCCAAGAAATTATAGTTATCACAAGAGAGATACATTAAGAAAGTACTTGAGAGGTTTACCATGGAAAGAGCTAAAATAGTGAATACTCCCTTTACTACGCACTTCATATTGAGTGTTATGCATATTCCTTCCACATAAAAGGAGAAGGAAGAGATACAGAAAGTTCCTTACTCTTCATCCGTGGGTAGTTTGATGTATGCAATGGTTTTTACGAAACCAGATTTGGCTTATGCTATTGGCACAGTTAATCAGTTTCTTTCTAATCTAGGCAGAGAAAATTGGAATGCAGTGAAGTGGGTTATGAGATATCTTTGTGGCAGTTCCAATTTGAAACTTTTTTTCGGTAATGAAAAACTTATTCTTGTTGGATATAAGGATTCAGACATGGCTAGGGACATCGAATCAAGAAGGTCTACTTTGGGTTACTTGATCAATTATGCAGGGGGAACTGTGGCATGGCAATAGAAATTGCAAAAGTGTGTTGCCTTATCCACCATAGAATCAGAGTTCATTGCAGTAACGAAGTGTGCAAGGAGATGCTATGGATGAAGAAATTTGTGAATAAACTTGGTTTTACTCAATCTTGTATTGTGATAGCCAGAACGCGATTCATCTCTGTAAGAACTCAACTTTTCATGCTAGATGAAAGCATATGATGTGAGGTACCATTGGATACGAGATGTTCTTGAAGCTAAATTGTTAGAGCTTGAGAAGATTCATATTGAAAACAATGACACTGATATGTTGACAAAAGCTTGAATTTGTATGGTCGGATTTTTCATCCGAGTCCTGTAGTATTGGAAATACCCATTTTACAACAACTGCGTTTTTGTGTGATATCCTCTCATTTTTCTCTCTTTTGTTAAAGACTACTTGTTATTAGTCTTGTTGGAGCTAAATTCTTGTTGCAGGTTGAATATTGTAGTCTTGTAGTTTAACATTTGATGATAGTGGAGCTTTTGATCGGACTCTAAAGTCCCGTGGTTTTTACCATTGATTTAGAGGGGTTTTCCAAGTAAAAATATTAATGTCTTGATTTATTGTGTTATGGTTGTATTATTTTTTGGTGGTTGATTAGTGTTGCTTGAGAACATATTTTTGATTTGTGCTTGCCATAATTATTGACGTGAGTTATAGGGAAAGAAAGAATATTGATTATGCTTCCGCTTGATTTCAGTTGTCCGGTTTCTTCCCAACATGACCCACACTAACATTTTGTCATACTGATAAGGCGAACATAAAAAATAAGGTAATTTTAATAATATGATTTACAAAAGAAGTGTATAAGGATAAATCCAATAATGAAATGACCATGATAATCATGGAAGTCCCCGAGAAAGTGGGAAAAGTTCTATAGGATTTCTAAGACGTGATGTGTTTAGAGTTTTTTAAGGCATTACCACTAAAGAGTTAGATGGAACATGAGATCTAGACTTTTCCAAATTATGAGGAATCAATCAACGCGTCACAAAAGATAATAACAATGGAGTTTAGGAAACAAATCAAGCCAAGTCAAGTGAGACAAAGTTGGTATTATTAGATCACCCAATCTGTTCGAGATCAACACTAAGACATCATACTTTTCCATTAAAAAGTTGTTGATACAAGAGGGGAATCCAATTTCTTTTGAAAAAAAAGTTAGTCGAGAAAAGGAGATACATCTTCCAAGAGAAATAAGTTATCAATTAAGTACCCATCGAGTATGATATGACCATAAAAAAGAAGCCAAAGGAATCCAACACCAAGAAAAACGCACTAAACCAAAAACCTAGGCTTTGGTCTATCAACCGACCAAAAGAACCATTGCTAGACAACACTAAAGGAGACCTATCCCATAACTTTTTAATCAAAAAAAGCATGCCTTGTATGCCTAAAAGACATTTTGGAAACCAAAGAATGGATAAATCAAAATTATAAGAATACTGAGTCTGAGGTAAGCGATTCAATCCTTGAAAAATTGAATCTAGTGCATGGAAATTATGTTGTTCGCTAGTCTCTTTCTAAACCATACGAGGGAAAGTACCGAATAAAGGAGAAAGTAGGCAATACAACCTACAAACTAAAGTTACCTCCAAGTTGTGAGTTGATCATGTTTTTCAAACTAGCATTCTTGAACCATTCTATGAATATACCGTTGACCCAGAGCGAAGTGAGCTAAGTTGAACCAATAGGATTGAATTCATTATATGAGAAGGAATAGAACACCCTATGGATCGAGTACCAGATCCTTGTCCAAGGCACTAATACCTTACAGTTTTTGGAAGAAACTTACAAATTTCGAGAGTAAACTAAAACTTGTCGAGGAGTAGCCAAAGTTTGAGGACAAAATTGTTGAGACCCATCACCTACAAGCGACAAGGAATTCACTAGATTCAGTGGGATAGAATGTCACAAGCCGTCAGCACATGATCAAGTTGGATGCGCACAAGGGGATTAAGCACACCATGTGTTGGATCAATCGAGGGGCCCAAGTCTGCACCATACATAGACACCATGGGTGTTAGGATTCTCAAACCTTAGCTAAGAGATTAACCAACTGGAATCTTTGATTAAAGAGAGGCAGTAGTCTCATTATTTTATTGATTAAAAAAGCCGTAATATTCTCAAATGAGAACTGACTTATTTATACAAAGAAGGAGCTGAGAAAGTAGTTGAGTAACAGTTTCTAACAACCTAACCATTACTCTACCAGCTTTCATACAGCTGTTAATGAATGGTGTAGCACACGTGACCTAAGCTACACTCATTCAGATTAGTAATTCTATCCTAAGTATAAGACCAATACAACTAACTCACCTTAATACTTGAACAATGGGTCTAAGAAAAGACTGCATGCGCTTCCCATGAGAAATGGACCCAAGGAAGCACTCTCATCGCATCCGAGGGGCGCAAACGAACATACTCCATACTAATTAGATCATAGATCTTGGGTCAGCACTCTCTATGCATATTTGGGGGACTAAACAAGAACTAATCGAGTTGCCTATGACAATAGTGTCCAAATCAACACCCACCATGTTGCCAAGGAGGTTTAGGCCAAGTTAACGGAGCCTATCCATGCCCAATTCGCCCAAGTGACCAAGAATCATGGATGGTGCTTATCTTTTGATCAATACTTATGGAAAGCATCGTTTTCAACTTGAGAGCAACAATCATGTGATGATTGGATATGACAGGGAGTGATTCTTTCTTTTATTTTAATCAACATTGTATAATATAGATATAGTTTCCATTGATAGAGGGTGTATACGGATGACTCTTAGCCTTTGGATTATTTCATCCTTGATCGTTAAGATGCAGGAGAGTTTACCTATAAATAAAGCCTTACTCTCACCATCCTAAATTATTCTATCATTATTTTTTTTTTTCATTTGAGTAATAGAGAGAATAACATCTTCACCATATTTCTCTTTGTTCTTCTTTGTCTTAGCTAATTTCCCAGCAGCTTTCACCAATCTAAGCAGGTAAGCTTAGATTTGAAGGCTAACTTAGTCTTTGATTAAAGATCATCGATTAAAATTGCATGGATAAGTTAATCAGACTCTAACTCGGTGAGAATATGCTGAAATTGTAATAAAGATTCTTAGGCAACTCAAGACCAGCCAAACATTTATCGTTAATAGCTGTTGTGGATATAATTTGTCAGCCATCCTTGAGCCTTTCATAGTTTGGAAAAGTCGGCCTTTTCCGTGTGTTCTGACTTTCTCGGCTTTTGAATATCCACATGCATATATAATACCCTTCTTCCATATTCAAACCAATTCACAACTGCTTTCCATCCAATTCTCAACCAATCCTTTTAAAAATCTAAGTTTTGTATTTTTCCTGAAACTAATCTTTGTTTCTTCAAGTTTATTCTTTCTTCGTTTCTAAAATGGACGATATTGATGTTCCTTGTTTCTTCATCTGCCCGATATCTCTTGAGATTATGAAGGATCCAGTCACGGTTTCAACCGGGATTACATACGACAGGGAGAGCATCGAGAAATGGTTGTTTTCCGGGAAGAACACCACATGCCCGGTTACAAAGCAAGTTATTGCGGATTGTGAACTTACCCCAAACGATACCCTCAGGAGATTGATTCAGTCTTGGTGCATGTTAAACGCTTCGCATGGAATCGAACGGATCCCGACGCCGAAGCCACCCGTCAGCAAAGCTCAGATCATCAAGCTTCTCAACGATGCCAAGTCACCGCAGCAACAGATCAAGTGTATCAAGAGTCTACAATCAATCGCTTCTGAGAATGCTACAAACAAAAGGTGTATGGAATCTTCAGGCGCGGTTGAGTTCTTGGTTTCCATTGTCAATAATTACGGTTCTTCAGCATCAGCAGCGGAAGGATCATTATGTTACGAGTTCGATTCGATAAGACCAACAGATGAAGCTTTAAGCATCCTCTACAATCTCCAACTCTCAGAAGCTTCTCTCAAGAATCTTATGGGCAGAAATGGTGATTTCATAGTGTCCTTAACGAGAGTGATGCAACGTGGAAGCTATGAGTCTCGGGCGTATGCAGTACAGCTATTGAAATCCATGGTGGAGGTAGCTGATCCAATGCAGCTCATCAACTTGAGACCCGAACTATTAATCGAAATAGTCCAAGTTTTGCGTGATCAAATATCAAAACAGGCCTCAAAAGCTTCTCTACAATTGCTGGCAAGTATTTGTCCATGGGGAAGAAACAAGGTCAAGGTAGCCGAAGCCGGCGTGGTACCCGTCTTGATCAACTTGCTTCTTGATTCATCGTTGGAGAGAAGGGTTTGTGAGATGGTACTAATAGTGCTGGATGCAGTATGTGGATGTGCAGAAGGCCGGTCCGAGCTTCTACAGCATGGGGCGGGGCTGGCCATTGTTTCAAAGAAGATACTTCGGGTTTCTCAGGTTGCAAGTGAAAGGGCAGTGAGGATTTTGCTTTCCATTTCCAAGTTCTGTGCTACCACTAAGGTTCTTCAAGAAATGCTGCAGTTAGGTGTGGTGGCTAAATTATGCTTGGTGCTTCATCTAGATTGCGGATTCAAGACTAAAGAAAAGGCCAGGGAGGTGCTGAAATTGCATGCTAGAGTCTGGCAGAACTCTCCTTGTGTACCAAGCAATCTGCTCTCTTCTTATCCAGCTTAATTCTAGAGTTTCATTTTTTGTTGAAAAAACTTGTGTACATGTAAATGTTCATTCATAAAATTATGTAGCAATAGCAATTACATTACATACATGGGCAAAAAACTAGTGCCCTTACCAATTGAAAGAATAAATTTTATTGAAAAGATTCTTTCCCATTTGATTCTTTTGATTTGTTAAATTTTTTAATAGACTAAAAGTGATTATAAATTAATATATATCGTAAATACTTTTAAGTTTTTTATTATTACTTGAATCGATATAGTTGTATATTTCGAAACATATAGTAAATTCTAATTAAAAATTCTCGAAACAAAACGAATAAATCATACTTTAAAAGCATTATATATAGCAATTCTGTGATCACATATAAAGTGATGGCCTTTACAAAGGTTAGAGTGTTTTTAGTATGACCTCCAATTAAGTCAATCACTAAGAATCTCTTAGTGACCTCCAATTTATTAACGAATCGAGTGTTGCATAGATTTATTATGGAAAGATTCTTTTAACTCAATTTGTTTCATTCACAAAATAATACTTGAATCCTTAAATGTACTACTCAAAAAAAATATTATTCTGGAATAAATAAATATCGACTTTAACTTATCTCTATTAATTTCTTTACACCTTTGATAAAGATAATGCAGGTTAATAGGATATCAACTCATAATTTAGCTTAAATCTTAAGTTTCTATTAATAATAGTTGAATATCTTATGTACTTTTCGTTTTGAATTCAGATATAAAAATCAGAATTATATTAAACTTGGTAAAATAATACTATATTTTTTTATAATCCAAAGTTTATTAGATCTCATAAAACAAAGAATTGTATTAATTAAGTTTTGAGACAAAATTAATTAATAAAAGTAAAAGATTCTAACATTTGAATTACCTTACCTTACCGTATAGTTTGTTTGTTTTTTTTCTTTTTCTGAACAACAAAGAAGAATATCATGGGAGAAAATGTGCGTGGTCAAACTCAACGGCTAACCCACGGCTAAGGGTGCAGCATGCAAGCCGAAAAATGCACATGCCAGAGGCGATGGCTCACCGTCCGACGACTTTTCTGATCCACGTGATCAGCAATCGTCCACGTATATCATCATTGGATTATTTTATCCGTAGGCCGTCGACCACCGACGCTGGATTGAGAAGCATCCACTTTTGACGATTAATAACTTCAATATTTATTTATATTAATAAAAAATTGGGTGTAAAGTTAGACATCCCAAAAGTTTTTACATAGAAATTAAATATAAAAAATAAGTTTAAGGGCATAAGAGCTCTTGAATTAATTTTACAATCAATTATGTTTTTAAATTAAGAAAATGAGATAATTACAATGTAATAATATTGTTTGTTGGTGCATAGCATCGCGTAATAGTTTTGTTACTTTATATTTTTATATTTTATTTAAAAAATTATAAATTTTAAAATTTTAAAAATTTATAAAAAAAAGTATTTGTTAAAAAAACTATAAATAAAAAACGATAAAATATAATCATATACAGATAATATCTAAAAAATAAAATCTTCAAGATTTAATGTCTAAAGGACACAAACATAAGGTCTTACGAGCAATTTTGAGAATGATGCAATAATTACCAGCCAGCTGGGAGAGAGAGCTGCCAAGAATGACTCAACAATAAACGTACCAGAGAGACGTCATGGGACAAGGGAGAAATAAGCACCCAAATTTCTAACTAACTTTGTGTGCTACAAATCATTTTGTTTATTGCCAAATAAACCCTAATATATATAACAACTTTGTAATCATTTTTACAACACTCAAAGCATCAAGTCTCTCCAAGAGACCTTCAATCACCACAAATTATTGTTTAACACCTTTCAGAGTCATAAGAGAAAAACTAACGTACCATGAAAGATATGATGTGTCAATTATAAATGACATCGGAGCATCTAAAACAATCATCAAAAGTGATCTTAAAACCCGAGGACATGGGTAATGTTAGGATAACTCGAGAAAAGGTCAAATTGTAGATTCAAACAAGATAAATACAATTCAGAACTGAGTTGTACCCAATACAGTAAAGGAAGTCTGAATTTTTCAAGATAGCAAGGTATTATAGACGGTTTACTAGAGGCATCGACATGGAAGTCACGCCGTTATCAGATTTGTTAAAGAAAGTGAAGAGTTTCGAATAGATACAGTCTGCTTAAGATGCTTTTGAACAATTGAATTCAACCTCGATTCTTAAACTGCTTTACTCTGAGAAAATATTTGTTGTCGAGACTGGTGTGTCAGGAGTCAGTATTGGGTTAGTATTAACCCAGGAGAATCAACTATAGCTTTCTTTAGCCAAAAACATAGCCCTCGTACGCAAGTTTCATCGACCTATAACCAAGATATGTTTACAATAACACAAGCCATTAGAAAGTAGAGACAATACCTCTTAAGCTTAAAGTTTGAGATTCTAACGGATCGAAAATCACAAAGAGAACTTACTCAATAGATCATACAAACACTGAATAACACTTAATTTCAAAATCAAGACCAATATTAAAAAATTATTTTAAACTATTTCAAACACTTAATTCTCAAGGCATTTATATTGGTTTTAGCCTACTAAAGTTTAAGTCCTTTTCAATCATTTACAAATCTATTAAACATGTATACTAAAACATATGTAAATATGTATTATCGATCACATGCATAATATCATATGTATGTCTTAATTTATGTCTTTTCATGCATAACATCACAATCCTAAACTTAAAGAATAAATATGTATAAGTCACATTATACATAACAGTCCATCAACATGATAATCCATCATTGGTTAGATGTATAAATTAACCTATGAGAGTTTTCGTTATCATATAACTCTTCAATCAACGGGGGGGTTATGGTGGAAAAAGACGATTTTTTTTAACTCATCGACATACATGAGACAATTTATAATAGTATATTATTAATTTAATAAATAATTAATTATATATGATAATAATTTAATATCATGATTTATCAATATAATTCATTTTAAATCATGTTGCCTCAATATTTAATATATGCATCAATAAAACTATTTTTTTAATGTATTAGACCATGCATAACAAATATTTAACATCATTTTATGAATATCATTTTCAAAACTATTTCATATCAGCATATGACTATTTGCATCATAAATGATATTCGATATTTTTTTTAGATAGCAACAATCTTACGCGTATTTCTTCAAACGCTCACAATACACACTATCACATGATCCAATAATTCTAATAAATATTCTACCAAACACTCCTTACATAAAACTTAGATCTATTTGCAATAAATTAATTAAATTTCGAGAATTTAATTATAAAATCAATTTTATATTATTATTATTATTATCCTTACATAATACAATAGAACTCCATAGAAATCATTCAAGAACATTTCAGGTCCTATTAAACTTAGATCAATTTTTTTTTTCTCAACAAAGCTTATTTTATTAATAGTATAACACATATGGGACTATTTCGACCACTAATCCTAAAAAAATAAAAAAAATAAAAAATTGTATAACACAGCCAGATAAGAATCGATACAAAACGACCACTAAAATTTTGATTTAAAAATATCAATATAAACCTACTGAACACAATTAGATTCTAACCTATCCCCTATGGCCTATGGGACTATCTTGGCAGGACCGACAGTAAGGACAAAGCCAAACGCTTTCTCTAGAAGGAAGTAGATATCTTATTTCCCCTATGTTCTAACACGCCATACTGCTACACAGATTGGAGACTGAACGTTGAAGTCTTCCAAAGCCCTTGAAGATACGAAGTCAGGGTCATTAACTCATTATTAATAATAGGACGTAAAAACAGTTACTTGGATGGGTTTCAGGTCGGGTAATGTTAGGTCGGGTAAAATCGGATATATGTCATTTTAAGTTTATTTGATGTTTTGACTCGATTCAGGTCGTATGCAGGTCCATTTCAGGTCGAGTCCATTTCAGGTTGGGTCCATTTCAGGTCGGATTCGTTTCAGGCCGGGTTCATTTCAGGTCGAGTCCATTTCAGGTCGGGTTCAAACAGTTCGGGTCCAAATCGGATAATTGACAGTATCATTTCAGGTCGGGTAGATTTCAGGTCGAGTCCATTTCAGTTCGGTTGCATTTCAAGTCGGGTTCATTTTAAGTTAGTTTTGTTTCAGATCGAATTAATTTTGATTTTATATTCATAAGAATTTAAATTATTAATTTTAATTTTGTATAAATACGTAAGAAAATGAATAAATATTAAACTATAAAGTTAAAGATTAAATTTTGAAATTTTAAAAAAATCAATATTAAATTGTAAGGACTCAATTACAAAAATTAAAAATTAGAAACATTAAAATAAATTAGAAAAATCAGTAATAATCAATTCAAATAAATTAACTTGTAAGTTATAAGGACTAAATTATAAAAATTATAAATTTATAATAATTAAAAATATTAAAAATCTAACTTTAATACATTATAAAATAATTATACTATAGTTTAATATATTTTAAAAATAAAAAAAATAATTTTTAGATAATATATAGAATTTATAATATAAATGGAATAATAGTTCTATAAAATTAATATTGTATAAGAAATTTATACTATATGTAAAAAATATATTATATATAGAGTAATACTATAAATGGACTAATATTATTTTTGGAAATAGAATAATATTATTTATAGATTAATAATATATATATATATATAAAATAATACTATTTTTAGAAATAAAATAATACTATTTATGGCATAATACCATTTATGGAATAATACTATTTTTGCAAATTGAATAATATCATAAATGAATTAATACTATATATGAAAAATAAAATTATAATATATATATTAAAATATGGTATACATAACACTATAGTCTATATATAATATATTAATAATTTAATAACTAATATAAATATTTATATAATATATTGATAATTAGATGTCTAATAATTATATATGTATAATGTATGTATAATATATTTATAATGTATACAATTATTAATTATACATAGTACATAACTACATAACATAAGTATATTCTAACATTCATATATATATATATATATATGTATCAATGTATGTTATATGTATACATAGTGAATTAGTGATAGTAGTAGTATACATAGTACATTACTATATTAATATATTATATATATATCATATATATATATATATATGTATGTTAATGTTATATGTATATATAATAATTAGTAATGTATTATGTATATTATATACTATGTATATATAACATATGTATATGTATAATTTTATATAGTAATTAGTATATAGTACATGTATACATGTATATATATCATATATGTATGTTATATCAATATGTAATTATGTATCATGTATGTTATAATCTATATGTATATGTATTATATATATATGTATGTTATATGTATATAGTTTAGTACATGTATTATATATGTGTATGTTAATATGTCACATGTGTTAGTATGTATTAGTATATTATATATGTATATTAATATATATGCATGTTATATGTATTATACATAATACATATATACAATACATATATCATACATGTATATTAATTTTTAATGTATATTTAATATATATATATATATCATATTATTATACATATATATAATATGTTTTATATTTATACATATATTATATATACATATATACATATATGATATATCATATATACATATATTACATATATATACATGTATTATGTATATTAATTTTTAATGTATATATATGTAATATGTATTATATATATAATATACATATATAACATATTATATATATATATATGTACATGTATATGTTATATTTATAACATATTATATTAATACTATATAAATACATATTATATAAATACTATATTATATATACATACTATATAATATATTAATATACATATATATATATAATAATATAATATAATATATACTAATATATTATATAATATATAAATACTATATCATATATACATACTATAAAATATATAAATACTATATAATATATAATATATACATACTATATAATATATATATATATATAATAACAAAAATTCATTTTTTTCCCGCCAATTTTTATCCCCTACAATCAAAAAAGTTTTTCTTAAATTTAGATTTCATACCCCACACACATAACTAAAATAAAAAATTTCCCTTCCCCCCTAAAATCAAAACTTTTCCTCCTCTCATCCAAGAAATTTACTTCAAATTTCTAATTTTAGATTTACTTCAAAAGTCAAATCAAGTACTATTTTTTTTTACTTGGAGTACTTAATAAAAATATATGTATATTTATTATGATATTTATATGTATATTATATATATATATGTATATATATTAATATATAATATACATTAATATATACTATATATATATAATATAATTTAATATATATGATATACTTATATATATTATATTTTATGTATTAATGTGTTATATGTAATATATAATATACTTATAATATATATAATATACTTAAATGTATACTAATATATGTATTTAATTTGTTTATAAGTTAATGTATGTATTTAATTTAAAATTATAATTTTTAATGAAATATTATTTTAAAATTATATTTAAAATTAAATATATTAAAACTAAATAAAATAATAAATAAATTAATTTAATTAAATATGTAATAATAAATTTAAATATTAATCCCTAAATTAATTATCATGTTTAATTTTATATTTTAAGACTAATTATATTTACCAATATTTTAAATTCATCAAATTATAGATATACTTAATTATATTTCATGTAAATATTAAGTCTTGTTAATATTATTTCAGGTCAATAACAAGTCAGGTTCAAAACAAGTCGGATCATTTATCAGGTCTGGTTCAAAATAGGTCAGGTTCAAAACAGGTCGGGTAAAATCAGGTCTCGGGTCGATTTAGTCGGGTAATATCGTTTATCTGCCAGGTCAAACTCGGGTTCGGGTTTGTTTCAATCGGATGCAGGTCGGGTTTCGGGTCCACGGTAACAGGTTGAAATCGGGTTCGGGTCATTCTCGGTCGGATACAGTTCAGGTTCGGTTACTACAGTAATAGGTCCAACTCGGGTTCGGGTCAACAACAGTCGAATACAAATTGGATTCGGGTCATTATATCCTTGGGTCAAACCAAGTTCTGACTCAAACAGGTTTCAGTCGGGTTTTCAGGTCGGGTCAACTTTTTACGAGCCTAATTAATAATTGATGTAAGTGTTATGTTCCTTGCACTGCAGATACTGGCCGTCATCCCCACCAGACACCTCTTCATCTTTCACAAATATTCCGTCTCTACATGTCTCGCTATTCTATTTCTCATCTCAACCAAATTTTTGCTCGGCGTTTTACTTGACTCACCGATCTCCATTTTGTTTGCTTGAGACGCTTTCTTTTGATGTCTGTTGTCTCCTGAATGGTCATCTCTCCTACTGAAGCTTCTCATGTCATACTTCCCTTGACCAACAGTGTAATATCTACCCGGCTCTACTTTTTTTTTCAGATCGTTTGCCTATGTTTCTTTTATGCACGTGACACCAATATTTTGTGCCCAAACAATAACGAAACTGAACCTTCTCCCTCCTCTACTTCGTTTGTTTGTAATGAACGCATCAACGTCGCCATGTCTGCGGAAGACATGCCATAACCCTTTCCAATGTAATGAAAGCGGAAGATTATCCATGAAAAAGAAGACTCTTTGTTGATATCCCATCGATAAATCCCATCTCTCAACTTTGTATTTTATTCAATTTAATCATATGACTTTGATTCTTCACATCATTTCCTATTGAATCATTACATCTCTTTTGTAGTTTTGTTCCTCTATTGGTTTGGCCTTTACCGTTTTAGTTCGTTTTTGCTATGACTTTCCTGCTTTAAATCTGATTTAGAGTCATTGGATTTAAGGGTTAAAAAGAACCAAATGATGGAAATTACGAGGGATTGATTTAATAATAATAACTATTATGCAAGTAATTTTTTTTAACAAAAGCAGGTCGGCATTCATAAAACGGGAAAAACAAATACAAAGGATCACATAGTATAAATGAAGGAGAAGAGAAAACAACACAAGACAAGTAAGACAACAGAGCATAACAAAGAGAAAAAACCACTGACATGAGGGAGACAGGAAGAAACAACAAGCCAGCTAGCAACTACTTTTCTTACAAACTGTATGGTCGTGTTCGGGTTACGGAAGAGAACATAGTGACGGGGATGCAGTAAAAAAAACATCATAATCATTATGTCAAGTCAGAAATCATCGATGAATGTATCGAGGATTAAGCTTTATGAGAAGATGCTGCTCAAGCTTCTCGAAAGGTTTTTGTCATTCCTTATGCCGTTGCTGGTCTGCAGGTAAGTCTCTAGAATAGTGAGTTTGTTACACCTTCCTAACTGAACTAACAATGTCAGTTAGGCTCCAAACTTAGCTATATAATGAACCTTTAAGGGACGACTTAAAGCATGATTTTATGCTAAGTCTACATTGTAAACTCTCTCCATTTATCTCTATATTCTGCATTTTTCACATTTTTCAATATGGTATCAGAGGCTGAAAGATCCCAAGAGACGGTTACCAATCTAGAAACTCTGGTTGTTGATGGTCATATGTCAGATCAACGTTCGACTTGATGACACCAATTTCCTATTGTGGCGCTAACATGTTATCTTGTTGTTACATGGTCACAATCTTGATCATCTTCTCGATGAATCAACTGTAGTTCCTTCCAAGGTGCTTCGCGGAGAAGGAGGAGCTCTTGTCACGAATCCAGAATACTAGAAGTTTATCAAGCAATATAGCTCTCTTGCTTCTTGGTTTCTCTCTACAATTAGTACTAGTGTCTTACCATAACTGGTTGGGGCTGAATCCACAACTTGGATCTGGACCACTGTGTGCAAGTTGTATTCCAAGCTTTCTGCGAAAAAGGTGATGCACCTTCATGTTCGACTCCGGGGCAATGAAAAAAGGTACTTTCTCAATTGAAGACTATACTACTCAAATAAAATAGGTATGTGATATTTTAGCCATTGATGAAGTGGAGGTGATAGCTAGAATCTTGAATGGTCTTACAACCGAGTATGATCCATTCACAACTGTTATCACAGCCAACCGAGATCCCTATACATTAGAGGGTGTGATTTTAGTTCTTAAAGATGTTGAAACCAAGCTTAATGATCCAATGAGGAAACCAGTTGGAATAAATGTCACACGTTATGAAGCCACCAACAATAGAAGATATGATCCTAAAAATGCTCGAAACAAATAACAACCTCCTTAACACTACACATATGATAATAGAGGATTTCGAGGCAAGTGCCGTCCTTAGTGTCAATTGTGTGGGAAGATAGGTCACCTGGTAGATCGGTGTTGGCATCGCTTTGATCAATCCTATAAAGGGTCATCCTCTAGAAGTCGAGAAAAATAATGATTCTCAGGCAAACATTTGCCATTTTGAGTCAGATACTGTTAACACAGTTTACAATCCATGTGTTAGTCCACCTACTGATCAAGTTGAGGAGACCTTCACTTCAGCTCAGGTAAACTTCCTTGTTTCTCCTTATTTTGAAGCTGATACCAAGTGGTTTCTTGACTCTGGGACCACGCATCATGTGACAAGTGATGAGCATAACATGCAACAATCTCGAGGCTATTCAGGTATTGGTCAAGTCTTTCTTAGTGATGGATCTACAATTTTGATTTCTAAAATTGGTCAAGGGATTATTCCAACTCCCAATCAGAAGTTAAATCTTACTTATCTCTTACATGTACCTAGCATTACCAAAAATTTACTTTCGGTCTTCAAGTTTACAAAAGATAATGATGTGATTGTTAAGTTTCATAGTGATAAGTGTCTTGTGAAGGATAAACTTACTGGCAAGGTGCTGCTACAAGGTAGACAAGAGAATGGACTTTATATTTTCAGTAACAATTTTCAGTTTCAAAGTGTTTTGCTGCTTCTGTAGAAGATAAACAACAAGCTGCTTGAGATGTTGAGTTTTGGTTGTGGCATCAAAGGTTTGGTCATCCATCCTCTGGTGTTATCAGTTTAGCTCTTCAAAAAACCTTTAGTAGGAGTTCTACTTCAATATGTACTGCCTGCCAGTTAGGGAAGTCTCATAATCTACCATTTTCATCATCAACTACAACATATAATGTACCTTTTGAGTTAGTAGAGGTTGATAGTTGGGGTCCTACACCTATAAAGTCTTCTGGATATCAGTACTATGTTACTTTCATAGATATGTACAGTAGGAACTGTTGGTTGTGCTTGTTGCGAAATAAAACTGAGGTTTCCATGGCATTTGATGTGTTTTTGGCTTTGGTTAAAAATCAATTTGATAAAAACATAGTTGCCTTACAAACAGATGAAGGGGTGAGTTTAAGGCCCTTGAACCAACTCTCACTAAGAATGACATACAACACAGAATTACTTGTCCTAAAACATCTCAACAAAATAGAGTGTCGGAGCGTAAGCATAGGCACATAGTTTATACTATGCTTACTCTCTTAGCTCAAGCCTCCATGCCACTTCATTTTTGGCCCCATGCAGCCTTAAGTATTGTTTACATCATAAATAGGTTACCATCACCTGTGTTAGGTAATGTATCACCTCATGAGAAGTTATATGGGAGAAAGCCTGATTTTGGGTTGTTGCGTGTGTTTGGGTGCAAGTGTTTTCCATGCTTGCGAGCCTACAATTCTCATAAGTTCAGCTTTCGTACCAAGATATGCACATTTTTGGGTTACTCGCCTCAACATCAGGCCTACAAATGCATGGATTCGAGTGACAGGATCTATATTTCCAGACATGTTACTTTTGATGAAACATACTTCCCTCTGGCCAATAGGGATAATGTGAAGCAAGTTTAAGAGTTTCTGTCCTCATCACTTTCGATTCTAGTATCAGAGAATGTTCCTATGGTTCGAGTGACACAACCAGCTGTAGGTGATTCTACTCAGAGAAATGCAAGTCCAGTTGATAATGGAATGACAGATCAACAAGAACTTCACAATGTTCCCTCACCTGCAGGTCATGAAGGATCATCTCATGCCATTTCTTTCTCTCCTGGTCATTTTACTCCTGAAAGTTCTCATGTAGCTTCTCCACATGAGAACCCCATTTTTGAAGACTTCCATGCAGAAATATCACATGCCACTCTTACTCCTCATGATTAATGCACTTGAATTTCTGAGCATGAGTCTGCTCATGCAATATCGTATGAAAATTCATCTCAGGAAGCTCCTAAGCGATCAGAAGATTCATCCTCACATAATGAAGAACTAGCTCATCAACCAGAAAATCCAAATGGAAGTGTGCTACCGACAGTCGATTCAGATCTAGTTTTTGTTCCCTCAACTAACATGCATGGCATGATAACTAGGAGCAAATAAGGTATTTTTAAGCCTAAAGTTTATCAAGTAGAGGTGGCTAGTATACTAGAAAATATTAAAGAGGCTCTCAAATCCCCACAATGGATAGATGCTGTCAAGGATGAGTATAATGCCTTGATCAAGAATAGAATATGGGAGTTGGTTACATTACCTGATAATAGGAGAGCAATAGGTTGCAAATGGTTGTTCAGAATTAAATATAACTCTGATGGCTCGATAAACAGGTATAAAGCTAGGCTTGTTGCAAAAGGATATGCTCAAATACCAGGTGCTGATTTTATAAAAACATTTAGTCCTATTGTAAAATTTTTTACTGTTAATATTTTTCTATCCATAGCTATTACCAAGTGTTGGCAGGTGCATCAGGTTGATGTGAATAATACATTCCTGAAAGAGGAATTAACTGATGATGTGTACATTATCCAACCTCCTAGATTCGAAAAGCAATTGTATGAGGAAGGTAACACTGTGTGTAAGCTGAAAAAGGCACTTTATGGCCTTCAACAAGCTTCCAGGAATTGATTTACTAAGCTGAAAGAATTCCTACAGTTGCTTGGCTTCAAGTCCTCATGTACTGATACATCACTCTTCATAAGGAGTCAAGACTCTCACATCTTGTACATTGCAGTCTATGTTGATAATATTTTGTTAACTGGCTTATCAGAAGACATGATTGAGGTTGTTAAACATGAACTAAATGAAAAATTTTCCTTAAAAGACCTTGGATTAGTTCATTATTTTCTGAGATTGGAGGACATCAGAACGAAAGATGGATTATTTGTTAGCAAAAAAAATATTTCACTAAACTGCTCAGCAAGACAAATATGAGTGATGGTAGAATAATTGAGTTTCCTATGCATGTAAATCCCAAATTGTCTAAGGATTTAGGGACAACATCAACAGATGCTCAAACTTATAGAAGTACAGTAGGTGCTTTACTCTACATTTGCTATACCAGGCCTGACATAGCCTATTCTGTGAATAAGGTTTTACAGTATATACAACTACTAACTGATGGTCATTGGGCAGCTATTAAACGCATACTCAGGTACTTAAAAAGAACAGTAGACTATGGACTATGGTTCTCATCTGATAATGGAGCCTATGAGATCAAAACTTTCTCGAATGCAGATTGAGGGAGTGATCCAGATGACAGAAAATCTATCTCTGGATATTGTGTTTATTTTGGCAGTCACCTGATAGCTTGGAGTTCAAGAAAATAAAGATCAGTGTCAAGGTCGACAGCAGAAGCTGAATATAGGAGTTTGGCAGATGCTTCAGCAAAAGTGTTGTGGGTAGGATCGATTGTAAATGATATGAGAGTGGTTCTAGAAGATGTCTCTAAGGTTTGGTGTGATAACACTAGTGTTGTGGTAATGGTAGCTAATTCTGTTCTACATGCTAAGATCAAGCATGTTGATCATGACCTATATTTTGTTAGGGAGAAAATCTTGCAACAACAACTGCAAGTCAACTACGTGCCTGCTCAACATCAAATAACAGATGTCTTCACAAAGTCATTGTCCACAACAAGGTTTCAAGAGCTTCGCCAGCTTCTACAAGTTATTTCTAAAAAAGATAAAGGTGAAAAAATAAACAGGATGAATATTGAGGACTAAACTTTATGAGAAAATGTTGCTCAAGCTTCTCGAAAGGTCTTTGTCATTCCTTGTGCCGTTGCTGGTCTGCAGGTAAGTCTCTAGAATAGTGAGTTTGTTTCACCTTCCTAACTGAACTAACAGTGTCAGTTAGGCTCCAAACTCAACTATATAATGAACTTTTAAGGGACGGCTTAAAGCATGATTTTATGCTAAGCCTACACTGTAAACTCTCTCCATTCATCTCTATATTCTGCATTTTTCGTATTCTTCAATAAAATGAAGGCTAGCGAAACAAGAGGCGGAGTCGGACCAAGAAACAAGGCGTCGCTCATCGACTCTACATCTTGTCTGTGATTTCAGAATCATTTCACCGGTCAGTAACCCGATTAGGACCTTGACCATCAGGAGAGTCAGATCCACAACAAAATAATCAAGGATGGGCGAAGAAAGAAAAAATGAAAAAACGAGGGAAAAAGGAGAAAAAAGAAAATTGAGGGGTGGCCATCAGACATTATTCAAAAAATACTTTTTAAAGATAATATCAAATGATCCTAAAAGGGACAAAAAAAAATTCTTCCTTTAAAACAGTCAAATTCTTAAGAATTTCCCCACGCGTTTTCCATCTTATAACTATTTCCCCCATCGAAGCAACTTTCAATTTACTCGAACGAAAACACTATATTACTCGGTTAAGTTTCTGTCCGTCTTTGACCATTTCCCTGATGCCACCTTCGAAGATGTTTCCTCTTTCTCTTTTTCAATTTTTCCCCTGTTAGAGCAAATATTGACAATTACCCGAAATGAAATTGCAGTCTAGGAAATAATCTCCTTGTCTATTTCTGATTTGACTTGTCCGATCCCTTGTAGTTGAAATTTCCCACCTTCCTTAGAACTTAGAACCCACGCCCACTTCGAAAAGCTTTGATTTTCAACTTTTGTACCCACTTTTTCTTTTAATCTGCGCTACCCAGATCTTAAAATCTCTGGAAAAGTCTTTTCTGATCAAAATTGGTTCCTATGACTTGATACACAGCACACCAGAAACTTTCCCCTGGCCCTATATTAATATCATTTCCTTCTGATTCAACCAACGCTTTGAAAGCATTCAAGAGATTTTAAGAAGGAAACCAAACATGAACAATCTGTTCTCAAGTTCTTTCTCTCGCTTCCGAAGCGAAGAAGCTTCCCCTGATCATCACCATGCTGTCCAGATGTCGGAATCGTCTTCCACTCGCGGTGTCAACCTCGACAAGTTCTTCGATGATGTCGAGTCAATCAAGGACGAACTGAAGGAGCTCGAGCGGCTTAACAATGACCTCTCGACATCTCACGAGAAGAGCAAGACGTTGCACAACGCGAAAGCTGTGAGGGATTTGAGAGCCAAGATGGATGGGGATGTAGCCATGGCGTTGAAAAAGGCAAAGCTCGTTAAGGTTAGGCTGGAAGCGCTTGATAGGTCCAACGCGGCTAACAGGAGCTTGCCTGGCTGTGGACCGGGATCTTCCTCTGATCGGACGAGGACATCGGTTGTGAATGGGTTGAGAAAGAAGCTGAAGGAATCTATGGAAAGTTTTAATGAATTGAGAGAGAGGATCTCGTCTGAGTATAGAGAAACTGTTCAGAGAAGATATTTTACAGTTACCGGAGAAAACCCAGATGAGAAGACTCTTGATCTTCTGATTTCAACAGGTCAGGGATTTTTCTATTTCATTTCATTAAGTTCATTATATTCTTTACAAGATTCTTAAACAGTTAATTTGGTTAATTGATAAGTGATTACTAGTTATATGGAAAATTTGTGTGTAATCTAGAAATCTGTCACACACACACATATATATATATATTGAAACTTGCAAATCATGGTTATAATAAAACATTCCAATTGCCTAAAAATGTAACTTCTCTGAATTCTTGTTATAGAATTAGTATTCATATCATTATGTATAGAATAAGAGGTAAAAAGGAAAGCATGGGGTATTTGAGAAAGCTGTACTGCGTTTCTGGTTCAAAAGAAATATGAACAATATTTGGGAACTTGTTTTGTGTTAACATTTTGCAGGGGAGAGCGAGACGTTCTTGCAGAAAGCTATTCAAGAACAGGGAAGAGGAAGAATTTTGGACACAATCAATGAGATTCAAGAAAGGCATGATGCTGTGAAGGATTTGGAGAGGCATCTCAAGGAGTTGCACCAAGTTTTCTTGGACATGGCAGTGTTGGTTCAGGCTCAAGGTGAGCAATTGGATGACATTGAGAGCCAAGTGAACCGAGCTAATTCATTTGTTAGAGGTGGAACTGAGCGGCTGCAAACAGCTAGGAATTACCAGAAGAACACCCGGAAATGGACTTGTTATGCTATCATAATTTTGCTGGTCATCATCTTGTTTGTGGTGTTATTCACCGTGAGACCATGGGAAAACAATGGCGGCGGTGGCAGCAACAACAACAGTCCAACTCCTGCAACACCAGCAGCAACTCCGCCTCCACCCTAAAATGTTGCTTGATTAGCCATCAATCAGAGTGTTAGCTATGCAGTATTATTGTTCGATATTTTCTTGAGTTTTTTCATTTTCCTTTCTTAGATTAGTTTTAATGAATCTATGGGATAGATAGAAACTTGATGAACTGAGACATCTGATTGAATTGGTTTGAGGCTTTGAGCTCCCCAGTTTCCATTACATGGCATTGTTGTTTAATGGGAAGGCTGGGAACATATAAAGGGCTGCAAATTGGAGTTGGGAAAGCAATGCCATCATTTCTTTCCAGCATTCTGATACCATTTTGATTTGTTATTCTTTCCTGTAACTATCACTATGTTTCCTTTGGATTTTTCATGTTTTACTTGGTTGATGCATGTACTGTTTACATGTTCCAATAGGTGTATGGATATAAATATAGACACCATGCTATTATTCTATTTTGGTTTATAAATAAAATTTAGTTTTTGCATGAATTTGAATATCCAGTTACCTATTTCTAATAGAAACTTTTGGTTGTACATTGGATCCGGATACAAGATCCAACAAGGGTGAGTAACTATTGAAGCAAGGGATAGAAATAATATAACTTTCTGTTACAACCCTACTTGCTTAACTGACTAAACCTACAGTGGTAGTTTGTTATGGCTTATTCTGGGCTATATAAACCCTCTAAGAAGGATGGCTGAAGAGAGGAAAATGAAACTAGAACAAGAGGAAAATGGACTTTCAAGCCTACACTGGAAAAATATGCCACTCATTCTTTTCTTGTTCGTTTTTTCCTCTTGTTTTAGTTTCATTATGGTATCATTCGCCATTTGATCCTGAAATATCTTCGTTTTCGCCTTCTCTTCTCTGATCATGAGTCTGCCTGAGAATATCACTGATGATCAAGATGTTGAAACGGTGGTGGTTCCGCAGGCGTATGAGTTTTTGAATCAGATCATTGCAAACAAACAAGTTAGTATCCGACTTGGTGACTCCAACTTTTTACTTTGGAAACAAGTAATTCTGCTCATCCGTGGCCATGTGGAACATTTTCTTAATGAATCGACTCTGATTCCTCCAAAAATCATATAATCTGATGGAGAACGTGTTGTAAACCTTGTGTTGCGAATGTTTATGAAACAGGATTGCTCGCTTGCTTCCTAGCTGTTATCTACCATCAGTCTGAGACTCTTTCCTCTACTGGTTGGCGCTGAAACAATTGCTGCCATCTGGAAGCCTGTTGTGTGCCATTACTCCAAGCTCTTCTATAATCCTTTTGTTCCAGCAGTTGTAGGTACACCCGATGGTTATGATGGGTACTCAAACCAACTCTTTAGAAATAACTTCTGCATCCTCTAGTGATATGAGGCGGTTCCCTAACTCTGGTGCAACTCACCATGTTACGGTGACAATCAGTTTGCCCAATAGGCTCAACCTAATTCAGGTAAGCCTAAGGTAACTCTTGGTGATGGATCCTCATGTATTTCTCGTACAGAACAATATTCTGTGTATTGCTTCTCACAATCTAGAACCGCGTTATTTGTTGCATGTCCCTCAGATTACCAAAACTCTCATGTCTGTACCTCGTTTGCTCATGACAATCGTGTGTACTTTGTTAAGGATCAGTGCTCAGGGAAGATGTTGCTGCAAGGGGCACTAAATAATGGGTTGTATTGATTCGATCTACCTGTTGGCCAGACTCCTCCAGTTGATACGTCTCCTGCATGTCACCTAACTTCCATGGAAAATAACAGCTTCTGGCTATAGCACAATCGCTTGGGTCACCCTTCATCCAAAGTAGTTAGTTTGGTATTGAATAAGAATGTCCATTGACAAGTATTTCCTATGTACTGCATGTTAACTTGGTAAAAGTCAAAGTTTACCATTTTCTTTGTCCACTACAGTCTATAATAAACCGTTTGAATTGGTAGAGGCTAATGTATGGGGATCTGCATTTGTGAAATCTTCTGGTTTTCAGTTTTATGTCTCTTTTATAGACATGTATAACAAGAATTGCAGGTTTTCAGTTTTATGGGGATCTGCAAGGTGGTGTTTGTTTCCGTAGAAAATGTATTGCTCAAGGCCGGAATCCAACATAGATACACTTGCCCTAATGCATCCCAACAAAAAAGTTTTTTCATCCTCTAATGCTGATACTTTGTTCATTCTCAGTGTCCTAGAAATAATACATACATAATAGAGTATGTTGATGACATACTTGCTATGGATTCTTCAGACAACGTGTTTGATTCAGATTATTCAAGCTCTTCATGAAAAATTCTCTTTGAAAGATCTTGGTCACATTCGTTACTTTCTTGGCTTAGAAGCCACTCGAACTATGGTTTATTTTTAACTCAACAACAGTATGTTCGGGAGCTTCTTGCCAAACACATGGACAAAACAAAGACTGTTAAAACACCTATGGCAGTAAGCCTCAAACTAAGCAAGCTTGATGGTAGAGATTTTGTGGATAATCACCTGTACCGAAGTGTGGTAGGTCCGTAGGTGCGCTTTCCTCTACATCTGCCACACCAGACCTGATATTTCTTACGCCGTTAGCACAGTTGCTCAATACATGCAGCAATCTCGTGATGCACATTTGGCTGCATATATATATATATATATATGAAACTAAATAGTATTATAATATTATAACGAGTCGGATATTTTTACGACATTTTAATCTGTGGCGTGAAATACACTCGCTGTTCTTTTATCTCCCTATACGTGCATGCAATGCAATCACAAGACTCTTGAACTCTCACGTGCTATGTGTCTTCATTCAATGTTTTTACAGCACCTTATTGTATCTTGGCCATCCATTTTAAAGCAATATCAATCGTTGTATCATATCTAATCCAATAATCCAGATCAAATTTGGTCGAATGGAACTCTTCATCTTCGAATTACCATCACATGGTCTCGTTGTCGGATATCTCATTGCCACCATATTTTCACCAGGCAAAAACAATAAAAAAAGAAATCACAAATACCTCAAATTCCAGTATCAAAAGGGTGTATTGACACTAGCCTATTTGTACTATTACAACACTGATTATCCGATAAACGATTGGTACGCCTTATACGTGTAACGTTATTAATTCATTAACCAAAATTTCAGTAGCGAGTTGATGTACCAGTACTATTGTAGTTATATCACTATGCCCTATCAGCAATGATCAAATATGCACATCGATACTGATACACTACCACCTGTATCGATACGTTTGATTTTATAATAACATTTTTAGTCCAGCTTTATGTATTTTTATCAATCAAACGATATTTAATGCTATAAAATTTTATGGACAAGTTCATTTAGTCATATTTTAATATCATACCAAATTTCATAACTATGTGAATCCATTTGTTAGGATTTCACTTTTTAGTATAAATATGCATATCTTACCACTTTCTAGCCAATTCCAAAAAATCATTTTTAGGCCTTTTAAGCATACACAAGTTAAACATAACATATACCCAATAGAAGGGTTAAAAGTGACTAGTTTAGCTAATATGTCACCATTTTAGGAGTTTGTAAAGATGATATACTTTACTTTAAAAACGTAATAACTTGTCAAAAATCTTCGATATCCTTGATTTCGTGCTAAAACCTTTTTTTTAAATTGAAACGCATGAAATAAAATGCATTAGACATACTTTGCTTTTTTGAGGTAGTCACAAATAACGATAATAACAATAAAAAAACATAATAAGTCATGCTATGACAATATCAGTGCTACGAGAATATCAATACAATGCAATAAATCATATTTAATGGTGAATTCGATATATATCAACAATAATTTAATTAGATCGAATCAAGATAATAGATACTCGAATTCATACATTTTGCCCGATATAATAAATGGTCAAGTTTCTTTGCTTCTCTTTAGGATCGATACACATAATTATCCTTCTGCCTCTCCTTGATATTGGATGTAACCAAAATGATTATAATCTAAGGATCGTAGTTTATTTGTACTAATAAGTTCATAAATTCTATAACATGTAAATTGTATCAATAATAATAGTAATATTAATGATAATAACTAGGGGTGTTCATAACCGAGACATGAATATATATATATATATAATTTTTAAATTAAAAAATAATTTAGGTTAAATATAATTATGTATTTGTAAAAATTAAATTATAATAAAACATAGTAAATGATGGCTAAAATTGTAATCTGACTCCTAAAAGCACTTTTCCAACCGCAAAAGTTAAAAATTTTAATTTTTGCGTTTGGGTTGAAAAGCACTTTTCAAACGTAAATTTTTCTTCAAAAGTTAACTGTTTAGCATTGCTTCTGCGTTTTAAACCAGCTTTTGGCCCAAAAGTTGGTTTAAAACACAATACTAAACGCAACCATAATATCCAAAGAGAATTTATGCAATATCCTTAGATACAATATTAGTTATGCAATATTCAATGCCAATAGAATCAAGAAAGGTACTTAGTACATTCTGAAGAAAGGAGTAAATACCAAGTGTTTTAAAACACTTTATTTCCATAAGAACTGGTGAAGCTTTCCTTCTCCTAATGGTCAAAGCTTAAACTTATCAACTCTTATCCTTTCCCACTTTTCTTCTATTTTTAAGACAATAATAATTGCTCACATCAAACTTGTCATCTTCTATGATAAAAGATGGCCAATTCACGTGAATGGAAAGCAAGCAAGTAGGCGATTCACCCTCAATTAGGAAATTATAACGGTGGTCCCTCATCTTTTTAAACTTTGCAATATTTCTCCTGAGTTATGAGTTTGTATTTCCGATTTAAAGTATTTTCAATTCCTCTGCAAGTAGTTGCACCTCTAGGTTATAATTCTTCTGGTTTTCTCGTGAGTAAAAGAATGCCTTCTCGTGCAGAACAGTTGTTAAAATATACTGTTCATACACGACACTTGTGATGAGAATGTCAAAGTATCTGTTTGCCAGCCAAATCCAGAGAGCATGATATGATAACAGGGAAAAGGAAGAGAGAGGTAGCTGCAACCAGCCTAGCATTGACAATCAAGTTTCATAACAAAAACCCTAACCATAAATAATTGGATGAATTAAAAACACAGAGAATGATTCTTTGATAAATTTATATAATTATTATGCTTGGTACGTAGGAGAAAACTGCTAACAACCAGTCATTATGGTACATCAAATTAGTATGTTTTCAGTTGAGTTGTGTTGTGTTGTGGGTGTAATCAAGGATGAAACTAAAATTAAAAATTAATAAGGACAGATCCTCCCGCACCATATAAAGACCCGTCACCAGGTGTAATCGTTATTTCTTATTTCTTTATCCTTTTTAAGGTACTTTTAAAATATTGGAAAGTCTTTCGCTCTATGTTTTTTATAGGAGTAAATCTTCTATTTTTTAATCGTATTTTCATTGGTATCTTTACTTTAAATTAGTGGGTTTAGGATTCAAGGTTAAAGATTGTGGTTAAGGTTTAGGAAATTAGGAGTATGATGTTTTTTAAAATGTAGGGTTTAGGGTTTAGGATATAAAAAATTAGGGTTTAAAATTTAATTTTTTTAAGATTTTTTAACGGGAGACATAAAAGGAGGTACAATTAGAAGGCAAAAGATTTCTACGCGTTTTTTATGCATAGTTTATAAACTGAATTGATATAGGTAAAGTGAGAATGGAGTGTTTACGTGGGCTCATGATAATAGGTTTTTGGGATTAAAATGAAAGAGCAGTAAGCAACAATTTCTTATGCAAATGCATGAAATATAGAGACTTTATTTGTAAGGAATTAAAATGGAGAGTTTACTAAAATCAAATGACATGTTCTACCTTAGGATCAGATCAGAACCATTGACTTCTAAAACCTAGCAGACTAAACCCTAGTCATCACATTATTTATGATTCAAGTAATCAGGATCATTCATCTTTAAAATAATCATTTAATAACTACCCACCCATTAATTACATGTAAGAAAGAGGTTATGATTCACCTAAAAAAATTAAAATGAACGATCTTAATTGATTAAGAACATAAATGACGAGAGTTTACCTAATAATTTTTCCCAGCAGACAAACCAATAATCCCTCAAATCTTAAAATACAATGCATTCACATGTATGGCTATGCATACCGCTTTCTTTACTTAAACAACAAGTGCACCTTCCCTTAATTAAAACTCCACCACTCTTCTTCTCTCTCTATCTCGTAGCTACCGTTGACTTTTTTGAAACATTGAAATTCCACATCAAATAACTCATTTTTGGCCACTTCCATGGCTGACACATCCCACATCTTTCATTTCTCAAATCCCTTGTTTGTCCTCTACTCACGTTCTTCTGTTATTGGATCATGAACACCACTTCGGGTTCGAATGATGACGGACTTCTGGGGTCCAACAACATTGGCGGATTTGGATATGGCATAGGAGTTTCGGTCGGAATCCTCCTCCTTATCACCACCATCACGCTGGCTTCCTATTTCTGCACCAGGACTCAACCGCAGCAAGAAGCACGGTCGAGGAGAGCTAGACAAGAGCCTATTATCAACTCCGATAGCTTTGTTGTCGACATCGGCCTTGATGAGGATACGATAAAGAGCTACCCGAAGCTGCTTTACTCCGAGGCCAAACTCCAGAAGAAAGATTCTACAGCTTCATGTTGTTCTATATGCTTGGCGGATTACAAGAGCAGTGACATGCTTAGGTTGTTGCCTGACTGCAACCATCTATTCCATGTCAAGTGCGTTGACCCTTGGTTGCGGTTGAACCCTACATGTCCGGTTTGCCGGACATCTCCAATCCCAACGCCCTTGTCGACGCCTCTTGCCGAAGTGGTTCCTTTGTCAAGCAGACAAGGTGGTTGATGTCAACAAAACTGTTAGTTCCACATTTGTTCAATTCCTCATCATTATTCTCTCAATGTAAAATTGTTATAAGACAAGTGATCTTTCCATAGTATAAAAAAGAAATAACTCTTTCTCCTTTTTATGGATTATGAATTGTAATTCAGACAATTTTCTTATAGATTATTATTTATTACGTCCGATAAGAAGTAGAGAATAATAGTCCATATCAAAAAAAAAAAAAATGAAATCTTGAAATATATAAACGATAGTATTATATATTTTATCAAATATATTTTTTTAAGTAGAGAATATTAATCCGTGATAATATTTATAAATATGTAATTGAGTTGTAGCTAGAATTTGCGATCTCTTGAGACTGAGTCTAAGTGAACCGTTGGAGGTAAATATAATAAAGAATTAGGGATGTTGCAGAACCCATAAATTATAAAAATCAAGTTATTTATTTGTCATGTATTTATATCAAGTGGGTCCAACTTAATTTCTTTCTACCCCACTGCAATAATTTTTCCTAGTCCTCGGCACAACATCCAGATATACAATATGTTGGCATGTTCGTCGCACTAGCAAAGAAAATTATATGATATCAAGCATATAATAAGATTTTTATTCATTTAATTAAATGAATGGATAAGAACAGAAAATTTATTCATTAATTTATGTTTGATAATTCGTTTGTTTATATTCATTCACTTATATTGTTTGTTTATATTTGTTTAAATTTATTAATATGAGACCATTTATATTTATTATTTTTCATAATAAAATATTATATTTAAAAATATATCTATTAAAAATATGAAATAAAAAATAAACCATATTCAATGTTCGTTTATGTTTATTTGTGTTCGTTTATATTTAATTATCAATTTAACAAATGAACATGTGCGAACATGAACAAGCTATAGTTCTTAAGGAATGAATATGAATAAAAATTATGCTTCTTTTAGTTGTTTACGAGCGTAACATATACTTGTACATGTTCATTCAGTTCATTTACAAACCTAAATTTTTCTTTTTTAACAAAAATAGTAATTATTTTTTTCTGTCACTCATTTTTATTCTTATGACACATTTTTGCTGCTCTTATAGTATTTTTTTCTCATAATTGAAATTAACATCTTTTCGGTTGACGATTATTTAAATATCATGTTAATCTATCCATACTTTAAACTCATGGTCTAGTTTTATTGCATTGATATACACTTACGATCATTAATGATAGTTTGCGATTGAGTTGTGATAATTTTGTTAGTGTTCGAATATTATTATATATTTTCTTGTTATTGATAATTCAGAGTTGTTTGGTTATACTTTAACTATTTCATTTATCAGTTGATATGATTAGTCTACTCTAATTTTGTATTTTTTTATTAAATAAAGTAGTATATTGTCATGTTAGGACTTTAATTCATATAAGATTAAACAATATGAATATCTTTAACAATTAAACTAATTCATTCATTCTAGTTTTATAGATTTGGATGAGTCTATCGCATATGTCGAATATCGTTAAACATCATTAACATTAAACATTATTGAACATCATTAAATTAATTAATCAAGATTAAAAATTCTAAGGACTCAACGAAAAAATATAAATTATTTAAAATAAAATTTTAAATAAATTATTTTTCGTATACATTACATATTTTATTTTTTAAAGATAACTAGATCAAATATCAACCTTAAATCAATTTTAAAAAATAAACCTTAAATTATAAACTATAAACTAGAAATATTATTCATTAAATCTTAAACCCTAAATAATTGCGGAAAAAGAAACGTTGGTTGTGTTGGACATGATAATCTACCGGTCATTATCGACAATTATATATTTTATTTTTATAATTGACTAAGGTTAGTATTTGATTTAATTATTTAAAAAATAATTTAAATATATAATATATAAAAAATAATTTAATTAATTTTTAAAATAATTTATAATTATATATTGAGACCTTAAATTTTTAATTAACTTAATAATATTTAACGATGTTTAACATTAATAATATTTAGCGATGTTCTATACACGTTATGAGATTTTCTTATAATTTTCTTATAATTTATTGTTTATTACATAAAACTAATTGTTATTATTTGTAAAAATATCACAAATCTTACCGAATACAACTAATTTCATCTCCAACCACAAAATAAAAATTCAATGTGCGCTGATAATAAAAAGTTCACGTGACGTTGCAAGTGACTCAAATGGACATGCATGTATAAAAAAAAAATAGGTTTAACAGGTGTCTAAATTATATCCGTGAGTCATTTTTAGTGTTTAAATTATTTTTAGTTCTAAATAAGTGTTTAAAGTTTTAATTGTGGTTATTTTAAGCGTTTAATCATCAACTATCATTGTTTTAATTATTTAATTTAATTTAATTTTAACTTAATTTTTTAAAATTAAAAAATTTAAACCTTTACGATATAGTCTCAAATCTCTAACTTTAAACCCAAAACTCCAAACCTCCAAATTATCATCATTATCATTGTTTACTATATCATCATCATCATCGTTTACTATATCATCGAAGACCATCATTACCATTGTCATACTACCATGATCGTTTTCCCTAACCACTCATCGTTGTTAATCGGTAGTAGGTCTGTCGATTAGCTTCTTAATGTCGAAAGAAACCAAAATCGAGAAAATGTAGTTGTTAGCATACCTACCGTCGGTTATAGGAAATGGTTGGTTGGGGGAAACGATCATGGTTGTCTGACGGTGATAATGGTGGTCTCTGATGAGATAGTAAACGGTGACAACAATGATAATTTGGAGATTTTGGGTTTTAGGTTAGGGACTTGAGACTATTTTATAAGAATTTAAAATTGTTAATTAAAAAAAATGAGATTTTAATTTTATTTAAAAAATAACTAAAAGAAATTAAAAGTTAAAACTTGTCACTTGTCACATTTTTAATGGCAAACTTTTTATTAATGAATAGACACTTAAAATAACCACAATTAAAAACTTTAGACACCTATTTAGAGCTAAAATAATTTAGACGCTAAAAGTGATCCACAAGCATAGTCTGAGCACTTATTTAGATATTAAGCCAAAAAATTATATAAAAGAAATTACACAATCCTTTTATAAAATTTAAAATCTAAATCTGAAACTCTACCGTTCTAAAATCTAAATCTTAAACCCTAAACTCTAAATTCTAACCATAAACCTTAGATTTTATACACCAAATCTTTAAACTCAAATCTAAAATCTTAAACTCTAAATTTAAAAGGATTCTTCTGTAAACTAAAACTTATACAAGTTTATGTATCAAAATATTCTTTTATTAAAAATAATTATCCAAGTTTTTTCATTTAAAGTTTTTTTCTTCTCCCCAAAGTCGTGTTTAATATCATTAAATAGAGAAATTATATCATGGGTAAGTCTCACCCATCATCCATAAGACTAATCACTAAAAATCATCTATCTCATCATTTTTTTCATGTTATATTTTTTTAAGTGAATCTTTACTCATATTTACTGTCAATTTATTTTAAAAACAGTTTTTCTAAATAAAGATTCACTTAAAAAAATATATGACATAAAAAATATAAAACAAATAATTTTTAATAATTGATCCTATAAACATGTGATGAGACTTACTTATAATATAATTTCTCTACTAAATATCGAAAATGAAACGTTAATAGTTTTCCACCTACATTATTATTAAATCCAATAGTATTATTTAATGTTCATCTTGGATTTTCCATTGATGACAACATTGCATCTTAAATTTTAAAATAAAAAGGCGAAAACACCTTCAAATCAGGCGTGACAAGTGAATCTTGATGGGAGGAAATAAAAGAATTTGCATCAAAGTCAAAGCGGACGTTAAAAGATGAACGGGGACAAACTCTCTAAATAAAAAAATATTATATGGTCTCAATTTATGGTTTTATTAATTAAAAAAATCTTATTGTTTTAAGATAAATTTTTATTTTTTAAGGTAAAATTTTACGTTTTTATATATTATTAAATAAATAAATTTTATTAAATAAAATCGTAAATAATATAATAAATCAAGATTATATAATAATTTTTCGTTTAAAAGAATCAGAATCTAAGCCGAAACCCGCAAAACCAACGATAGAATTGATAGACAATGAAACCAAACAGCTGACATGGATATTAGAAGAGACTAGGACACTTGATACATCAAATATTGTTTGAAAAATTGTTAGTACAAGATGAAAATTAAAATAAACGAAATTATATATTTATTAAATGTTAAATTAAATCAAATCAAAATTTAAATGTATTTAAGTCTGCGTAAACATAATTTTTTTAAGTTAAATTTGACCACTCTTTGTTGTTTGAGTTTGACAGTCTTCAACCTCTCAGGATACAATAACAAATGATCTTCAACAGTAATACGACCATAGAGATCACGAACGTAGTTTTCTCTTTTCGTCATCACCGAAAACAATTTAAAAATTTCATAGAGTTTTGAAATTTTTTGAGTTATGTAAAAATAAAAGAATGACATTTTATTTATAAAAAATGAGGTAAGTTAAATATGAGAATAAAATATTCTGAAAATATGATTATTAATCTCCATCCAATTTAATTTAAAAATAATATTAAAAATATGTCAATAATAATAAAAACTAATTAGCCCAAACATTCACATCACCCACATTTTGTAAACATACACCAAACCAAATAAAATTAAATTCACACCACATTAAACGATTTCCATCCAATCATTCAATAACAACAAAGTAGATAAGTGCAAGAGCGGAGCCAAAAAATTATCTAAGGGGTGTCATTTTTTAATTATATTTAAGGAATGTCAATTATTTATATATTAGTGTCATTTATTATTATTTTTTAAAATTATATATATAAATTACATATAAAAAAGATTGATAAAAAATTTTTGAGATGTCATTTGACCACCCATTTGAATGGGTGGCTCCGCCCATGGGTAAGTGTGTATGAACACTTTCCATTCCATTTATCTCATCAATGTAGGACGATGGTTTTTTACTTTCATAATCAATTCATAATTCCCCTATTATGAGTATCAATTTCTTATTCATTATTCAACCGTTTTAAGCATATGAAATACCGTTGTAAATCTATTATAACATATAATAAGATCTTATAAAATTATTATTCAAATCTCTACTTTACTCGTTCGAAATATGACTCACAGTTACTATTTTCTCACATTTAACTTTAAGACCGTCCGAATTTAACATATGATGAACAAAAACCGCATTATACATACCTTTGATTTGATCTACCGAGCAATTCTGCAACCATACATAACATTTCTTGGCAAGGAATTTCACTTGGGGAAAAGGTTGATATATCTTCCGAAGGATCGACAGCCTTTTGAAGAATTCCCGAAACCAAAAATAACCTAGGGTCAACTTCAACCGGTGCTTTTGTACAACCTGCCTTGGATACAACACGATCACCTCTAGACTCTAGAGCCACTTTCATTTCAAACATCCTTACAGGCATTTCCCATCAGAACATCCTTGTAAGACATCCCATCTCTGGTGGAGAAGCTCGCCTTCCCAACCTTAGAACCACTGGCCCGGTTTCCTTCAAACGGAATCTTTTTCCGATGGGTTGAAACAGCAGCAACATAAACACAAATGAAAAAAACATCCATCTTCCTACCATTGCCATTGGTCTATATTTTAGACTCATATTGTATATTTTATTAATTTATTCCTAATTTAAAATGATTCAATAAGCGTAATCATTCGTATTTAAAAATTTATTAGTGAAATGAGTTTGTATACTAGTATATATCATTAAAGTTATAATAAATTTGTTCCATTAGTCAATTAGTTGTCAAAGAATAAAGTGATTGTATCGGTTAAACCTTCAAATATGTCAATTATCAGGCTGAGAGATAATAACATAAAATCTGAAAACTGACAAGTAGTTAAAAAACGTGTCAAGATCAGAATACAATGTTAAAAATTTTAAACATGAAAGGTTAAATTTATTGATTTACTCCCATTGTGTTTACTATTTTATTAAGAAATTAATTCACTGATTGTTCTGAAATTACCCCTCGATATTATAATGATTTGATTTTCTTTAAATAAAATCCTTTTGAGCTGATGTTTTAGAAAATAAATAATAATACCAAAGCAGATAATGCTGATTGCTGAGTATGCTGTAAAGGTTCCTGGAATTGAGATATCGTCTAATCCAATCTATAGGGGGAAGCCTGCTGCGACCTTCAGTATGTGTTTGTTGTATATACAACATTGGTTTGCAGGGTGTCTGGTAGTTCCGGAGCTCGATACCATTTATTATTGGCTAATTATATGATAGCTTTGTGTCTTGTCCGATGATTGATGATGAGATTTGTAGTATCCAACCAAATTCAATGGTGTTTTTTAGCTTCTGGTTGAAGGTGGGTTGGATTTTTCTGGGGGGGAATTGGTGGTTGAGGTCTCGTATTTTGGATGGCACACTCACACCGAGACTCATGACCTTTGTGACGAGACATATTGCCATGTTTCTATGGCTGATTTCGTGGCTCCAAGCTACCATGTCCCAATTTAAAGTTGTATCACTTTGTTCGTGATGGTTGGAGTTTTCGTTTTAGACAGCGATATTCTTGCATAGTACAAGAGTTTAAAATGCCTTGTTTCTATCCCATTTGTCTAGTTTTGGCCAAGTTTGATCTATGTTTAGGAATTAGGAAGGAAGCAAATAAAATGTTATATAGGAAATCACAAGAAGCTTGAATATAAAATCACAAGAAATCCAAGAGTTATATAGGATAAGTGGATAACACCAGTTAACAGGGATATCCATTTCAATAGATTATTGCATGTTCTTCCCCTTATGCCATGAAGAGGCAACCACAAATGTTGGTTATGTGGTCAAGCTGAGTGGACTCCAATGGAGAAACTGTACCCGACTCTCTCAGTGATCATTGCAAACTTTTAAAAGCAACCAACAAACAGCCTTTTCAGTCTACAGATTCCACTTCTCCTGCCATAAGAAAGACTCCATCATCATCCCATTTCCCTCACCAATATCAACTCTTTCCCTCATTCTCATTCAAAGTTCCATTCTCTTCCATGCTGTCCTTTCTCAATTTCTTCAAGTGGTTCCATTGCATTTGTCGAGGTTTCTTGTATCTCGTCACTGTAATTACAGATGACAGGCGTGCAGGGAAGATTTCTAAAGAAACCCAAAATCATACTAGTTCAAAGACAATCATCAATGATGAGCATAGCATACAAGAAGTGAAGGAGGAGAAGGAAGAACACCACCCATATCCATCGTTATCAGATTTTGAAGAGAAATGTCCACCAGGAGGAGAAGATTCAGTGGTTTTATACACAACAAGCTTGAGGGGAATCAGAGAAACGTTTGAAGATTGCAGGAACATCAAGTTTATTTTGGACGGTTTCAAGATAATGGTTCGGGAGAGAGATGTTTCAATGGACATGGAATTCAGAGAAGAACTATGGAAAATCTGGGGTGGTCTACGAGTGATCCCTCCGAAGTTGTTCATCAAGGGGAGATACATAGGAGGAGGAGCCGAAATTTTTCGACTTCACGAGCAAGGAAAGCTGAAGAAGCTGTTGGAAGGGATACCTTCAAACTGCATGTGTACTGATTGTGGCAACGTCAGGTTCCTGGTCTGCTCAAACTGCAATGGCAGCAGCAGGATTTTTGCAGAAAAAGATGGCGATGAATTGTGCATGAAATGCCCTGATTGTAACGAGAATGGATTGGTTAAATGCACTGTTTGCTGCTGAAATGTCTACTTACTATAATTGTGCCCTATTTTCTTGGATGTTTTGTATATTTTCCTTGCCTTATCTAACATGATCGTACTTCGAATCAAATTGTCGTTGTTTCAAGCTTTCAAGTCCCATTAGAAGGTATGATGAACTATGTACAAATTTCCTTCAGACTAAGTTGATGATTATTTATGACCTGATTTTAGTTGACATGTAAATCAACTTTATTTCTTTCGAATTCAATTGGTTGAGTAATTAAAGATATTTATGTTGTCCAACTTTACTTTAAAAATAGAAGTAGAAATGGGTACGGGTCGAGTCGGGTTTTTGACTAACACAAACTCGACCCGAATACATATACCCTGCTCTGACCCAATCTGAATATTTACTTTAAAAAAAACAAGGCATAAAGATAATTTTAACTCTTAATGTTTATAATTTTTATCATTATGACCATCATTCTAAAATATAAAACAATTAAAATTCAAATAAAATATTAAAAATTAATTAAATCTAAAATAAAAGACTACTAAGCATTCTCAAATATTAAATATCATTCTACATATATATGATATATCATTATCGTTAATTTTTTTTAACTATCTAATAGTCATGCTAGTTAAAAAATGGCCCAATCACTATGCTTGATAATACTGATGTTCGAACTCATTACTTCTAGGAATAACAATCGTTCTTTTAACCGATGAGGCTACTTTGTGCTTATTAATTTATTTTTTTACTTTAACTTTTCTGGGTTGAAAGTTCAAGCATTTCTTGAATGCATGTACAGCAAAAAGGTTTAATTTAACTTTTACCATAAGTTTAGGGTAAAAAGTTTTAAAAAAGTTGGTAGTGATATCAATTAATAGTACTGAAAAGCTACAATTTTTCACTTTTTGAAGCAGTAAAAAACACAAAGGAGGACGTACCAACCAATTCCTTTCACTTTCTTCTGATCCCAAGAGTAAAAATAAAACCAAGTCTTAATCAACTAATCCTTTGTTGACCGGTAAAGTAAACAAGGGTTAAAAGTTATGATTCGGTGGTAGTTTTGATGGTAGTTTCAAGTCTAAATTAGACTATGGCGTTTTCTTTATGGTGTTGGTATCTTAAAGTGAAAGATTATCTTTTTCCTGGTTGTATGCTCCTTTTATATTATTCGAACATGTGTTATTATAGGATTATCGTGGTATTGTGATGAGACTAATTAAGAGGTGGTAGACTAAGCTTGTTCTGTTATCAAAAGCGGTCACACGTGCAGACACATCATCGTTAAATGTTGTTCGTTTGAATACGTTCATGAATAGATTATTTGATATAGTCTGCTCCTATTCGTTGACCCATACGTGTTTTCTTTGAGGTATATGGCTCATGAATAGAGTTTGGTAGAGGTGGAGTGTGATAAATATACATGCTCTACGTGATATGATGAAATCACAGTACATTAGAGAGTAGGGGGTTACATGTTATGCCAAATTTTCGTTATTAATTCATGTTGTCGATGGAGTCATGGCGTTTAAGTGTGGCATGTGATGAAGACAAAGCATGGTGCCTTGTCCTATGTAAACCTTCGAGGTTGGATTCCACCTACCCCTTTATTTATTTATTTTAGATTAGTTGAAACTGGTTCGATGTTGCGTCAGGTCAATTGTTTAGGATAGACTGATGGATTTTAATAATGTATCTTTTTAATTATTTGTTTCATGAAGAAGAACATTCGATGAAGGTATAATTATGATAATGATATTCTTTCATACAATCCCATTTAAAAATTAATTTTCATCAAACTTAATATTTATTATTTTATTTTATAATTCAAAATTCTAACTTAAGAGGGTGAAAGATGGAGTCTTCACTAGATAGAAAAAGAAAGTTGTTAAAGGAATAATTGTTGTTCTTAAAAATAACGGTTCGAACATCAATGATGTCAGCAAAATGATTGAACGATCAGTGCCAAATGGTGGAGATTATATATTTTAAAACATATACTACTGTAATTACTATTAGCTAATTCAAAAAAAAAAATTATACTCTTACACCTCTGTAAAAAAAAAGTTTTCCCCTATCATAATACTAATCATACTAATCGAACCAAACCAACTTTGTAACAGATGTTGAGTATTAGAATTGGGTTCAAAACTTTCAACAGACTTGGGCCATTGGGTTGTATTAGATTTAAAATCGAGAATAGGCTGATTGGTGGAGGAATATATGATTAGGGCTGAAAGGCATCTTCTTCAAAATTGGAACTCTAAGGGTCAGTTTAGTATTATTTTTGAAAAGTACGGTAAAAAAATATAGTGAAAAAATTCTAAAAATGTGTTTAGTATTGTTGTCAAAAAGTGCTTTTGAGAAAATAAATGACTATTTTAGACATGATGTTGTAAGTTAAAAAATATATATTTAAATAATAAATGATTATTTTATATTATAATATTAATTTAAATTACGATAAAATATAAAAATATTAATAACTGAATACATAAATTATCTTTGAAAAGTGCTTTTGAGAAAATAAATGATTATTGTAGACATGATGTTATAAGTTAAAAAATATATATTTAAATAATAATTAAATTATTTTATATTATAATATTAATTTAAATTACGATAAAATATAAAATATTAATAAATAAATACATAAATTATTTTTGAAAAGTGCGTTTGAGAAAATATATAACTTTTATATGAATATATATAATTTTTAAATTAAAAAAATAATTTATTTTAAATATTACTATGTATTTGTAAAAATTAAATTATAATAAAACATAGTAAATGAAGGTTAAAATTGTAATCTGAATCTTAAAAGTACTTTTCCGACTGTAAAAGTTAAAAATTTTAGGTTTTGCGTTTGGGTTGAAACTCACTTTTCAAATGCAATTTTTTTAAAAAAAAATTAACTGTTTAACATTTCTTTTACGTTTCAAACCAGCTTTTGGGCGTTTCAAACTAACTTTTAACCCAAAAGCTGGTTTGAAAAGTAATTCTAAACGAAGCCTAAAGAAAAGGGGTGAGATGGATGGTTGAAGACAGCTAAGTTAACTGTTAACACCCAGGAAGGGTTCCGAAACTCCTAAACCAAGGAATGCTTTGAATAGAAGTGGCAAACGAATGGTTTGATTTTAGTTCGGTTCATGTTATTTCGGATCGAATTATATTTAATTTTAGTTTACGATGATTTAAATTATATCGGATTGGTTGGTTTAAAATGATTGATATCACATGTGTTACTTCGTAATCTTAATAGCATGGTGATGCCAAAGTCGTCGCGTTTGTTTGTATTATAAATTGTCGTGTAACATTTTAGATTGCTTACGATAGTGCATGCAAGTCCCGAGGTATGCGCCATGTTGTACGACAATGTCAAACCTAATCCATTAAATTTTTAGTGTCGTTGGAACAAGTCAAAAATCCATCCTTTACTTCATCTTCATCTCAAAAAACAAAGCTTTGCTTTTACCTTTGATTTAAAGGATTCTATGACAATTGTGAAGGATTGAAGGCACTGGAACCAAAGCAGCACAAAAGATAGCAAAGGAGAGAGCCATGCAGTTGGAAGTAAATCAAATGCAACACCAACGTCTGAAAACTTTGTTATTTTTCCAGTCAACATGGAGAAACACAACTCTATTAGACATACGGACAGAAAAAGCTCAAACGGGTTCTTGTCTGTTAAACCGCATTCACATCATAGGATACATATTACATGCCCAAAGTTAAAGAAACAAAACTAGTTAGGGGTAATCACACTTTTCTTGGAATTTACAGCAAGTTCCTAAGCAGCAACTTCAGTTAACGGAACTTCAACCATAAGTGGTGTGCCTGTAGTCATTGCAGAAGCACAGGTCTCGGGTAGTGGTTGCGATAACTCGGTATAGTGGAACTCAATCTGTAGTCGGTGATGTATCGGCGTTGATGTCATTAAACCTTTCTTGATATCTGCCTGCAACTCTCTAATAGGTATAGCAGCCAAGAAACTCTTTATGTATTCCTTGCAGGATTCCTTGCCATGGCAAACAACCTCCTCATGGTCCTCACTCTTGATGGATTTCCCGGGTTTAGTTACTACAGCTCCTACAACCGAACCCTCCTTCCCGTTGACCTGTCGAACCCGTGAATTATTTGGTTCAGTTATTGCTGCAGCTATCTGTTGATCACCTGTTGACTTATCATCTGATGATTGTGCTACGTTTGGTAGCTTGTGAATTACAGTATTGCGGTCAAATTTCAAGATGTAGGCTTGATTGCATCCCTCGTAAAGCCTCTCTCCTAATGTGTCAATTATATAGTAAGCTTCTGGCTCAACCTTAAGGATAAAAAAATGGTCGTTCCAACTAACAATGTAAACCTGAGGTTGATCACTGTCTGAACATTCCGAACCAGCACAACTAATCTCATCCCATATGTTATCAAAAGACATTGCATCATGCAAAAAGTCGAATCTTCCCTCATCCATTCCCTCTGGATGGAAAAACCCAATAAAGGACTTACTTGGTACTACAGAAAAAGGACGTATTTTTGCTTGGAGAACCGTCTCAAGATCAAAGTGCTTGTCAGGGAACCGCTCCATATAGGATTCATTCTCACAGAGGTTCCTCCATTCCAATGAACCTTCTCTGATCAAACTATCAAATTGAGACTTAATAGGCATCATATCACGGTTGTTCTGAAGCCAATCGGCAATAACAGCAACAAGGGCAGTACATGCACTTTCACCGGCTGCTCTCTCACTCCGCTGATCAATAGAGGCAAAAAAGACCTGTGATTGAAGTTTCATGTTTCCATCGCGACTTACCACTTCTCTCTGTTCCCAATTGCCAATAGCAAAATTATCGTCCCCGAATTCAGAAACAGATGTACGGTTTGCAGATGAATCTTCATCTGTCTTGTGCGACTGCCAAAACAAATTATAGTTAAATTTAGAAATTTATATACTTTGTTAATACTAGTAAGAAACATGACACAATTGATAATAGTCATTGGAAAATATACAAACATGAACTATCATGTTAAAGGATAGCTAAATCCCCAATTAGATGCATAAACTAATAAACACATGCATCTCAGTAGGTGAATGAACTCATAACAGAATGCTAATTGATAATCAACAATAATTCTTACCCTAGGTGCATGAGATTCATCAGAGCTAAGCTGACGGCGGTCAAAGTCAATGTCATCCCCACCTTCTTCTCCATAGCCCTTCTTTAACAATGGTTCCCCTTTTGCTTTAGGAGACCTGAAACTCAGCTTCCTTTTTCTCCAAGACAATATGCTACGCTTGGAACTTTGCAGCAGAGATGGCTCCGACACTGGCGTAGCAGAATCCTCAACATTTGAGCAGCCAACATCTGACTTACGATTACTGTAGTACACCCAATCCTCATCTCCCTCACTGATCCTCATACTGGAGTAAATTGATCCTCCAGCATATTTTGCATCTGCCAGAGTACCATAACTAAATGACTTCCTGACAACAGAGTCCTCCTTCACCTCATCTGACTCTCCTTCCTCAGAATCATCAAGTGAATCAGTGTCCAATGGATACTCACCATCATCACTCCTAGCAGAACACCTTCCTTCACTGCCTTCATCCTCTCGACAGGCCTTTTTCGCTCCTCTGGCAGAAACATACTCTTTAAAAAAGATCACTTTCCTTAGACCAGCTTTAATTGCAGAAACTTCATCTTTTTCCATTGCAACAGTTTCTCCAGACCCAACAGGTGATGTAACAGGCACTAACGCACGCTCTACAGGTTCATTGGCTTCTTGAGTAGTTCTTAGTTCCAAAACGCTAAGCGATATCTACAAGATGGATTACAACTTAAAGTTAGAATATGTGAAAAACAAAAGGTGATGGATACATAAAACATGGTAGATAGTAGGATAGTAGACTTTAGTGCAATAAATACTTCAAGAAGCACATACACAGAGTTGGGGACCAGGCTCTGCAGAACCGGAGGAGAGTATTAGAGGTATGTTTAACTCGAACTCTTTCTGTTCAGCAACAGAAGCATATTCAGCAAGATTCAATGATGCTGTCCCAATAACAGGAGCCTTGCTTTTCGATCCCTGGCTCGAACCCTTCATCAAGCAAGACAACATGTTGAAACCAACACTAGGAGATAATTGACAAAAATAACACCATAAAACTATGACATTAAACTAATCCACTCAAGATCTACACACCATGGTTAATAAAAGATGAAACACTCAAAAACTTCAGGCAGAAAAGAATTAGCCCAACGAACGCAAAAAGATCAAAATAGCCACTTCCAATACTTTCTATGGAATAAAACTAGCAAACTTGTAAAATATTACCAACTATCCGACAGTCAACTTCCATAAACAAACAAAACAACCCGTCTAATTGTCTACAACATCTTCATTCAAGGAAATGCAAAAACATAATGAGAAAACAGGGGGAAAATCATAGGAAAAAAAAAAAACAGGAATCCAATATATTTAAACACCCAAAACCCAAAGGCAAGAACTTTGAAAATCTAAACCCAAACTTCTCCACAATTTCATTATCTTTCTAAAAATAGAAGAAAATAAATCTCTAAAACCCCACAATTTATTTGGGGGAAAAACTGTTCCCTTTGGACTTACATTCAAGGCAGAGAAAGCGATCTCCCAAGGATGAAATGCATTGTCTTTATAGGCCGATAAGTTACAAAGGGTTTGGAACTCCTCATCCCATACAACGACACCGTTCTCGTCAACGACGCCAACTTCTTTGGTGAAGTTCCTCTTAACCGTTCGCCTTAAAGAACCGAGGGAAGCCTTTGGACCTTTCCATCGAACCTCAACCTTTAGTTTCTCAAGCTTCTCCCAGTCTTCTCCGACCAGATCCCACCCTTCTAATCTTCTTACAATTAACTTTACCTCGTACTTCTTCGAAACCAGAGGCGGCCATGGTCGCCACCTCATCATCTTCACCACCATGTTAAAAAAAAAACAACTTAAATTACTCGAATTGTTAATATTCTAGTGAACCCAATAAAACCCAGAAATGCTGTTTGATTTCTTTCTGGTTTTTCGTAATACAAACCCAGAAAACAAACTTGGGGTCACTTAAACAAAATACTAAGAAAACAAAGAATAGTTAGACAAAGAGGTCAAAAATGGAGGTTTTGATTGTTAAAAAAGGAATCTAATTGATATTGAAGAACAGAAAATAAAAAGGCTTGGGATGGGAGGACAGATGCAGAAGGGAGTGTGTGGTTTTTATAATAAATATAAAGGGGTAAGCTTTAAAGCAAGCATAAGCAGAGAGGAGGGGTATAACTGTGTTGTGGCCCTTGTGGGTATCGTCGCGGACGGATGTAACGGCGTAATAACGAGGTAGTTGACTTCCGTTTTCCTTAGTTCTTTTTCATTTTGTCTTTGGGTGTTTGGTTTATTTTGGGAACTCCAACTGGCTTTCTAGTTTTCTTCTTCTGTTTTTCTTTCACTTTTCTATTAATGTAACTTGGTTCGGACTCGTGAGGTTTGGTTTGGTTCGATTTAAAATAGATAATTTTATTTTATTTTTTATAAAAGATAGGACATCGTTAAAAAAAATTTTATAACCGACATCGAAAATGAAATTCAATATTGAGAAAAGAAAAAAATGTTCAATTTATTTTAGTGAATTTATTTTTAGTGAATTTCTCTTATTCTAAAGAGATTAGTTTTAGTGTATATGTAGCATATATATAATATAATTATTTCGAGCTTGTTCACGAACTTTTTGAACTGAGTTTGGGTAAACTCGGCTCGGCTCGTTAAAGTCTCGAGTCGAACCCAAGCCCGAGTCAAGTTCACTCGAGCCAAACTTTGACCGAGCGGAGTCTGAGTAGCTCGCTAGCCAGTCAGGCTCATTAATGTAACTAGGGGTGAGTGAATTAAAAAAAATAAGAGTAGCAAAATTTGACTTGAAAAAATCAAATAATTTGAGGTAAAAATACTCGAATTAACTTGACTCGAAAAAATTCAAATAAAAATAGATTTATAAAATGAAAACTCAAATAACTCAAAATTTTTAGTAATTAAAGAATTTATTTTTAAATTTGAGACAAGTCTTTTAATTTTTTATGATATATATTAATATATAAAAATATGAAAAAATATTGCCACATGTAAAAAAATATAGATATATCTTATATAATTAGAGAAAGTTATTTAAATTAGAATCAAATCATATTATGTAACACCTCAAAATTGGGCCTAGAAGTTTAGAGGTCTAGTGGACAAGTTTTATCAGTTTAGCCTAGTTCGGGATTAAATTCTTAAAATTTGGTTTTTAATGAAAATAAATTATGAAAAAATATTCTAAAATTCTTAATTGACTTATATTTGACTTAGATAAACTTAATTTTAAAAATTTACCCTTGAATACCTAAGATTTTTAAATTAGTGACTATTTTGTAAAAATTGAAAACTTGAGGACAATTTTATAAATTAAGCCAAAACTTTGAATCTTTAAGGGGCTTTGATCCAATCCTAATCCTAGTTGATCTAAACCTTCCAAGAGCCTATATAAAGAACCTTTAACCACTTGTTTTAACCTATGTAATCAAATTTCTCTAGTTTTGATGCAAAATCCTAAAATTCACTTTTAAAAAAATACCATTTTTTCTTTATTTCAGTTTCTTCTTCTCCAAGGCAGCCTCTTCATCATCTTTTCAAGGTAAATATCCATTCTTTTTAATAAAATTTCGTTGGTTTATTTTCCTATATTTTTCTTCTTTAAAATCTCTTGATTTTTTCCTCGGTTTTACTTAAAAAACTCTATTTTTGCATCAAGCTTTAAACCTTTCTCCAAGATTTCGGTTTCTTCCTTCACAAGACATATTCTTCATCATATTTTCAAAGTTAAACACCAATCTTTTCAATAAACATTCGTTTGATTAATTTTTTATATTTTTCTTCTTCAAAATCTCTTCTTCAAAATCTTTGCAACTTTCTGCCTCAAAGTTCTTTGCACAATGTTGCATCGGCCCTTCTACGAAGTTCGTTGCCCTCGATCGCATCTGTCCATCTGACTTGATGTTTGGAGCACTCTTCTTGCATCGACCCTTCTTTCTTGAAGTTTGGTGCTTCCTCTTGCATTGGCGCTTCATACTTGAAGTCCTCCGCTTCTTCTCCACCTTGCCCATGGGTGGTGTCTCCACAGTTGTTATGTCTTTCGTCGGCTTGACTCCCTTCGACCCTTTCTTGGTCGTGGTCTCTGAAGAAGTGTTCTTTTCACGAACACTCTCGGCAAGCTCCTTAGTAGTCTTCTCGGACATGACTAACTCTTTTAGCCTTCTATTAATGTAGGTTGTAACATAATTCAATAAGAAATTTTGCAACTTGTGTGGCCCCTTGCATTAGTGGCACTTTAGTTGTTTCCTTTTTACCCTCGACTTGATGGCTTTGTCATTTGCTATCACACCAGGTTTTGACCTTGGTTCGGCTAATTTTTTGCACTCGTAGTCGCACCCTGATTCTTATTTGGCTTGTTGGAATACGCAATTGCGCCAAATCGCACTACTTCTCCTTGTGGCCCGTTTGGTTCCTTGATGATGGCAGCAAGGCGATTCTTCTCGGGACAACTCCTTATCAAATGTGGGCCACACAAAAGTGACACTTCAATCTTCTTCTCGCCTTCTTTTCTCGCACGGACTTAGTCTCACCACTCCCATTGTCTTTCTTTATGGGCTTGGACGTCTCGATGCTGGTTGGCTTGCCTCTCGCAAGCTCGGTTAGCAACTAGGTCTCATTATTGGCCTTTGAATAAACATGGGCATCTCTTTGCTCCGATGCAAGTTCTACCCTTGATCTAAGTTTTTCTAAGAAAGTCGTGAGCACACTCCATTCACTCATTGCGGTCTTGCAACTGAGTAACTCATTCTTGAGCTCATCCACCTCGATCCCCAAAGCCTTCACCTCAGTTTTACAAGCATTACTCCCTCGAACGGTCTCCAACTCTTTGAGAACACATTGGGTCTCGTCTTTGAACCTGTCCTCTAAGGACTCCAACTGGCTAAGGCGAGATTCTAAGACACCTTGGGTCTCTTGTATGCTCTCCATAGTGGTCTTGAGGATGCAATCTTGGTCATTCAAGTCATAATACATGTCTTTGAGATCGACTTGAACTTCCTCTGAGATACCATTCTTAAAGGTCTCCCACGTCTGCATCGTAACACCATCTCTTCGTCTTGCCATCTCGATCACTTCTCACTTCTCTTCGTCTTGCCAACTAACCCATGCGGTCTTAGTCGAGTCCTTAAGACAAACAACTAAGTCAGCCTAAAATCCCACTATAGAAGATCAAACTTCCAAGACACTCAAGAACGGAAGATCGTTCTAAGCGGAAGCTAACTATGAGAATGGCTTCGAAGAACTCTGAAAGAACACCAAGAACACTCAAGAACAACTCAGAAAGAATTAGAGTAAATACCTCAGAGCTTTATTACTCTCTTACAAAGGAGGATGAATGGAATTGAGTGATTACAAATGGTGGTGAAAGCTCTCTATTTATAGTTGAGCTATCACTCAATCAATGGCCATGATCGATTTACACGGAGGTCAGGATTAGCCCAGAATAAATACAAAATCACATATCTAAGGAAATTCTATTAAATCCTATCTAATTACATCAATTCATAGGATAGTTTCCTTGGATAGTTGATCTCTCCCGATATAGTAAGATTCTTCCTTATCTTTATTTGATAAGTTGTCTCTTTCCATATTCGAAACAGACTCTTTAGCATTTTTCAAGTGTTGAGTCAAGTCTGGTGGTTTTGACAAGCCTGATGGAACCTTGTTGTCGGACTTGTGTGCGATTGTCACGGACCTTAATGTGCGGGACGTGACATATGCCTATAGAGTTTGACCAATGCTTGAATGGATATGGGAGCATGTTATGGTTGTTTATAATGCTTGAGAATGATTGGTATGCTTTCTAGTAATATTGAAACATATTTTAGATGGATTAAAGTCTAATTAAACAAGTTAAATTTTTTTTTGTACAGACGTACCGATTCAACTTACAATGTATGCACTTTGGGTAGGGCTTAGGGTGTATTAGAACGGCTAAGGCATATCAATACAGTATTTCAACACTGGAATTCTACTTTAGAGGGAAACATGTATACTGATATAGCGAACAAAAATCTTCTGCCTCTTTTATGTGCCTTCTTTGGGTTTTTTTTTAAAAATTGAATTTTAAACCCTAAACCCTTAATTTCTATATCGTAAATCCTAAACCCTACACCCTAAAAAATATACATACCCCTAATTCTCTAAACCCTGACCAAAACCCCTAACCTAGAACCCTAAACCCTAAAAAATATACCTACCCCTAATTCTCTAAATCCTAACCAAAACCCCTAACCTAGAACCCTAAACCTCTAATTTGAAGTGGGGGCATAAATGGAGGCATAGAAAGGGGGCAGACGATTTGCACCCCTGATATAGCTAGAGGATGTACAGATACACTACATAAGTGAACCAATATGATTGAAGGAGTGTATCGATATGGGGTCTCATAGACAGTTTTGTTGGTTGATGCCATGTAGGCGTATCGATACGGGTGCTAAGCATATCGATACAATATGGTAGTTTTGTTGGTTATTTATTTCGAATCCTTACAGTTTAGTTCCCGAATCTTGTTTACCTTAATTAATGATACTAATGATGTTATTTTAAGCTAAAATTTTATCGCCAAGCATGAATGAACCTAATTTCACATTGATAAAAAAATTGAAGTCCCTTAATTTATTTAGTTTTATGTTTTAGTCCATAATAACTCAAACTTGTTAAATAAGCTTGATTTGTTATTCGAATGAATTCGTTCAATACCGTTGAATATATTTACACATAGAATAATAATTGTATCTAGACAAAATAAAAAAGGAAAAAATTATATTTTTTCTGGAGTAAACCTTCCTAAATGAGTACCTAAACCTTCTTACTTCCTGTTTTAGGTTCCTAATTTATTTTTGCCTTATAGATGCCCAAACTATCATTTTTTTTTCAAAACAACTACCCAAACAATCATGTTTTAAACAAGTCTCAATTTGACCTTAAAAAAAAGGAAAATTAGAAGTTTGAGTACCTGTAAAATACATTTAGTCATCTAAAAGAGAAAAATAAAATAATTTGGGTATTTAAAAGGAGCCAAAATAATTTAAAACAAAAAAGAAAAAAAATAATAATCTAGGTACTTATTTTGACATTAAACTTTTTATATAAAAACCCCCTCACATTAATGACATTAAAATTATAAAAAAATCAAAATTTTAGATATAAAGTTATCAAACAACATTATTCAAGAGCAGAAATTTCAATAATACAAATTGATGAGTCTAAAATAATCATGTATCTATATATACTTATTTATATCATTAACTATTTTAATAGTTTTTAAAATTATGGACCTAAAGTGTGATCTTTTTTGTAATATTAAAAATTTAAAAAAATAATTAAAATTTGAATTAAGACCTACTTTTTATAAAACTTAATTACTTTCAAAATAAAAAATAAATAAAATATGAAAATGTTAAAAAAAAAAAGTGCTTTTAACATATTATACTCTTAAAATGAAATAATCAGGTCACAATAATTTTTCTATAAATTAATGGTGCTTATTATTAACTACATATAAAGTTAATAAAATAATTAATGATACATATCAATATTTATTATTAACTATATATATTAGTACATGACATTTACTTTAAAATTTTTCTACAAATCGAAGACTTATATTTTATAAAAAATAATATATGATGAATTTAAAACAATATTTTTGTCCAAATTCTTTCTAGGAATTAACAAACCAAGACAAAATATTTGGTGTTGCAAAATGCTGTAAGCAACCGAGCAATAACTAGTCGTATGCCTGTCCTTTTCGATAACGAAAGAGCTTTCCACCATTGAAAATAACACCAAACTTTCTTGCAGATCAAAACAAATATGCGCACCGAAATCCATTGTGAAAAAGAAATGACAAAACAAACTTGAAATGCAGAGAACAGTCCCACAACAAAAACAAGATGATGCAATATTAGGACATACCTAAAACCGACCACCATTAAACTACTATTGTTTAACAGATTGATTGGTCCGCCTGGTGGTGCATTGGCATTTAAATATTAGTGTGCATGGATGTCCAAAGTAGGTTGCATTGGGCATACAATAACAATGGGAAATGATAGGTGTCAAAGTATGTGGAGATTTTTAAGTGAAACATGGCAGACAAGGTCTGTGCATGTAGATATTTGAACATTGTTTTATTCCAACACCACAAAGAAACCAGATGATGTTTGAACAAAATTCCAAGAAAACAATACTTGCCTTGGTTTAGATAATGCTACACATAGAGACTGTGCATTGCATCACCTATGCCCCTCCACACCATTCCACTAATATCTATTATTTATAGGCTGATGACCTAATATATGGACCTAAACCTAGAAAGTCCACTTCAAAAAGCATATTAAAACTATCAAAATTTATTTTATCAAAATCAGGTGTACGACACGAATTAATCCGAATTAATCAGTGTTAACCCTTAAAAACGGGAGAGTAATAAAAAAATAGTCATCATAACTCAAAACTCTCCTTAATCTCTTTAATGGAGATACTTGGTTTTAGAAACTTTGAAATTTCATGTTTACGTTACGTGTATAATAATATGAATGCCAAATATATAATTATGAAGCTGACATCATGTTTATTTACTTGATAATTTGTCAAAGGAATCGAAAACAACTCATGTGGGACCAAATTCAAACGACCAGACAAACCATATAATGTTTTTCTGGTTATGGGGTTAGATTTTTTCTCATCTCTTTTAGATTTATAGTTGACATTGGTAATGAAGTTGACATTGGTAATGAAGGTGTGTATAGGATATAGTACATGTTTTATTTACTATGTTTTCTACAGTTGGTTAATGTAATATTTACCCCATCTTTATAAGAAAAAAACATATTTTTAGACAGATAATATACATATTTTTATTACTATTTCAGTTTTTAAAGCTTCGTCTGAAGAATCTGGATTGATTCATGTCGCACATTCCTAGCAGATAATTTTTTATACATAATGCCTCGAACTCACGACTTGTTTAAACGAAATCAAATTGCTTACCATTTTAACCAATCTCTATCGATATAATATTGATATTTTAAAGATATACATGAGTATTGGGTGGTGGAGAAGAAAAGGATACTAACTTTTTTTTAATCGAATTAATGATGGTTTAGAATTTTTTTGATCATGTAAAAGAAGTCTATAGGGCATTAGTGGGGGAAAATAAGGCATCTGAGTTCTGAAGGGCAGACATCAACTCCCACTTTGATTTTGTTATGTATTTAAACCTCAGCCTCATGCGGAAAGTCATGGTGCCCTTTCAAACAGGAACATATGAAATGAGCATTTTGTTTTAGGTCAACCTCGAGGGACAACTTTTGGCACTGACTGATCAAACTTCCACCTTCTCAATTGTAAAGCAACACAAATTGTCTTGTCTACATGGATACATATGTTCAGGTTTGTTAAGTCTGCAATTGCATGCGTAGAGAAAGAAATGTTCAAACCAATTGCAATAAACTAATTATGAGAGGAATATTATATATTTTCCTTTTACTTTTACTTTTCGACATAAGATTAATATTCTCTGTCTCTTTTAAAATGTGATATTCTTTCCACTCAATCTTATGACGCCTTCGTCAAGAAATTTTATTCTCGTGATTAACCAATTATTAGGGTTGTCTACCCTACTTACTCCACTCATAGGCACTCGGTGTGAAATTGAATAGTCAAAAGGTCACTCTAATTCCACTTGTTATAAAGTCATTATTCTCTTTCTAAAAGACATATATGATAAGATATATAACGCTATCACTTATCCCAAAATTTTTTTTTTACTCTCTGATATAAGATTAATTCTCTGTTTCTTTTTAAACGTGACAATGTATATATAGAAAATAGATTTTTGGTAGATTGTAATTTGAACGTTGCTTTGATGGTGTAATGAAATTATTGAGATGAAATCATGGGCAGACAAAATGATAGGTTTCTTTAACCCCACTAAACATTTACCTCATTGCTCATCTAAAGCCATTTGTTTTGAATTCCAATTTTTTTAAAAAAATGACAGAAGGTTGATGAAAATGAATACAAAGCATGAAGCATGTTGGGTCCCCTACCAAGACATTTGAATCAATTTCCAGGACAGTGATTGACATTTAATATGAAAACAGTAATCCTATAGCATTTCATCAACTTATTCATGCATAAGTTTTATTCCAAAAAATATGTCCTAAATCTTTATATTTGACTAAAAGAGATCATAATTTGAAAATGGAGGAAAGGAGAGTTGAAAATCATTTAAAAAAAACAATTATAAAAAATACCTTTCTCCGCTCACATTTAGTCAGATATTAAATCTTATAAATTTTTAAAATCTTCGAGACTTATTCTTATCTAAGAATTATAATACCTCAATAAGATGGATAAATCGTCATTAATCATCATTAATTATACAATATCTCACTAGTTAACTCTATTAACTGATAGGATAAATCGTCATTAATCACGCTTTCATCCAATTTAAAAAAAAAGTTGAATCGTTTAAAACGTCGATAACCACCGCATTTTTTTCATTGAGTCAAAAGTATTGTAATTATTTAAGTTGAAAAATTATTAGACAAGAATTTGTCCCTAGGAACCAAATACTTGACGCTTGTGTAGTCGTATGCCTTGTGTGCTTGTTGACATGACTTGATGGGTTGTGTCATTCCACCATTTAACACTCATTCAAATACTTGTTTGATTTTATACTTCATTTATGGATGACCTTTTCCTTACCACCCCCACCATCAAACCAGACAAAGCATCACAATTTCTTACATCTGTTGGGTCTGAAAGAGTTAAACACTGTTCTTGTATTGGGGGATTAGCTAAGAGTAAAAGACACTTATTTAGTTGGATCATAAATTGCATTATCCAACAAGCACAACTCACCATTTCCTACAATTTTGAGATTATTATTATTAATAATATCTAACTTTTAAATTATAATAACTTACTAGGATGGTTTTTTTTGGTTTTATACACTGTTATTTAAGGATGAAGAAGAAGATAAAAGGTTCACATGGGATGATATTTATTTTTAATATACGCGAAGTATATTATTCTTTTCGTTTTATTTAAGATATTCATTTTTTATTTTAAAATTATCTCACTTAAAATGTTTTATTGAAAAAATCAATAACTTTTATAAGGTACATTTCTCTTTCTACTTCTTTAGTTTTTTAACAAAACCAGATTTTAGTTTTAAAGGATAAAATTATCCTTTCAATTATTTTATATCATATCTCTTACACACGTTTCTTCCTAAAACTACGTGAAAAATCAATAATGTACACCATATTTGGAGAAATTATTCTATGGATCGGTTCCACCACGTTATCCATGGTCCATAACCACTAAAAATTAGCTAACTAATTTTATATTTTTCATATCATTTATATCAAGAGTGAATCTTCAATTTTTTATTATCATATAAATAAGTAGTGAATGATTACATAGAGATTAATTAAGAAAGAAAAATGATATAAAAAATATAAAATTAGTTGACTAATTTTTAGTGATTAGAGACCATAAATAACGTGGTGAAACCGATCCATAGAATAATTTCTCTCATAATTGGAACCAAGAAAATATTTTATTGAGAAAAAAGAAAATTAACATGTCACGTCAATTTTTTTAAATGGAATGAAAGAGAGATCAAAATAAAAGTTAATGATCCTAATGAAAAATTTAAAAATGTGAAAAAAATAAACGTTCCCTACAACTTTGATGACCATATATGTAGTTTACCCAAGGAAAATATGTTTTAAACTTGCCTGTTGAATCAGCGGGAACAAAATTTAGTTATAAATCAAATAACCTTTTAATTTTATTTTAAGGAGAATTTCTAAAATTAAGAAAAAACACGAAGGGGAAACTGGTTCAACGCCGGTCCAACAACTCCGGCAGTAAAACAAAACCGAAAGAAGGAGCAACAGAAGAAACAGAAACATGCATGCATGTGACTAACGCTGTAATAACTAATAAGCACTGAAACACCTTAGTGTTCGTTACCTAAACCCTCTCGGAATAACTCATTTTAATGCACAATTCTTTTCAACTTATCATCTTCAAAACCAATCTGCCTTTCATCCTTTTGGTGGCAGAAAATCCTGCAAATCTCCTTGCTTCATTTGGTTATGATAATTCCATTTACGTGGGAAGTTTTCTGAGATTAAAGGGTACATCAGCTTAGACTCCATTTGTTCGTATACTATGTTTCCAAGAAATGGGGCTATGGCATCTGGGTAAATTTCAGAATTTATTTTTCTCATAGATGTATGTTTATATAAGAGAAGGTGTAAGAATTGAGAGTAGTTTCAGATGGGAAATAATTGTTTTAAAGACTGCTTCTTTCAATCAATCTCAAGTTCCATTTGTGGAAGTGGACCAGACAAAGATGCAAAGAAAGATAATGGAAAAGAAGAGGTTGCAGACAGTGCAGATGTTGTGTCTGAAAGTAAGGAAAAAGAAGCTCCCAATGTTGTAAACCATCCCCCTGAAGAAATAAAGATGGTTAAAGAAGAGACAGAAAGGGAACGAGAAGGCAATTCTAGGGAAGAATTCCAAAGGCAACAATCCAAGAGTTTCTCTCAAGGACGTGACTCCAGACCAGAACAGGTACAGGTTGCTGTGAATAAAGAGGAAGAGCCTAAGGGTGAGCCTAGAAAAAGAACAAGGAGACCCCATAATGTTAGAAGGCAGTCATGTGCTGGACTCAAGATAGACTCGGTGTTACAGACAAAAACAGGTCATTTTAAGGATTACTATAACTTGGGGACTAAGCTTGGGAGCGGTCAGTTCGGGACGACCTTTTTATGTGTAGAGAAAGGTACGGGGAAGAAGTTTGCTCGCAAAACGATTGCGAAAAGGAAACTGGCAACTCTAGCTGATGTTGATGATGTGAGGAGGGAAATTCAGATAATGCATCACATGGCAGGGCACCCTAATATTGTATCCATTAGAGGGGCTTATGAAGATCCCACGGCGGTTCACGTTGTCATGGATTTGTGCGAAGGTGGAGAACTCTTTGATAGGATTGTTGAGAGAGGCCATTATTCCGAAAGAAAGGCAGCAGAATTAGCAAGGACTATAGTTGGTGTTGTTGAAGCCTGTCATTCCATGGGAGTAATGCATAGGGATCTTAAGCCTGAAAATTTTCTTTTTGTGAATGAGGAGGAGGATTCACCTCTTAAAGTCATTGATTTTGGATTATCAATATTCTTCAAGCCTGGTATGTTCTAAATTCGTCTCAATTGTTGTTCAGACTGTCTATGCAATCAACAGTGAGTTGTTTTGTTAATGAATGTCTTAAAATTTCAGGGGAAACCTTATCTGATGTTGTTGGAAGCCCATACTATGTTGCACCTGAGGTTTTGAACAAGTGTTATGGTCCAGAGGCTGATGTGTGGAGTGCTGGGGTCATCATTTACATTCTTCTATGTGGGGTGCCTCCATTTTGGGGTGGTAAGACTTCATCTCATGTCATTTCCTGTTGAAAACTTGAGATAGTTTTTGACTGTTCTTGTTTAACTCTACAGTTTTATTTATTTATAATTTACTTTGGTCTATTTATGCCTTTTGAAACAGAAACAGAAGTAGAGATATTTGAAGAGGTTTTGAACGGTGAACTTGACTTCACAATTGATCCTTGGCCTAGTATATCTGAAAGTGCAAAAGATCTACTGAAAAAAATGCTTGTTAGAGACCCCAAGAAGCGGATAACCGCGTTCGAAGTACTCCGTAAGTCCCTTTTGCTGTGTAAACTTAGATGCTGTTTAAATGATGTCAAGGTTGTACTATTGGATGCTATAAGGACAAAGTGTGACAGAACATTACTTTTCAGTATTCTCAAGACTGTAGGATAATATAGACAAGTTTAGGCTGTTTCAGTATGGAATTTGAGGAATGAGCTACTTTGATTTTGGTTCCTTGCAGGCCACAGCTGGATTCAAGTTGATGGTGAAGCTCCAGACAAGCCACTAGATTCTTTAGTGTTAGGCCGCATGAAGCAATTCTCTGCAATGAAAAAGCTCAAGAAAATGGCCTTAAGAGTAAGTTTCTGCCATTCAGACATTAGCCTATCTCTTTTAAACTTTGGTCTCTGGAACTTGTTCATTTTCGATTTCTCTTTTAGGTCATTGCACAAAGACTGTCCCAAGAAGAAATTGCCGGATTGAAGGAAATGTTCAAGATGATAGACACAGATAACAGTGGTCAAATCACTTATGAAGAACTCAAAGCTGGATTGAAAAGATATGGTGCTAATCTTTCTGAATCAGAATTTCATTCTCTGATGCAGGCTGTAAGTTTCATTTCAAAGGCTGTAATGACTAATGCTTAATCAAATTGTTAAAAGATTGATTCTTTGATTGATATTGTTGTTCTTCATGGTTCTTTTTGTTCGTTCCGAATCGCAGGCGGACCTAAACAACAGTGGTACAATCGATTATCAAGAGTTCATAGCTGCAACATTGCACCTAAACATGCTCGAGAGAGAAGATAATCTCTTGTCCACCTTCTCGTATTTCGACAGAGACGGCAGTGGCTACATCACTCAAGATGAGCTGCAAAAAGCTTGTCAAGAGTTAGGCATCAACGATATCCGCATAGACGAAACGATGAGCGAAGTCGATCAGGACAACGTAAGTCCTCCAATCCATGTCACTCAACATGGATTTTAAGACACAAAGATAGTTGCATTACGAGTTTTCATGTCGGATACGTTTGAAAAGGTGTTTTGATTTTATTTTCAGGACGGACGGATAGATTACAACGAATTTGTGACCATGATGCAGAAAGAGAATCCTGGATTGAGTATGAATCTTCGGGGGTAAAGGTTAAGCCACTGGATCAACTACATGTCTTCTTGACATAGGGCAACTTTATTTTTCATTACCCTGCATCGTATAGTAATTGTATGAATCAACGAAATATATTACAACACTTCTAAACTAATGTTGCTTGTCCTAAATCCCAAAGAGATTCGAGTTTAGTGATTGTTATAGATTTTATTTCGTGGGAAGCCACAAAATATTTAACGGTATTTGTCACCTTGTCGACTTAAGAGTTGAATCGAGTTTCGATTACTAACACATAATTTATCAAAATTATAGAGAAAATAGAAGTGTTTCTTTTCTCTAACTTATAGTTTTAATAAAGCCTAATCATCTTATACCAATCCACCTCGTCATAGTAAAAATTAGGAAAACCATTCTAGAATGTACAATTTTAGTTGGATTATAGGATGATTATACGATAAACGTTATTAGTAACAATATATTATTAATTATGTGTATCGTTGTGTATTATTATCTATTTTAATTTTTTTTAAATTATGAGATCGGAAACGTTATTATCTATTTTAGAATAAAATTTAAAAAATAATAATATCTTTTCTAATAAAGTACACAAATGGTAATTGAATTTTGATAAATTGCTCAAATTGATAACCAAACTTGTAATTGCTTCAATATATTCCCTTTATCCCATTAAGATGGGAGTACTACTAAACTTTAGTTTTGTTCTAAACTGGTCACTGACCCATTAATAAATATTAAAAGAGTTACATGGTGATTAAAATATTTTATACATTTAGAGTTAGGGTGTGTTTTTGGCTTTTCAAACCAGCTTTTCCTAAAAACAACCAAAAACATCAAAAAAAAAGCTTTTGAGAGTAGAATTTTTTGTCTTTTTTTCAAACTCACTTCTTAAACCTAACTTTTAGAAAAGCTATTTTTTTTGTTTTTGAAAAACCTTGGTTTGAAGCCAAACCAAGGTTTTCTAACACAACAAAAAACACGCCCTTAGTTTGACATTGGTTAACGGTTTTTTATTAATTTGGCCAATTGATTTTAGGTTAGTTTAGTTAACGATTAATTTTTTTTTTGGAAAATTCAGTTATTAGTTAATTCGGTTCGGAATTAATTAATTAATCGAATTAACAAAATTATTATATATTAAATATTATATATATTACATATATTTATTTTTGGTCATTGAACTTTAAAAAATATATAAAATAACCATTAAATTTTTTGATATGTTATAAAATGGTCATTAAACTTTTATCAAATTAGCATAAAATTAAAGTTCAATGACTACAAAGATCATTTTAGCATAATTTAGTAACATATTATATAATTGACCCAAAATTTTATAACAAAATTTGGTTAATTCAAAAATCAACTGAATTAAGTGAAATAATTTTGATTCAGTTAATTTAATTATGACTAATTCGATTCAGATAACGGTTAAAATTTTAAATATTTCATTTAATTATTATAGTTAATTCGATTCGATCATCAATCAAATTAACCAAATACACATTTATAGTTGTAATGATGTTGTAGAGTGTTTAATTGGTGTCTAGTCTGTTTTTTTGGTGTCAAAAGGTTAGCGTCTCGTCACCTTGTATTGTATGAACATTTATTGGACAAATATCGATAAAGAATTACGATGGCCATACAATTGGATATTTATGTACAATATGGTGCTTAACTTTTTTTTATGATGCAATTAAGTACTAAACATTTTTTAATTACACATGTCCAATTTTGATTGGTTTTATTTATTTATTTTTTGAATAGAGATTCACTAATTTTATTAAACGAGAATATATCTGAAATTATAATGAAAGTATACATCTTAGTAAAGAAAACACCTAAATCCAGACATATACCTAGTAAACAAAACTAACGGTCATAAGATCATAAGAGAACCAGACAAGAAAAAGATAAGAATCTAATCCACAAACTCGAAATAAAAGAAAGATATAAACATCACCAAAATCGACGATGATAGGTAAAATCATCAACAAACAACATAAAAATGCATATTACAATAAAGGTATGTTGACAACAAGGACATTATCACTGCTCAATCGCGAATAAATAACGGTAAATGTAATCGCATATCCAAATCTAGTTTAAGGGTCCAAGATAGAAGATCAACAACATAATTGAAAGAGCGCCATTTTGATCAATAGTGACGTCCTCGGATTCAACCCTAATAAAAAAACCAAAATAAAAGAGAATAATGTATCAAATGACAGGGAAAAAAACGTATCAAAATGTAAAATAAAATTGTACCATAAAAACAAAATAATTTATTGAAAATTAAAAATAAAATAAAATAAATAAAACGATAAAAAAATATTTATGTATATTAGGCACCTAATTGCATAAAAAATAGAAGTTAGGTTCTTAATTGCACCCTAAAAAATAGTAACCTAATTAACCATTAAGAAAAAGTAAAGTAGCTAATCAACAAAGTTAGATGTCATAATGCACGTTACCATGATCCTAACTTTGTGGCAATTTATTACCAACTATTTCTCATTATATAAAAAAGATATAATTTATTAATATAAAATATATTGATAGATTGAGCATTTTGTATAAAAATAAAACACTCCCTCAATATTCTTATTTCTTTTCAACCTTTACCTATAAAAATACACAATAATCAATCTTTTCCACTAGCTTTGTTTAAAGGTAAGAAACCCACTTATTATGCTTTGATTAGTAACAGACCCAAAATTTTATATTAAAAACGAACTTGTATATAATTTTAAGGAGAAAAGATTTTTAATAAAAATACATAAAAATTTTAAAATTTTATTAAATCATATACAAATTTTTAATTTTTAGGGAAGAGACCTCCCTTATGGCCCCTTTAATCCATCCTAATTAGGGGTGAGTATTCGATCGAATCGAGTCAAAAAAATTTAAGTTATTCGAGTTTACGAGTCATATTTTACAACTCAAATTTTATTTGAATTTTTTTATTCGAGTTGAGTTTAAGAAATCTTAATCGATTTTTCGAGTTCTTATAAATTTTTAATTATAATTATTTATCATGTTATAATACAATTTTATTTCAATTTAAACGATTTTCTCTAATTATATAATATATATATATATTTAATATGTGGTAATATTTCTTCATATTTTTATATAGCAATATATATTTCATAAAAAATTTAGAGATTCATCTCAAACTTAAAAATAAATCCTTTAATTACTAAAAAATTTGAGTTATTCGAATTTCTATTTTACAACTTGAACTTTATTTGAATTTTTTCGAGTAGAGTCGAATTTATAAAATTTCGAGTCGATTCTAAATGAATCGAATATTTTCATCTTGAGTCTAATCGAATTATTTAATTTTTTCGAGTTAAATCGAATTTTGGTCACTCATAATCCTAATTATTGGGGCCAACCCTTTTCTCTTTTGGTTCCCATGGGTTTCTTGTAGTTAAGGTATTGGCTTTTACTAACTTTTATATCAATGGTCCTTCAATTAACCTAGTTTTTTTTTAACATTTGGGATTTTATCTAAATACTTATTTTATATTGAAAAAAATAATAGATACTCAACTACCAAAATAAATTGTCGAGTAACTTACCTAAAAAGTAAATAAATAAATAAATTGTCGAGTATCTAACGCGCTTTGAAAACTTTAGGAATAAAAATATTGAGTTTGTAATTTTTTTTTAAATTTGAATACTTACTAATATGTGAGTAAGTTTAAGTACCTTATTATTTTTATTTATAATCACATCTTTATTATATTAAAATTGAATATAAATTTAAATATTTTATAAATGATTGGGTTTGAGTTAGGATTTGAATTTGAGATAAAAATTGCTTTAAAACCACCCACCATACTTTCTTTTCTAAAAGAAACTTTACTTAGTATTTAAGTATAACATAGTTTATTTCATCAATATATTTATATACCATAACTTCTTTTATTGAACCCATACTTTTAATATAATCTATATAACATTTAAAAAAAATATGAAAAATCAAGTTTTATCTACTATTTTTATTATATAAAAATTCATTCCTTAAATATTATTTTTCACTACTGAAAAATATTTAAGCATTTAAATATTGGTATAAATATACATATATCGGTATGACATTTTGAAATTATAATTCAAAATGTGCATTGAGTACTAGTACAACCTATGACGTATTGGTATGGGAATTAATGTTTTTTCTTAAATGTTTTGACCGTTAAGTCTTGTTAGAGCGTCAAGACTGTAAAATTTAAATAAATTGAACTAAGTATCAGTACAATTATACATGTATCGATACGCCTTGTTCTCAAAAAATTCTAAGGATTCCAATGAGTAAAATGAGTATCGATGCTATACGAAGCATACCGAACGAAACTCTTTGTATTTTCTTCACTTCATACCGATATATTTTTTCGCGTATCAATATCCCTTTATTGCAACGATTAATTCTATTTTTAGTCAATATCAATACGAAAACTCGTGTATTGATGCTCAGCCTTACCAGAAATATTTGATGCAAAAAATTTACAGTCTTCTCGCTCTATTCATTTTCCAACAACTTAAATGACTAAAAATCAATGAGGGGTATATAAATAAATCTTCAAATCTTCTTCGATAACAAGATAACAAATCTAAAACATTCATGTACACATCTAATATCTTTGAGTTTAAATTGTCAAATTCTTATGCACGAGTTTTCTAGCTCAAGTGGTTAACAAAATGGTTGTTCTTCTTAGAGGTCAAACCCAGCACCAATACTTGTAGTAAAGTGATTGAGTGATTAATGTCAAATGATTGAAATTATTTTTTAGAACAGATACTATTATAATTATTATTAGCTAAATAAAAATACGATAAAAATTCTTTAAGTTTATACAAAAGGTGCTGGAATTGAAAAATCAACCTCTACAAACTTGTGATTATAAAACCAATAGGTTGGATAAAGCACTCAATCACATAAGCAAGGTCATGTATTTAAATTTTAATATTATTAATTCAGTAAATTGGATTAAAAATTATCTTATAATATATATAATATTTAATTTAAAATAATTGATTAATAAATTAAAATATCACATTTAAAAAAATAGGTGTATGTCATTTCTTTCTTGGTTTTTTTAATTACGCACACAAATATATTATTATTTAGTTGGGACATTAGAAGGAACCGAATCAAATAAAAAACAATAAAAAAGATATGCTAATTAAACGTGCCTTTAAAAATATTTAATTTTATATATTTATTTTGAAATATAAATCTCTTGATCTAATATTTATGACCATATTGTATTCCGTCCTTTATGTCCTACGATTCTTGCTCATTTATTTATAAGGTAAATTACTTAAATGAACGCCTAATTATAGGAGGTGTTGATAGAACATTAGTATATTTTTTTATTTTGTTAATATGATCATAAAATTATTTAATTGGTAATAATCAAATTATATATCATTAAATTTTAATAAAAAATATGAGTACGTAAAATAAATTTATATAATTATATATTTAATTTTTAATATTTATATATTCTATTAATTGATTTTAAATTTATTTTAATTATTTAAATAAGTGATTGTATGTATCATCGCCTTATTAAAAATTAAAAATTTTACCAACAGAGATTGGTTCAAGTGGTAAGCAGCTTGGTTTCATTTAAACAAATTTCAGGTTCTAGATGTGTACGTAGAAAATCCCTGCTGAAAGACTCACCCACCAATGTTAGGTGTACGACCCATATCGGTCTGGATTTATCAAATTTAAACCCTAAAATAAAAAAAACAATAATTTTTTTTAAATTTTATTTAATTTAATCATTCAAAACTCGAACCTAATCTTAACTTAAAAGAATAAGGTATCTTTACGACTGAACTAACCATTTATTTATAATTAAATATATATTTATATAAATTTATTTTAACCGCCGGTCATTATTCCTATTAAATTTTAATAACAGATAACTTTATTATTATTATTATAATTATTATTTAAGTAATTTAATTATATGGTTATATTGACGCAGTTAAAAGCATCGTATATTAGGGGTGAGCAAAAATTCAATTACCTGGTCTTAGTTCTAGTTTCGGTTAGATTCGATAGATTTTTATCTAAAATTAATTTCGATGGGATTAAGACCAAATCTAAAATACAGGTCTCGTTTATAACCGGGATCAAAACTGGATCCTAATTTTTTAGATATGGTACCCGGTGGGTACCTAATATCTTGAGTTTTTTAGTTTATTTTTTCTCTTTAAATATAAATATTATGATGAATATTATGAGTACGACTCGTTTTAAGGCTTTAATCTTTAAGTTTACAACATTCTAACTTTGTTATTTAATATTATTAGTAGTAGTTAGAATTTTTTTTCTTTTATTATTCAAAACTTTTTAATAACAAACTAATTAATCGAGTACTCAGTATTTGTTTAAAATTTGTTTTATTGTTATTTGTTTCGACCAATACCAGAATAATCAAATCTAACCGAAATCGATTCTAATTTTTTAAAAACCAATAATTACTGATACCGAAATTAATTCTAAATAAATTTACCAGCTACTCTGGTCTCGCCCACCCCTATCATATACCCTGTATTAGTTTACCCTTATTTATATTTAGAAGTCAACTCATTTTATGTGGTAGCCAACCTGGCAGTGATTTGCGATGTGTCGAATCAATGTGAGTGTGAGATGGCAGCCAGGGCAATAGTTTGCTTTACACAGCCAATGACCAAACAAAACTCCACAGCCTGTCTCCACCGACACATCTGGCAACACCAGCAGTGACTGTCATACTTCTACCAACAACCCATGTTCCCTTTGATTTGTCCAATTTTATTTTCTCAAACAATCATGCCTGGTTTACAACCTCAAATGTTACTAAATCTTTCCCCACCCAGCTTGGGATCATAAATAACCTACAAATCTTAACCATTGATATGATCATAAAGGAAACAAGATTTTTCCAAGTCTCTTGATGCTCCATTATTTTTCTTATGCATTATATAAATAAGAAGGCAGTGATTGGTACACAAAAACAATTAAAAAATGGTATGTAATTACAGTATTTATAACAAAATAACACCAAACTCTCTCTTTTCTGGGGATTTCTTCTGTTCTTTGTTGCTGTTTTGCTGAGTTTTATCCAACAAGCAGTCACCAGGCACTTCCAAAAACCTATCCTTACAACTGAAAATCACAAATGCATCTTTGTCCCGGAGAAACTGTTGTTCACCTTTGCTTCCTTGCCTATCATTGTTTTGTTCATCTCAACACTACAAGTTCACGAATTGTTTATTGACACGATCGGAATCGAAGAGTACCAAACATCCAACATCCGATTTCCAACAACTTACCTGCGGAATCAAATGGGGACACAAGATTTAAGGCAAACTAATAATCAAGTGAACAATTAAGTGGCATAAATTAGATAATTCAATGGCCAACCACCTAAACCCCATATAAAATTAAGGTCAGCTAATAATAAGTATAGAGCAAGTACACCACAAATCTTGCCAGCTGATTGAGAAAGCTTTAATGACAAGAAAGATATACAGTAAAGCATGGGAATTAATTATATGTAAGGTTTTGTTGTCAATGAAGTTGTGGTGGGGTAGACAACAGCTGGAGTTTTAGCTTTTACCAGGTTTGGGTGTTTCTGGTCACATGGATTCGTCGGCAACCAAGGCATAAACTCTATAAATATTTTTGGACAGATTACTTAAAGATGCTTCTTCTGCATTTCCATCTAAACAACACTAGACTTGTACCAAATTACTTGTATTGTATAGCTTATGCTAGTGAAAAAAAAAAAGGCCTATTGCTTCCTAGCAAATAATATTCACCCCAATACCTAAATCCTACGGCTTCACTTAAATCGACTGCATTTGCTGGAAAAAGAAGGATGTTGATGCCTGTATCGGTCGTCGGCTTTCCTTGCCAGACACAGTGTATATGCTTAAAAGTTAAATCTCCATCGGCCACAATATATAAACGCGTATGCCATTATTCAACCATCAAAACAACAGTTTCTAACTTCTAACTTAATAATCACTCTCTCAACCTTCCATTCTTTTCATTATCTTACATCAACCCTATGGACGGATTTCGAAGCTAAATGCTAATATTTTCTATTTGATCATTCCATAAGGTACTAGTAGAGTTAAGAGATTCGTATGTCACAAGGGTATGCGTCACCGAGCAGCGGCAGAGAACCGGCGGGGATGGGATAATGTCTATCTAAAACCAACTAACAGCTCAAAGTTGCATGGTTTATGGATTTATATCGTAACAATAACTAATTAACTAGATAGCCTAACAGAATAAAACCAGAGAACACTTACAAAGTTAAATTAAAACTACATGAGAAAGAAAAATACCTCTCCTGGGCTTGGAAGCAACCTTAACAGCTGCCGGTTTCTTAACAATCTCGGTTTCTTCTTCCGGGAGCAAAACTCCATCGATTCCCTGAACTGAAATCCTCCCATCGGTATAAATATCAGGGTCGAACAAATAAGCTGATCCCTCGCCATGTCCGAATTTCACCGAACCATCAGCCTCCTGAGCTACTACCTTATGCGGCAGCCGCAGCGTGTCATATTTCACTTTCCCGAACCTCCGAACCGCATTGTACATGCTCTCCTCGGTCTGATACTCGGGGATGATATGGTAATAAATGATCTGTTCCGGCGCCCCTGGTTCGCTTAACTGATCGGTAGTAAGCTTCGCCATAGCTTCGTCGTTGGGAGCCAAGACTGTTATAACATATCCTTCGGAAACCAGTCTCCCCATTTCCGTTGCCAAGGACGTTAAGTTTACTAAAATATCAGCCATTTCGTTGTACCCTCCATAATGCAACAAAGTTTGTATGAAATCCTTGACCTGGCTCTCACCATCAAAATGATGACGAGGTCCGCCGGGTCCAGGAGCGGGTGCTGGTGCCAGAGAAGGACCTGGAGCCATCGCGTCGTAGACTGGGAGTACCGGCGGTGCTCCAACTGGAACCGAGGCTGGCTTCTTCAACCTATGGGTGCGAGGATCTATTTCCGGAGCACCCTCAGGTAATACGGCGGTGATTGACCGGAGATTACGTCTCTTGTTGAAGTCTTCTATCACGGAACGTGGAATGAGAAGCTGATGGATCCCGTGGATGACTCCATCGAGTCGGATCACGTCGTCAGGCCGAACCAACTCAGCCGAGTCAACAGTTTTCCTGCCGGTGGATTTAGAAGACAGTCGTACATGGTCGTTGCAGAGGGTGCTGTGTTTGACAGAGCCGGTTTTGGGGTCGGGCCATTGGTTTGATCCGACCCGTTTGGGGATAATGTGAAACATGAGAAGGGTCTGTAACGACTTAAGGTTTCCAGGTTCGAGCAAGAAGCGCTTGAACTCTGGGTCGAGTTGACGCTCCAAAGCTTCATTACGAGGAGCAAAAATGGTAATATTGTGCTTTCCAACCGCTTCTTCCAGAGTCTGGAGAAGCAAAGCTTTCTCCACGAGTTCAGCTAACTCAGTGTAATGCGAGTCAAGAAGAGCAACGAGGACTGAGTTCGAGTTAATCTGACCCGAAGCAGAGGAAGCAAAGGATTTCCCAGATGGGTTTTGAGGCAATGCAGCCATAGCTACAGAAACGTAGGAAAAGAAAAGGAAAATGAATATCCGGGAGAAGGAGACACCATAGATGAAAGAAGCCATGGTGCTCAAAGAAAACTGAAAAACAAACAATCTAAATGAAAACCCAGAAGACAAGATCTTTGAAGATGAATGGTTTTGGGGCAGAGGAAGAAATGGGAGGTGTGGTTATCAAGGCAAACCACTTTACAATGGAGATCCAGAGTAAGAAGAAGAAAAAGGCGAGGGCTTTTAGGTCTGTGAATGAGAGAGAAGGTGGAGCTAAGACAGGCTGGATGAGGGGACCACGAGGAGGAAGATGGCGACCCCTTTGTCAGTACTTAGCTTGGCTCGGCTACTTGAGCCATTAAGCCAACCCTTGGAAGCCTTTGTTTAATAAAAGCGGTGGGCATAAAGAAAACAAGAGGCACGTGAATTATTTTTTATATTTTAAATTAATATATTTTATATAGTATAACATTAATAAAAAGTTAAATATTATTTAAATTAATTTATTTTTACTTTTATAATAATCTATCTGAAATAATTGTTTTATTTTTTAAAAATATTTTTACTAATAAAATCCCCCAACAGAAGCCGAGGCTCATAAAAAGTTGGCTTCAGCCTTCAAGTTCTGTCGGTGTCCAAAACAGAAGAGAGAGAATAGAAAATTGTGCACCCTTTGTTTTAACGCGAAGGCAGGGAATAAAAGTGGCGCGTGAAAAATGATATAAGTTTAAGTGAGAAAAATTAAACTTTAAAAAATTAATTTTTATTCAATTTTAAAAAAGTAAATGATTTATCATTTCATAAATTTAATTTAAAAATATTTTTTTAAATAATTATAAAATAAAATTTTAAATAATTCTTAATTTTTATACTTAAGTTAATTTTATTAATTTTACCTAATATATTATATATAACATGCGAAAAGATAAAAATACACATAGATGTATAGAAAACCACTTAAAATAGACTAATTATATTATAATATTATAAATAACTAAATTTATATATAATTCAAAATTTTAACTAAATTTTAAAATTTTATAAAAATAAAAAGATATTTTAAATAAAATTCATATAACTCTATATTTTTAATTTAATTCGATCAAAATTTAATTTTACCCGAACCTACTCTTCTTGCTGCCGTCAGCGGATCGACCCCTTGCCCACCGTTAGATTGTTTGTCATTTTCAGTGTTTCCCCAATAAAAAACTCCTTCCTCTCACTTTCCCTTATAAGACCATGGAATACATGCATCTCCAAATTAGTCTTTATTTATTTTATAAATATAATTCTGAGAAAATTAAAGTCATCATTTTTCTTTTATAAATATTTATTTATTTTAATTAATGTTTAAAAAATATATATTTTACTATCAGTTCAATTTTAAACATAATTCTTTTTAAAATATTTTACCATTTGATATTTTTTTTAAACTCAATGTCTTGCAACTGAAGCCGAGGCTCATACAAAACTTGGTTTCAGCTTTCAAGTTCTGTCGGTGTCCAAAAACTGAAGAAAGAATAGAAAATTGTGTCCCCTTGGTTTTAAAGCTAAGCCAGGGAATAAAAGTAGCGCGTGAAAAATGATCTTATATGATATCTAAGTCGGCAAAAATTGACTAAAAATTTAAATTATTTAATTTAATTTACAAAAAGTTAATTTATCTTAATTTGTCTTATAATTTTAAAAGTTTAATTAAAAATATTTAAATTTTAGTTATAAAATAAAAATTATATAATTTAAAATTTTAAATAATTAATTAATCAATTCTTAAATTTGTGTCGGATCTATTAGTTCTGTCTGATTACTATATATGTAAGATATGAAAAATATGAAGATACCCATATGAATATATAATGTGCTTAAATTAGAATACGTATATATATATTCTAATATTATAAATAATTATAATTAAATTTATATATCTGTTATAAAAGTTACGTACTATCGATTCGTTATACTTTTTGAAAACTTCAGAAAATAAGCTATTAATTGGACGATAGGTAGTCATACATTTCATTCAAATCTTCATCGAACATTTAAAATATATCATATGTAGCAAACGCGATGGATGCAACATATTTCTCTCGCCAAGAACACTGATTTATTATTACTGAATTTTCAAATATTTGTGTGCGCACGTCTTCGTTGCATATATATCTTTTTATTTTGATGTAATAACACTCGTTGATTCAGTATATTGACTTAAAAATATATTCAAGGCTTAGTTTTAAAAGACTCTAGGTGTTTCGAGGTGTAAAAAATCCTTGGAGTCGAGGTGAGAGACACTAGAAAAAGATGCTCGTTTTTTGTAAGTGAGACTTCATTTATCTAGAAAATTTATAAATCAATTCTATAACTTATTTCGTAGTGTAGATGCTAAAAGATTAAAATATTTTAATTACATTTAAATTTTAAAATTATTAAAAATAAATATATTAAAAAATTATATTATTTAAATATATAATTTTAAAATTTCATATAAATAAATATTAAAAAAATCTATTTTATTTTATTATTTTATTTTATTAATATATTAAAATATTAATTTTTGATCTAAAATAAATATTTGGGTAAAAAAATATTAATAATAATACAACAAAATTCTAATAAAAATAAGAAAATAATCTTAACTTATTTTAAGAAAAATAATATTTTACAATATTTATTGTTAAGATATTTTAGACAGATGAAGGGTATTTTTGTACATTAAATGATTTTAATGGGCACAATTTTCAAGAATTACTTTTACAACATAGAAAAAATTAAAATAAATTTAAAAAATCATCTTTCATTCAGTCTTCTTTAGAAACGCGATTTTTCTTTTTTCGTTCTTCTTCTTCTTCAACGGGTTGCCCCTGTTTTCATTCTTCATATTTTTTTAAATACGCATTTTATCACTGAGGCACCACCTAACGTGCCTCAAGTCTCAGATAAAAACGTTCAAAAGCGTGCATATCATGCGTATCAATTTGCCTCAACCATTGGATGTATTTTTCTCAACGTCTCATGGTGTCTCTTGTCTCATACACCTTCTTAGGCATGCCTTTTAATCTAAGATTTGAGGTATATCATTTTGAGTTTTCTCCAATTAAAAACAAACGAGATCATGATTTGGTTGACGAAGAACATACGATATGGTCATATGAATCCCTACGACATAACAAAAGAGGTTGGCCAAAATCAAATAGGATTCGTTATGTAGAGGATATGGTTCCTCGAGAACGTACCGGACAATACAAGTTGTGTAGTAATTACAAGAACCTTGAACATGACATTAGAAAATATCCTCATAAAAACTGTCATCGATTAAACTAATTGTACTTCTAACTACATTGTAGTATTCATAATTATCATAAATAAGTTTTTATAAAAATTTTAACAAGATTTTTAGCCCTTTTATGCTCATATTTATTAATCATTGTAAGCATGAGGTCAATATCTTTGTAGATTGAGATATAAATTGAAGAATGTATAGGTTGTGTATAATAATGTTAGATACATAAGACTAAAGATTTAAACAATTGAAAAATAAGGTATTAGAATAAAATTTAAAATAATTTAGTTGGTTTCCTAATATTATTATGTGTATATTAATAAACGTTTGTTTGTACAACTTATTTTGCTTCCAGACAAGAATCTATCCATCAAGTTTTGTATACCATAAAATATAGATTAATATAAATCATTTTGGGTGCAATTGTGATTTTGATACATTTTTCTATGATTGAATATCATTGTATTGATAGAGTGTTATGACAATTCAACTTCAATCATCCTATTCTTAAATCTCTGTTTAATATTGAACACATTTATACTAGAATTAAAAAAGGTAGATTCGATGAGAATTTGATTATAAAGTAAGCCAAATTTATTGATATTTAGAAAGAAAGATATATGTGTGGGTAGAAGATTTGAGTCCAGTCAATAAAACTGATTTTGATTTAAATTTAGAATATTATTCATGGTATTAACAAAATAAAAAACAATTGTTAGTGTCCCCAAAGCTTCAAATAAATGGTTTGAAGATCTACAGTGCTCTAAACATGTATAATTGTCATCTTGGGTTGATCAGAGATCAGACAAACTTTAGACGAAACAAAATTCTCTAGGTTGACTTTCTAAATGAACTCTTTCGGTGTAATCCCACAAGACCTGTAAGAAGTAATCATTGAAAAGAACCAATAGAATAGAGGTATTTAAAATTTGGTGGGATCTCACCTTTTCATCTAATATTTGGATTTGATATTGTGCTACATCAATCACCAACCAATTTTTCTTTTGGTGACAACTCATCTTCTTATCTAGGTTACAATGATGGTGAAGGATACATACAATAATTTAAGTATACTCTCACATCCGTATATGGACACGGTCTGAAGATTGATAATATGACATCTTTGTTGTCGATTACTATAATTAGAAGCTTATCATGGTTATTTCATGAAGATATATGGTACACCATCTCTTATACAAATGATGAATGATCTTGGTATCAATGATGAAGAGCCTCAAGATCAACCATGACGAGTAGTTCAACCCCCTTAAATGGTATGATCAAGCATCATCCTTAAATCAATAGAAATTATCAAGAAAAAGAAGAAAAGAGGAAATAAATAAATCTTCTATTTATAATGTATTTTAATTTTTTAATTTTCCATCACGATCTGAGTTTTGGGACTCGGTGTTGAGTTAACCCAAGACATGGACCTCATGTTTGGTTCTTGAGGTTCTTGTTGAGCTTAAGGGGTTGTAGTTGAGCATGGGCTTGGATGATAGCTTGAGGGTAGGATGATAATTGGCTAAATGGGATGTTAGGGAAGGGGAAAATGGGTTCATTTTTTGTATTATGCAGAGAATGATCTCACCCTCTCTTTATTACCTCCCTCACCCTTTCTCCATTCATTTTCTTCCCCAAACATCATCACCAAAGGTTGTTTTTTGAAGCATTACTTATGGAATCTCGTTTTACTGCTTGAGGAAATGTGTTTGACTTTGAGAGATCTATCTAGCAAGGTAAGCATGGTTTAAAATGGTGGGAGTTGAAGTTTTGGGAGGGTTTTAAGGTGAGAACGAGAATAGTTTTGGGGAGATTTTTAGGGTGATTAAAGGGTTATTTTAGCTTCCTTAAATCACCTAAATAGAATAGTAATCTCTTGGTCATCTTCTCTTGTAGTGAGGGAACAAGGAGGGCCTTCTTTAAGCTTGGGCAAGGATAAAGCTTAAGAAGTTGTTATGAAGTTCTTCAGATCGTTTTGGGAGGTAGATACACTTCTAAATTCTATGCATTTCATGTGCATCATCATTACTTTGTATGCTTGATTGGTTTATAATGGTTTTATTAAGGTTAGAGCCTATGCATGCTTTAATGATGGATTGATATATGGTTGATGATATATGTCAAAAATGATAAGAAACACACCTAAACACTCTTAATAACTTGTAGGAACGTTTTTAGATCGATAAGATTGGATTTATGGTCAAAATAAGGGATTTCCGAGCTCCATACTATGTTTTATGGGCTTTAGTACCGATACGTCCCTTTGGTAAAATGGGCAAATCCTCTTAGGGGTATCAGTATCACCAAGGGGCGTACCAATACGGGGTCGATATTTTAAATTTTAGTGGTCATTTTTGGTATTGGTACACCGAGGAGTATCAATATGGGCTTGGGGACTGATAATCAATATATGAGTATCGATACACTAAATAAGCATATCGATAAACCATGTTGGGAAATTGCATCGAATGAAAATTGATATCGATACGCAAGGGAGGATCAATACTCCCAAAAGGGGTATTGGTACGGTAAGGATCCGTACCAATAATAGTAGAGTAATCTTCCCAAGTTTTAAGGTTTGAGTTTGGGGTTTTAATAAATTGTGTTATGTGTTGCTAAGGGTTAATTGAGTTATAAAATGAATATTAAAATATGGAACTAGTGTCTTTGATATTGATATGATGGTTATGTCTTATATGCTTGGTCTTTAGTTTGGTTGTGGTATACAGTGGTATAGGGATAGTCGATGGATCATCTTGTGTTGTTTGAGTCTTTGTTTGATGGGATCCAAATACCCAATGAGTGAGTGTTGCAACACAATGAAGGTCATCTGATGTGAGATTCCAAGTGATGACTTTGCTTGATGATAAGTGCTCAACACACTATCACTTTCTACTCCTTTTATCGGCATTTATCACCAAATATTCACCCACTTGAATCAATGCATATGCCTAATGTGATATATTTAGAAGTTATACTTGAATAGATACTATTTACAGAAAAATGAACGTTTTACTGCATTTTCATATCTGTGTAGGAGAACCACTGCCGCGGCAGCGACAAGGCCGAGGCAGGACCTGATGCCGAGGCAGCAGCAGGAAGACAGGAAGCAAAGTGATAGGCGATGGAAAGACAAAAATCCAAGGAACGTGTCTGGACTTGAAGCCCATGATTCGGAGCTGGCTAGCACAAGGAAAAGCCCAAAGGAAGACCACGCGGGAAAGCCCCCTTAGCCGAATTTAAACTTGAAAAAATATTATTATTATGTACTTGACTTGTTCCCTACTCCAAGTTGTATTCTACTTAGGAAAGGTTTGCCCTAGGTCTAGCCTATATAAAGACCTAGCCACCCAATGTAATAGACATCGAAATACCTAGGGAGAGCCGACTTCTACTCTTATTTCTTTCCTCTCCATCATGTTCGAAATATTATTATTATGTACTTTATCTTTCATTCAATGCAATAAAGATTATCAAAGTTTGCTTATCCTTTGTTGTTCATTGTTCTTGCATTTAAGCCCGGGAGGGAAGTTTGTAAGTGATCCATTTATCTAAGCTCGGGAGAGCTAGATTCACGAAAGGGGTAAGTACGGTGTTTCAATCGCGAAATACTAACTCGGCCTAGGGATAGGTTAAGAGTTTCAGCGGCTAAAAGAAGTGTGAGATTGGTTGGTGAGTATAATTGGTTCACGCCGGGAGGTATCATCAAGGACTAGTCATCAACAACACTCTGACTTAGGGATAAGCGGAGTCATTTCAAGGACACTTTGCCAAACTTTGGTAAAGTCTGCCCACGAGCAAGAGATTGCCGCGGCGGACAGTGTTATCGCTGCCCAGGCAGTAAACTGCAGTGCTGCCAAGGCAGAGATATGCGATTGCATTGGATAAAGACAAGTCAATCAAGTCCACAATACAATACAACTGGATCATGGCCCATCCTTCTCTCTGATATTTCGACCCTTTTATTTTTATTCAATTATTTTAGTTTAATAAATCACACCCTTTACTTGTGTTTTTATTTTTCTACAGAGCAAGAAGATAAAGAAAGCATATTAAGTAGACCGGTCCCTGAGGAGACGATAACTCGATAAATACTTATCACTTATTACTTGTGATGTGTCCACTTGCACTAAACGCGCACTTTTGACACGCGACAAGTTTTTGGCGCCGTTGCCGGGGACTGGCAACTAAATTTTGTTTTCCTTATTTTCTTGTTTCTTTTTCTTTTATTTTTGTTTTTCTTGGTGTATGACCAGGGCCAATCCAACCAACCCCTTATACGAGTTAGATCCTGAGATTGAAAGAACAGGGCTAAGGTTGAGGAGACAAATCCGAGGAGTCATGGCAGAGGTTCAAGCAGGACAAAATATACCTGCCGGCAATGAAGGTCTACCGCCGCCACCTGGGCCGCGGCAGCTGACTGTCAGAGATTTCTTGGAGGAGGACCTAAATGGACTAAACCCAGGAGTCGTTACACCCGAGATTGAAGCAGCCCATTTTGAACTTAAACCTGTTATGTTCAACATGTTAAATACAATTGGACAATTTGGTGGGTCTGCAACTGAAGACGCAAGGCAGCATCTCAAATCCTTCATGGAGATTTGCAACTCTTTCAAAATCCAAGGAGTCCATGAAGATGTCTTGCGATTAAAGCTATTCCCTATTCACTGAGGGATAGGGCGAAAGCTTGGTTGAATAGCATTCCAGCGGGATCTATTGGATCCTGGAGTGAACTATGCCGTGATTTCATTAATCGTTTTAATCCTACTAATCTATATAATAGAATTCGTAATGAAATTACTTCTTTCCGACAGGCTGAAGATGAACCAATGTACGAGGCATGGCAACGCTATAGAGAGCTGTTGCACAAGTGTCCGCTGCATGGATTTCCCTTATGGACACAAGTGACAATGTTTTACAACGTCACGAATGCCTCGACAAGGATGATGTTGGATGCCTCGGCAAACGACACACTCCTGGACAAGGCACCCGGAGAAGCTATCGAAATCTTGAATAAACTCGCAAGGAATGACTTCCAGTTTCCCACATCTAGGCGAGGAGGAGTAAGACGCCAAGCCACGGTAAACAAATTAGATTCATCAAGTTCAGTGGCAGCACAATTGGCCTCTCTTACCAAGATGGTGCAAAACCTACAATTACAAAACAATACCCGTGAGGTCAAGGTAATTGATTTATGTTGTGAATTATGTGGAGGTAACCACAGTTCCGTTGATTGCATGAATCAAGAAACCGGTATGTATGTTGGGAACTACAATCGTAACAATGTGATGTCCAACACGTACAACCCCTCATGGAAGAGGCATCCAAACTTATCCTGGAGTAACCCAAATAATGCCTTAAACCCAATCACCCAACCACCGGGATTTCAGCACCCAATGCTGCAGCAGCAAGTCCAACAACCGTTGCCGCCGCAGTAGATGCAGCAGCAACCGGTCAATTCATTGGAAAACACGTTAAAGGCCTTCATGATGAAAACCGAGTCATATATGGCGGAAAATAGTAATTTCATCAAGAGGACCGACGCCTTTATGAATAGGACTGAGATGAGGCTACAAAATCAAGAAGCGGCCATAAAAACTCTGGAAACTCAGGTTGGGCAGTTTGCTCAATGTATAAACACTAGACCACAAGGAGGCCTACCTAGTAATACTGAGGTTGCTAAGGTACTAAGCCATGAACAGTGCAAAGCAATCACTACCAGGAGTGGTCTACAGTTGAAAGAGAAGATCCCAGAGAACCAAACCCAACCGGTGGATCAATCAAAAGAAGAGGCTGAGCAAACCGAGACTGACAACACTGCCCCGGCAGCAAGCACTGCAGCGCTTGAGCAGTCTGCCGAGGCAGCAAAAATTCCAGTGGTGCTAGGTATACGATTCCAAACTAAGGAAACACTGGATGAGATGAGACCATCACCACCTTTCCCGCAAAGGTTAAAGAAACAAAAACAGGATCAACAGTTCAAAAAGTTCCTCGATATTTTGAAGCAAGTCCACATCAACATACCATTCGTTGAGGCCATTGAACAAATGCCCAACTACGCCAAGTTCTTAAAGGATATGGTATCAAAGAGAAAACGAATAGGTGAGTTTGAGACAGTGGCTGCCACCGAGGGATGCATGGCAATGCTGCATAACCACATGCCACCAAAGTTAAAAGATCCTGGTTGTTTCACTATACCTTGTGCAATAGGAAAGAGTTATGAAGGAAAGGCCCTATGCGACCTTGGAGCAAGTATAAACCTCATGCCTAAATCAGTCTTCCAAAAACTTGGAATTGGAAGGCCGAAGCCTACAACAGTGATGCTCCAACTCGCAGATAGATCCTATGTGCAACCTGAAGGAAAAATCGAGGACATACTAGTAAGAGTTGATAAGTTTATTTTTCCTGCAGATTTCCTTGTCCTTGATTGTGAAGCAGACGACAACGCACCGATCATCCTTGGGAGACCCTTCCTAGCAACTGGACCTACATTGATTGACGTGGAAAAAAGAAAGTTGACTATGCGGGTCAATGACCAACAAGTCAAACTCAACGCATTCCACAACTTAAAGAGGTATGACGATCCAGAGGAAGGTCATCCGCACAGTAGACAATAAGATATCCTGCCTGGGCAGTCTGTTCGGCAGGATATTCAGCAAAAAAATCAATCCCAAGACGGATGGACAGACAGCACCAAGGAGCGGCCCACAACCGATACAAAATTTAGGCCTAAGGGAGAAAATAAATTCGGGAGATGCATTCGCATGCTCTCCACCAGTAACCTAACCTCTCCTTTTTTCTTTTCTTTATTATATTAGAGTTAGTAGTTTATTTTTATTTTTCTAATTATTTTCGCTTTAAGTATTCTTTTTCTTTTGTGTGTTTAAATTTTTTATTTAGGAATAAAAAGCAACGATAAGGGAAAAATAGTTCACAGCAGGAACTTTGTCGAGGCAGTAAAACAATGTCAGAGCCGCAGCAATCTCAACGGGTAGAAAAGTGTAACGGCTAGTCTGCTGAGATCCCTTCCGCGGCAGAAGAAGGAAACGGTTACAACGGCTAGTGATCTCAACGGTTACAAGGCTGAGGCCTATAAAAGAAACTCATTCTTCTTGAACTATTCACTCTTACTTTCTTGTTTTCTTTAGTATCCTTAACAATTCCTCTCTCAATTACTCTCTGCATACTAATCCCTTCTGATTTTCCAGTTTTCTCTTCAAGAAAACCTCCAAGAACTAAATTCTCTCTTTCTTGATGGCAACCTACAAAAGATTTGCCCCAGCCAACGTTGAAGAACGATTCAATCGATCATTCATCGCGAGGCAACTTTGGGAAGAACAAGGGTTCCAGCACGCGGACGAAGAGAATTATTGTATCGAACACTACTTGTTCGACAGAATCAAGTACCAAAATTGGGAAGTATTCTGTTTGCAACCTGCCCAGGCAAACGCCACAATAGTACGGGAGTTCTACGCTCATGGGCCCAGCAAAGACTCTCCCTTTGTTCACTGCCGCGACAGGCCAGTGCAACTCGATGCCGAAATAATCAACAGCTTCTATGGCCTCACCCCGGCCAACGATCTCCATGCGGACTTCTTCGAAGATATCACTGCCGAGGACTATGAACTGATCAAAGACGATCTTTGTTACGCAAACACTCCATGGGAAACCGGTACCCATCGGGGTTCCGTAACAAGACAAAGTTTGAAGCCGGAGGCCAAGATGTGGAACACCTTCGTCAAATGACGCCTCATCCCAACATCACATAATAGCATGGTAGATCGCAAGAGATTGGTGCTTATCCAATCCATCATCAACAAAAGGACCATCAACGTTGGAGAAATTATCCTACGGGAGATTCACGAGTGCGGTAAGAAAGACCGAGGACCTTTGTATTTTCCTTGCTTAATTACGGGTTTATGTGTTTCTGCAGGTGTGCCTATTAAAGAAACCGATGAATACACACACCCAAGAAGAGGATGGACCAGAGAATTCTGCCACAAAGTCATGCAGATCACACAAGCAGAACCTGTCCACGCAACACCGCAGCAGTTCACTGCCGATACTGCTGCCGGGGCCCAGTACACGACAGACATGCCTGGTACTGCCTATACCTCTGCCGCAGCAGACCCGTATCAAGAAATCTTGCAGCGCATGGCCGCGATGAATCTTCAACAACAACGGTACATGGAGTACCAACGAGACTTCAATGGAACGCTCGCCCAAATAATGATGCAAGCATTCCCGGACCAAGGCGTCCAATTCCCGGAGTTCTCAAGCAATATGTTCGTTACTGCCGCACCCTACACCGAGACTACACCAGCCCTAGGAGGACCGCGACCATTCTTCCATCCGGACCCTCAGCCCCAATACCAGGCTGCCGGACCATCTGGGCCAGCAGATTCTGCCGCGGCCTCATCTGTCAGCCGAAGGCCATCCAAGCGGAGAGCCGTTTTCAGCACTCCACCAAGATCGCCAATTATCATGGGCAGTCTATCTGCCGAGATAGATGCGTATGTACACCAAGGCTCCACTACTGCCGGCCCAAGCACACACCAGACTGGAGGAGCAACTGCGATGGGATGAGGAACGGACGTGATGATAACCGAAGAGATGGCGGATGTTGAAGAAGGAGAAGAAGTAGAAGCCCCGATGCATAGGACCCCACCCACTCGAGTCCAGCCGCCGAGGCAAGCAAAGGCGCAACCATCGCCCTCCCCACGGACAAAGCACATGGCATCTAGGCAACGAAGAAAAATTGTTACGAGCAGCTCTTCGGAGTCGCTCTAAAGTTCTTTGTCCTTTATTTCTATATTCAATTGCTTTTACTATCTTTCCTTGCTGCATATAAAATTCATATTCTATTTTGCCGCTTATTCCTTCCAAATATAAAGCATTGAGGATAATGCTTGGTTTGAGTTTGGGGGTGCAGATTCACTGCCAAGGCAGCAATCTACTGCCGCGGCCGTGCCAAAAAGGGAGTATTCCAGTGAAATTTTTTTAATTTTTATGCTCCCCGCCTTACTTGAATTAACTACCTACACTCTTGCACTGCTCATCATCAGTATTGCCTTAGTTTATTCTTTAAGGCTATAGAAATCTTTCTCCTTACCATGTTTAGGTTCTGTTAAGAGGGCTTAACCTTAGGATGCTTAAGGATGAAAACTTAGAAGCTTACTATAGGAAGAACCTTAAACACTTTTGGGACTTGTGGATTATAGGAATTCTTTTAATGAACTTAGGTGATAAAGACTTAGATTTTTTGGAAAAGTAACTAGAGGTGCCTACCACCGGCTCTAGAAAATCTCTTCTTCATACTAGAGGTGCCCAAAATTGGCTCTAGTGTGTATTAAGGAATATCAAAAAGAAAAGACAAAAAGATTTTTAGTGAAAACACAAGTCTTTGAGGTGCCCGAAACCGGCTCAAGATTTGGGGGTTTGAAAAAGAAGAGAACACTTAAACTAATGTCTATTTGTCTTGAACTTAGAGTTTGTCTAAGAAAGTCTTTAATCAACTTGTCCACAAAAAAGCACACACTCATAAATCCTATAGTTTGTTTCTAGGTAAATTCTTAGGTAACCAAATGGTTAAGGCTTAAAGATAGGCCTAGCTATGGTGGAGAGAATAGATGGACATGTAAGACCAAGAGAGAGTAGAGTTCGGCAAATTGATGATTTGCATTGCTTGAGGACAAGCAATAGTTCGAGTTTGGGGGTGTGATAAGTGCTCAACACACTATCACTTTCTACTCCTTTTATCGGCATTTATCACCAAATATTCACCCACTTGAATCAATGCATATGCCTAATGTGATATATTTAGAAGTTATACTTGAATAGATACTATTTACAGAAAAAGACACATTTTACTGCATTTTCATATCTGTGCAGGAGAACCAGTGCCGCGGCAGCGACAAGGCCGAGGCAGGACCTGATGCCGAGGCAGCAGCAGGAAGACAGGAAGCAAAGTGATAGGCGATGGAAAGACAAAAATCCAAGGAACGTGTCTGGATTTGAAGCCCATGATTCGGAGCTGGCTAGCACAAGGAAAAGCCCAAAGGAAGATCACGCGGGAAAGCCCCCTTAGCCGAATTCAAACTTGGAAATATATTATTATTATGTACTTGACTTGTTCCCTACTCCAAGTTGTATTCTACTTAGGAAAGGTTTGACCTAGGTCTAGCCTATATAAAGACCTAGCCACCCAATGTAATAGACATCGAAATACCTAGGGAGAGCCGACTTCTACTCTTGTTTCTTTCCTCTCCATCATGTTCTAAAACCTTCATAGGGTTTAGGTGAAGGTTGTGGAGTATTTGTGAGAGGAGATTGTACTTTATCTTTCATTCAATGCAATAAAGATTATCAAGGTTTGCTTATCCTTTGTTGTTCATTGTTCTTGCATTCAAGCCCGGGAGGAAAGTTTGTAAGTGATCCATTTATCTAAGCTCGGGAGAGCTAGATTCACGAAAGGGGTAAGTACGGTGTTTCAATTGTGAAATACTAACTCGGCCTAGGGATAGGTTAAGAGTTTCAGCGGCTAAAAGAAGTGTGAGATTGGTTGGTGAGTATAATTGGTTCACGCCGGGAGGTATCATCAAGGACTAGTCATCAACAGCACTCTGACTTAGGGATAAGCGGAGTCATTTAAGGACACTTTGCCGAACTTTGGTAAAGTCTGCCCACGAGCAAGGGATTGCCGCGGCGGACAACGTTATCGCTGCCCAGGCAGTAAACTGCAGTGCTGCCGAGGCAGAGATATGCGATTGCATTGGATAAAGACAAGTCAATCAAGTCCACAATACAATACAACTGGATCTTGGCCCATCCTTCTCTCTAATATTTCGACCCTTTTATTTTTATTCAATTATTTTAGTTTAATAAATCACACCCTTCACTTGTGTTTTTATTTTTCTACAGAGCAAGAAGATAAAGAAAGCATATTAAGTAGACCGATCCCTGAGGAGACGATAACTCGATAAATACTTATCACTTATTACTTGCGATGTGTCCACTTGCACTAAACGCGCACTTTTGACACGCGACACTCGATGTGAGTTTTCATGCCCCACTCGATATAAGATTCTAAGTGAAGATTGGATGCGAGATTTCGAGTATACTAACTCAATGAGAGATTCCGAGCAACCCGATGTGAGATTCTGGGACAAGTGAGTCTCCTAGTATCGGGTTGGCATTGGGCCTCACTCTTGAATTGGTTATTTTATGTTTTGGTTGTGTTTGTCATATCATGTGTTTAGGCGACTACAGTAGCACCAATGCTTCATATCATGTCATCATATTCTCATCTAGCATATACATAGTTATGATTCACTTGAAGCACAATTCATAGGTTGTGTACCCACTAAGCTTTAGTAACTTAGTATTTTAGAATGTGTTTTCATGCGTCGGTAGGCATATTGTCGGATGGATGTGGCGGAGCACCATTATCGGAAGAGTTCAGAATTGACCGGTTGATAGAATATAATTTCTAGATTAATGAGCTATGTATTCGTAGGATCATTTTTTGTAATTGTAACTCTATTTTATTTAAAATTGTCAAGGTCAAATGTTTTGGTTAAACTTGTATTTAGAGCTCCATTACTATTTTGGATTGTTAAACTACTTTTGATATTTAATTTCATTTTTTATATGTCGTATTTGATGGTATGTCTTGGACATTGATGGAGGCTCGGAAGTCCTTTGTTTTTTCAAATTTGTCAGATTGTAATACTTTAGGTTGTCGAACCCACAAGGACTGTGTTGACTTCATTACTTCTTACGGCTGCACTATAGAAAGTAAAAACACAAGTAATTGTTGAGTTGAGATTACTAAATTAACTACTAAAACTAAACTAAATATCGAAGAAATAAAGATTAATAAAGTGAAGCTAAGTTGATTGCTTCGTGGAGAAGAATCCAGTTGTATGAAGTATCCACTTATTAATACAATGGGTTGAACTGCCGCCTCGGCGGGTCGCATAAAGGGTCGCCGTAGCTACCTAAGCGGGGTTATGCCTTGCCGACAATTCAACATTCCATAGTTCGACAAAGCATCCTTGTATGTCTCTTTCCTTATCCCTAAGCGAAGAGAACTGTTGAAACTCACGTCTTGATGATACCTCCTGGCATGAATCAAGGGCGGATAACAATCAAACACATGCGTCTTGTTAGTTGTTGAAAACCTGGGCGGTTAATCTCTTAATCGGATTAGTCAATGCCCATGAGTAAAGACCGTATTCTCTCGTTTCGTGAGCCTAACTCTCCCGATATTAGAAAAATAGATTTTTCTTCACATACTATCATCTCGAGCTCATATGCAAAGAAGAGTAAATGCCAAGAGAGAATAAACTATGAAATATGTTTGTATTGATAAATATCTAACATAACATAACCATCTTCTCCAACTACTCCATAAACAACCTAAACCTCCGAAGAAGTTTAGAACATGGTGTAGTCGGTGGCTAAAAGTATTTTCTAAGGTAAACTCCGACTTACTAGACTAAGCCTAATGTGTGCCTTATATAGACCAAGCCCTAGGTTAAACCTTTCCATATAAGGAAAGAGTTCTAAAGGGGGAAGAAGTATAATTCCTAATTAAATTATAACACTTAATTCTTATTTTCTAAAATATTTCTTCTTTCCTGCACGTGACTTTGACCAAGGCTTGACTCTTTAATTTGGCTTCGTCTTTCTCTCGCTTTTTGTCCGTTAGGATCAACATCTTTTTCTCTTTCTGTCGAGCACTGGTTGTCATATTTACTTTGTTGCCGCAGCCTCAAAAGTGTTGCTGTGGCGGGTGCTCCATCTACATTCCAGCATAAATCTTCTCAATTGGTTATATTTGTATTTAGTTTCTTGTATAAAAAAGAAAACTATCAAATGCATCTGTTTTATGCTAAATATTGGATGAATTCATGAATTACGTGTTTGGATGCTGAAGTATAGAAATTATATAGAAATATCCATTAATGCCCTTAATTATGTCCTTTATTAGTAATAATCGAGTGGGAAAATGGTATTAAAAATATGACTTTTATGCACTCATCACACACCCACACTCGAACTATTACTTGTCCTCAAGTAATGTAAAAGATAATTTTAAGTAAGGAATTTTAAGGGAATATATCGTCCTACCTGCTGCGGCAGAAATCCTTTCTTGACTCGGCCTTTTCTAGGTTCTAGGTATTCCTCGAAACTGGACTATGAGTCTTAGTGTGTGTGTGTGTATAGCTATGTCAAAGCTAATTTTCTAAGTTCTAATCCTTTTTCTAGCTCAAGACTTCCGACCAAGATTTTTCTTTAATTCTTTTTTTTTCTTTCTTACTCCTTAATTGGTATATAAATATATATTGCTATATACTTATATTGCTTGAGCCGGTTTTGGGCACCTCAAGTGTTTAGCTAATTCTCACTAGAGCCAATTTCAGGCACCTCTAGTAAGTGGGAAAAGCCTAAGTCCTAGGGCCAGTGATGGGCACCTCTATGGACTAAACTAGAGCCGATGATAGGCATCTCTAGTTAAAATCTAAGCTTAAGTCCTTATTGCTTTTCAAAGAAAAGAACTTATAAAATCAACTAAGACTAGCAGTGTGAAATATTTTTCAGGCTCATAGTCTAATCCTAAGTATTAAACCTAGTATACCTTTTCGAGTTCAAGTCTGGTGAATGGTGCAAACTGTGGCGGCGGTTGGAGAATATATTCCTGCCTCGGCAGTTTCAATAAAATTCAGCGGACTTAAAAAAATTTACAGTAAATTTTAAGATTCTAAGGACAGAAAATAAGACAATAATACGATAATTTAAATACTTTCCATACATGGCAGATATTTACAGATCGATAATCTAAATACTTTTCACACATGGTAGATATTTATAGATTACAAAAAGGAATCAATACCAAATCTGATGGAGGCTCGAAAATCCTTTGTTTTTCTACCTTTTTCAGATTGTAATACTTTAGGTTGTCGAACCCACAAGGACTGTGTCGACTTCACTACTTCTTACGGTTGCACTATAGAAAGTAAAAACACAAGTAATTGTTGAGTAGAGATTACTAAATTAACTACTAAAACTAAACTAAATATCGGATAAATAAAGATTAATAAAGTGAGGCTAAGTTGATTGCTTCATAGAGGAGAATCCAGTTGTATTAAGTATCCACTTATTAATGCAATGGGTTGAACTATCGCCTCGGCGGGTCGCACAAAGGGTCACCGCAGCTACCTAAGCGGGGTTATGCCTTGTCGACAATTCAACATTCCATAGTTCGACAAAGCATCCTTGTATGTCTCTTTCCTTATCCCTAAGCGAAGAGAACTGTTGAAACTCACGTCTTGATGATACCTCCTGGCATGAATCAAGGGCGGAAAACAACCAAACACATGCGTCTTGTTAGTCGCTGAAATCCTGGGCGGTTAATCTCTTAATCGGATTAGTCAATTCCCATGAGTAAAGACCGTATTCTCTCGTTTCGTGAGCCTAACTCTCCTGATATTAGACAAATAGTTTTTTTTTTCACATACTATCATCTTGAGCTCATATGCAAAGAAGAGTAAATGCCAAGAGAGAATAAACTATGAAATAAGTTTGCATTAATAAATATCTAACATAACACAACCATCTTCTCCAACTACTCCACAAACAACCTAAACCTCCGAAGAAGTTTAGAACATGGTGTAGTCGGCGGGTAAAAGTATTTTCTAAGGTAAACTTCGACTTACTAGACTAAGCCTAATGTGTGCCTTATATAAGCCAAGCCCTAAGTTAAAGCTTTCCATGCAAGGAAAGAGTTCTAAAGGGGGAAGAAGTATAATTCCTAATTAAATTATAACACTTAATTCTTATTTCCTAAAATATCTCTTCTTTCCCGCACGTGACTTTGACCAAGCTTGACTCTTTAATTTGGCTTCGTCTTTCTCTCATTCTTTGTCCGTTAGGATCAACATCTTTTTCTCTTTCTATCAAGTACTAGTTGTCATCTTTACTCTGCTGCCGCGGCCTCAAAAGTGCTGCCATGGCGGGTGCTCCATCTGCATTCCAGCATCAATCTTCTCAATTGGCTATCTTTGTATTTAGTTTTCTGTATAAGAAAGAAAACTATCAAATGCATCTGTTTTATGCCAAATATTGGATGAATTTATGAATTACGTGTTTTGATGCTGAAGTATGAAAAATATACAGAAATATCCATTAATGCCCTTAATTATGTCCTTTATTAGTAATAATCGAGTGGAAAATGGTATTAAAAATATGACTTTTATGCACTCATCAGACATGACTTGAAAACGTGTAAATTTTTATGGGAACGGGTTGAGCTTGTGGCCCAAATGTGGCACTCAGGTTCGGGGTGTTACATTTTCTATAATTTTTAATCTTTGGATCTCATTGTTACCAAAATTAGTTTTCGTATTTTTCATATATGTCATAAACAATATGTTGGATATGTATGTGGAGGACTCCATAAATTTTATGCTCTATCAATTTATGATAAAAGCATAGTTCCTCTATAAAAAAAATACAAACTTCGTCTTCTTTTACTACATGGTTACGTAAATGATTCAAAAAAAATTCTCATTTAGCAACGTCTTTCTTTTAAACTATGACAGACAATTAGGAAGATATTATTGTTTTCATCTTGTGCAATAGCTATAAGTAGTATATGATTGTATTTTTCATACAATGAGGTACCATCAACTTGAATCACGCGTTTGCAAAATGAGAAACCTTTAATGCATGCCTTGAATGCCTAAAATAACTTACTAAAGATCTTTTTATGAAGAATTAAATCGCCTCCTAAGGTTTACGCCAGTATGATATCATACTCTATAATAGTTTATGGGATGAATATTTGCATTGCTCGTGTAAAAGTTAGTAGCTCATTATACAATTTAACCTAATCACTATAGACTTGCACCATTGTCTTTTGTTAGCCATCCATGCCTTCTAATAAGATGGAATATATCTATAAGCTAATTTCGGATGGATGCTACTAACATTATAATCACAATCTTTAGATCTTTTTCAAACAACAGTCGAGTGTTGGTACATATTATATTAGAGTCTAAATTTGTGTGATCATGTGACAGTGGTATATTTGAACATGCGTGTTGTTCATTAAACCTTTTCATCTCCTACATTTGACTTCTCTTTCGGTGTAAAATTCTTATCTTCCATGAACACTTACTCTTCAAATTAATACACCTAGCGTAATAGGTACGCCTATCAGACTAAGAAACAATTGATATTGTATGGCGTTTGATGCAGTATTCCTTAATTACAAGCTAAACATTTTTTTCGTTTTGAATTGAACTTTTATTTTTAATTCACCATAATTGAAAGATAAAGAAGAACCAAATACGGGAGCTATATGTTCCGAATATTGCATTGTAGAATAATCGACCTCATTGATGTGAGTATAAGGTTCATAAGTTGGATAAATGGGTTTCGTTTGCTCGGGCTTCGGTGCAATATAACCCTAAATAGGTTGATCGTTTTTCAATCTTATCATAGCGAAAACGGTGGGTCATACATCATCTTCAACATTCATATCATTACCCTCAGTCGTCTCTGTCATAACTCATTCAACATTATCAACATCGAGTAAATGAACATCGTCATCTTTCGTGATCGATACAATATTTTTTTCATCCTCACTAAAATCGTCAAGCGATTCACCCCAACAACCAACTCGGTTTTCAGTGTCACAATATGACAGTGAGCTCATTTTATCTATCTATTAAAAAAAATTACATAAACATTCAAAGAATGATTAGCATTCGAATATAACTTTAATCACACAAAAAAATCTAGTATACAAACCAATATAATTTTAAAAACATAACAAATATAATTAAACAAATATCACTTCTTTGAATCTATTTTAAAAAATAAATTACTTGATTACTTACTTTTAAGAAACCGAACAAATATACTTCAACAATATCAACTTCTTCGAATCTATTTAAAAATATATCACTCAATTCTTTAAAAAAAATTTAAGTGTTCTTCTTCTTCTTTAAACCTTCTATACACAAAATTTTCGCATATTCAAATATATTAAATAGCAGAAGGAATAGGAAATAGTGTTATCATTTTCCATATTTTATACAAAAAAATAAATAAATAAAACATCACTTAGAGGCAACGTCTTACAATTATGTACTCTCAACAGATAATGTCATCTCGAGGTCACCTGTACGTGACGTTATCCTCAAACACCGTAAAACATTTTGTATTTTGCAAAATAACCTCCCTTTTTATCTTATATTCCTAATTATTTTATTAGAGTCTAATATTCTACTAAATTTACCTCTATTTTGCGTGCCCTGATGAGAAAAATATACAGAGACTCTTAATTTATTCAGACATTGAAATTATCGTACTCTGCATTTTTATTAAAAAAATAAACAACCTAACAATACTTCAAAAGAATTGAAGTCTAAAATTTATTCCAAATCCTTAATTCTCAGATAATTTCAAACCAATCAAAAAATTGATGTATATATTTTTAAAATTTTATTTGTAATAATTAAAAAATAAACGAAAGGACAACTCATTCATGAATGACGGTGCATTATTATTATTATTATAATAATTAATTAATTAATAATTTCATAAATCTAAATATTAAGTACACTATTAAAATTCTTTTTTTGTTCTTAAAAAAGAGTAAAATCCTGAGAAGATCTGCACATTTAAAAGATGAGATTTGAGCATCTTTTGTATGTTGGTGTCCTAAAATGGATAATCTATTTTTCTTCTCCACCCCACGTGAGAAAATTTGGGATTGTACAAATTCTCCATTTTTATTTATTATATTACTCCTTATTTGCAATATCATAGTTTACAAGGGGGAAAACTAAAGTTTATATGGTTATGGCATTACAAATTTCAATCAAATCATTTTTTAATTAAATAAAAATATTAAAATTTAAATTTATATAAAACAATATAATATAAATAAATATTTTTAATTATTAGATTAATTAATAGATTTTAATTAACTCATTATTTTGAGTAACTGGTTAAATATATAGATGGGCACGGATTGGATCAGATCAGATTTTTGGCTCACCCGAAACCGACCCGAACACAAATACTCTAAACCTGATTCAGACCCGAATAATTATTTTAAAAAATTTGACTCAACCCGACCCGAAAATAAATACCTTAAACCCAAATCCGATCCGACCCGAACTATAGAAAAAAATAAATTTAGGGACTAAGTTGTAAAAAAATTGAAGACTTAATTATAAAAATATATAATTTTAAGGACTAAATTATAAATAAAAAAATTAATTTTAAGGATCTAATTATAAAAAATATATAAATAGAGGATCATTATTATAAATATTCATAAAAAATTTATGCAAAAATTACATATTTAGTTCCGGGTCAGGTCGGGTCGGATATTTTACACCCTAAACCTGAATCCAACCTGACCCGATGACACTTTAAAAATCACTCGATCCTAACTTAATTTTTTTCATTAAAATATTTGTCCCGATCGGACCAGATTAGGTCAAAACCCAATCGGGCCAGGTTAAATTTCTATCCGTAGTTAAATAGTTTACCTGTCGAATCGAGCACTGAGACTCAATAATTGATGAGTTGGATTCTTGATGATACTTTTGACATTATTTGGAGTTTATTGACAATCATAGAAAGGTTTTACAGGTCCCAGGGGCATTGGATTCCAAGTAAAGATGCCCACAACCAGTTGGTCAGTATTTTTTACTAGGATTTATTATTCCAATCAACAACAGGGACTTTTCTGTATATCTTTTTTATATTATTAAATTTACAGCACAATTTCTATTATTTTTCTGTTTGTTAGGAAAAGAAAGTTGACGAGGGGTTCCAGCTTTTTCCTGGAAAATTCTAAACTTTAGGACAGTGAACTGGGAAGTGATTTGTCGATGTTGCCTGGGGGGTCAGGAAAACAAAAATGTGAAAAAATGAAAATTTCCCGCGCATTTTCTATTATATTTTAATGTTTAATAATAAGATAATATTTATTTATGTCATGTAAAATTAATTAATTTTCTATTAATTTATAGTCATCAGATAGAAAAATAATTTTAACTCAAAAATAAATATTTAAATTATATATACTAAAATAAATATTTAATATTTTTATGATTGAAATAAATATTTAAAATTTATTAATATTTTAAGATAATAATATTAAAAAATTCATCATTCAAATATATCTTTTAATATTAGAGTTTAAAGTCGATATGTATTTTAAACGGACATTAAATTCATTCTTAAAACTTAACATTTTTACTCAAACTGATTTAAAAAAGTCTGCACTATGTCGGTGTCGACTTCTCAAATAAAATATCTCAAATAATAATAAAACAAAACATTGTTAATTAAAAAAATTTAAAAAAAATTAAATTAAAAAAAGCAATATAAATTATATATTTTAAAAAATTAAAATATAATTCACTATTACCCTAATTTATATTTTTTCAATTTTTAAGAGGCGAGATCTTCGCAATCCCTACTTATAAAGCTGTTGGATGTTAAAAATACCGGACACTATTCATCCAATTCAATTATCTAATTATCCGAACATAAATTATTGGGTATTTATTTATACAATTTTTTAACTCAGATTGACTAATTTTTTGGGTCGGACCTAGGTCACAAAATTAAAAATTTTTGGGTATCTGATTACTTTCGAGTATCCGATTTTTATTTTTTTATTTTTATTTTATATAATTATTATTTTAAAAATAACTTTATATCCATTATATTCTTAAAAAAATAATCTAATTTATAAATTCTGATCCCACAAACTTTATTTTCAAAAAAAATTCATTATAAAATAATAAATTTATTTTTTCGAGTTTACAAAATTTGAACTTTACTCGTTTATATATGCACTATTTTTGTATGTGCATTAATCAAGATGAAAATCAACTCAATATTCTTTACTATTTAAATCATTAATTTTTGTATATTAAAATAAATTAAACTAATTAAAATATTAAAAAAAATCAGTCCTTATGTTTTATTTCAAATTAGATTATACAATTTAGGTCTTACATTTTATGTTTAAATTATATAATTAATTTTTAAAAGTTTATATTTAGATGTTAGATTATATAATTCATAATTTTAAATTTGTGTATATGTTTTTAGGATTAAATTTAAAATTTATAAAAAATAAAATTATGAATACCCGATTATCCGAATTTTTAGATACTTAAAATACCAAATATCTAAAGAACCTGAATCAAAATTATCCAAAATTTCGAGTACCCAAATTTCATCACGTAACAATTGTTTGTCCATAGTTTTATTTTTATTTACTTAATAAATGTGTATAAAATTAAAATACTCAAATACCAATAAGATATGATTAATTCATAAATGTTTAATATAAATTACTATCTACAGATTAATTAACCTCCGTGACCAACACCAAGAGAGAATCTATGCGTTAAAACTGAATAAAAAATTTATACCCAATTATGTTTCTTTTCTTATTTTATCTTAAAAATAAATTAAATTTTAAACTTTAACGCTAATTTTTATATTTTAAATCTTAAACTCTAAACCCTAAAAAATATATCATAATTTTAATTCTTTAAACTTAACTACAACTCGTAATCTTAAATTCTAAATCTAATATTTTAAAGTAAGAACAAAAAAACAATAAAAAATAAAAGATTTACGCGGTTAAAACTCGACTCATATTTTACAAACTTAGAAACAAAAAAACAAGATTGAGTTGGATTTTCTATTTTTCCATGGGCTTGGGCCTTCTGTCCTCAGTAGGCTTGTTACAATGTAACCGGGAAATAAATTTATAATATTTTTTTTCAATCAGTTATAATGTTTACAGTAATATTTGTTTTAGAGTATATTCTTAATTATTGGACATTGATTGTTCAATCATTGTATTGATATTATTGATACTTGAACCTGTGACCACCAAAATTAGTAATTGTTTTTTTTAAACACTAAAACAAGATGATTCGTACAATAGATTTACAATAGAATGGTATTTGTGTGTGTATTTTACAAGTTCCCAATGGATTACTAAACTGTTTTAAAATATTTTTTTATATTAAACTTTAAAATTTATAAATATGCTCTAAACTTTATATTGTACTAAAAAGTAGGCATTGAGTCATCAACTTAATTAAAATAATATATAGTTGTTAAATTAAAAAAAAAAACTATTTAATTGTTCCATAATTGTTATTGGTATATTTAGTTATTATAAAATAATAAATTTACTATTTAATTGTTATAAATGGTCTGAATTATTTAATTATTATAAAATAATTATTTAAATATTTAATTGTTGAAATTGATTGATTATTATAAATTATACATGAAATTATTTTTTATTGTTGATTTCAGAAAAAAAAGTATTTTCAAAAACATTTTAAATGAAGAAATCAAAAAGGTTTTATTTTAAAAATGTTTAAAATTAGTTTTTTTTTCTAAAAACCTTTTGGACGAAGGAATATATATATATTTTTCTTAAAAATGTAGTTAGATTTTTGTTTAAAAAATGTTTTCAAATGAAACCAATGAAAGTTCTTTTTTTCTTAAAAAATGTTTACTGCAACAACAAAAATTATTCCTTTATTCAGAATATTTTAAAACAAAATCTTTTAAAATCAATTATAAAATAAAATGACTAACTTATTAATCACTCACTTAAAATAATTAAATAATTTATTGGTCATTTATTATAATTAAATTGTTTAATTATAACAATTAAATAATTTATTTATCATTTTATAAGTAATGTATTAATTTAATTAAGTAAACAAGATCAAATAATCCATCATTAAACCTAAGAGACAACGATTCAAGTTCAGTTTATAATAAAATCAAAAAGTAATTCATTTTTAAAAAATTTATACTAATCGTAACTAACAAATCAGTCTAATTCTATTAAAAATAAATGTGACAACTATTAAAATTAGTATAATAACACATTTAATCTTCAACTTTTGTATTTTATTTTAATTTAGTCCTAATTTTAAAATTTTCTTTTAATACTTAAATAATATAATATTTTTATCCCTTAAATCTTAAATTTTATCTTTTCCCTTCTAAAAAAATAAACCTCTATTGATGTTAATGGTAAACATCTACAAACCCATTTGTACGACAGTATGAGCAATGAAAAATCATTGGATTATCAAAAGCTTCCGTTCATGTTTATGGTAGATAAGCTATCCATAGCATGAGTGCATACCTTTTGATTTCAGAAGGGAAGAAGATAAAATTTGAGATTTAATGTACTAAAATATTATAATATTTAAATGTCAAGAGTTAAAAATTTAAATTTAGGATCAAATTAAAATAAAATATAAATATTAAAATGTTAATTTTGTTATTATACAAATTTTATTATCTGTCACATTATTAGATTTGTTAGTAACGATTAATCAAAAGATTTATTTGTAACTTCTTATAATTAAATAACTCAAAAATAAATTAAGTAATAATTAAGAAATCATTTATGCAGTTTATCGTAAGTTTAATGTCCAAATGGAATCATTTAAAATGGTCTAACAACATTTATGAACTTTAACGCCGAACACAATATAACAAAATTATAAATATATATTATCTTATAATCACTTTAAAACTATTGAAATAACATTACAACCAGATATACATATCAAGTTGAACATTTCCAAAAATAGCCATGTTTGTATGGACAATGAAGAAACAAAAGACCCACATGGAAATAAAACATTTTAGTAAATAATTTTAATGATAATTTTTATCATTGTTTACCCCACAAGTTCTAAGTAAACATTCAGACAGTCAAATTAGTCATCAGATACAGTTAAAATACATATATAGCACTAAATCAGGCTATACATAAACCATATAAAATGTCTATATGTATGTGTTTGTGGATATCCAGATGGAAAAGCTCCTTCTCATACACCTTTTTTTATTTACTGAGATTCAGGCCACCACAACCACCATGAATCTTTGTAAATTGGAAAAAGAAAATGCTACTCATCTGGCATCGAAATGCAAACCGTCTTTCCTCAACTTGTCGTCTCTGGAGAACAAGGAATCGACACCTGAAAACCAAGACAAAAACGAGGATTGAAGCTAATAAACAAACATGGGAAGATGCAATCATTGCAGCTGTGATCACTAAGAATAAGGTTGCTGGTCAATGAAGCAAAAATCTTCAAAACTCACATGATTCAGGTGGAAGAATCACTACAGGATTAACATGGGCGGTCGTTGGATAGATGGAGGGATAGTGGAAGCAAGTTCTATATTTGTTTTTACTTTAACATAAAGAGTAGGATAAATGCAAATTAACCTGAAAAACTTACCTACAAAGATGAAAAGTTGAGGATAGATTCAATTTGCAGAAATAACTCTTCATATTGTTAAGTAGAAAGAGAACTAGTGGCATGTGGAGGTCGTGAAGGGACGATGGTTAAAGGGCTATCGCTATTCCTCCCTGTATTGCACTGGTTGCCTTGCTCTGTAGCAGAAGATTGAGCTGAATGTTGTGACCCGGAAGCTTGGTTTTCTCTGTTATTTCCATTGATTTCAAGTCGTTCCATCATACGAGACACACTAGCAATTCCAGCACTCACTTCTCGACGAACTTCATTCCCAATATCAGACATAGAAGAGCTTCGTGAGAACAACCTCTCCTTCCAGCCTCTTGTGCTCTTTGAAATTGACTCCTTATATCTTTAATTAAAACAGTTAAAAAAATAAATTAAAAACATATGAGAAAAAATATATGCTTTATCTAGATTCATCTCGCTGAAGATTTTCAACCATACTTCAAGGACACTGCATTAAGTCTGGATTTCAGAGACTCCGAAAATGACTGAAACTCTGATGATCCTGCTCCCTCTTGATTTGTCAATGAGGAATCACCAGAAGTGCTTCTATAAACAAAGGTAAATAATCAACTAGATGGTAGATGCTACATCCACCGCTACAAAATGACTAGAAGGGATTCAACAAAAGAAAAATAAATACTAGAGATATACAATGCAATATCCAAATGCAAGAAAAAAAAAGTCAAAAATACCGATTATTAAAGGAAAATCCTTGTCCATTCATTGGACTGGTAGTAGTTCCGGAGGCCGATGTATTCAGACTAGAAGGAAATGGAGACCTCTCTTCTCGAGATGATAGCAGACTAGATGACCTAGCCATGGTGATTGCAGGTGCTTCAGATTCCCCTGCAATCCGAGTCTGAGTTGACGATCCAGAACCAGTATGCTGTGCAGTGGGATGAGAATACATCAAAACGTGTGGACGACCATGAGAAGATGATCTTCTCGGGCCCTCCCTCCTACCAGTGTGGTGAGGCCTTCCCATTGAAGCAGCAGCAGCCAAGTGCTGAATTATACGCTCTTCAAGTTCAGGGTCACTTATACCAACCGGCGACTGCATTACAATGCAACAACAGTGTAAGTTCTATTTAATGGATGGACTTCATAACACATTTATCACCCAATAATTGTAAAAAATTGATTCTTATAAGCACTTTGAGGCAGCATACATGTTGCATTTCAAAATCACCAAGGGTGGGATGGTGAAATATGGAGGTATTTCTTGGTGCAATTACCGCCACAGTCCTTTCCCTTTCTACCGCTTGAAGCAATTCTTGACTGTAACCATTTGCACATTATTATTTTGCTCCATAGATTTTATGACGAGAAAATTTTCAAAGGAAATATAAGAAAAGAACTTTAATCAACATAAAACCTTGCTGAGTCCTTCAAGCTAATGGCTTGCCAGCACATGGGACATTGTGAGCTTCTCTGGCACCTACAAATAAAAACCGTGTTAAATTCAAACTCTATTCGGTGATCACTGCCTTATACTTCCGAAATCCAAATACAGTTAAACATGCATAGCAAGATACTGTCCCAGTCCAAATTAAATTAGCAAATTGTTTACACAGCTTAGTAAAAATAATAAAAAAGGTGACTCAATTTTTTTATCTGTTTCTTTTTCACACAGAAAATGGTATCCACTGCCAGTTAGAAACATGGGTGCTAATTTGATATTCCATTGGTTGTTTTACATGAAACATTCAAACTCTTTATCGCTCTCTATTTAAATCCAAGAATTCAAAGCAATGCCAAATATACAAATATATATGTGTGTGTGTGGTGGGTGGGTCTATGTATTGGATAATTAAATCAATGTCAAATATTAATCGTTTGAAGTTTAACAAAATTCAGATCAAATAAGAAACTAAGACATTCCAATCAAATTCAGGTTTCAATCGTTATTGAAGAAAAACTAAGGGAGTAAAATTTAGTGCATAAATGAATAGATAAATGGATGAGAACAGCAACCTAGCAACTAACAGCCCATAACAAAAAGAAATTTAACCAACATTATTGTACTCAAAGGATAAGTTATCGATCTCAGAAAGTATATATAAAACACGAAACAAGGACTCAAGGAGTGATGCATCATATAGGCATGTCTAAACAAATGATCATATAGCATTTTTAGAGGTCACATTGTGACTACTATCTCGTACTCCAGTGCTCTCCCCCAACCATGAAACTAAGATAATATCTTTGCCAATTCATCACACGGACAATATAGGATGGACAACATAAAACTCATGAATAATAAACTAGAATAGACTGAAGATAATTATTTTGAGATTTACAAGGTATGTACCATTCAAGAATGCATTGGAGGTGAAACTCATGCTTACAGTTAGTCACCTGCAAGCAAAGGTAGCAAAAACTTCACAAGAGGCATTCAAACAAAATTTTAAGATTAAAGAAAATAACACATAAAATCCCCACTATCACAGAAAGGGTTAAAAATAATGATTTTTTGCTTTGGGTATTACCGTTGAAGGATCGCTTGAAGAAAACTCCTCGAGGCATATGCTACAAGAATCATCATTGGCATCCTGGATTCCCCCTTCAACAAAGGCTGCAGCTGATGTTATATGACTGTCCAGCTTCTGTGTCTCCTCCATCTCCAAAACCTTCACATATACCCCCACCCCCAGAAATTTCAATTCATACACAAGCATGATAAAACTCGATTATACCCGAATAACACATAAAACCTTGTTTATTTGTTTAGCTTCATGAATGCAACTAAACATAAAAAATCATAATCACATCTCACTCACAAAAGTTCTTAAGTATGCTGCAACACTAACATCATAAAAATTCGGCCAAACATCAATCGAAGTTCTTATACCTTTAAAGGCTTTTTCTCCAGAGACAAAAGGAAGTTACCATCTAGACTGAACTAAACCATAATTCAAACTATTTCAAATTCCAACCATCTAAGCATTATTTTCCCAAACATTATTGAACAAAAACGACTCTTTTCCTGGCTGATTGAAAAACCTTCCTTGTCCTTATCAAACAATATAAACAAATAACAGAAACACTATCCAATTGTGTAAAAACTAGCAAAACCATTTTTTTGCGTGTCTTTTTAACACAAAATTTAATCATAGTGAAGCAATGAATTTAACAGAGTCAAAACAAGTCTTATAAACATCAACCAGAGGACAATCTTACACAATTATTTCCAGTCCAACTATTCAAATGACGCCTTATTAATTGTCTTAAACAACTTTGTTGACTGTAAACAAATCATAGAATTAAAGAAAAAATATAAATCCATAAACCCATATTGAAAATCCATAAACAACCACAAAAGACATGATTTTACCTCCAAAATAAAGGATTTTTGGAAAGTCTTGAGAGATGAGTTAAGGAATCAAGGCAATGCCCGTTGAAAGACACGAAATTGAGCCTTTAGAATTCCCCTCCTCTTCCTATTTATTTAATCAATTCAAAGGGATCCATTAAGAACGACCGGAAACCCTACAGAATTTAGAGGGAAATGATTACCAAATGATGAAATAGGAAGAAATATAAGGAGGGAGAGACGAAGAATAGGAAAAGAAAACCCACAACCCACCATTACTTTATAAATAATTATTGTTGGGTTTGTTTTTATGTTACGAAATACATAATTTTCTTTAACGTAATTTCGTTAGATTTTACAAACTGATATTTTTAGACGTATTAAGAATGGAATCCGGTTAACAGATATTTGTAACCTATCAGTTAAAAACCACCTATTTAGTTAATTATAATTTTTTTTAGTTAAATTTAGTTTTGGTTAAAAATTAAAAATTATAAGAATTTAACGTATAATTATAAATTATTTAAAATAATTTTTTTATAAAATATTTTTTATATATATTGTACTTTTTATTTTTTATTTAAATAATCATATTAAATACCAATTATAATTAATCCATAAATAAAAACCCTAAATCTTCTCCCCAATTAGAGTGTGTAACCCAATATTTAGTATGGGTTTGTCGATGAGTTCATGGTTTGAGAAAAAGGTGTAATAATTCAAATTACAACAAGATGAATTATTGTTAGATTCTAATGTTGAAAGTTCTGACACTAATCGTCTTTGTTATCAAAATCATGAAATTTAGGGTTCTAATATAGGAAAAGATTTAGGGTTTTTAATTTAAAAATGAATTATAATTTATATTCGGTTTAGTTATGTAAAAAATAAAAATATATATAATATATATTATAAATAATTTAATTAAAATTTTATTTTAAATAATTATATGTTGGGTTTTTAAAATTTTTATTAATTAATTTAATAGTATTCAACAATGTTCAACGTTAATGATGTTCAGTAGTGTTCGACGTACGTGATAGACTTATCCTTAATTTATAGGAAAAAATATTTGCAATGTTTAAATTATTTTATTGATTGTAGTATAAAATACTGTGTTTTTCATGTTATGTTTTAAATTAATCAATTAAGGGTTCAAAGTTAAAAATTGTGATTAAAATTTAGGGAATTAGGGATATAATATATTTTTGAAGTGTAGGATTTAGTGTTTAGAATATATAAAATTAGGGTTAAAGATTAAAATTTATTTTTTTAAAATTTTAATAAGAATATAAAAGAAAGCTTAATTGATGGATAATAGATTTTTATTCTATTAATCGATTTAAATTATTGAAATTTTAAAAAATTAATAAGATGTTTTAGTATATATATAGTGTTATTAATAAGATAATTACTTTCATTTCATGTTTTTTAAAAGCTTTCTTATATTATATATATACACGTAGTTTTGTTTTGATGACTACACCTCATTAATTTTATTTTAATGATAATTTAAAATTAATAAAAATATAATTATAAAATAAAAATTTTAAAACATGTAAAATATTAATGCTTATTAATTTAATTTTAATTGTTTGTATTCTTTTATTAACTGTTAAATAATAAAATTAGTTTAGGTTTAGTCTTCTCTATGAGTGTGTATCCACAATTTAACTTAAAAATACACTTATAATTTTCGATTTGTAATTTTATATTTTTTTATTGATAACTAATGAAAGTAAAATGAAAAATCAATATATATTTTTTTGAATATCATAATATATTATAAATGGACTAAATTATAAATTATTGTGCTTTGTTGCTGCAAAGACACACTCTTTCTTTCCTCACCAACACATACTTGTTTTTCTCTTTTGTGCATTACAACACAAGCTCTTCCCTTTTATAGTGATGCTAACCGACTTAAAAAACTAATAATTAATCATAGATTTTTTCTTTTTCTAGCTGCTGCCTTGTTCTTCTAGTTTATTCCACATGTTTTATGGGATGTCACGTGGAGATTTATTCACAATTTCTTTAGTCTTAAATCTTTCATAACTCGAAGGAAACTTCAAGATAGTTGCCAGCACATTTGGTTGAAAGTTGAAAAGTTTCCACGCAATTCTTGATTTTATCGATATAGATGGGTTTGATTTCTAATACTCCCCCTCAAACCCAACCTTCACTCTGAGCTTTTCCTTTATGAAACGTTTTTATTTTTAATGACTTTGTAAAAATATCTGTAAGTTGATCTTCAGTTCTGCAATAGATTAAGTTTATATTTTTGTTTTTCACCTGTTCTTGGATAAAGTGATACTTCGTATCGAAGTGTTTACTCCGGTTATGGGCGATACGGTTCTTTGCAAGAGATATAATGGACTTGTTGTCAACATATACTATAGTTGATCCTTCTTATATAAAATTTAGCTCGTCCAAAATATTCTTCAACCAAATTGTTTGACAGGTGTACGCTGCAACGACTATGTATTCTGCTTCACATGTTGAGAGAGCTATTGTTTGTTGCTTCTTTAATGACCATGAAAATACTACAAAGTCGATATAAAATAAGTATTTGGAAGTATTTTTCGATCATCCATGTCTCCCCCGTAATCACTGTCAAAGTATCCAACTAATTTTGAATTTTAGGAATACTTATAGAATAATCCATGATTTAGCGTACCTTTGATATATCTCAAAATTCTCTTTGCTGCAATCTAATGATCTTGTTTTGGATTATCCATGAATCTACTTATTAGTCCCGCAATATATGTTATGTCTGGTCGTGTGATAGTTAGATATCTTAAACTTCCAACGAGGCTTTTAAACAATGTTGGATTCATTATCTTTCTTGGTGAATTAACACTTAGTTTCACACCCATTTCAGTTGAAGTGACTACTAGTTTGCAATCTTTCATTCTAAATTTATTTAGGATTTGTTCTGCGTACTTCTTTTGGGATAAAAAATTTTATTTTTCCATTTGCTTTACCTCTATTCCAAGAAAGTATGACATCTCCCCAATATCTATCATTTCAAACTTTTTAGTCCTAAATTTCTTGAAATCATAAAACATATTTGGGTTATTTCCGGTGAAAATCACGTCGTCCACATATAAGCACACAATCATAATATCATTATCTTTATTTTTCTTTGTATATAAGGTATGTTCGTACGAACTCTTTATGAATCCATTCTCTTGAAAATATTCATCTATTCTTGTGTTTTATGCTCTCGGTGCTTGCTTCACTCCATATAAAGCTTTTTTTCAAATGGTAGACCTTATTTTCTTGTCCTTGTTTAATGTACCCTGGTGGTTACTTGATATAAACTTCTTCTTTTAGGTAGCCATTTAAAAATGTTGACTTCACATCTATTTGATAAATCTTCCATTCATTTTGTGTTGCAAGTGTTGTGAGAAGTTTGATAGTGCCGATCCTTGCTACTGGAGCGAATACTTCATCATAGTGTATTCCTTGTCTTTGCTTGTAGCCTTTGGCAACTAGTCTCGCCTTGTATTTCTCTACTTGTTCTTCTTTATTTGTCTTCGTCTTGTACACCTACTTGACTCCAATTGGATTATGTCCTTCTAGTAGGTTTGTGAGCTCCCAATTATCATTTTTTTCTATCGATGCAATTTCTTCATTCATGGCATTCTTTCACTTTTCATCTCTAATTGCTTCTTCGTATGTTATTGGATCATTACTTGCAAGTAAATAGAAGAGTGAAATATTTTCTGTTTGATAATCCTTGTACCTTTCTAGGGCTCTTCTTTCCTTTATAGATCTTCAAATTTCGATCGGTTGTACTTTAGGATTCTCGGCTCTATTGCTACTTGATGAAGATGGTTCAATTGAATTTTGTTGAGTAACTCGATCATCACCTTGCTCATCATGGTTGTTTTCATTGTCTTTATCTTCGTTAAAAACTAATCCTTCAATTTTTTTTCTTTTGAGTTCCATATCCAATCCTCTGCTTTATCGAACTAGATATCTCTTGAGATTATCAATTTCTTGGTTAAAAGATTATAGTCTATAAGATTTACTTCGTTCATCATAGCCAATAAAGATGTATGTTTCTCCTCTATCATCGAGTTTCTTTCTTAATTGCTCAGGTACGTGAGCATATGCGATGCATCCAAAGATCTTGAGGTGACCAATTCCTGATTTTTTATCGCTCCATGATTTATTCGGTGTCATTTTCTTTACGCTCTTTGTTGGGCAATAATTCAATAGGTAAACTGTACATCGAACTGCTTCAACCCAAAAATTTCTTGGTAAGTGTTTCTCTTTTATCATGTTTCTTACCATGTTGAGAATGATGCGATTCTTTCTTTCTGCAACTCCGTTTTGTTGAGGCGTGTTTCTAACTGTCAACTGATGAACGATGCCATGTTCCTTGTAAAAAATTTTGAATAACTTTACTGTACTCGCCTCCTCTATCAGATCTGAGTATCTTTAAGTATTGACCGCTTTGTTTTTTCACCATTGCTTTGAACTCTTTGAACTTATTTAATGTTTCTGACTTTTGATTAAGAACATATACCCAACATTTTCCACTATAATCGTCAATAAAGGTCAAGTATTACCTGTTTCCTCCAAGTGATGGTATGTCGAATGGTTTAGCTATATTAGTGTGAACTATCTCCAATAGTCTTCTTGTTCTCCAAGATTTGCCAACTTTAAAACTTTTTCTGTGTTGTTTTCCTTTGATGCAAGACTCGTACAATTGATTTGGAGGGTTAATTTCTGGCAATCCATTCACCATATTTGCTTTTAACAATAACGTTAAGCCAAAAAATCCAAATTGTCCATACCTCAAGTGCCACAACTTCGAATCGTCCTTAATTGAAATCTTCATAAAATTTACTTCTCCTGACTCGATGTCAATAGTGAAGAGACAATTTCGCGTCATATTAACTTGGATAACCAATTATCCATTTTTTTGCTTGATTGAAAGTGCGTGATTCTTCATATACACTTCATATCCTTTTTCCAGTAGTTGACCAATGTTGATGATATTACTCTTCATAGTTGGTACATAGTAGACATCTAATATGTATTTTCTTTTTCTATTTTTCTGTGTAATCATAACCTTTTCTTTATCCCTGACCTCTTTATATGAGTCGTCACCAAAAGTTACTCGTCCATGGATCATCTCATCTAGCTCCACAAATAATTCTTTTCGTCCACACATATGATTATTGGCATAATTATCGAGATACCAAATATTATCTTTTGATTCTTTATTTCCTTTGTGAGGAATACATGAGATTCTTCTATGTTTTCTTCTTCAGCTGTGGCTACATTAACTCGTAACTATAATGTTCATACTTATTACAATTATAACATTGTACCTGAGATTTATTTTTTTGTTGATATCTGTCTCTGTCACATCCTCTATATCTTTGTCCATGACTTCGTGATTGGTAATTTTCAGCTTCTTGGTTGCTAACATATGAATGACCACAATGTCCACGTGTTCCTCTTCCACGATATCCACCATAGTTTCCTTTGTTCTGTGTATAGATAATGCTAGCTCTGCCTTCATTGACGTGCAACTTGCTTTGAAAAGACTTGCTCTAGATTTTTTCTATCTTCTCATAGGCTTGGAGTGATCCCACAAGGTCATCAATCGTCATTTGATTCAAATCTTTTGATTCTTCAATTGCGACAAGCACGTAATCAAATTTACGTGCCAACGATCGTAATTTTTTTCCCATCACTCTAACCTCGTTGAACGCTTCGCCATTTCTTTTCATTTCGTTTGCCACGACTTTCACACGGCTAACATAGTCATCTATGTTTTTCGTGTTTTTCATTTTTAACATTTTAAATTCGGATCTGAGTGACTGGAGACATACCTTTTTTGTTTTCTCTACTCCTTGGAGTGATTTTTGTAGAGTCTCCCATGCTTTTTTTGCGATTGTTGCTTTTGTAATTTTTTTCAAAGTTAGATTCATCTATTGCTTGAAAAATGTAGTATAATGCCCTTTGGTCTCTTTTACGAGTATCTCTTAACAATATCTTCTCTTCGTTAGTTAAAGCTACTTTTGTTACTGTATTTTTCGCCTCGACGTATCCTTTTATGACGATGTCTCAACTAAAACTAGAAGATTTCTTGTGGTATAAGGAAAACAATAGTAGTCGTACACTCGGCTATCATACCCATTGAATTCCTTTTATAAATTACACATAATTTCTTACTGAAATCGTAAGAAAAAATAGATATTGAATTCCTTACACGAGATCATCAAAACTAAAATGAACTCAATTTAGGATATCATTTTTGTACCTGCATTTTTCTTATGAAAAAACTTAATTTATTATAAAAATTGTGAGAATTTTTGTAAGTATATAAATTACTATAAATTATATATAATTTATTACAGAAATTATAAAAATATAAATACAAAAATTATTACTTTATCTTATTTTTTTATCTTTAACTTTAAAAGTTACCTGTTAATATGATGATATTCAATTTTTTTAATCGAACAACTATTGATTACTTAGGTGAATTTAACCGTTAAAATTCATTGGTTTTCTTTTAGTCTTATTTTAGGTCGTTTTCTTTTAAGAAACGCAGGTGGGGCGGGGGAACAAAAATCCTCAGCCTCTTTTCTGTGCCTCCTTTTGTGTCTCCTTTGTATTTTTGTAAAAAATTAAATTTTAAACCCTAAATTCTTATTTTCTATATTCTAAACCCTAAACCCTATACCCTAAAAATACATCCTACCCCTAATTCCCTAAACCCTAACCAAAACCCCTAACCTAAAACCCTAAACCCTCTAATTTAAAATGGGGCATAAATTGAGGCATGGGAAAGGGGCAAATGATTTAGGTTCGGGGCGGGGGGACACAAATTGTTATTAAGGATTTGTTTATCCGATTTTATTACAAGACTACAGATAGATCACGCAATAATTTCACGCTTGCCTTGAAATCCATAACAATCTGAAGCTTTGTTACCTGTTTTTACTTAACCACTGTGAAGCTCCAAACATGGTATCTTCGTTTTGGCTTGCTCGCTTGCGTTCTTGTTCGAAGAAATCTGCTTTATCCAATGCTTTTTGTGATTCTTTTTACAATAACAAATGTCAGTTTACAACTCGTCAGAACAACGTACTATCCACCATAGCTGATAAAACCAAAACCCATTTTTTTCATGGTCCAGCTCTTTGCTTTCTTTGGCTTTCGCTGTTTCAGCTGGGTCGCTTGCTTTTCAATCCCAGAGCATCCAACCTTCTCTCTACGAACCCACTAATCTGGATTCTCGGTCCGTTTGTTTCGTTTTTTGGGTTTTTTTATTCATTTTAGATCGAATGAAATTTGTGGCTCAACTGTTGTTACAGTTTAAATTCTTAACTTTTATATTACGCCCTTTTGTTTCTCTTAGCAAACTAAGCACTCGCCCAAATAATGTTTATTTTTGGGTTTCATTTGCTTTCCAGGAAAGTGACCATTGGTGGGAAGACAAGCACGGAGTTTATGGTCAAGGGTATTCATAAACAAATTCCTCAAGATCTTATTGACGAATTAAAGGCTATTTGTCAAGTATTTTACCTTCTTTTAATCTTTTTTGCGTGTAAATTCTTTGTTTGGGAAAGAGTTATTAATAAGCAAAAATTTACAGGATAATATGACTTTGGATTATGATGAAAGGTTCTACCATGGAAAGCCACAAAATAGTTTTCATAAAGCAGTAAATATTCCTGATGTGGTTGTTTTTCCTAGGTGAGTCTGATTCTTAAACTTTGAGGATTCAGTGTTTGAGCACTCTTTTTTTTGGTTGTGAAAATGGACAATTTGCTTTTCGTTGTGAAAATGATTTTATTCCTACCATTAAATTAAATGTAAAATAAACATAATAGTCGAAATGAGTCTAATTTTCTGGGTTGGGGAGTCCTCTTATTAGTTGTGGGATGTAGAAGTGAAAGTAGGCATGATAATTGTAGCATTAGTTGATTATTACGAATGATGTATTTGAAAAGCCAGACAAGTTGTTTGGAACTGGAGTAAAAAAATGCAAGGATGCTGCTAAAACAGATAAATGCAACATTGATTAGAATGTCTAAGAAACCCCTGAATCAATTTGCATAATTTAAACTTTAGATATTGTTTAATTAATACTATCATTGAACTTGACATGCATATTTCGGGTATGGGCTTTACTTGTTCATTTGGTAAGAAGTAAGAACTCTTCTGATCATACGTCTTACATGCATGTCAAATTCGTGTCATATGTTTTTTAATGTCTTGGTACTATAGGATCATATTGAACTTGAGCATGTAGCAAAATTAGAAAATTTCTTCGCCTCAGATAAGTTATCTTCTAGTAGTATTTTTAAGAAAAAAACTATTTCAGAGTCTGTCATTTTCTCTACTTACAAATTCAGGTGTTTATTCACTAACATATTTGTTAATTTTGTGAGAATTTATGCCTTTGAAGAATCTCACACAAACCTTTTAGTTTGAATAGACTCAAAGCATTGATCATATTGCTTTTCATAAAATCCTGAGTCATCCTAGGAAGTTAAAGAACTGTTCACCATGTATGTGCCATGTTTATCTATGTTTTTTTCAACTTCAGTTGACAATTCATATGCACAGGTCTAAGGAGTAAGTTTCCCATATTGTCAAATCTTGTAATAGACACAAGGTTTGTTTCTTTGTTTGTGTTTGTGTTTATTAATGATGCACTTGTCTTTCCTTTTGCTATTTTAAGTGCAACTAGTCATGTTTGGATTAAATATTTGGTATTCTCTTTTAATTGAATGATCCTTGATATGTTATTTGGTATTGTGCTTGGTATGTATTATGTAATGACTAAAAAGCTCTTAATACAAGTTACAGACATTGTATATGGGCATTTTCAGGGTACAATAAAAATGTCTTGGTTCTTCTTGAACAAGTATAAACTTTTAATTGTTTATTTATGTTTTTATTCAGGTCCTTATAGTACCTTATGGTGGAGCTACATCCATTGAGAGGCACACTTTGTCTCCTAACGGAGGCGTTTGCATTGGCATGACCTTAATGAAGGTATATTTCATCTCATTCCCTGGATAACTTCAAAAACAATGAAGATTGAATTATTATGTTTGCTTTTATTTGGTGCGTTTTACCATTACTATTAAGTGTGCATCTTATTCTATTTTGTTGCAATATACACTTTCCTATTAGTATTTGTATTTAAATGAAGCTTGTCTGGTGGGCTTGTGGCGTTGGCTTTATAAGCTCCTATGGTGTTCATTCTAGACCCTTCTTTTTCAATGTAACCTGAGATGAAAGTTTATTGTAACATTCTTTTGACAACCTTTTAACTTGAATTGTTAATAATTTTATAGCAGAAATCATCAATGTTGCTTATCTTAGAAATTGAATTTGTAATTTTTTCCATTTCATTTTTTAATTTGCAATGATAGGAGTGATTGTTTACATTTGTAGAGAGTTAAAGCGTTGCATATTCAAGACATGGATGTTGTTGTTGAGCCCGGAATTGGATGGATGAAACTTAATGAGTATTTAGAGCCTTATGGTTTATTTTTTCCTCTAGATCCAGGTTGGGTTTTTAGAGTTATACTTGCAAGATTTTTTTCTTAATGTAAAATAACTTTTATGATGTTCTGCTACACTCCTTGATAAAAAAAAACTTATGCTGATGTCATCATCTTCACCATGTTGACATGTAGGGCCTGGTGCAACAATAGGAGGCATGTGTGCAACACGCTACTCTGGATCTTTATCCGTGAGGTAGTCACTACTCTGCTACTCTCTTTCTTAGCCTTTTGCTCTTTCCTAGTTGTCCCCTTGGCCTGTTCAAAAATTAGGTTTGAAATCTCTTTTACTGAGGTTTGTGTAATTTTCATTTTAGCACTTTTGTGTCGAATCAAGATTATTCAGATTTGAAATGAATGTTATTCCTCCTGGGACATGTACTTCCCTATTGTGCTTTCAGGTAAAATTGACAAATGGGTCTAAAGTGACTTAGGGATTGTTTTTAGAATCAAAAAGGATGAACATGCTTTGTTTCTTCACTAAAACATTTTATGTATTTAAGGCACCTATAACCTCAATCCTTATATAGTGCATGTCTTGGTTCATCATTGGTTAAAAAATTATGGACCATTCTCAAAGGCCTTTGTGTCATTTCCTATAAATAAAACTCAACATTAGTGTCTCGTTTGGTTACATAAGTATTAGTAAGTAAAAAAATAAGATCTTATCAAAATAAGTAAAATATTTCCCTTCTTATACAAACTATGCCATATGAGTGGCTAAAAACTATCAAGTTAGTTTATTGCTAACTCATTAACTAAACATGAGAAGGAAATAACACCCCTACCAAACATAGCATAAAAGCTTTTAAATACATGCAAGTCACATACTGATTCTGCTAGTTTCATTAGTGACTTTTTTTTTGCAGAATGGTAGTGATTTAAACTTTCATTACTTTAATGGTAATTGTTAAAGACTGCAGTATTGTGACCTTGATTTTAAATGCATGCTTGTGACAGTTCCCCAGCTTACATCCCATAGGTTTCATTAAGAAAACTTCATTATTGTCCTGCTCATAGCCTTCATCTAAATGGCATGACATCTAGTTATTTCTTTTTTTTTATCACAACTCTAGAGCTGATGCATTCCAATGCTGGAAGGTGTATTTTTTAATAAAACGAGTAACATCTCAATTTTACCAGTCCATAAGTTCAAACATCGTGCAATACTACATTATTATTTTAATAAAACTGTCAATAAAGTCTACATGTACCTTTTGTTGATTATCACCCTTCAAAACCGTGCGCTATGAAAAAAATAGTTATCGTTTTACTTATGAATCGATTCTCTGGTGGAATTTGATTGTAGAATCTAAAAGAGTTTCCTTATTCTAAAGGGATTTTTTGATATTTGAACCTGATAATTTTTTGCCTTCAAAATATAAGTCGCTTTCTGTCTAGTCTTGTGTTTTAAGATGCTACAATCAAGAATGTTGCTCTAAAATGGGTTTAATATTATTTATAAATTCATGTGTTGCTAAAAGGCTTGCACGCATCGAAGTTTATGTGTAATATTTTTTTTTCTTACATTTGCATCAGGTGGATGGTTTCTTGGTTGCATGTGTTACTTCGTTAAATATGTATATGCATGTGCGTGTATATATAATGCTTAAATGTTGTTTTATTATTTATTGGATTTAATGATTTTGGTTTTAGCATGTAGGTATGGTACTATGCGCGATAATGTAATCAGTCTCAAGGTTTGTTGATTACTCTTCTGATGGATTAAATTGTTCATTAGTGAAGTATTTTTCTCACACACTGTACATAACAGGTGGTCCTTTCCAATGGAGATATTTTCAAGACAGCTTCTCGTGCTCGGAAAAGCGCTGCTGGGTATGTTTTCTTGTTACCTATATCCTTTGACCATCTCTCCATTATATTTCCTACCCGACATGTGCTAATATTTCTAGCACTGTCATCTATTTTACATGTTCTAAAGGCTCTTGAAAATTTTAGGATTCCAAGAGTTTTTTCTCTGAATTCTTGGAGGTATTTTAGAAATTTTTTATTTTTTTTGGTTGATGAAGTTTTCTATGAGGTTTAGGGCATTAAATTGAAAGAGAGAAATATATCACTGTTCAATGTGTCCAAATGTCTAATTCTTCATTTGTACTCATGCATTTGGTTAAAATATTTCCCAAACTAAGATATGGCTACGCTGATATGCCATATTAAATATTTTATTTTGAATAAATTGCACCCATCAATTAGATACAAGCCTACAAACAAAATACAGCTCAAATATTTGCATGTTATTCAAGCTACTTTATAGACGGTCTAATTATGCCTTAATTTATCATTATTTTTCATGTAACAAGGCTACAACTTATTTATGTCTTTTTTGTGTGTCGATAAACAGAAAAGTAGAAGAGAAACATAAATGTAGTTTTTTGTTATTAAATAATTCTCACATTTAAATTTATGGCTTACAATATATTTAAAGGCTATACAATAGAACTTTTGGTACATTTAGGACTCCTACTAATGGTAAACTTCTAATCCTAATCTCCTTAGGTGATAAACTCTAAGATAATTATTAATTTTACAATAAGTAAAACTCTAACACTTCTCGGATAACTTACACTATGATCTCTCCATTCCTTATAGACTATATTTTTTTAGCATCAAAGTCACTGCAACTTCCTTTTTTTACCTTTCTTACAGTCCAGGAGACTGTCCAAAAATTTATTAGTGTGGATGCATAGTGTGTCAGAATTAGTGACATGTCATGTTGACACATGTATTATGGCGACGACAGAATTCATGCAACACATTGGTTTAACTTTGAAGTTGGGTTTGACTGTATAAGCCACAAATTTAATTTTCTTATTAAGCATGGTTTGAAATGTAGTTCAAATCATGTATACTCACTTGCAGTTTTATATTTTACTTTAAATGTTTTTTTTTGTTTTATTCTTCATCTATTCAGTAACAATTCACTGTTCTTAATCCCAGTTTTTACTGAGTCAGGCTTGCATGATATAGTTAGTAATTATACATGCAAAAGATTATGGACATTTTGTTCTTTTTCCCCTTCAGATTATGCATATTTTGTTTATTTATCTGCAATGTTTCTGTAATGTTATTCTCATTGGGTTTGCTTATCTTAGGTAAGATTTGACTCGCCTAATGATTGGAAGTGAGGGAACCTTGGGTGTAGTAACAGAAGTCACTCTAAGGCTTCAGAAAATTCCTGAGTATTCAGTGGTAAATTGACCTAAACCTTTCCCTGCTTGAAGCCATTTCTTTTGCAATTTAAACTTCTTTCGTTTGATAATGGGATATAAAACATGTGATTTGACTCTTTTTAATTACTCTAATAGGTAAAATATGTTCTACAAGCCAATCATTTAGGATACATTTTGAGCTTTCCATGTAAATGAATGATTATGAGATGGTGTTTTATTTACTGGTTGTGTTTTCTTTCCCTGTAATTAAATCTGGCTACAGAAGAATGGTTGGAAACCGAAAACTATTACATTGGTATCTTATAGCAGCAAGATAAAGTTTTGATGAATGTTCAGAAAGTTAAATTCATCGTAGTTTGTCGGGAAATATATGGTTGGAGGGTTCAAGATAATAAGTTGGAGATATAATTCAATAAGGAAGAAACCTAGATTCATGGAATTATTAGTTTTATGTGAAGTTAAAAGTTACTATAGATGTTTAAAAGCTACAAATGAAAGCAAGAAGCAAGAAATGAAATAATAGTTAGTCAGATATTTGTATGATTTAAGTTTGGAGGGTTCAAGCAATAAGGAAGAAAATCAAGTTTTGTTACTTTGAACTTCAGAGTTAATATATATGCATAAGAATTAAAAGTGTAAGCCAAGTAGATGAAAGAGACAACCTATTGACTCTTGATTTTGTGTTTGTAGTGTTGCAATTTTTTTGGTTACTTGTATTCTACATCTTAATTTTGTGCATTTTTTGACCGACTTTATAATATTACAGTTTGCAATGTGCAACTTCCCTACAATTAAGGATGCAACAGATGTTGCTATTGCCACCATGTTGTCTGGTACTCTTGTATACAGGTAAGGACATACTTATGCCTGTAGATATTTTGCACTTGTACAGTTTATTAAATTTTTTCCATGTTTTACAGGTTTCAAGGGTTGAATTATTAGATGAAGTCCAAGTAAGGGCTGTAAATATTGCTAATGGGAAGAATTTGCCTGAAGTTTCAACACTTATGTTCGAATTTATTGGGACAAGTGAGTGACAGGAATACCCCTTTTTTTTCTTTTTGATTTTTTCTCTTATATTTCTTCTCTAATGACAAGTTAGGAGATTCTATTGCTGGCCACTTTGGAGCTAGGATAGAATAATCTAGTCGTATCACTACCATTGAAATTTTTTCATACCAGCAAGTTAACTATATATTTGTCATGTTGTGTTGTAGTCTTAATTATTGAAACTGGAAGGTTCCGTACTACATCCATGATATTTGTCACATAGCAAGAGATATGACTATGAAACAAACAAAAGACAAAGGAGTACAGGAACTTCTGATTTTTCCAGAAGAGAGTTAAAGGCTGCTCTGTTTGAGCCGAAGCCCGAGTCCACTAGGCTCAACCATGTTGTCATATTTAGGGATGGGCACGGGTCGGGTCGGATTTTTGGTCCACCCGCACCTGACCCAAAAATTCATTCCCGCCACCCGACCCGGGTTTAGGGTGAAAAAAATCCGACCCGTCCCAACCCGATTTTTAATCTTTAAAATTCGACCCGAATCATTAAAAAAAATTAAAATTTTAGGGACTAAATTGTAAAATTTTTTTAAGGATCTAATTATAAAAATATTTAATTCTAGTGATCTAATTGTAAAAAAAATTAATTTTAGTGATCTAATTGTATAAAATATATATAAAGATGGATCATTATTGCAAATATCCCTAAAATATATATGGGAAATTACACTATTAGTCCTGAGTCGGGTCGGATTTTTTCCACCCTAAACATGACCCGAGATCACCCTTGAGAAAAATCTGACCCGACCCGAACCCGAATTTTTACCAAAAAAATTCAACCCGATCGGACCGGATCAGGTCAGAACCCGTCGGGTTTGTGTTCCGTGCCCATCCCTAGTCATATTGAGCTTTTTCCTTGTTACTTGCCATGGATCCTAAAATACTTATTACTTTTGTTAGAGGCATATTCTCGTAAGCAAACAGGCATTGTTCAAAGAATTGTTTCTGAGCACAGTGGTTCAGATTTTGTTTTTGCAGAAGATCCCGAAGATAAAAAGGAACTTTGGAAGGTAATTAGCTTAATTTCTGCAAAGTGTTTTGCACTTCAGATGTATTTTTTTTCTAGCTGATACTTCTTTTGTATGATTTGCAAGTTCTCTTTTCCTTTCTAAGGCTTCTTCCATTCAGTTTGGTATTTATTACATAAATAATGAAATTTGATTTATATCCAGTCGTGTTCTAGAACTTGGAAAACCAGAGTAGAAGTGAGATTATTTTATTCAACTATTTTCGTCATTCCATGCCATTTGATAAGACTTCTTTCTGCTAGAGTTCAGTTGAATGACACATTTAACTTTGACGGAGTGCCTATGCATGACACTTTAGACATATACTGAAGAAAAAGGCTGGGAGTGTTATTGAATGTAGAAAACCGACCCGATTTAGTTAATAGTGAGCGACTGCACTGTGCACCATCAGAAACATTTCTCCACAAGTCATGTTCATTTTATTCAGGTGCAGATTAGGAACTACGATGTTCCCAATTTGATAATTACTCCTCTTTAATATATTTAGTTCTGTGCAGATTAGGAAGGAAGCTCTATGGGCATGCTTTGCAATGGAACCCAATTTTGAAGCAATGATTTCTGTAAGAAAAAAAAATACAATAATTAGTTTATATGGATGCAAAGTAACTGATCTAAAATTATTGAATTGTCATTGCCAAAGTTTTGAAGTTGGTAAGAGCTTGTTACCTTGTTTCTGTTTTCTGTTGATCGTAGGATGTTTGTGTTCCCTTGTCACACCTTGCAGAATTAATATCAAGGTCCAAGAAAGAGCTGGATACATCACCACTGGTTTGGTACATACGTTAAACTGTATTACCTCATTGTTTTTCCATTTTGGGAGTTGCAGTGGTAGTGTTTGGTGTTCACTTGACCTGATTCTGGTAATGCATGATGTTTTCTAGTTCATAATTACAGTACAGTTATTGCCCATGCTGGTGATGGGAACTTTCACACTGTAATTCTCTTTGATCCTAACCAAGAAGAGCAGAGGATAGAAGCTGAAAGGCTGAATCAATTTATGGTTTATACAGCTCTGTCAATGGAAGGTGCATACTCTCTTCTCGGCGCTCTATCTATTTATTTTGGATTAATCAAGTATTGCTAATTCTGCTCTAACATGCTGTAAATAATATAGGTTTTATCAAAGAGGAGTAGTTTCTCTTCTAATTTTATTGATAAAATAGTACCTATTTATAGGTTACAAAGAGAGTCTAATCCAAGGGGAAATTACACAAAATCAGCAGTTACAAATCCCTAAATATAAGCAGCTAGACTACTTGATAAGATCAAATAAAGATAAAATACAACTCTTACTCTATCTCCTATAACATAACATACGGTTGTACATACTAACAATATGTTATATGACTTACAATCTAATCATGCTGTTACTGATCATTTCAACTATCTTATAATGGACAGGAACATGCACCGTGAACATGGTGTGGGCACTGGGAAACTGAAGGTACATCTCTGTATCTTTACTGGATTTCATGCATTTTGGTTTAGGCTGCCTAGATGCCACTTTTGGTGGTTTCTACCATAAAGTCACCATTACAGGCCAAGACATTTTATTTATTAGTACCAAAAATAATTTCTAAGAAGTTTCATATGGTCCTTCCTGTCTATGTTCATGAAGCTGTAGTTGTTAATATTTTACTTTATGTTTACAGTATCTTGAAAAGGAACTTGGGATAGAGGCATTGCAGACGATGAAACGGATAAAAACAGCTTTAGATCCTAACAACATCATGAATCCAGGAAAGCTAATTCCTCCCCATGTTTGTTTCTAAAACCATTAGTCATCTGCTGTTGCTGGTACATGCATCTCTACTATTTTAGTATCTGTTCTTCTAAACTCATGCTGAAGATGTTTTTCATAAAGAGGATCGAATGAAAAAAAGGGATTCAAATATATAAAAAGTGATTTCATAAAGAGTTAATAATTTAAGAATGGCATAAAGATAATTTTCACCCTTAACGTTTATAATTTTTGTCATTTTGGCCCCTATTTTTTTTTTGGATAAATTTAACCATTGACCTTTGTCTTTTTAACAAATAACTCATTTTTTAACTACCATGATAATTGAACTGTTAAAATTTTAATAATGATGACATGCCATATATATGTGATAATATATTTTAAATGACATAGAATCTAACCTATTAAATATATGCATATATAAAATATAATTTTATTATAGTATAAAATATAAAATAATTAAAGTTTAAATAAAATATTAAAAATTAATTAAATCCAAAACAAAAATTTACTAAATATTCTTAAACCTAACTAAACTAAAATATCTTTATAAAACCCTAAAACTCCGATTTAGATTAAAACTAAAATACCTAAATTCTAAATTAAAATAATAAAAATTCAATTGATTATTATCAAAATCCTTTTATCTTTGATTCACCGTAAGAAACTATACAAAACTTTCTTTTCAAATTATGTTCATACATTTTTAGATAAAATTTTGATTTTACAATAGTTAAGGTTGAGAATGTTTAGTAGCATTTTGTTTTAGATTTAATTAATTTTTAATGAATAAAAAATTATTTTTTAATATTTATTTGAATTTTAATTTTTTTATATTTTTAGATTGGAATAAAACTATATTCTACGTGTATGTATTTGATATACTGGATGTTAAGTTATTTAAAATATATTATTACATATATATAACATGTCATCATTATTAAAATTTTAATAGTTCAGTTATCATGTTAGTTAAAAAATGAGTTATTTGTTAAAAAGACATAGATCAAGGATTAAATTTATTCCAAAAAAAGAATAAGGGTCAAAATGACAAAAATTATAAACGTTAAGGGTGAAAATTATCTTTATGCCTTTAAGAATTTTAATAAAGAATAAATGAGCGGAGGTAGAGAATAAATCTTTACCTTAAAAAACGGATTTTCCGGTCAAAGCTTAATAAAACATGTGAAAACAAGATTTAATTGATGAGAAATGAACAAAATTTTTAGGAAACCTTCAAAGGATCGTAAAATACTTGAGAAATATGAGTTTACCTAAAGAGATTGATGAAGAAAATTTGTTTAGATGGAGAGAATTGAAGAAAATAAATTGAGAGAAAGTTTCTTACATCAATTGTGAAAAATAAGGAAAATGATTTTGTTTTAATTCTCTCGTTTAATTAAGTAATTATTTTATTTAATAAAATCAATTAAAATCATTTAATTGAAGGGGGAAATATGGTGTAACAAGTTGTATTATTAGCTTTTTAATGATTTAAAGTTTTGGATCTTTACGATTTATGAACAAAACTAGACAGTATTTGAAATTTTGTGTTTTAATCACTCTTTTTTAAAATGTTAATATTTTTACTTTGATTTTTAGAAATTGATTTGAATAAAGTCAAATATCAGTGAAATAAGAATTTTAAAATATATTTCTATATTTTTAACTCATCCAAAATATCAATTTCCAATTATTTTCTAAAATTAGTCTAACTCGTCTAATTCGGTTCGACTGAACCGTTAACTTACTTGAATAAATTTTAGGTCCAAATTCAGGGCGTTACAACTTCGGTTTTAATTGATTTGTAAAAAGAAAAATTTTATGAGAACAGTTTGAGCTTTGTACATCTAATGTAGCATCCGAATTTAGGGTGTTACATATTAGGACATATGTTTAGTCAATCCTAGGAAGTAATTGGGAAGTCTAGTAGGGTAATAAGTGTCTAAAAAATACATGTCCATGAGTCGAAGTTGTAATGTAACACTTTGAACCCGTATATCATATTTAGTACATAAGCCATATTTGTTTTCGTTAAAATTTTCTCTTTCCAAACCAAATCAAAACCAAGTCATAAACTACATCATGATATTTAAGAAAGATTACCAAAGTAAGATAGTAGTTAAAACATTTAAAATAGTTAAGAAACTCCGATTACAATGATAAAATATTTGACCAAATATAAATTGAATAAGTAGAGTTATAAATACAAAAGGTCCTATAAATACATGATCCGCTACATCTAAGTACTTGTACTCTACCGGCTATCAATACTGAATATCCTCGACGATAGTGCTCTGCAAAGCTTGATCCACTTACTTACCTACGAATGAAAATATATTTTGAACGTTGAGCTATAAAAATTTAGTGGATACACAATCTATAGATCATGCTTCAAGTGAATCATAACTATGCATATGCTAGATGCGATATGATAATATGGTATAAAACAATGGCCCTACCATAGTTGTTGTAGCGATGTTTAAAAAATGCAAGTGTCACTAAAATCATTTTCTTATTGTTGGGAAAATACTTTTTGGTGTCTTTTTGAAAATAAATGTTTTCCACAAGATTTTTCAATTTAAAATGTATTTTTGAAAAAATAGAGTCGTCATCGTTCATTTAGGTAGACTGGACACTGTAAATATCAAAATTTTTGAAAATGAGTTCGAGAGTCAATTACAGATAGGGAAGGATTAGCACCACATACCATCAAAAAATTAGTACTTTATTAATTGCCGCTTTATTAATATTAAATTTTCTAGGCTAAAATGATATTCAAATTAATTTTTAATCGAATATACGCGTTTATTTTAGATGCCCCTAAACTAAAGGTAAGCGTCCGAACCACCACCACCACAATTAAAATTAACCTCGCTTACAACCGAATTTAGGGGTACAACATATAACAAATTAATTTTCAAACGCAATCTTAGATGAAGGTGATACATCAACAGTAAGAGTGACGAGTGCGATATAGCGTAAAAACAGGTTACAAGAATACCACATGATGTTCAACAATATATAAAATGCGTACGATATAATGCCTAAAGAGGACTAAACAAAATATAATACATTCATGTCATGTATTAAAATATGATTTCGTAATAAAAGACTTTTAATAGAGTACTATAACATGCAAGATGAAAAATAAGATATTCGAAATAGTATATATATAATAACATAATATGAAGTCATGAATAAAATAAAATAGAATATAATTTAATAGACTCAAAAGAGAAAACTTCTATTAAAATTAGGGTTGAAATAAAATAAAAACGAAATTAAAGACCGGAATTGAAATGAAATCGGTGACTAAAATAGAGTGAGGACAAGATTTTAAGGTCGAATTTTGGAGAAGAAATAAAATTAATTTTACAATTAGTACTAGAATGAAATGAATGTGAAATAACAAGGATTGTAGAGCTTAATATTTACGGGTGAAGGGATTTATTATGGGAAAACCCATTTTAAAAAGATTACCAGACCATAAAACACACTTTCTAATATTGAAATCCTCTTTTTCATTTTTTTTATACCCGAATTTTTTTAAAACCTCCATTTTTCTCCACGAACCCAGAAAAAAGGATGAACACCATAAGGTTTTTATCATTGAAAACTAGAAAAAACATCATTAAAACCCAGAACCAAAAATTAAATTAACCCTTTGATTTCATCTTTTTTACTTCGAGAGTCTAAAATATCAGTGGAGTTTAGATTATAAGCCAACCACACTTCATCAATCTTATTCATTGGCATAAAATATGAGCGAAGTCAAAGAGACAAGAGAAAACCTAGAACAGGGGTTCTTGGCTCGAACCTCCGAACTCAAAACGTAAAAATTTGGGTAGATTACTCTACCAATACCTATACACATCCTCTATGTATTGGTACCCTTCTCTGCGTATCAATTTGTCCATCCACGTATCGATACTAAGATTATATTCGATGCAGTTGACCCATCAAGGTGTACCGATATACCTACCTAGTATTTTGGTACGTTGCATCGCTACTCATATATTAAATATCGATCCCAAATCCGTACCGATACACCCCTTGATCTACCAATAAACAAAGTTGTCAATAGAATTTGAATTACTGCACTCATACCGATATACCCCACGACCATATTGATACCCCTTAGAGGATTTACTTATCTTGTCAAAGGGGCATATTGATACTCAATCTCGAATATCGGTATCCAAACTTAAAAAACACATTATAGAACTTAAAAATCTCTTGTTTTGAACCCAAATGTTAATCTATCAATCTAGAAATGTTCATACTTGCTAGTGTGAGTATTTAAGTGAGTTTCTAATCAATTTTAACATAAGACTTCATCAACTTTTCAAATTTTCATTAATGCATAATAAATTCTAAACCTCAACCAAAACATCACGTTGTTTGTCTGCGAAGAACTAAATCATGCCGAAAAGGATGAAAGATGTTAAAAAATTTCGGATTCTCGTGAATGGAGCTTTGATAAGGATTACATTCCTGAAGTGGAAGAAATAATGACAACAGTTTCAAGGCGTGCAAGTACTCCTTGTGAGGTATCGATTTAGAGAATATATATAATATCACGGAATTTTTAAGGTTAAGACAAGATATTTTGATGAAAATAAATCAATAACTTCGTGACACATAAAATAATCATTAAATAGATTAGATTGAAGTACAAGGCATCGCTCAACCACAATGCGAAACAGAATAGAAACAGGAAGCAAATGTTGAAACTTACCCAACGCCTGTACCCATGCTCAGTAGCCATCATCGTCACTTCTTTAGTTAATTACTCATAATAAAATTTATCATAATTCTTATCTTTTTCATTAATGATGATGATCAAGTAAGGGATAATTCTCTTAATTTAGTTTTGACCCAGTAAACAACAAATTTGACCCATGTTTGGTCAATTTATGTAACCAAATTTATGATTAAAAAAATTAACCAAATTTAGCTAAGTATACAAACAAAAGAAGTAACCTTTATCGAAACTACCGTAAATCATCTTATCTTAATAATTAAAGAAATAATTAATAATTATTTCTCGAGGTTAAAGATTCAAACACTAATATTACAATACAGTGATTGAACGATCAATATCTAATGATTAAGAATATACTCCAAAAACTTCACTGAAACTAAGTTTTTACATGAAAGCAATACGAGTTTAAGCCGCGACGGATTGATCGTACACTGTTCATTTTCAAGCTATGTGAAAATCAAAACCGTTCATTTAGACATAAAAAAAGTTCATTTTTCTATCTTTTACCTGGAGAAATTATATCATGGGTAAGTCCCACCATGTCATCTATAGAATCAACCACTAAAAAACATTCATCTCATATTTTTCTTCCATATCATATTTTCTTAAGTGAATCTTCACCCATATTTATTATTAATTAATTTTAAAAATAATTTTTTTCAAGTGAAGATTCATTTAAAAAAAATATGACATGAAAAAATTAATAAAGTATATAATTTTTATTGATTGATCCCATAAACACGTGATAAAAGTTACTCATAATATAATTTCTCCTTTTACCTGGTTCTTTTATTAATTAAAAATTTTATATTTCCGTGTAATGCTTACCTCATTTTCGCTTATCGGGGAAACAAACAACTTTAAATAAAATGCATCAAAAACTGAATTAAAAAAATACTAAATAAATTTTCCATTTTCCAATCCATTGCCTTCTTATATACATTTTGGTTATTTTTTCCTCCTGGTTTTCCTTTCCTCCAAACACCATTGGTATTCTTACTATATTTTCCTCCATGGGTTTTCAAAGAAATATTTTTATAATGGAATTAAAAATAAAAAGGCATTGATTTTTCTTCCCTGGAGGCTAGCTTTCCCGGGAAAATTTCTCTCCTTTTTCCAGCTTTCTCTCTCTCAGCTTCCACGGTAAGTTGCATTCTTTATTTCCTCTCCTATGTTTCTTAGAACATGTATTTCTCTGTATTATTTTATTCAGAAATGTTTTGATCGGAATGAAAGCTTAAAATCATTGTTAGGAAATAATAATGGACCTTTTAGTTGTATATCGTTCATATGTTTTCTTCTTAATTGCAGGAAACTTTCTTTTTTATTGATTGATCCAATAAGACTTTAAATAGTCGTGGGTGGATTCATAAGTAATGGAAGGAAAATTTCATTGGGGGATCTAAGATTCATGAGAGAGAGAACTTTGATTTCTTTTCATTATTAGGAAATAATAAGAATGTTTGAGTTTGAATGCATGGAGTCTGAAATATTTGCACCTTCAAGAGATTCGGTCAAATGTTGTGATTGTGCTTGTCCCACTTGTTCTTTGATTGGTAAACCTTCAAGTACTTGGTTTCGATCCGTAAAGCGAAAATATGATGAATTTGAGACTGGAAATCAGTTTTATGTTCCGGAATTTGATCTTTATTCAAATCCCAAAGTCCAAATTGAGAAGGAATGTATTGCTTTGCGAGAGACTGTTTCCACCCAACAAGCAACAATACAGGATTTGCAGATAGAATTGGAGAAGGAGAGAAATGCCTCATCTTCGGCGGCAAATGAGGCGATGTCCATGATATTGAAGTTGCAGAAACAGAAGGCAGAGATCCAAATGGAGGCAAGCCAATTCAAGCGTTTTGCAGAGGAGAAAATGGCACATGATCAGGAGGAGATACTTGCCTTGGAGGATATTTTGTATAAGAGAGAAGAGGGTGTTGAATCTCTTACTTGTGAAGCTATGGCTTACAAGCATAGGATGATGAGTTACGATCTTACAGAGGCCGAGGTTGAAGATGAGAAGGATGGAGAGATTCGAAGTATGGGTATGGATGAGAACTTTGATGCGGAAGTTGATCTTCCTGCATATGATTATCCACCATTAAAATGCAGTTTGAATGAGAATCTCGGTGAGGAGATTGAAGATATTGAGAAATATACATTTGGAGAGACCCCTAATATTGGAGAACAATTGAGGGATTTGGAACAAAGGCTCTTCCAAGTGGAGAGGGATTCCAGAAGCAGTCAGATGGATGGAGATTTTCCTGGAAGGAATGTGGAACAAAGGGTCTTCCAAGTGGAGAGGGATTCCAGCAGCAGTCAGATGGATGGAGGTTTTCCCGGAGAGAATGTGCGGCAAGGGGTCTTCCAAGTGGAGAGGGATTCCAGCAGCAGCCAGATGGATGGAGGTTTTCCCGGAGAGAATGTACAAGAAGGAGTCTTCCAAGTGGAGAGGGATCCCAACAGCAGTCAGATGGATGGAGGTTTTCCTGGAAGGAATGTGGAGCAAACGGTCTTCCAAGTGGAGGGGGATTCCAGCAGCATTCAGATGGATGGAGGTTTTCCCGGAGAGAATGTGCAACAAGGGGTCTTCCAAGTGGAGAGGGATCCCAACAGCAGTCAGATGGATGATGGTTTTCCCGTAAGGAATTTGGAACAAAAGAACCTCCAAGTGGAGGGGAATCCCAGCAGTAGTCAAATGGATGAAGGTTTTCCTGTAAGGGATTTGGAGCAAAAGAACTTTGAAATGGAGAGGGATCCCATTAACAATCAGATGGGTGGAGGTTTTCCCATAAAGAATTTGGAACAAAGGAACTTCCAAGAGGAAAGGAACCCCAGAAGCAGTCAGGTGGATGAAGGTTTTCCCAGAACAAAGAATGTTCTCGAGAAGGTGATAGTTGGTCACTCTCCTCGACGAACAAGACATTCAAGAAGAGTTTCAACTGAGAGTTATAATTCATTACTGGCTAAAGAGACCGCTTCAGAGTTTACCATTGATTCTCCCCGGTTTAACATTGCTTCCCCTAGGTTTAATGCTAGCTACAAGAAGATGGAATTTGTTTCAAAGATGGATGAGATTTCCAACTCCAGAAGAAATGGTAATACTTCAGAAGTTGCAAATGATTTGAGTGACAGAGTTTATACCATTGATTCAGTCCATCATGGGGTGACATATAATGAAACTCCCAAACCCAAACTTGGAGCTGAAACTGCTAATGAGTATGAATCCACTCCAAGGGGGGATTTTAACCTGCCTGATTCTTGTGATCCTTATATCAAGAAGCTCTATACAAGGCTTCAGGCCCTTGAGGCCGACAGGGAATCAATGAGACAAGCCTTATTATCAATGAGAACTGACAAAGCGCAGTTAGTTTTATTGAAAGAAATAGCTCAACATTTGTCCAAGGAAATGCCATCAAATAGACAAGTTGTAGCGAAGCCATCTATTATGGGAAGCTTGCCATTCATGCTAGGCTTCAAGGTAATCTTCGTGTACCAAATGCATTTTCTATGTATATATTTTGGACCACTTTGTTCTGTTGTGGACAGTCTTTTGTTTGTTTCAGCATTCTTTGATTTCATGTTGATTTGAAATTTTACTGTTTAGTTTGGCTGCAATTCTATATCTCTCATGGCATCAAAAGTTTCTGTTTTATTCAATGTCCCTGCTGCTCTTTACTTGTTGGAAGCTATTCAAGATGTTTTCCATAATCAAAACATTCTTGTATTTCCACATTGCCACTCAAGGTTAATTTTGCATTGATTTTGTTTTTCCAGTGGATTGCATCCTTGATTTTTTGGAGGCGGAAAGCTCGCCGAAGCAAGTAAGTAGAATTTGTGTTTTATACATAGAGATGCAGACGTACATAATTTTATATATGACCTGTTTATTGGAGAACCGACATTGAAGTTTAGTAGCATATTATATCCTAGAGAAATGTTAATGCTGATGTTTGATTCATTATATACTCTAGGTACCTGTATGGATTGTCACCGAACAATGTTGGCTTGCTAATGCTTTTAGACAAGGGCCCTCGACCGGGGCAGTGGCGATGCCTTTCAAGCACGCAAGTATGAAACACTCCTTTGCCTAGAATAAGACTGTAATCTTAACTATGAATGCTGAATGGGTTTTGATCTTGATCAAGCCATCAAGTGTAGAGTTTGCATCCATTCTTTTAATGAATTCTTTTGTGTAGAATTTGGTACATTGTGCAGTGTTCTTTTTATTTTTGGGGATTGAATACATTTTGCTGATAGTTCAGCATAAGGTGGATGCATGTGAGCATACTCGCTCGTAAATTTGTTGGTTTTAAGTTCGAGATGTGTCTATCGTGGTCGCTTCATGTATATTTCAGATTCTTGTACTCATTCAAGTAATGAATTGTTTATAGTTTTCAAATTCAAGCAATATTCAGTTCACTAGAATTCTTTGTTTAATTGTTGTATACTCTCTCTTATAAAATCCCTAATTTTTCTCGATCTTGTTTATGATTTATGTTCGAACAACAATGAGTTAGCTTCTTTGGATTTCCTATAATGGTTCTTGTTCTTTTGATTATGTTTAGTCACCAAGTTAAATTTTTTCAGTTCGAGCGAAGCAAAGATAATCTTGACAGTAATCAAGACGTTTACATTATCCGATTTTCCATTTCGAACAAAACGAATAGAATGTACTAATCAAAACTCTATGTTTTTATATTTAATATTTAAAATGTATCACCTTTTATTTAAAAAATTGTATTTTTAGAAAAATTTAAAGTCATTTTCAGTTACTTTAGTTGACTGAACACCATTAAAACAAAATTAAATATTCAAAAACTTTAAGTTCGAGAGTTGATTACGAATAGAGAGAGGTATACCGCTCAAAATTGATACCTTATTAATTATCGCATTATTAATATTATATTTTTCGGATTAAAATAAAAAAAATTAAACTGAGATTATTTATCATATTTAAACAGAGCGTGCCATATCTAATGGTAATTAATGTTTGGGATATATATTCAAGAATAAAAAGTATTTAAATTTAATTTCTTTGAATATACATTTTATTAAATTTAAATTATTTTTAAATAATAAAATAGGCTTTGGAGCTAACAGAAAAATATCAATTAGTAAAACAAAAAGTGGGAGAAATTGAATCGTTCAAAATAAGGTATATAACAAAAAGTAAAACCATTGACTTTTAAAATATAAACCTACGTATGATTTTTTTTTCAACATTCTACTTATACATATTTTTAACTCGTTAACAATAAATATACTTTATCAACAAAACGATTTAAACTCGGATCTCATAAAATAAACATAATCTTTTCGGCGATAATGATGGCTTTTTTGGTATTTTAAAACTAAACAAAACCCAAATTTTCAGAATTTATATGTCAATGACTAGTCAAAAAATAATACTATGTAACATGAGAATATTAAAGAATTTTTTTCTTCATTTGAACTCATGGTATGCGACAATGGTTTCTTTATTTTACAACACATTGCATCAGCAACTCATTCTCCATCCTTATTTGTCAGTCAAAAGAAACATCTCTCTTCTGGTTTTTCAATTTGGTTCCTGCAGTTTTCTCCATCCTATAAATATTTCAACACAAGTATTACAGATTACAGAAAATAAAAAATGGAAGTAGCTGGATCTGTGGGAATAGGGTTGGTGGGTGTGTTTGCAGTTTCAGGAAGTGTAGTGTTCCTTGCTCGTCCACTCCATAAACGTCTCCTCTCAGATTTCATGAAGAAGATTGAATTTGAATTGTGTGGTCAATTCTGGGTTTACTTTGTGTAGGAAGTAGTGGAAAATGTGGAGCAGAGAACAGGGTTCGTTTTGCAGATGATGTGATGGAGATGGAGGAGACATCATCGAGAAACAAAGAACACAGCAAGGCTAAGCATGGCATCAACCTCGCAACAGGCAGGTTTGGTACAAAAGGATTCTTAGGGAATTGAGATTAAAATTAATAATATTTAATTTATTTAAATTAAAAATTTAAATTAGGCTTAGAGAATTAAGATTGTGATTTAATTATTACTTTAATTGAGATAGAGAATTGGAATTGAGCTTAGAAATTTAGTATTATATATTTAATTTAGTTATTGAGTATTTAATTTTGATTGTAATTTTAAATTAAAATTGTATTTTTTGAATTTAATTTAATATTTAAAATATTGTAATTTTAATTAAATTAATATATTTAATTAAAATTAGTAATATTTTATTTATTTAAATTATAAATTTAAATCTAACGTAAAAAATTGAGATAATAGTTTAATTATTCATTTAATTATTCTCAAGGATTGTGTTTAGGAAATAAATTTACTACTACTTGTGATCTAATTATTGGAGATTGAGTCTACCTACAGTTGCAGAAACCATCAGTACAATTTAGAAACTTCCAAAAGCTCTCTCGTAGGTGATTTGGATTTTTTGCATTAAATCAAAAATTGAAAATACCACATCAGAGTTACTTGTGATTGATTTTGATACATGTATTGCAAAGACAAAAAAATCCAGCAATTAGAAAAAGGCTAATGGAGTGGGAATTAATTTATTTTTAAAGGATCCTAAATTTTCATAGCATTGTTAAAAGATGCTCATGATTTGCCAGACTCCAAACAGTAACAAGTACACCAGTTCATAATGTTTCTTTCATCTTGGTTGGCTCATGTGGAAATACTATACAACACCCATGGGACCATTACAATAGGGACATCAAGCTGAAAGTACGATGACATCCGATCCGATTGAAATCAAAAGGAATTACATTCTGCAGGTCAGACCTGTAACGACAATCAACAGAATAAGAACAAGATCATGAACGCACCTGCTGGCTCATAAGAATTTCCACAGCCACGTTAAGATCACCATCCGAAGCTGCTATGGCAACTTCTACTTGTGTCTGAAAAAAAGACAAATCCACTACTCATCACCCTACATATCAAAACAGAAGTTTGTGCACAGATATGATGGTGTGTTTTGTGCGTGTAACTTTTGCTTGAAACCTACGTTACCCTGTCTCTCCATCATGTCATGCATATCCGAAGAATATACAGACATAGGTAAGAAGCTATGATCTAAAAATCTTCCAAATACATGGAGAAACTACTAAAAAACATGAACATACCATCACATCAATACTAAATTACAAAATTATGTTCCTCACAGAAAGCAACCTATGGATGGCTGCACAAATTTTTGTTGGCAACAACATAAGACGTGCAAGAGGAACCTCATATAGTACATATAAGTTGGAGAAACAAACTTCTTACAGTACGTTATAAAAAATTGCAAAATGGAAGGGATCTAACTCTTACCCTTTCAAAACCCATTGAAACTAGTTTCTGGATTTGTTCCTCGGAAGAAACCTGAGGCATCTGGCAGACATGAAAACCAAACAAAGGATTAGAGACTTTATTAACCTTAAAACAAATCATAAAAAGAAATAAGAATGATTCTTAAATAAGAGAAAGATACCTGAGGAATTGGATAACCTCCAGCACCAGCTGCAACCACATCATTCGCTTGTAATGGCCTGAAAGATGAACAAGAACATGAATGACCTTTGAATCATATAGAAAAATAAAAGTAAATGACAAGCTTTATTAAATCCAACAACAGAGGGCTAAATGTGAAATCAAGACGGCCCAAGCATGTAAGGCAAGATTCACTGGTAATAAACTTCAGAATTGAACACTTCAAAATATTAAATATAAATTTATACAAACTGAAGAAGGTTCATTGTCATAATAAACAACAAAGATTGTTTCATGGGTTTTGGGCAACCAAAAGACACATTAATCTCATAAAAGCTATAACTAGACCAAGTAAAGCTCCAGGAATGGATGCTAAGATTTACCAACCAGAAGTGCATGACATCAGCCAGATTGATATTGGTTAATTTTCAAAGAGGGAAAAGGAAAGGCATTAACACTTGAGCCAATTTGAGCCCAGTAAGTGAAATGAAAACAAGACGAGTGAGCACAACAATTCCTGAATCTGATACCTTTCATTTGAAAGCCTCTCCCCAGCTCCAACCGCTGCAGTATCTGTAGTAGTGGGCCAACTATTATCCAAGAGTCTAGCTTGTAGGTTTGAATCTGAATTGACAGCAGTACTTTGAGTAGAAGCAAGAGTTCTGCCTCTCCCAGGAAATCTGGGATCTTCTTGAGCTGACTGCATGTTTTTGAAAATTATCACACTAGTTTATCTTTGGCCAGGGCTTTGGGGACTACTGGCTCAAGGGTGCCACAGTTCAAGATAAAGCACAAAATTAAATTCCGAATACAAGAACATTGTTTCATTTTCTTCAAAGCTGACTTCCAATATGAAATGGAATCATGATAAATGCTTAATGACATTTATTCCAACAAATGCATCGGATTCAGACTCATGATAGAAACAAGGGAAGAATCCTTTCATCAAAACTTAAATATGTCAGTTACAAGGAAAAAGACTGGCACTGTATGCATTAAAAATTAAAAGCAGACACTGCATGAAAATATAATAAAGTGCACAAAGCTATTGGCCAAGAAAAAGAACAATATAAAAATCACCCAAGCAGGATTGAATCAAAACCTGTGCAGATGTCTCCCTCTGTGGCATCCAGGAAGACAAGTTTCTCCAAATGTTTCCAGAAAATAGTCCACTGTTTAGAAAAATTATCAGAAGAAGATCTCATAAGAGTGAATGAAAGAAGACTTTGAACAAGGAAAGAAATATACCTGGAGGATGAGTTTTGTACAGTGTAAGTGGGGATGTAGGCTGAAGGATTTCCACCACTGCATAAAATAAATTTAGGCCGCCTCACACAACTCGCCTGAAGAGGGTTTGGACACAGCCATAGATTTATTAATCATAAAATCATGTCTGGAAACAAAGAAGCAAATAATCCAATCATCACATTTATGTAAATATCTAAGTGGTGTTGCATAAGACCATCTAACAAAGATAAACAATTAATATATGATAGTTCCTTACTCCTTACAGTAGTTCTGAAAACTTTCAAGTTCTGATTGTAAGAAGAAAAAAAGGAAACCTTGTCTGGAAAAGGAACTAAGAGAAGAAATCCCACATTATTTGGTAACATAACATACCACGACAATTTTTATTATCAGGATGGTTTAATATAATTTTATAGGACCAGAAAAAATATAGTGGTTGAACATTGACCACCAAACTAAATGCTGAAGGGAGTTTTAGTTACCAACTATAAGAATATGAATACAAGGCTTCTTTGACAGAGACTGCACAAGCATACGCATATAAATACATGCTCATATAGCAGTCAGCTTCATTAAATGCATTCACCTAGAGTATTTCTTATATAAAGGTAACTAAAAATAGAAAACTAAAACATCAATTCTTGTGCATGACTGAGGCTGTGTGCCCAATAGTGAGTAGTAAAAGAATTAAAAGTTGTAGGGTCTTGATATTAAATCAATAACCCAAAGTGTGAGAAACATGCAAATTGTCACTTTTAAAGAGGTATTCAGCCAAGATCAATGACCAAGGCACCACATAAACCTGTCAGCTTAACAATACAAAGCAATTGCCTACCTAGCATAGTGATATCAACTTGACCATTAGTCTGATAATACCAGTTTAACACTGAGTTGAAAAGCATGCCGTTTGATGTCAGCCAGATAGGATTAATGAGATCCTAACCCCAACTAAAAGCTAAATGCAGAGAAACAATTCAAAGGGCATAGTAAAGAAAAATCCATTGTTATTACCAGGCGGTTCATCAGAATACTTACAAGCCATGATGAGGACTCAATGGAAGCGTAGAAGGATGGTCCAGGAATGAGAAAGTTGAATAAGCCATAGGTATCTAAAAATGTTGACGACCATAAAAAAAAAATTGCCAAGCTTCAACCAAATTTATCACATGATTCACAGAAAGTACAATGATGGAAAGGCGAATTTTCAAAAATAAATGAGAAGACATACATGCAAAGCCAGACAAAATGCCACAGAGGTGTCCAAGTAAGGAGACATTTGTCATAAGCAGCTGGAATACAACCAATAACAAGAATGCATACCTGAAACAAATATGTTGTTATATAGATAGCACAGAACATATAAGGAAAATGGGAGATACCAAACATTACAGAAGCAACTGCATTTACCATTTTGCAGGAACATTAAAGAGACCAAACACACTGCAAGGAAAAGAAAGTCATCAATCAGTCTAAAACCATCAACCATTATATTTAACTAAACAAACGACACTTTAGCACCAAAATTCTGAGAATGCAAGAGACAAGTGTTTCAGATTTATCAGCATCATAGTCATGGTTGATTGTGCATTGCATGTAAATGCAACAAGATTTTCAGCATGCAGGAACAAACTCCTCATGCATGTGCCTCTAGCACATAGTATGCATGTAAATAACATGTCTTAATAGTAAGCAAAAAAGTCGACATAATTTTCCAATATATTTTTTTAATTTGAAAAAATATGTGTAAATCACAGAATAAAGAACTAGTCAAAAAATTTGTTCCATGGCGGCTAAGAAGAAACTAACCTCCTAGATTGAACTCCACTCAGACTTGTCTCGATAACAATCATAGAAAATAAGATTCCAGAGAAGCCTATTGCACACTCATTCATGAAATGGTCATAGGGATGGAAAGGATTATGGGATACCACCAAAGCAATAATGAGATGAAATATAGCATTGCTTGTTGCTAGCAAAATTATCGTGTATAACAATCGAATAGATCCCATGATTCTCTCCAGTTCAGAACCCAAAGGAACCAAAGCCAGCATGTTGAACAAAACATGTAACAGTGATCCATGGAAAATAATGGAAGTGTATATCCTGTAAACTGCAACAAGAATAATTTTTTAGGATAGAGGATAAACATCAAATATGGCAGCATAAAAGGAAAAGCAAATGAAACAAATCCATTTTCGAACTAGTCAACGAATTGCTGCCATGAAGATCTCGGATAAAGGACCTAACTAAAATATGAACAATTAGAGAAGACCAAAATAAGCATCTATACATTCTCGAATATAAGGCCTATGCAGCCTAGAAAAGACTACTGAAAGAATGCAAATTGTCAAGAGAATGAAATGAAATAGGGCATTGGGTAGGTTTAAGGAATCAGTGACCACAACTTTGCAGTGGGATCATAAAAATTGTCAAGAGCAACTAATATGATTCTCCAAAGAATTTACTCTTGCTCTAGAATTTTAAATTAGCATGATTCTACATCTCAGAGATGTTTCAAAATGCAGCAGCAGGAAAATGGAAGTACATACTACATCAAATGATACCTCAGCACAATTTACAGAGAAGCTTGTAAATGTAAGAGCCATCCTATATATCTATCTACCAAAAAATGGATCGCATCAAAAGAAATACCTTGAAAATGTGATACAACGGCCTCTGGCAAGAAGCATATTTCATAAAAAGTGTCATATCCAACCAAAAGGCAAATCAAGTAAATAACCCCGCAAACAATAACCACAGCTGATGTAAGGAACGGAATACTATCCCACCATTGCCCAGCCCTGGTTTGCAGTCCTGCCTGTGCATTAAAACCATGACTAATATAAATTTGCATCGTACAAGGAAACAAAAGAACGCTCATTTTTACTAATCACAGAAACCAAACAAAATCAATGAAAAGTCGACAAATCCAGCACTCTAAAGCAATCGCCAGGTTTTGACCCCGTTAATTCACAAATGCTAAGAAGGTAATTGTAAACACCAGCTTAAGTTAATTATTCACCTACCTAATGCCACTTCAATCAATCATTAAAAATCAAACCCACGTTTTGTTTCTATAGCGAAACAAAGGGAAGAGAGAATAGCAGCAACCTCAAGTGAAATAAGTATAATTAAGCGCAGTCAACCGTTTTCAAATGAACTTCAAGAAATTTCTGAGATTCTTTTTCGTTTCTGGAATCTTCTTAGCAACCAAAAAAAAAACCTAGAAAGAGAGGTAGAAAATGGAAGAGATGTTGATCGGAGCTTACCTCTGAAACAATGTTAGGTCTCATCTTCTTCTTCTTCTTCTTCTTCTTTCCTTTTGGGAGCAAAAAGCCAGTTAAAATTCCTTCATATGGGACTTTGTCTGACAAATAAAGCCAACAAATAGGTTTCTTGAAACTACCACCAACTGGTAGCAAATAGGAACTTTCGAGGTTCGAGATCGACTCTTCCTTTTTCTGAAATTCGGGTTCGGATATTGGGTTGATCCGAATCCGTATTGGTAACTGTCAACTAACAGATTTAAGAACGTGTTTGGATGCTTTCGTTTGTGTCTGAAACTCTAAATCTATCGTTTTTTATTAGATGGTGTCTCTGAAAACGCCAAACCTCTCCTACCCTTTTTAAATTTTAATATATTTCGCGTTTTTTTCGATAGTATTGTTAGAGATTTTTTTTAAAAAAATAATATTTTTGAAATTAAAAAATCTAAAAGCAATATTTAATATAAAATATTATCTAAATTTATATTATACAGTATTAATTATTTTCATTTTAAACTATAAAATTCTATAATTATAATTGTTAAATTTTATCAGTTAATTAATTTATTGTTAAAATTAAACGATTTTTTGTTAATCAATAGTTAAAAATAATAGTTAAAATTAAACGATTACATTTTTTATTTAAAATTTAATATAATATTTTTCAGAGGAACAATTTTATTATTTTTCAAAAATTATAATAAATTGTAAATGTTAAAGTCTTTTTACTTAAAATTTCCACCCATCACACAAGAGAATATATTATAGGCCCGGCCTACCACGTCAACCGTGTCCCTAACCAATTAAAATTATTCATTCCCCACTAATCAGTCATGTAATTAATGTAATTTTTAGAAATCATATTTTTAAAATGACATGGAAATTCTGAATGAATATTCATTGGTTGAAAAAAATGAGGTGAAAATTAATAGTAAAATGGGTGATTATTATTGGATAGAACCACGGCTGACGTGGTAGGCCGGACACATGATATAATTTCTCCATCAACACACACTCCTGATAAAACGATAAAGAAAACCTACAGATTTGAGGTTTTAAACGACGACGTATGATAACATAAAACAACCATATAACATCTGAAATAAAACTAGCTAAACGCACTGTTTCACACTATTAAAAACAGTTCAAATCCTTCATGAAAACATGCAGATCATAATATCAATAAGCAAGATTCGATAACATCTACTGAACTAGTGGATTACTCAGAAAAAACAACACATTCATAGCATGTCCCAGATACAAAAGCAACGTATAAAGAACTCATAAAGGCAACAAAATTCCCCATTGCCATGGTGTAACATTCCTTCAATAACTCAACGGTTGGCCTTGGCAACTCTTTCAATTTCATCCTTCTTCTTGATTGCATAGCTGCAGGAAAAAAAGGACCAGTCAATATCGCAACCAAAATGACCAAAGCCACAATCCGAGGACAAGGAATAGCAAATAGATTGAGAGAACAGTTCCAATTTTACCTGTTAGATGATCCCTTGGCGGCATTAATCAACTCATCAGCTAAACACTCGGCAATAGTTTTAATGTTTCTGAATGCAGACTCGCGGGCACCAGTGGTTAGGAGATAGATGGCCTGATTCACACGGCGAAGGGGTGAAATATCAACAGCCTGACGCCTGACAACACCAGCAGAACCAATACGAGTAGCATCTTCACGTGGTCCACTGTTATGTCAATCAAAAGGCAACCATTCTTATTAGAGCTTAAACTAATGAAAGAAAAAATGGTTAACTTTATGTTGAAGAGTTTACCTGTTGATAATAGCATCAACAATGACTTGAATGGGGTTCTGATCAGTCAGGAGATATATGATTTCCATGGCATGCTTTACAATCCTGGTTGCCATAAGTTTCTTGCCATTGTTTCGGCCATGCATCATGAGTGAGTTTGTAAGCCTTTCAACAATCGGACACTGAGCCTTTCTGAATCGCTTAACCGAGTACCTCCCAGCAGTGTGAGGCACATAGGTGGCATGCTTGGAAGCTTGGACACCAATGTAATCGCTCAAGGAGATATCAGCAACCTAAAACAGATAAACCATCAAGTATTGTAACCAAAGGGAACAGTAAGATGCAACAAAAAATTTCCCAATCAAGAATCTTGGAGAAATTTTGTAACCAAAGGGAACACAATTATTCTAATCCGTTTCAACAAACATTCAGGAAAACCAAGATTGTCCCTATGCACTACCGTTTAAAAGAAATTCAACAGAAAACCATGAATCAGACAAGAGACAAAGAATGTTGGTAAAAATTGAATCAATAACCCACTGATAAAACAGGAACCAGAAGATCTAGCAGATAAAACAGAAACAAACACATCAGCATCTCATTCACATGAATAAATATTCGAATGGAAGTAAGCTTGCTTTATGACAAATCTCTAGTTTACCTAGACACAATCTACTTCAGAACACCCAAACCATCTATGCAGTTAAAACTGATATAGCATTTAATAGAAAAAATGAAATAACCCAGAAGAAATAAAGATTCAAACTTTGAAACGACAAAAGCAGAATAAATAAAAAACAGATCGACAATTACAAATAAAAAGGATGGAAAATAAGAAGAAAACCTGAACTTCCTCAAAGCTCCATCGATTGAATAGCTTGACTTCCAAGTGAGGTTGGGATGGGTCTTTGGGTCCGGCGGTCGCGGGAACTGCCACTTCTGTCGCCATATCTACTGTAACAAAACACAGATGTCAGAAAAAGAACAAGAACGGATTTAGAATGGAGAATCAACAAAGACATAAGAAGTGAAAACACCCACCTGGTACTCGAGAGAGAAAAGAATGGAGTCTTTCGCAGGGCAGGAAGCGTGTTTGAGGCCATGAGAAAACCCTAATCTTACAAACTTATACTCATTTCCTGACTTTGGGTTTTTACTCTTCAGGGGACTTGTGCTATTGGGCTAATCATTAAAGAACAGTATATATGAAAGCCTTTATAGGCCCAACGCCACTCAACAAATTAATCGATGAATTAAAAAAATTTCAGTTAATCGGTTAACTAATTTTAAGTTTAATCAATTAATAGTTAATGATTTTTAAATTTTAATATTAATTAATTAGATTTGAAATCGGTTAATTAATTAAATTAACCAAATTAAATAAATTTTTATATATTTATTTTTTGTCACTAAACTTTTAAAAATTACAAAATGATCATTAAATATTTTTCATATATTATAAAAATAATCTTTAAACTCATCAAATTAGCAAATAAAATGATCATTAAATTTATTATATTTTTAAAAGTAATCATTAAAATTTTTAATATTTATCAATAATTTATAACGTGTAATAAATCAATGATTATTTTATAATAATTCGATAAGTTTAATGGTTGTTTTATAACTTTTGAAAGTTCAATAGTTAAAAAGATTATTTTTAATATAGTTTAGTAACCATTTGTATAATTTACTTCGAATTAACCAAATTAGTCGAACCCTATAAGACGGTATCTCTAAAGTACAAGTAAGAGAAAATCAGTGAACATAGGAATATCAATCCTAAAGCTTAGTTTGACATTGCTTATAAAAAGTACAGTTAAAAAAGTGATTTTAAAAGTGTTGTAGAAAAAGTAATTTTAGAAAGTTAAATAATATTTGTCATTGATGTTAAAAACTGATTTTAAAAAGATAAAATGTTTATTTTAGATATTATATTGTAAGGTATAAATGAACTTAAATTATAATAAAAATTTTAAATTTTTGTTAATGTTATGATTATTAAATAAATCAACTTAAATTATAATAAAAAATTAATTTTTATAAAAATTTAATTTAAAAATATAAACTATATTTTAAATTATACATGAACATAACAATTACAAATTAATAATGAATTTAAAATAAATTAAAAAATAAAATAATTTTATTCTCAATATAAATATTAAAATAAATTACAAATAAAATAATTTTAATTCTCAATATAAATATTATAAAATATATATTATTTTATAATTATATATTATAAACATTATTTTAACAATATATTATAAAGATAAATAAGTAATTTTATTTTCAAATTAATCTATCCAACTCAAAAACCATAAATTCTAGCAGTGGGGGTTTTGGACAGGCGTAATAGGAGCGACCGTACAGGGCCCCGAAAAAGAAGGGCCCCAAATTTTGATAAATTACATTCATTAAGTGATGTTAATCTCAAAATTTATTGAATTTTTTTTGAAAACGCTATTAAAAAAGATGAGTTATAATTGTTAAAACGTTATAATTATTTCTTAAATTCGACAATTGATTATAGAATCTTACTGATTATTACTATTACTATTGCTTTAGTATAACTAGTGAGGTTTTGGACATACGCAATAGAAACGATCGCACAGGTCCCCTAGAAAGGATATTTGTTTTTAAGGACTACAATTTTATAACTAGTAGAGGTCACGAACAATTACTTTTAAGGACCATGTTTTAATAAATTGCACAGAACCCCCAAAATCTTTGAACCGCCCTGAATTCTAGCTTTTGAGTTTCGGTAGAAAAGTTGATTTGAAAAAAAAAATCTAATTTTATTCTTTGTCTTACTCCACATCCGAGATGATTTCTTTGAATTCAGTCAGCTGATCTTTTAATCGGTGAACCTTCCATCAACTTGTGTGAACAGAGACACTACTTTAGTTGTAACTTGTTGGTCGACATCTTCATCACACAGAGTTGCTCAAATTTAACACACAAAGGAACAATTGTCTTTTCTTACATCACATGTTAGAAAATCTGGTTTGATAAGTACAAATAAATCTGAGATAGGGTTTTTTTTATCCTTGATATTTTTTTTATTTGTCTAATCTGATAAAATTTGTAAAAAAATTTAATATTTCGTTCAAATTTAGATATCTTGAATTTTTATATGTCATAATGAAAACATGATATTATGATCTAATATCATAACATTATACTTCATTATCGTTGTTATCGTGTCTAAGACGAACAATCATAAGCTTTGATAATAGTTTATTGTCAAAAATTAAACGATAACAAAAACAAACAAGAAGTTGACTGCAAAGCAAAGTAAGATGGATAAATAATACTATGAAAAAACCAACGAGAAAAATTATGGGCATAAGACAAGAACTTTGACTATATTAGAAGAAGAAATTACAAGAGTGTGTCTAAACGGGACATAGAATTTGAGTGATATATCAAACCTAACTTGTTAGTCAAAAACCCTAATCCATAAATATTTATTTTATGAATGTCATTTATAAAGAAAATTTACATATGAATTAATTTTACTCAATATATTTTTTTTTATAAATAGGAAAATACGATCATGTGTTTTATTAAAAACTTCCCTACACCTAAATGGAGAAAAAAAGTACATACGACAATATTAAATAGTACAATAAAGACCAAGCACAAGACATCAAAGAAATTCTTCTAGGCTATATCCAAGATGACATCTTGTTGGAGTAATGAAACAACATCATTAGGGGTTGAGCAAAATAATGAACCATCAAAGAATTTGAAGAACACAATTTGGTTAAATCATCCACAACCTAATTACTATATCGATCAATGTGAACAATACGAACTATTCAATCACGTTGTCGTAGCTCGGCAAGGTGACCAACTAAGGATAAATGCACACAATTCACTGAATCCGATCGAAGACACTTCAAAACATCCATGTGATCCAATTCCAATACTATATAACGATATTCGAGTGCCACGCATATTGTAACCCAATGTAAACATCCCAAAGTTTAGCATCCAATGAATTTTTATATATAAGACCAACTAAAAAATAAAAAATAAAACAATTGAAACGATTATTTCTTATATTTTTTTTAAATGATATATTTTAAAAAGTGAATCACAGATGTCAATAAACAAAATAAATTTATTTAAATAATTATTTTATTTTTAAATGTTGGATTTAAGATTCAACCTGATTTCTTTAAATTTTTCGTGAACATTGTCGTCCTCTTCCTCTTTTCTACTCGGTTACACATATGACCTTTCATGAAGGATGTTCCTAAGGTTAACAGTGTTCGTTCGTACCGATGGTTTAGGTATATTATTTTTTTATTCTTCTTCCGGTTTTTAGAGTTTCATACTAATTAATTTAAATTAACCAGTGTCACACATCCAATTTTGATGGACAAGTCTCCTGATAGGGGTTTTCTATATACATCACCTCAAGTCTCCTGATAGTAATTTTCTACATACATCACCTCAAATCTAAAACCTGCTTAAACAGAATAAACTGCTTGCCGCTTGAATCAACTCCTACCGGTTAGATGCATTATACTTCTCATACTCACTATCAATATTTTCAGGAAATAAAAAATATCAACATAGCATAAAATAAAACATTCCTCTCAACATAGCATCAAAAGATACTAAAAGAGTACCGATAAAATATTCATAACAGAAACATTAAAACACAGAAAAAACTATCAATAGATAAAAATCATAATCTCAAACCCAACTTAGTCCATTTCAGGTCTCCACAAAACCACGTCTTGACCTGTAATTCGGATACCTTTCAGAAATAACAAAACTAAGATTCAGATAATAGACAGCTACTTGCAACATAAACACCAACACTGCAACAAAAGCGATAAAATCGATCAACGAAGCCTCCTAGCTTCTCTCTCAGACTCGAGCAAGGTAAGAATATCTCCCTCCCTGACTGGTCCCTTAACATTCCTCATAATGAAACGGTTCTGATCATCCAAAAACTTGACTCTCACTTGAGTCACCTGACCTCTTGATCCGGTTCTTCCCATAATTTTCACCACCACAGCAAACTTGATTTGAGAATCCATTGCGTGGACTATCAAACAAAACTTGTTTCAACACCACGGCCCAAAACTAGGTTAGAATCAGAGCTAATCTAGCCACTAACTTGATAAGGGAGCTTAAACAAGACTACTCATAGTAATCTGGAAAACCCATTTCACCAAATTTGATAGAAATACCAGCAAAAACATAAATGGTTCACTAAGATCTATACATTTATTTTTTCAACTTAATATCCTTCAACAGATTATCAAATAATCTATTATCAGAAACAGAGTAAACAGGACTATTTCTGATTAAATTTAATAAATAAAACTTGGAAAGGGAACCTTAAAACAATATTATTGTTATATATTCGAAAACCAATTGCGCCAAATTTTATTGAAAGAAAAGACTCCAGCAAAACAACAATTTTCCACTACAATTCATAGACATCCATTTTAGCAAATTAACAGCATGCTTCAACAGACACCAAAGTAATCTAATTCTTGAAAGCAGATTAATCAGGACTATTTCTGTCTAAATTAGGCCAAAGGCTTTAAAAGATACCTTAAAAATGATTAAGGATCATAAATTTGAGAATCCATTTCACCAATTTTAACAGAAAACGCTTCAGCAACAGCAGTAAGGGCTCATCAAGATACATACACTTGCATTTTCGAAACTTAACAACACAGTTCAACAGATAATCAAGTAATCGACCATAAACAGATTAAGCAAGACAATTGCCGATAAAACTTGATAAAAACAATGCTTGCATAAATTCATAGAGAGAGGAAGAGAAAAAAAAAGAAATTCATAAACAGCAAAGAAATATCAGATCTAACGTTAAACGTTACCAAAAGAAATCAAGAAATACTGTAACAGAACATATAAACATACCTAAGTTTGGCTTGATACGAAGCGAGGGGAGCGGCAGCTGCTTCTCTTCTGATTTTCAGAACGAGGGAACGAAAAAGCCCTAAGGTTTGTGTACATATAAATAAATTTAAAATTACCGTTATGGTCAGGAGATCAGGGGCTGCAAATTGGGCTAATACGGTCATTTGATAATTCACTTAGGGCTTTAGAGAGAATGTGTGATTAGGACCGAGTAAAATTTGATTAAAAAACTAAGGCTTAACTCAGTAATAAGTGTCTAAAGTATACATTTTTTTTGAAATAGGTGTCTAATGTTTTTTTTGGCTGAAATAAATGTCTAAATTATATATTTTTTCTGAGATAAGTGCCTAATGTATTTTTTGGCTGAAATAGGTACTTAAAGTTTTATTCCCTTAATATTTTAAAGTAACACTGTTAAAAGAAAATTGTTTAATTTATAAATAAGTACCTAAACTATATATATATTTTAAAATAGGTTCCTAATGTAATTTTTGTTGAAATAAATGCCTAATTTTTTTTCTTATAAGTAATTTATATTTCTTATAAGATGTAAAATTATTTATATATCATCGTTTTAATCTATTAAATTATTTATTATAATTGATTAATAATTTATTTAAATTTGATTAGTAGCTGAAATTATGAGAAATTTTTTTAACAACACTAAAATAAAAAATAATTAAAATTTATATAATTTTATATTAATATTTTCAATTCTTTTTCGATACAATTATAAATGTAATAGGAATATAATAATTTTTGTATATATTCCCCATATGAACCGGCGGCATGTCCTTGCAAGTGAATCGATTTGTCCCATTGATGATTGTTGTGGAAAATATAAAAAATATTAATATAAAATTATATAAATTTTAATTATTTTTTATTTTAGTGTTGTTAAAAAATAATTTTTTCTCATAATTTAAAAGGTTAAATGATTAATTTAAGATAGAACTAATTTTATATCTTATAAAAAATATAAATTACTTATAAGAAAAAAATTAGGTATTTATTTTAATAAAAATTACATTAGGCACCTATTTTTTAAAAAAAATATATAGTTTAGGTACTTATTTATAAATTAAACAATTTTTTTTAACACTGTTACCTTAAAACACTAAGGGAATAAAACTTTAGGCACCTATTTCAGCAAAAAAATACATTAGGCACCTATCTCAGAAAAAATATATAGTTTAGGCACTTATTTTAGTCAAAAAAAAACATTAGGCACCTATTTCAGAAAAGATGTATACTTTGGGCACCTATTATTGAGTTAAGCCAAAAACTAAACTTTTTACTTGATTTGATACGAAAATATTTAATTTAAAAAAATATTAAATAAATTTTTATAAAATAAAAAAATTCAAATTTTTTAATAATTAATATAATAATTTTTTAGTTTAAGTTAAGTTTCTCAATTTTATCTAATAATATTATGTATAAAGAAATATAAAAAATTTAAAATTTTTAATAATCAGTATAATAAATTTTTTAGTTCAAGTTTAGTTTCTCAATTTTATCTAATAATATTATATATAAAAAATATAAAAGATACTATATATTTGGTATACGAATATAAAAAGATGTTTAAATTAAAATCAATATATATTATGATATTATAAATAATTATATTTTTTAAAAATATTAATAATTAACTATAATTAAATTTATATAAAAATTCAAAAAAACTTAAATAAAAAAATTATAGAAATACTTAAAACCAAAACGGTCATCATTCAATGCAATCACTTTGGCATCGCTGGTGTTTGAATCCGTAACCTCTAAAAAATTCAACTGTTCTTTTAATCACTTGAGCTAGAGGCCTATGCATCTATTTTTTACTTAAATGATGTGTTTTCTCTAACCACTAAATATATATTTTATTTAAGGACTAAAATGAAAGAAAATCAAACGAACGGGATTAAAACAATAATCATTTTAAAGTATATTGGTGTTTGAATTACGAATACAATACAAAATTTCGAAAAGTCATAACTCTATGTTCGAGTATCCGATTGAAATGATTTTTTTTTAATTCACGTAACTTTTCGAGATTTACATGCTAGCAATGATACATAATTACTTTGTTGCCATCTTCATGAAAAAATATCGATTTTTGCATTTAAATTTGGATTTTTTCAATTTTTATTAAAAATTTTGGAGAGATTATATCATGAATTTTTTTCACCATATTATTCGTGATCTATATAATTAGGTTCGTTTATTTTTAAGTAATTATCTATAATTACTCATTAATTATATGTAAAAAAGAGATGATGATTCACCTAAAAAATATATGAGATAAATGAATTTGATTAATTGAAACCACGGATACACGGATGACATAGTAAAAAGGGTTAATGATATAATTTTTTAAAACTTTTAACTCTTTAATTCAAAGATGAGTCTACAACGGGCGTCGAACACCGTTGAACATTATTTGTGAGATTATATAGAGTACGAGTCTATACGATATATATAATACTATTAGGAATTTGAGTTAGGATTTATTACTTAGAGATAATTTTAATAGAATTAAAAGTCTTAAGTTAATAGGATTAAAAGTCTAAAGTAATTAGAACTTCTAATCCTATTCAAAGTCCTATTCTAAAGCCTATAAAGAGGCATTAGCTTGTGTAATCAAATTTATTCATTCAACAACAGAAAATCAATTATGTTTTTTCTTCCTTTTCACAAAAGGCTTAAATTTTCTTTTTTCTTTTTTATGTTTTCTTTTATTTTTCCATAAAGTTGGAAGTTGATTTTCTACATGGTATCAGTCTAATATCGATCCTAGTCTGAATTCTTAATGGGATTCCTTTCGACAACTTCTGAGATGTTACCCATAACAAAACAGACGGTTGGATTGGAGTTTTTTCAAGCAATTCCAGGTTCGACGGTAACCTGTGAAACAAATTTAGCTCTCGTGGAGGATAAAGGCATACAAAATATTTGTTCTCCTGCTGCACTCTTTTCTTCTAAAGGTACATCAACATGGATCATCGACTCTGGAGCATCTGATCACATGATTGGTAACAGAGAATTATTCCTTAATTTTTTAGATTCATCTTCTACAAGTTCTATTAAAACAGTCGATGGCTCCTTCTCTCCTATCAAAGGAAGTGGCTCGGTCCTCATTAATGATGACTTGTTGCTTGGAGATGTTCTGTTTGTGCCTAATCTTGCCTGCAATCTCATCTCTGTTAGTAAACTCTCCAAAAATTTGAAGTGTTCATTACAGTTTACTGAATCTGGTTGTTTTTTACAGGCAATGAATTCGAGTAAAATGCTTGGCAATGCTAGCTTACAAAATGGTCTTTATGTCCTTCTCGGTAATCAACCAACTACCATACCAAATACTTCTTGTTCCTTTACTTCTTTAGGACAAATTGATAATATAATGTTATGGCATTTTAGGTTAGGACATCCTAATTTTCATTATCTTGCTAAATTATTCCCTAAATTGTTTGTTAATAAAAATCCAAGTTCTTTTAAATGCCATATATGTCCTCTTGCTAAACAGACAAAAGCATCTTATTTACCATCTTTCTACAAACCTTCCCAACCTTTTTCATTGATTCATAGTGATGTTTGGGGTCCTTCTCGAGTGAAGAATGTAACTGGTAGTAGGTGGTTTGTCACTTTCATTGATGATCATAGTAGAATAACTTGGACATATTTGTTAAGGGATAAATCTGAAGTAGCTTCTGTTTTTGAGAAATTTTACAATATGGTCGAAACCCAATTTGGATGTAAAATTCAAATATTCAAATCTGATAATGGGAGTGAATATTTTACCAAGTCATTGGGAGAATTTCTTAACAAAAAGGAGATTGTTCAAATAAGCACTTGTGTGGATACACCATAACAAAATGGGGTTGCAGAAAGAAAAAATAGGCATTTGTTAGAGGTTACTAGGTCTTTGATGTTCACCAGTAACACTCCTAAGTATTTGTGGGGCGAGGCTTTGTTAACTGCGACCTATCTCATTAATCGAATGCCTAGTAAGGTTTTGCAACATAGAACACCTAGAGCTGTTTTTTTGGAGAGTTACCCAAATTTTAAACCATTGTCATCTATTATTCCTTTTAAAGTTTTTGGTTGCACTGTGTTTGTAAAGGATTCTGCTCCCTCTATGTCAAAATTAGACCCTAGATCTTTGAAGTGTGTCTTGGTAGGATATTCTTCACTTAAGAAGGGCTACAAATGTTATCATCCTCCTTCTCAAAATTTTTTTACTTCAATGGATCTCACCTTTTTTGAACATGAACCTTATTTCCACTCGACTGAAAATCAGTGGGAGAATAGTGATGTCTTTCAGCCTCTCAGAAATCAGGTTTATTCTTCAGATTTATTTATTAATAATCTTTTGTCATTTGAACCTCATAACTCTTCCACTTCTTCACCTACAACTTTTCATCCTTCACCTATTGTTACTACTCCTTAATTCTCACCTAAACCTCCCTCACAAACTCCTCAACCCCCTAAGCAATTGAAAGTTTACACCAGAAAACAGAAAATTATTCCAGAGACTATTTTGCAATCTGACACTTGCCAAGAATTAGACTTGAGCTCAGTTGCCAATGAGAATGATGAAGGTAATGTTCTAACCGAGATTCCTTCCTCGCTACCTGAGGTTGATGATTTGCCAATTGCTAAAAGGAAAGGGGTAAGAGAATGTACAAAACATCTCATTCAGAGGTATGTTGCTTATGGTAATCTAATGTCATCTTTTAAGGCTTTTACAACTTGCTTAGATAAAGAACAAATACCTGACACTATTGAGGAGGCTCTAAAAGATTCTAAGTGGAGAAGAGCTGTTGAAGAGGAGATTGAAGCACTTGAAAAGAATGATACTTGGACCATTACAGATCTTCCGCAGGGCAAGAAACCAGTCGGATGCAAGTGGGTGTTCTCCATAAAATACAACTATGATGGTAGTATACAAAGGTATAAAGCAAGGTTAGTAGCTAAAGGTTTTACTCAAACCTATGGAATTGATTATAATGAGACTTTTGCTCCTGTAGCTAAGCTAAATACAATTAGAGTTCTCTTAAGTTTGGCAGTAAACAAGGACTGGATGTTGCATCAACTTGACATTAAGAATGCCTTTCTTAATGAAAAATTGGAAGAAGAAGTGTACATGAGAGTACCTTCGGGTTTGAAGTCGATAAAAGGTGATCATAAAGTTTGTAGACTTAATAAATCCATCTATGATTTGAAGCAGTCGCCTAGAGCCTGGTTTGACAGATTCACCAAAGTGATTCTGAAAGCTGGATACAAACAATCTTTAGCAGATCACACACTCTTCATTAAGATAACCTCTAATAATAAAAGGGTTATTTTAATAGTGTATGTGGACGACATAATTCTGACAGGTGATGATGAGGAAGAGATAAGTCACTTGAAAAGGTTATTAAATACAGAGTTTGAAACAAAAGACCTAGGAAAACTCAGATACTTTCTAGGCATGGAGGTTGCTAGGTCGAGCAAAGGTTTAGTAACAAATCAAAGAAAGTATGTTCTTGATTTACTTAATGAAACAGGGATGCTAAGATGCAAACCAGTTGATACTCCTATGGAAGCAGGATTAAAATTTAGTAAAGAGGACTCAAGCCATAAAGTTGATAAGGGTAAATTTCAAAGGTTAGTGGGAAAGTTGATTTATTTGTCATTAACCAGACCAGATATTGTCTTTCCAGTTAATGTTATTAGTCAACACATGACTGATCCGAGGGAAGATCACATGGAAGCTGCAATTAGAATTTTGAGATACTTGAAAGGGACACCAGGGCATGGACTGCTATTTAAAAAGACTCAAGAAAGTACTGTTCAGATTTTTTCAGATTCAAGCTGGGCAGGTGAACTGACAGAAAGGAGATCAACTAGTGGCTATTGTTCCTTTGTTTGGGGAAATCTAGTGACTTGGAGAAGTAAGAAACAAACAGTTGTATCTAGAAGCAGTGTTGAAGCAGAATATAGGGCTTTAGCATTGGGAATATGTGAAGGAATTTGGTTATTAAAGCTATTGAAAGAGCTAGATGTGAACCAAGACGAAAAGTTTGAGATTTTTTGTGATAATCTGTCTGCTATACAAATTGCTCGAAATCCAGTTCATCATGATAGGACGAAACATGTGGAGATTGATAGACATTTTATCTCAGAAAAGATTACTAATGGGATAGCTTTTTTATCCTATGTTCCTACAGAAGAACAAGTGGCAGACGTGTTTACAAAAGCATTACCAAAAGCTTCTCTCGACAAGTTTCTATTCAAGCTGGGAATATATAATATATATTCTCCAACTTGAGGGGGAGTGTGAGATTATATAGAGTACGAGTCTATACGATATATATAATACTATTAGGAATTTGAGTTAGGATTTATTACTTAGAGATAATTTTAGTAGAATTAAAAGTCTTAAGTTAATAGGATTAAAAGTCTAAAGTAATTAAGACTTCTAATCCTATTCAAAGTCCTATTCTAAAGCCTATAAAGAGGCATTAGCTTGTGTAATCAAATTTATTCATTCAACAACAGAAAATCAATTATGTTTTTTCTTCCTTTTCACAAAAGGCTTAAATTTTCTTTTTTATGTTTTCTTTTATTTTTCCATAAAGTTGGAAGTTGATTTTCTACATTATTAATGTTGAACAACGCTGAACATTATTAAATTAATTTATAAAGAATAAAAATCTAAAAGATTAATTTAATGTTGAGTTTATCATTTTTATTATTAATTAATTATTGAGTCCTTGAGATTTTAAATTTTTATTAATTAATTTAATGATATTCAACAATATTCAACATTAATGGTGTTCAACAGTATTCGACGTTTGTTGTAGTATTTTCATTAATTCAATCACTTTTAACACATCGGGCTTAAAATTTTGATTTTCCTGTATTAAAATATAGGAAAATTCTACAACGGACGTCAAACACTGTTGAACACCACTAATGTTAAATATTATGAACACCATTAAATTAATTAATAAAAATTTAAAATCTCAAAGACCCAATATATAATTAATAAAAAAATGATAAACTCAACATATAATTAATAATTGTATGATTAGTCTTTTAAGTTTTTATTCTTTATAAATTAATTTAATAATATTCAACTGTATTCAACATTAATGATATCAGTGGTGTTCAACGCCCGTTATAAACTCATCCTAAAATATATCATTTTCGTAAGTTTTTTTGTGTGCCCTTTCACTGCATTCTAGATTTCTTCATTTTTGGTCCCTATAATTTTTATTTCCTTTTAATTGGGTCCGCTTTTTTTGACCAGAGGATCAAAGCCCAATATTTCGCGATGCAATATGAGTACACATTTTCATAATCCAGTATATAATTACACAACTATTTTTGAACATTTTCATTTCAATCTCTTTAGTTTTGATTCTTTTCATTTTAGTCCTAAAATAAATAAAGAGGAAAAGAAAGAAAATTGTCCCAGATTCGTTGGTTGCCCATCTGGTGATGACTCTTCTTATCCCGAGAAATTATATCATGAACTCTTATAAATTTTTATAACTTCGTTTTAGCAAATTAAAATTAATTTATATCATATACTTAATTATAATAAATACTTTTTTAATAAATATTTTTTTTATACACAATATCTCGGATCCGGATAAATGTAAATTATACAACCCGTGAGTTTAGAGAAAAAAAAATTAAATGGAGAACTATCACGGTTAAAACCGCACAATCCTGAACCTTTAAACACCAGAAACTTGATTCTTGGTTGTCCAAACTCCAAACTTTTATTTTCGCCCTTTTCTCTCTGTTTCAACACCTTTGCTATTTTCTTTGTTACTGTCTGTATGGAGCTGTCACTCTCTCACTCTTCTTCACTTCGAATTTCAGCTGTAATTCCTCATTGCAAGGCCTCATCTTGTCTGCCAAAGGCGATACCCACTAAGCTTAATGCCAAGCAAGTTGTTTTGTCTTCGAAATGCTCCAGATTTGGGGTCTCAGTTGGGATTTACAATCATTCAAGTTGCTCAAAACATGTTCCATCTAAGAAATTCAAGCGTAATTCAATCTGGGTATATCTTGTTTCCTCGAACTCTTAATTTTAGTTCCTCTTGTTTTCTTAGTTTCTTGTCGGCCATGGCAGGGAATCTGCGATTGAGAATCTAAAATTTGAATGTTAGTTGAGAATTGGGTTCTGTTTAATTACTTGAAGTTCCTGGAGTTATCGATTTATCTTCGTGAATAAACTTGCTGAAGATTTTCAAGTTAAAAGTAATTCAAAAGAAAGTGGTGAAAAGCAAAATAATATTCCTGATTAAAGATAAATTCGAAAGGTTATCATTTTAATCTTTTTCTGTTTACTTTTTCAAACACATATTTGAAACCCTTTTTGATTGTGTAGTGATCTAATAGTAAATGTATTGAGCTTGCAAGCTCAAAACAGCTTTCCTCAATTTAACAGTCTGTTCACCCCTCCCGGCGCCATAATGAAACTATTAGTTCGGATTTATTGTTTTTAGCTATGACCTGTTTATAATCAATGAGTCCCTATGTGGCATTAATGGAATGTGAATCTGGCTTATACCAGGCTTGCAGTCAAGTTGAGGCTGCTGGGTCTGATCCAATGCTGAACAAAATTTCAGCTTTCAGAGATGCATGCTGGAGGTTCTTAAGGCCTCATACAATACGTGGAACTGCTCTAGGATCAGCGTAAGAACTTATGATTGAAGCGCTGGTTATATGTGATGGGTTAATTAAATGTGCTGGTTTATTTTAAGTGAAGTTTGTTGTCAAACCTATTGACAGTGCTTTGGTGGGAAGAGCATTAATTGAGAACTCGAATTTGATAAAGTTGTCTCTGGTGCTGAAGGCGATCTCCGGACTTATAGCTCTAATATGCGGAAATGGTTATATAGTTGGCATTAATCAGATCTATGATATCGGTATTGACAAGTATGTGCCATTTCTTTGTAAAAACAATTTAAAATGTAAGTAGTCACTTATTTGACATCCTTGAAAGTTAAATCTGAGCTGCGCGTACACAACTACAGGACTTTGTCATCTGATCCAGATATATTTTTATTATTCAACATCTTATTTCTCTTCTTTAATTTTTTAGCTATAGTAAAATGTTTGAGATTTCAAGATTCTTTGTATGGGGTATTTACTGTTGACTTTAAGAGATGATAAAGTAAATAACCTTTTTTTTTTCTCTTCAATTTGCAGGGTTAATAAACCTTACTTACCCATAGCTGCAGGTGATCTCTCAGTTCAATCAGCATGGTTCTTGGTGATATTTTTTGCAGTGACGGGCCTTCTGATCGTTGGATACAACTTTGGCCCATTTATCACATCTCTTTACTCTCTTGGTCTTTTCCTGGGCACCATTTATTCTGTTCCTCCAATGAGAATGAAGAGATTTCCTGTTGCAGCATTTCTCATAATTGCCACGGTAACTTTTTGTGAAGCACATTTTGTTTATTAACTTTATTAAATGACGGAACTATCAAGCCGGCAACACGGATTGCCTGACACTGATCACATGTTAAGCGTAAACAGAAGTTTATTCTTCGTTGTAGAAAATGAATCAACTCATTTTAGAAGTCACCAGAGAAGTTTGTATCATATTTCTAGCCTTGTGTCTGGTGCATTGGTTGATTGAATGTTGTGCAGCATTGGTTAATTGATTTGGTTTTAGAATTGGTTGTAAAATGCAAACCGAGGAAGTATGATCAGGTGACTGGATGTTTGGACCAACGTAGTACTCAGCTCTTAATAGTTGTTGGTTTTGTAATGAAATGATTACCCTAACCTATATTAAAATGAAACCCTGTTACATGAATTGGTACCATCATTTACTGCTGATTTCCATTTTTCATGTTTGATTCTAAAGTCATTTTGGAAGAAATTTAAGAAATTGACATTTGCAGGTACGGGGCTTCCTTCTCAATTTTGGGGTCTATTATGCCACAAGAGCTGCTCTTGGACTTCCATTTCAGTGGAGGTGGGTAACATTATTTCAGTGGAGTAGGATGCCATTCATTACATTAGATATGTATATCCTTGACCACAAACAAATGAAACGAGGAAAGTGATCAATCATTTCTATTGTATTTCTAACCTAGTATCACGTTTTTATAAAAACATGGGATAGTAGTTATTGAGTTTGAACCCTGATCATGCATGAAGTGCCTCCAAATTCTTTTCCGTCATTGAATTTGAGTGCAGTAGAATCTTCCTGTACATTCATTCATCCATCTGATTACAACTCCTAAGATTTGCACACTTTTATAAACAGAGATCATTGACTAAGGTTTCACTTTGTATTTGGGAATTTCATTTTTGTTGTATGTTTTGAAGTTTAGGTTTATGAACACATGGTTGACAACCATTGAGAGAACTAAACATGTCCTTGACCTTTATTCTGTCGGCAGTGCACCTGTGGCATTTATCACAACTTTCGTGACATTGTTTGCTTTGGTCATTGCCATAACCAAGGATCTTCCAGATGTAGAAGGAGATCGCAAGTAAGTTATTGACCAATTTAACATATAACATTTGTTTTGTTTTTCTCCAGTTGACGTTGTGATATCAAGTTTCCCTTCCCCCTGTCAAGTTTCCTTCATGAGTTGTTAGATATTAATAGATTTTTGTATGTTTGTTCAAACTATAGCTATTTGTCTTAATCTTCCCTTAAGCCTTGTTTTCCTTCTTGCTTTGGAAGTTAACTCTTCTTTATTTGATTTTAAAACTATCCTACTGTTTTGGTCACTAAAATTTTCTGTATCAGTATCTGAGATCTGTTAACCATATACAGATTTCAAATATCAACATTAGCAACGAAGCTTGGAGTTAGAAATATTGCATTTCTTGGTTCCGGGCTCCTACTGGTGAATTATGTTGCTGCTGTGTTGGCTGCAATATACATGCCTCAGGTGAACGAATAGCTCTCAAAATTTGTCTTATCATTTCCTTGTATTTGTGCCTGAACTCATCGCTTTCTTTGTGTAGCTCATTGGAGCAGTTGAGCATTTGTTTTGATTTCTTTACATCTATCTTCAAAGGAGATTATCCAAAAATAGTAAATTCTTCGATTGCATATGTTACAGGCTTTCAGGCGTAGTTTAATGATACCAGCTCATATCTTCTTGGGACTATGTTTGGTTTTCCAGGTGTGTCTCCTGGATTTAAGATTATTCCAAGTATATAATGACCTGGATTCTATGATTCTTTATTATTTGCTTCCAGAAATAGACATTCTTGAAAGAATATGTGTTTCAAATCTCAATAACAATTGCTCGTTAACGAGAAACCTAATCCTTGGAGTATTGTTTTGACTTTGTATTGTCAATTCAGTATGCGACTGATTGTTGTTTCTTCCTCAATTTCGGTCTCTGATGCAAATTTTTGTTTTAATATTGGTTCAGGCATGGGTGTTGGAACAAGCAAATTACACTAAGGTAATGTCCAACTTCACCTAGATAATTCCACATTATCACATTTCACCTGTTATATTTTTTGTTTGGATGAATTTTTCAATTTCGGCGATCATGGATGATCACATAGCAAATGGTTATCTGGACTCAAAATCCTTACGGGAGTTATGGTGTTGATAAGGCCACCATTGGCTGTTAGTTTGAATAAATGACAACACATTTAGTATGGACCTATGGTGCTCCAACTTCTTGGTTTTCTTAAAGTATCGGAGCCCAACACATATTTGGACATAGTTACGGGGGTATGTGATACAAAACCATGTTAGTTTATCCGATATTTATAGTTGGTTTTCAGAGAGTTTATTTTTGAGAATAAGCTGTGTTTTAATTAGATTCTAGTAAGCAATTATATTTAGAGTTAACTACTTAAATGTTTAGAGTTATAAGGTTAATGTATCTAGGATTCCTAATTTAACTAAAAGTCCTCTTAGAAGTCTATAAAAGAGTCTGTAAACTCAATTTTAATGAGCAGAAATAAACTGATCAAGTTTACTCAAACTATCGTTTGTTCACAAACCACATTTAAGGTCCTACTTTAGATAGCCAATTAGCCATGTAAGAAAGTGATAGCAGCTAAAACACATGGGTTTAATTTTGTTGAAGATCCTGTTAAGAAGCTAGTTGCTGATATCTTGGGGTGGTTATATCCCATGACGTTGGTTAAACCCAGAACTTCCAACTTCATCACAGTCCCTGATTTTTCTGTTTATTTATAGTTTTGTTTTGGTGGTAAATATCTAAATCCTTAGGCTATAGGGGACTTTAGCTTAGTCTTCATCTAGTAATTTGTGATTTGAATATGGGAGACTTGTCCACTCCATACGACCTCCATTATATTCTAAATAAAATTTTCTTTTCATTTCTTGTCCTTATCATTCTCTTAATTCAGCACGTATCGGATTCTGGTATCACTGAAATGATCCTACCAACCAGCTCACATATCCATCTACTGACCCACCTGTTGACCCCTCTCCGGTCCTTATTTCCCAATGGCTATCATCTATCACTTCTAAATTAAAAATGCTAAATGCTTTGGTAGCTGAAATAGTAGCCTTTGAAACATGAGCAGCCAAAGTTGAAACGAACTCAGGATTAAGGGCAAATGACCTGAGATAAGTTTTGTGATCAAGGGAAACCTTGGGCAGATGATGTCGAAGAAAAGGCGGAAAGCCCATGGTAGCTGCAAAACCCAAGCGCTGCCCTTTCACCAAAGTTAAGTTTCCCAAATTTGAAGGGGACCCTTGAGGTTGGATTTAGTAAGTGAAATATTTTTGAAATTATTAGATGCTGGTAGAGTTCAAGTTGAGATTTCTATGATGTACTTTGAAAGTGATGCCCTCGACTTATTCACATGGATCAATAGTGAGCTAACATTTACGCAACATCAAGCAAACTGGGAGTGTCTAATATTGGCAAGAATTTGCCAAACGTGCTGCAATAGTCAAACCATGGCTTGAAAATTGTCTATCAGGGTTTTTTCTTAAAGGGTTGAAGGAAGGACTGAAGGTTGACCTATGGGCTACGGATCAACGAACTGTGTCAGTTTACAAAGCTATGAACCTAGCACTAGAATTTGAATCCAAGGCTCAAACCATGGACTAAAGGGTCCATTTAATCAAATTCCAATACGTCCACACCTTACAATCACACTTTGAGAGACAGTTAGCCATTACTTTGATCCTTATTTTATTGTCAGCAGAGCAAGACTGATAGCCTATGAATTGCAGTTGCCTCCCTTTTCACAAGTTCACCCCATATCTTATGTCTCTTTGCTCCATACATCAAAGGGAACTCTGACCAATACCATACCTCTCCCCTTGCCTATTAATGCTGACTGGGAGATGATCGTTGCTCGGAAGCTATTTTGGTCCACCATTGGCTCCATAACTCGGGAGTCCCTTACACATAAGTTGTTGGTACTGCGGTGTCAATGTCCAATCAAAGAAGCCAGTTGAGAAGAATATGATCTAATTGTAGCTCAGTTTTCTACTTTCATCTTTGAGGACTAGGCTAATTTCTAGTGCAGATGCATTGATACAAAACCATCTTTAAGGACATACTTTCGAAACCACATAAGAATGTTATGTAGCAGTAGCTAAGACACATATGGGGTCAGACTTAATTGAAAATCCTATTGAAAAGTTAGTTGATGATATCTTCTGTAGCTTTATACCATTGAAGTTAGTTAAACCCATATTTTCTACATCAGGTTGCCTAATTTTTCTGCTTATTTATAGTAATATTTTGGTTGGAAATAACGGAATCCTTACGCATTAAACTGTCTAGGGATTTTTAACTTATTCTTCATCTAGTCATTGTTATTTGAATTTGGGGGACTTGTCTACTCCACACAGACTCCATTTTTAATAAAATTTTCTCTTCTTGTCCTCTTCATTCTCTAAATCCATCTTTTATCAGCATGAATCTCCGTAGACTTCCTAATACATTGGAGAACTTAAAAAAAATGTGGGCATACCGATGTCAAACATTACCCTTCTGACATTCCCACCTAAGTCCAAGTATCATCATCTTTGAATCAAATTATGGATTTAATAAATATAATCATGTTTAGTTTCAGTTATATTAAAAATACTACTGCTCATATTCATACTCCATCAGTTCTGTCATAGTCTCTCAACTCTAATCTAGTCGCTATGGCTCTGCCTTTCGGTGTTTGCGGAAGGTCTCTATATTGGCAGTTTCTTAGGAAGACCATAATATGTTTGACAACCTGTGGCAGCAAACAATCTATTGATCTATTTCAGCTCCCATGTTTCATTGTTAACTGTTTTATGTCTGAACATTCTAAAGTCAAGTGACCAGTGTTTGTAAGATTCATATGCGATTTTTTCTTCCTTTCCTTCTTTTTTTAATGAACTTCGAACTGCAATAAGTCCATAAGTGAATTTTTTCCATGATGCCAACAGTGAGCGTGAGAATTCGGTCGATGCCTGATATTATCTTTGATTGAAATTTTGCAGGAATCAATCTCGGGGTTCTATCGCTTCATATGGAATCTTTTCTATGCTGAGTATGCAATCTTTCCTTTTGTGTAGAACCCTACTCTTTATCATCATAATTTTGTTTCTCAGATTTTCATTTTCACACAGGGATGGTAGTTATGTAAATATCTACATGGTTTTTTCATATAATATTCATTGCCTCTTTTAACTACACTCTTTTGAATTAGTTCTTATGCAAAGATTTTTTTTTTCTTTGAAAAAGTCAAGATTTTAGTTATTATTCCCGCCTTGAGTGTTCTTCATGTTGCATGCATGCTCGTGATGATATCAATGTTCAAAATAAGTAGATCAGTTTATTAAGTTGCTATTGATCCAAAGAAAATTAAGTTAATTAAGTTTCCAAATGAGTCTTTATCAAGGGTAAAGATCTTCTGCTTTTTTATCATGTCTTTATCTATGCTTTCTATTAAAAAATTTAAAAAATTAAAATTTATACCCTAACCCTTATTTTCTATATCATAGACCTTAAATTCTATGCCTTAAAAATACACTTTACCCCTAATTCCTTAATCATAACCCTTAACCTTAAACCTTAACCCCTAAACCCTTTAATTTGAAATTAAAAAAACGAATGGAAACATGAAAAAGAGGTAGATGATTTCTACCCGTTTATTAACATCCATGTCACAACAACTCGATTGAACATCAGAAATGTGCACTTCAACAAGGAAGAAACGATGATATACAAGCTTGGAAATTTTAGGATTTATTGTAGGTTGTAGTATTTATAATTAGAATTTAGGGTTAAAGTTTATGATTTAGGTTTTAAGATTTTAGGTTTAAGACTTTAGATTTTAATGATGTGTCTGTAATATTTTTTTAATATAATTTAGGCTTAATTAAGAAATGAGTGCCTAAATTATACACTTTTTTTAAAATAAGTTCTTAATATTTTTTTTTTGAAATAAGTGCTTAAACTATACTTTTTTCTGAAATAAGTGATTAATGTTTTTTTGACTAAAACGTGTGCCTAAAATTTTATTCTGTTAGTGTTTTAAAGTAATAACATTAAAAAATTATTTAACTTATAAATAGGTGCTCAAATTATATATTTTCTGAGATAAATGTCTAATATTTTTTTAGCTGAAATAAGTACTTAATATTTTTATTAAATATTTTTAAATTATTTTTATATGTATTGTTTGAGATTTTGGTATTCGTTTGAAGTTTTTGAAAATTAAATACTACAAAAAATTGTAAAGATTAAAAATAAAATAAAAGATACAAATATGAGATTTAAAAAAGATTCTTGTTAAAAAACGAAAAAAAAATTACAAAAATTTATAAACTAATAGGTTAGTTTTGAATATTGATTTTTATGGGAAACAGAACATTGATATTAGAATTTTCTCTCTCTATTTGGCTCCATCACCATAGTTGCCTTTGCACTTTATATATATTGCTTCCAGTGATATTAGCATCAAACTAGTGTTGTTATTACAAGAGAAGAGGCAGATCGCGAGTTATTCGAGTTCAATTCGGTTAAAGTTTGATTAAAATTTGATTTGATTGGATTCGACTCGAGCTCGAACTCAGCTCGAGTTCTTAACGAGCCGAGCTACATGATACTCGATTCGAAAAGCTCACGAGCTACTTGAATACATAAATATATATATTTTATTTTTTTATAATTTAAAATCTAAATTTCTAAACTTAAAACCCTAAAATCTAACCTTAAACATAAGTCTTAAACCCTAAATTAACATACTAAAACCTAAAATTAACAAGCTTGAGTTTACACAACTTGTGTATTAAAGTTTTTTCTCCATTAGGCTTTAAATGAGACGAAAGAGATAAGGGTTACTTGAGTCTAATACGGTCAAAGATCATTCAATACTTGGCTCGATTAGGCTCGAAAAAAGTTTGAACTCGGCTCGAGTTCCTAACGAGCCGAGCCGAGTCAAGATATTTCAAGCTCGTTTAAAATTACTCAAACTCAAACTTAACTCAAAATCTAAACGAACCGAACTGAACTTAACACTATTCAAACTCGACTCGTTTACCCGGTTATAGCAAAGCAAAGCTCTAAGCCACTCGATCCATTTTACAGAACTAGGCAAAATCTCATTTTGAATTAAGCTATTACTTTATAAATTTTTGTAATTTTTTTTTTCTTTAACAAAAATCTGTTTTTATCTCATATCAATTTTATTTTTAACTTTTACAATTTTGCTGTTGTATTTAATCTTTAAAAATTTTAAACGGGTATCAAAATCTCAAACTATAAACATACAGAGATAATTTAAAATATTTGATAAAATATTTAATACTTATTTCAGCAAAAAAAATATTAAGCACTTATCTCAAAAAAATATATAGTTAAGGCACTTATTTATAAGTTAAACATTTTTAACGGTGTTACTTAAAATACTAATAGAATAAAGTTTTAGGCACATATTTCAGCCAAAATAAAATATTAAACACCTATTTTAAAAATATATATAATTTAGACATTTATGTCAACAAAAAATATATATAATTTAGATATTTATGTCAGCAAAAAATATGTTAGACGTCTATTTCAAAAAAAATATATAATTTAAATATCTATTTTTAAGTTAAACGTATAATTTATGTATAAAAATGTAAAGAGAAAGACATAGATTGGTAAGAGGAGAACATCCTCCTCCGTTTGCCTCTCAATCTTTCTTCACTTCTTTAACCATCACAATTTTTTTCGGTTCTCCTCTCCAAATAATTTGAGGTGAATCGTTTGAAACTATGGTTAACTATCTTAATTCTTTTAAGATTATTTTTGAATCGAGTATAAAAATAGTTTGATGATTAATTTTAAAAATATGTTTTATCTTTTAATTCACTTGATTTTGAAAAGATTAATTTTCATATTAAATTTGATTTTTGCCTTTAATTAATTATGAATATTAAAGTTTCTTTTAAATCTATATTAACTAATTTTAAAATAAAATTTATATTTTTATTAAATTTTAAAAATATTTAAAGTCGTCATCGACCATTTTAGTAAATCAAACACTATAAAATAAATTAAAGATTTATTTTTTTAAAAATTAAATCCGATAATCGATTACGTGTGAAGAAAGATTATCGCCCTACAAACACCCATTATAGGTATCTTAAATTTTATGTGACATCTTGATATTCAATTAGTATTTTAAATTTAGTTTAACCAATAATTATTAATTGAATTTAAATTCCAAATAGAGATATTCTTTTTATAAGAAAATGCATTTTTATCTTAATATAAGACATAAACATTTAGTTACTTTAAGTTCTAACTTAGGAAGTCTTAATTCATAAAATGGTTTATACTATGAATATTATTAAATTTAAAGGCTTTTATGAGATAATATTTATTCTTTAAGAAAAGCAAAAAATATGAAATATTTTCTACGCCAAGATCTTCGTTAATGAAAATAATGGTCTGTTATCGTCACAATCAGATGTTATTTATTAAATCGCGATCATAATTTGTTATTTTTTTGTGTAAATTTGATTTTCAAGATATTTTTAGTGATATCAACTTTAAACGAAAACAATATCATTATATAACGACCGCGATTGTGGTTGTAGATATATTTTTTTAAAATCTTGATTTAATGCTTAATTAATCTGTAATTCTTCGGTCAATCTATGTAAGTATGCATATACTTTTTTTTTTCAATGCTTTTGTTTGTTATTTCCAAGCTAAGGATTTATAATAAATTCAGTTTAAGTAATTTCATAAGATTTAGATATATGAAGATTAAAAATTTAAATCTCAGTCCTAATTGTGTTTTTAGTTATGTTACGATTATCACGGTTGAGAACATAATGTAAACTATTGTTGTCATAAAAAATAAAATATTTTTTAATTTGAGTCTTTTCCAACACTTATTATAAAATATAATTATAATCATAAAAAAATACTTTTAATGGGTTTTAGAGCGTTTTCCAACACTTATTAACTTAGATTATTGGAATTAAAGGATTATGTTGAAAAAAAATAATATTTATACTCTAAATTAAAAAAAAATGTGAAAATTTATTCAAACTCTTAACTGTCAATTTTAGATTAATTTTTTTTAATAGATTTGTTAAATCAAATTAATGTGTTCTCTTAATATATTTTCCTAATATCTTTTCAAATTAATGTGTTCTCTTAATATCTTTTCTTAATAAGATCTTTTGTGTGAAATATATAATTATTTTTTAATAAAAATTATATAGTTTGGGCATTTTTTTTTAAAAAAAAATATTAAGTACTTGTATTAGAAAAAATTATAATTTGGACACTTATTTATAAATTAAATAATTTTTTAACGGTATTATCTTACGGAATAAAATTTTAGACATATATTTCAAAAAAAAATATTAGACATCTATTTCAAATAAAATATAGTGTTTAGATATTTATTTTAGCCGAAAAAACATTAGACACTTATTTTAGAAAAAGTGTATAGTTTAGGCACTTATTTGTTAGTTAAACCTAAATATTAATAACAAAACCTAAATCTCGTTATTCTACGTTTTCTCTTTGGCTTTCAAACCCTAAAGGTTGTTTTCACGCCGTCGTCATCAGACCAGCATCTATAGCCGCGCGATTTCAACTCTTGTCGTCGGCGCGCCATCAATACCGTCTCTTCAACGTCGAGCAATCCTCTCCCTGTAAGTCTCATCAGCTCACCACCCTTTACACTCTCACGCTCATCCTTATCGCCCGCCCATGGAATTTTTTAGCTTTTACAGTAACGGGAGAAAACGGGGATAGCGTCCCGTTACTACTGTTATTTACCACTACCCGTTAAATTGAAGCCGCGATCCACCGCTACTAGTGTGATTCCGGGTCCCACCGTTGTTTTCGCCCATAGCGGTTTTGACCGGCGGCGTTACCGCTAAATAGCGGCCGCGGGTCATTTTTTGAAACGCTTCCTTGAATCGCTTGATCGAATTAATAGATTCGGAATTTGTTTGTTGCTAAGCTCATATTTTGTTCATCCAGTTTCCCCAGTAAATTTTATTTATTTTCTTTTTGCAGCTTTCAACTAATTCCTTTTTAAACGAGGAAAATCCAATGGCATCCAAGTTCTGGACTCAGGTTTATTTCATTTCATTATAGTAGGCATCAATTTAAAATATATAGACTTTACATAGTATTCTTGTGAGCAGGTTGGGCATTCTGTATTTTTTTTTCTGAATTCTATAACTTTACCAATTTACTACAGGGTGGTAGTGACACTGAGGAAGAGGAGACTGATATCGAGGATGAAATTGAGAATGGGGGAGCTGGAGAAACCACAGCTGCTGCTGCTGGGAGTAGATATCTTCAAGCAAATGCTAGTGATAGTGATGATTCTGATGGGCAAAAGAGGGTGGTTAGATCTGCTAAAGATAAGCGGTTTGAGGAGATGGCAAGTACGGTTGATCAGATGAAGAATGCAATGAAAATCAATGACTGGGTTAGCTTGCAAGAGAGTTTTGACAAGATCAATAAACAGCTGGAGAAAGTCATGCGTGTTACCGAGTCTGACAGAGTTCCAAATCTTTATATCAAGTGTCTTGTGATGTTGGAGGATTTCTTAGCAGAAGCTTTGGCTAATAAGGAGGCGAAAAAGAAAATGAGTAGTAGTAATCACAAGGCTTTGAATGCAATGAAACAGAAGCTCAAGAAGAATAATAAGCAGTATGAGGATTTGATTAATAAGTATAGGGAGAATCCTGAGAGTGAAGAAGATAAGTTTGAAGAAGAGGAAGAAGATGAATCTGGGTCTGAGTTGGAGGACCCATCTCAGATTCCCGAGTCTAGTGATGAGGATGAGGATGGGGAAGAAGTTGACGATGCTGCGGCTGATGGGGCTTGGGAAAAGAAACTGAGCAAAAAAGAAAAACTTATGGATCGGGAGTTTAAGAAGGATCCTAGTGAGATCACCTGGGACACTGTTAACAAGAAGTTTAAAGAGGTCTTGGCTGCTAGGGGAAGGAAGGGAACTGGAAAATTCGAACAGGTTGAGCAACTTACCTTCTTGACAAAGGTTGCCAAGACTCCTGCTCAGAAGCTTGAGATTCTTTTCAGTGTTATATCTGCGCAGTTTGATGTTAATCCAGGTCTTAGTGGCCACATGCCTATAAATGTATGGAAGAAGTGTGTACAGAATATGCTTGTTATATTGGACATTCTTGTTCAGTACCCGAACATTGTGGTCGATGATATGGTTGAGCCTGATGAGAATGAAACCCAGAAGGGAGCAGACTATGATGGCACAATCCGTGTCTGGGGAAATTTGGTTGCCTTCCTTGAGAGAATAGACAATGAGTTCTTCAAGAGCTTGCAGTGCATTGATCCACACACTCGTGAGTATGTTGAGAGACTAAGAGATGAACCATTGTTTTTGGTCGTTGCACAGAACGTTCAGGAGTATTTAGAGCGTACTGGTGATTTGAAGTCTGCTGCTAAGGTTGCTCTAAGGCGTGTTGAACTTGTCTATTACAAGCCTCAAGAGGTTTATGATGCTATGAGGAAACTTGCTGAGCTATCGGAAGACGGAGAAAAAGATGGTGATGAGAATGAAGTTGAGGAAACGCGAGGTCCATCCTCATTTGTTGTTGTTCCTGATCTTGTGTCCCGGAAGCCCACATTCCCTGATAATAGCAGAGCATTGATGGATATCCTAGTGACACTCATATACAAAAGTGGAGATGAGAGGACCAAAGCCCGAGCCATGCTTTGTGATATTTATCACCATGCTCTTTTTGATGAGTTTTCAATAGCTCGTGATTTGTTGCTAATGAGTCATTTGCAGGATAATATTCAGCATATGGATGTTTCAACACAGATACTTTTTAACCGGGCAATGGCACAAGTTGGACTCTGTGCCTTCCGTGTTGGACTAATTGCTGAAGGACATGGTTGCCTTTCTGAACTGTATTCTGGTGGCAGAGTCAAAGAATTGCTTGCGCAAGGTGTTTCACAAAATAGATATCATGAGAAAACCCCAGAACAGGTATTGATCATTATATAATTCCTTGATAGATTGTAATCATGAATGGATTTAATTGATAACCCTTGATCATTATATAATTCCTCTGTGTGCATATGGTGATTTTGCATGCTAATGCTCTGTAGGTGTTACATTTTAGTAAATAGTTTTAAATTGGTTGTTTAGATGGTATTATTTCCTTTGGGGTTGAAACTATCTCTTTTTACACGATGTTTCTATTAGGCATTGGATGGTTTAAGTTATGTGAACAAATGTCGTAGTGTAAACAAGGGTGACCAAGACTACAAACTTGTATGAGAATCTAGTTGTATGTGTTCCTTTTAGGGGAAATAATTACTATATTTCTAACCTTAATTTTGATACATGAACCTTTGTGTAAGATCTTAAATGAATGCTAGTTCATAGCCTTTGTTTGTCAACTAAATAGTATGTTATATTACGTTGTCTTCCATACTTTCATACAATTAATTATTCAAGGACCTGACCATTTTGAACTTTGAATTTTATCAGGAGAGGTTGGAAAGGAGGCGCCAGATGCCTTATCATATGCACATAAACCTTGAGCTTCTAGAAGCTGTGCATTTGATAACTGCCATGCTTCTTGAGGTTCCTAACATGGCAGCCAACTCCCTTGATGCCAAGCGCAAGGCGATAAGTAAGACATTCAGGCGGTTGCTTGAGCTGAGTGAGAGGCAGACATTTACAGGCCCCCCAGAAAATGTGCGGGACCATGTAATGGCTGCCACCAGGACCCTTTGCAAGGGAGATTTTCAGAAGGCCTTTGATGTTATCAATTCTCTTGATGTTTGGAAGCTTCTTAGAAATCGGGAGAGTGTGCTTGAAATGCTGAAAGCTAAGATCAAGGAAGAGGCTTTGAGAACTTACCTTTTTACTTACTGTTCATCGTACAATACGCTAAGCTTGGACCAGCTCACTAAAATGTTTGACCTCTCGGATTCCCAGATTCATAGCATAGTTAGCAAGATGTTGGTAAATGAAGAACTCCATGCAAGCTGGGACCAGCCAACACGGTGCATTGTCTTCCATGATGTTGAATACTCAAGGTTGCAGGCTTTGTCATTCCAATTGACCGAAAAGCTTTCAATACTTGCTGAGAGCAATGAAAGGGCTGTAGAGGCAAGAATTGGTGGTGGTGGATTGGATCTGCCACTAAGGCGCCGGGATAACCAGGAATATGCTCTTGGGACTGGTGGTGGCGGCAACAGCAGGTGGCCGGACTTGTCCTACAATCAGGGTAGACAAGGTGGTTCTGGACGTTCATCATATAGCAGTGGTAGCAGACCAATGTCCATAGGACAGGCTTCAAGGGATCGGTCCGGTCAGTCACGAGGAACAGGTGGATATTCCGGTAGAAGCGGTTCAGGAATGAGAGGTTCCCAGATGGATGCATCAGCTCGCATGGTCAGCCTCAATCGGGGTGTTCGTGCTTAATTCTTAGCAATACTCTTGAACCTAATTTTTGTCTGTCTTGAGGCAAATTCTTATCAGTACTCTTGAACCTAAATTTGTGTTTCATTCTAAGTTATATTTCCTTGCAGAACTTTAATAATGTTGTTGAACTTTGATTAGTGGATTTTGTATTTTTTTCATGGACTAATCACATCGTCTTTATATTTTATGCTGAATGCTTCCTTAGTTTAGGTGAACAGACAAATAATGCTTTAGGCCGAAGGGTCAAAATTACTTTTTCACCCAATAATTAATGAATAAAACTTTAATTTTGACAGAAAAATCACTTTAAAAATTGAATTATTAATCCAAACTTAAAAATTATAATTTTTAGTTTATGAGTTTAAATCTTTTTTTAAGAATAATTTTTCATTATATATAATTAAAAATGCTGTTTTAATGTTTTTAATGATATTTTTGACAGTAATTTATTAAACATAAATTTTCAAATTTACATTTTATAATACTTTTTAAAATTATATTTTACGTATCTTAAATTGTGCTTTAGTTCGTGGTATATTAAAACGGATGACAATATAATCTGAATTCCATTCGAATCTGATTCGATCCGAAGAAAAAAATTCGATCCAAATCCGATTAAAAAAAGTTCGAATCCGAATCCAAAAATAATGTCCGAGTCCTAATAGGAGGTGGATCGGATATGGATATTGCCATGACCCGATCCGAATTCAATCCGAATCCATATCTGATATGAATATGATCTATATATAAACCTGAATAAAAATATTTAAAATTTTTATATTTAAAAAGTTTGAGTTGTTACTTTAATTTGTTTTATATTGGATTTTAATATTTATTGAGATTTGTTTGTGCTATAAATTTAAAAATATTTGTTTGATAAAAAATGTTTTGTATTTAAAAATATTTATTTGAGTTGTTATTTTAAAAAATAATTGGATTTGGATTTTAAATATTTTATTGTATTGAATTTGGATTTATGTAAATGAACTTGGATTTTTTTGAAAATCCGATTATTAATTGGATTGGACTTAGACTTTATAAAGTTCGATCCAAGTCTGATCCATTACCGTCCTTTAACTACAACTTAATAAAATTCCAGATGGGAAAATCTTAGCCTAAGGCCTTTTTTGTATTTGAAGGGTTAAATCATTTTTTTATTTTAAAAAATTCTAAAAATAATTAAAAATACTCAAATTTAGTCATTAAACCTTGATTTCTCTATTATTTTTAGCTCTCAAATTTTGATTTGCGAAAAACTAGATTTTTGTAATATTTTAGTTTGTCTCAAACCTTGATTTACTTATAACAATCAAAAATAGGTTTAAGCCATTTGTTAGGTTGTATTTTATTTGCGACATAAATATATTTTATCGTATGATTTTAATTTGATGATTAACAATTTCATGACAGATGAACATTCATCACCAAATTTATGGTTTTATATCAAATCAAGTACTCACATTTTAATATTAACGCTTAAAACATTTAATTTAAAACATTTCCTTCTCTATATAATAGAGAAATGAACAATAACACAAATAAATAAAGATTGTAAAGGAAATAGAGTAATGTAGTAGCAACTAAAAACTATAATATTAATTTAGGTTAATAAAATTATAATAATATTATATTATGGACTTTAAATAAAAGTTATCTATTTTTATTTATGTCTTATATTAAAAATAAGGTTTAAGGTTTAAAATTAATGTTTAGAATAAAGTATAGATTGTATTCTTTAGTTTTAAAGATTATAATTTAAAATTAACTTAAAATTTAATTTTTTAGTGTTAAACATCAAAAAATATCATGCCATCTTATTTTATTTAAGCATTTCACACTTAAATGATTAAAAAAAACACTATATAGAGAAGCCAAGAAACTGAAGCAAACCCCCCTGCGATCTCTTATCCAAAAGGTTCATCTGATCAGAGCAGGCAGTTGCAACAACAGAAGGAATGGAATGGTTGTGTGCAAACGACGGCATTGGACGCAAAGATATACGTCAGACGCTGGTTCTGGCTCAGGGATTGGGTGGTTCCTCCTCCCGCTGCTTGCTTACTATTTCAAGGACATGATTTTCTTCCCCACCGTCGACCCAAAGCATTATGATCCTAAAAGGTATCGCACTGATTTCAATGCCTACGCAGATGACTTGGTGGATCGGCTGCAACTCAACAACACTATTTATTTAGGCCACTCCATGGCTGACATGGTTGGATACTTGGCAGAAATCAACGGGACTCACATTTTTACCTATATTATTCTCCTCAGTGGACACACAAGCTGAGTTATCTGCTTGCTTTATTTGTTTACCGGAAAATTTTGGAAAATTTTGTCGTTTGAAATTAATTTTAGGGTTTTAGGGAGTTTGAGAAATAATTGAGAAAGTAAACCAATTGCTACAAACTTCTCTTAACGAGGTTTTCTCTCTCTTTCTCATTCAAACGAATAATTTAAATGAATCAACAGTACCTCACCATCTCTTCTTGGCGTGGTTCAGGAAGAGAAAGAAAACTTCACTAAGAGAAGGTGGCGAGGTCCTTTTATTACTATAACAATTGACCTATTTTCCTAATATTTTTCAAACATCTCTATAATACTATAAATAAATTTAAACCCTTATATTTTTAAAATTAACCTCTTTTACCCCTCCACTCATGCATATGAGCATTAGATCAGTTAAATATTTTTGAGTTAATAGAGTTGTTGAACATCACTTTTAATTTTTAAAACTAAATTGTGTTTATAAAGTTTAAGTCGAATAATTATTTGAATTTATATTTAAATCTAATTATAAATATTTATAGTAATAGAATACTAATTAATTTTAATTCAAAAGACTTCATATAATATATGTAATACACATATTTCTCCTATTTTTTTCATATGTAACACACACACGCGCGAAGGTTTTCACTTAAAAAAATAAATAAAGAGTTAATCTTAATTATCCATTTCTCTTATCCACAATCCAAAACACACATAAAACTTAAAAATCTTTATACCATATAAAGAGATCCAAACCCTATATATTTATCTATTATATAAAAATTAAAATTAAAAAAATTAATTAAACTTTAAAATCAATTCAAAAATTAAGTTATTATAATTTTTATTTTATAAATTGAACTTTATTAGTTTTTGTAGACATCAAATTGAATAATTTATTTTTTTCATGTTTACACCCCTACCATTTAGGCTTGCACTGTTTTATGAAAACATCTATTAAATATTAAAATTTTGAAACATTTGCTACTTTAGAAAACCTATTTATTGAAACAAACACATTTAGTTGGTCCATTAATCAAATTATTCATCTTTATTTTTTTTCCCACATTTTCTTAAGTTATGAATTCTAAACCTACTAAAAAGCATATGTTTCCTTATAATCTCTTTCCTCCTAATTAAGATTATTAATTAGAATTATGGTTATCTACTTTGATGTAGTGAACAATAGAGCAGCCATAGCTGGATTTGAGAAAAGCTTGGGGAGGATGAAACCATATATTGCAGAATCTAACAGAACATATAAATTAATGTTAAAATAATGCTACTTTGATACCTATGGATAGTCCAGATCAAATACTTTCAACGTAATCCATCGCCTTCTGCAACACGGATTTAACTCGTTCCTCATTGCCATGGGACTCCTCATAAGTACGATACTTGGTGAATAAAAACTGCAAATTCAACAGGGACATGAAGTAACAACAGGAAAAGGATGAAAGAAAAGGACAGAAGCAACAGTAAATAAATGTACCTTCATCTTTTTGGGTGGTAAGCTCAAACTAATTGCCCTCTCGAACAGAGCACGAATCACGTCTTCGTCTCCGAGACGAATTTCCTGTCAAGTTTGATTGAACATGATACTGTATGAGACAATAATAATAATAATTATAACTAAAAATCAAAAGGTTCTCACTTGATCAAGATAAATGCTCCACAAATCAGTTCTCTTTGGATACTCCCGTAAAATTCCCTCAAACATAGATCTTCCTCTATCTGGAACCCCGGATTTGAACTCAAGTATAGCTGCCTGTGAAATGAACTTTATGTGCTTATGGCGTGGAAGGCAGAGTAAAGCACGGTTTACAACAGCTTGAACACCATCCTGCTGTTGGGTCAATAGCATCTGAACCCGCCTCAACCAAACCTGAAATTTCATACTATGTTAAAACTAGATTTTATCGAATTTATGAAAAGAAAAATCAATACAGGAAGTCATGAAACACCTTGCATGAGTGCTTAAACTTCTTGCTCATTTTGTCAAGTAGCTCATAGGCTAAGTTATGTTGCTCTGTCCTCTCGTACATACCCAGAAGTGCGAAATGCACCTTTTTGGGATCACAATATTGCAATGCCCTTTGAAATACCTTTTGCACAGCTTCCTGAAATATAATCTCAATTGAAGTTATAGTGAAATTTTGGAACAGATATGAAAAATGCATTGCACATTCAATGTTACCTCTGGAGGATTCCCATATTGATTCTCCAAATTGAAGTAAGCCACCCAGATATTTAGCTTCTCGGTTTCTTCACGGATGTTTATGGTTCTCAAAGCCCTTAAGGAAAAGAATAACATTGAAGATAGCGTTAAAATAACAAATTATTCAAAAGTAACAAGTTTCAACACTGCGTATACATCTCTAATTCTGGACTGCCACTAACTTCAATACATTTATTTTTCAACAGTTTATTGAATACCAATGTGGCAAACTCCAATATATATGTAACTTCTAAAATGAGACTCGTAAAATGATGAAATAAAGGGAAGTCTTGTGTAAGTTATCCGAGAAGTGTTAAGAATTTTACTCCATGTATTAGAGTTTTACTTATTGTAAAATTAGTAATCTTAGAGTTTATCACCTAAGGAGATTAGGATTAGAAGTTTACTCTTAGGACTCCTAAATGTACTAAAAGTCCTATTGTATAGCCTTTAATTATACTGTAAACAAGTTGTAAATCTTAATGTGAGAATTATTGAATAACAGCAAACTACTTTTTCTGTTTCTCTTCTACTTGTTCTGTTTATCAACAAGTCCCAAACACAAAAAAAGTTGGAAAAGCAGTTTAAAATTATGAATACTTAAACATGGGAAAATGAAGCTTCTGGATACAAATAAATTCTCTGGAAGTATGAATTCCAGTCAGACCACAATGCACCAATATGCTAACTACGAACTTTGACCAACAAAGATGCCACATCTAGACAAACCAACCTATTAAGGCTATAAACTAGCCAAGTACACCACTAGAGACAATAGGTCAAATGAATATGTTAACGTGGATAATCCAATTTAAATCATGTAGATTTATACTTTGTTCTGTTGCCTTAAAATTCTAACATCCTACAAAAGGGGATGAGATTGTATACCTTTCAGCAGTAGCACGGGCTTTCTCGATATCAGCTGAATTAAGCATGAAAGCCATGTATTTAATCCACAAAAAACTGCTATTAGGAGAGCTCCTAACAAGTTTCTCAAATTCATCGGCAGTTCTTGGTACATCCTTCTCCAATTGTCTTTCCTCAGCGGCTCTAATTTCGCGCTCTCTGCACAGGATAGTTTGGAAGAAAAGAACAGAGTTAAAAGGCATGACAACCATCTCAAGACTAGCAAAACCAAAAAGAAAAGGGATACAAATGACCTCTCTTCCTTTTCTTTCTTTTTTTCCCGCCTCTAGATCTTCTCATCAATGGAGATTGCATCGATATTATTTGCTTGATTTTGACTATTTAAAATATCCATATCGGCATGTTCAATGTCATCTATAGTGACCTCAAGCGGAGGAATTGAAGCTCTTGATTCTGCTTGTGCAAGAACCGAGCTTGCTCCACTTTCATACTCGATATTCATCCCAGGAGTGCTATCTGTCAACAGTATTGACCGTCCCTCATCATCCATGACATCAGTCTCTTCAATGTCTTCATCAGAGTCTTCTTTTTCGGTAATGTCAATATCATCAGTAAAATATGAATTTTTCATACCAAGGGAAATCCGTTGTTTTTCCTCATCCAACTGACAAAAAGGATAAAAGAAAAGAAAGCAATCAAAACTCAAATTTACACACTTTGAGGGAAACCATTAGATATAGGAAAAGTAATATGCAAAATGTTACCAGCACCATCTAATATATAATTTAACAAATATTATATAATATATCTAAAGAATGGACCTGGAGTCACTGTTGCCGTACTGTAGACCCTCTCGAGGGATATTAATGGGACACTGTTGCTTTAACAGCCTACCATCAATTTATTCCTATTTTTTGTTTTAGTTTATTCTTTTTAACAGTTTACAGTATCACTTATTCAAACAACTTCTTGGTACAATGATTTAACCCCACTGTTAATGTCAAATCTTTTCACAAAATTAAATTAATAAACAAAAAATAACAAAATATAATGCTAGATGAATAAAAGCCAAATTAAATAAAATGCAAGTACCAAATACTTCATTCAATGATTTATGCCAACGAATACTCATATTTTTACATAAAAATTATCACTGTTTATGTTAAGATACGAAGACCGAAGTAACTTCTTAAAAGAACACTATTCCATTTAATTGTTTGTGGTAGACTAGATACAAAAATATGTTATAGTTAACTTATGAATCTAATGCATGTAAAGATTAAGTTCTCTTTTATTTAGAAATTTTTTCATGTAGAAAGGGTTCGTAGAGCTTGCGTAACCTCAACATTAATAGGTACCGACATAACCTCAACATTTAGTTTGGATGATCTCAATGTGATCATCTGAAAGCTCGGAGACATGGCAAAGTCCAACCTGACCAGATAAACAAGCATAGACATAAATGGCTAAACAAAGAAACCATTTAATAGAGATATGAGACCGGAAAAGAAGAGATGGATGTTAAGAAATTGACAAGTCCGTAGCCTGCTAAAGATATGATGCTTGTCGAAATAGTGGTTGAGTTGGCAAAAGCATGACTCATTCCCTACCATGTTTGTGTGGTCAAGTGCGATGAACAAACCATAGGACTCCACACGCCTGATCCTTCCTGAAACTATTTCTCCAACACGCAGGCTACTGAAATCATAAGTTCCAGATTTTGAGGCACCATTAGCATTTGATTTTTTCAAGGTAACTTCTACCCGCTTTGATAATGGCTCAACTGTTAATACCCTGCAGCATTGCTGTAACTTATAAGCACAACTACCTTTTGGTTAGTAAGAAACAACCTAAAAGATAGGACTAAAGCAAGCACCTTCCGATACAAGCTTTCCAATGGGGAATTCCTTCTGCAGGTCATCAATATAGCCATCGGATAAATTTGACAGGAGAATTTTTGCATCTAACTTCCTTGCAAGCATAATAAAGCATCCTTTTGGCATAACATTTTTCACATAACCCTATAAATGCAAGAAACTAACATGAGTTGAAAGGTATAAATTTAAACGGTTATTGAACTAAGATTAAAAAAACAAACATAAAAAGCAACATAGAGCAATTAAAATGTCGGTGCCCAATTTTTCAACCAAGGAAATCAGCACATTGAAGTAAATGAAATTGCAAGACTTTAAAATGCATGATCTCTTCTCTAGATGCCATCTTTTAAAGGAAAATGATCCTCCTTAGAACATAGAAGGTTGTGCAATGTTGCATATTTGCAATGCCAGACCTCAATTGAAATCAATTTTCTAGAATAAATGTGAAAACAGGAATTATATCATTGAAATCAAAGCATTTCTAAAAGGAGATATTGTAGATGCAAAACCATTTGCATTTTTGGCAGAAAGTACAAACCATACCTGCACAGACATATTGGGAGAAAGATCCTCAATCTTTTCTGGACGCTTGCCGATAGACTCCCTGTTAAGAAACATTTTATTTTTTAATCAACCAAAAGATGATAAGGAAGTTATGGTAGTATTATGTAGTTAACAACTGCATTATAAACTTTCTTTTACGGATCATAATGCAACTCTGAACCTCATTTCTCTCTGAAGAATTACCAATTGGCACTTCTTTTACTTGGTCAATATCAATATGCAAATGATAGATTTCATCACAGAATATATATTCAAAACACTAGAAAGATACTAAAAAGAATTTACACACAGTTATGGGGAACTAGATACCAGAACATATCTAGATTCTAACAAGTTACCATATATCATACGCAGAAGAAATAATTTACAAATCACTGCCAAGTTCTGAAGGACTCTTGGAAAGCATGCCATCCAAAGATAATCGAAATGATAAATCAATGTGAATAGTTCCCTTCACTGAGTGGCTGACTTCTAGGACTTTGCACTTAATGAATTGTCCCTCAACATATCCAGATAGTGGGTCTGATTCCCATGCATCCTTCAGTTCAGTAAAATGAACCCTACCATGAGTATTAGGACCAATTTGCACAAGCAATCCTCCTATACCAGGAAGTATTTTGGAAATTCTACCACCTAGAACATCTCCTTCATGTATATGAGTTGCCACACTCCCATCTGAAATGTTATTATCCAATTCACCTCTTCCTTTATCTTTATCGTCAACATTTCCAATAGAAAGAGCACCCAGAGGGTGTCGGACTACTCGTAACAGCTTTTTTTTCTTGTTAACATTTAAAATGTAACAAGAAACAGGCTTCCCAACTTTGAAGCATCCCTGGAATTGCTGGAGCTCATTAGGTTCACATGCACTATCAAGAATAAATAGTTGAGCTTTCACATGACGAGATATGGCCAACCAAGCCCATTCACTGTCCACTTTGTAGACATAACCAGTGACAAATTGTCCGATTGAAAATTCAACCTCATCCAGTGTAGAATTGGCACCTATTTCACCGGTACCTGGATAAGGATCAAAATTTAGATTGCTGTAGTAAGACTCAAGAACCACTATCAAGAAAACAGATTTATGGGTAAGACTTTTGGTTACTTGGTATAGATATTTTCTAAGAGCCCAAGGAAGTAGAAACTACTGAAGCAATGCATAGCACTCACAACAGATCCAATGAAAACATGACATGGAAACCTCTGATAAACAACTAAAGAAAGCAATTAATGTCTGATATATTTCTCCGCTAAAATTGGGTAGATACTGTTTTGATGAAACCCTAAACATCCAACCCAAAACCAATTGACAATTTGTGGGGTGGCCAAACTTGAATATAAAAATCACATGAAATGGAATACTTGTGAAATGTAGGATAATATTTACTTTACAGTTACGAAGACAGTACATGAGTAAACTAGACCAATAGAAGTATCAAACAAGTTGTCTTACCAGCAAGCATGGTGGGTTTAATTGACAAATCCCATAGGTGTCCCTTCTGATTAGCCTTTGCCACGATTCTTGCAGTGATTGTCTGCCCAACTTTGAAGTTCCCAAATGGTTCTTCAAGAATATTATCATCGTTCACCTGCCAATGAGTTTAAATTAAACATGCCTTTTAATAATATGAAAAACAATATATATTGAAGGTTATCAAACGAATAAAACTGAAACCGATAATTCACCTCTGTTATATGAACCCGTCCACGGAAACCAATTCCAAATTTCAATCTCAACTCTAGGGGCATAATTTCAGTAACCTGTGAAACATTTATGCACAACCTAAGTATTCTGAAGAAGTATTTGAAACAACCAGGCACAACAAATCAGGGAAAACAAAGATCCAAAAGATCTAACAAATTAATTCTATACAACAAATGAAAAGGAAATGAAACAATTACCTCTGCTGGAACCAATGATCCCACATTATAACTAGACTTCCTTTTTGCCCGCTTTGAACTGGATGTTTCAGTGACCTCACTAATAGAATTAAGGAGCAAGAGCAACCTGCCTGATGTTTCAGGACTTGGAAGGGCCATAACAGTGGCAATAATCCTGTATCAATCATTTTGAGTGTGGCTTGATAGGCAATTGTAACATATATATTTAGCATTCAAGAAAACTACTTGACTGGACTTGCAAAGAAATTAAACTAAAATAAAAATGGCACTTTATAGTAAGACAAGATACAGCCTCTAATGAAGCAATTAAGCAATGGAGGACATTAACTACAAAAAATCAATCTCACCTCTGCCCATTCACAAATTGCTTCTGAGGAAGATTCTGTGTATTGTAATCTGCTATTGATGCATACCCTATGGCATAGTTATACTCAGGAATTGCAATAACCTAATATAACATCAAAACAATGTCAGAAGTTATGAGGAAACTACGAAAAGCTAACGACAAATTTAACAGCATTGACTACTTACCAAGTAATGCTCTTTCACAATCTCCACAACAGCATTTACCGTTTGGTGCAGTTCTAAGTCCTTGGAAGCTTCTCTTTTCCGCTTCTAAAGTTAAGACAATTCAAGTTAGGCTCACAAAACAATCTAAGATAAATCTTTGTGAAGGGAAAAGGGTAAATGTGTCAAACATACTAGGCAAGAAAATCATTAATTCCATTTTTTTTCACTGATATATATTTGTCAAGGCTGCACAGAAAATGGGCTAAACCTTTTTGTGTGTTTGGCCTTTAAAACTCCCCCCTTGTGATTTCTCAACAAATTCATGTTTTAAGGATAAATCAACTAGGCGTTCTGCCTTGTCAACATCAAGAACTGCAGCTTGTACAAAAGATCCGGTTTTCAAAGTAAGTCCGCCTACTGAAAATTTATCAATACACCAGGTGTCACTTGTTGCAAGAAAAAACAAATCATAAGAACAAAATTTTACAAGAAATCACATACACTGATAGTGCGTTATAAAGCCTAGAACATCGTTATATTTGTCAAAACTGACAACTACTCCAATATCCTTTGCCTCTCCAATTTTTCCCTCAATGATGCTGCCAATATTAAATCCTTCAACCCACTTCAACTCAGATCCATCAGAGTCCGATGATTGCAGTTTAGCAATCTAAATTCAGCAAAGACATGCAAAGTTTATTGTCAAAATTTTGCAGAATCCAGTCACAATCATCTACCTCTCAATAACTTTAGGGGAAAAGAACAGTGTTGATACGAGAAAGTTAAATGGTATTGCTGCTTTATCTGTCCATAATATAATTAATAAAGATACATCTTAATGAACCTCGAACAAACAATAGCAATACTATAATGAAGTAGACAAACAAGTTGTGGTGAAAAGGCAATAAGTGCATTTAGTACAAATGTTCACAACATAATATCACCAAATATAAATGTTCTCTGTCAGAACATAAAGGAAGCTAGGCATATTATACTATTTAAGTATTTAAATAATACCATGAAGATATAAATTTACCATAGAAATATGAAAGACACAATAAGTAATCCAAATTTCAATTTATTATAATAAACCAATCTAAACTCTTAAGTACTTCAACCACGCACAATAAAGTCATCAGACACAACGAGGATCAACCACAAGGGTATTTCATAAAGCATGCTTTGCAATTATTTGGCAGTAATCAATAGAAATAAATATTCTTGAATATGAATCACAAATATAAAGTTCCCACAGCGCACAAGAACATACCTTCTCCTCTAGAATAAAGTACTCTTGAATAAAGGTTGCATCCGTTGAAGAACAACATGATTGCTTCAAAGAAAGTGTTATTCTAGCTGTTTCACTATTTACCTGGAAAAAGGGTGATAGTGTGGAACTATTTATTACGTCAAATATATGAAACAGAATAAAGAATCGAGTTTCAGATAGTTTACTGACATCAAGTATGTTACTGCGAACAGATTGACCAACATAAAAGGCTCCTGAAAGATCAGCTGTATGGTCATCCAATGCCTTAAAAATAAGTACAAGGAAGAAAGGACATCAGGTGACAGGTACCTCAATATATACTTGCTGAAACAGTTATAACAGAAACTAAAAGATAATCAGTTACCTTGCTTCGAGGTGAAAAACCAGTCAATCGCCCAAGAAAGCGGACAAAGCAGCCAGTTTCAATTAAATTACAAACATAACCCTGGTTCACAAAAATGAACAGATAAATTTCAAATTGACAAGCTGCTTTGTAATTTAACTGATGATAGAATAAAGTGCATCTGCAGACAAAAACATGAGTCCAGGGTTAAAAACAAAGCGGGTAGCACGGTTACATACATGGACCACAGTGTTAGGTTGTGTCTGACTTATATCAGAAGGCAGCTGTTCAGCTGACTTGATGAGAGAGAACTTTGCAGAGAGTAAAATGTTATTTCCATCAATATCTACAATAACATGAAAATGCTCAAGAAACAGATTTTGGAAAAATAAACGCTGAAGGAGATGAGAAGCACGATATGGCCAAATCAGCATTGCTAGAGGAAAGGAGCAATGTATTAAAGAACATAGAATCTTTCTTTAAGATGCAGGTTAGAAGATCCATGAAGCATCGAACATGCACACAGGAGCACCAACATGCAAATGAAACTTGGATACATACTTAGAAGTATGCTAGACAGAAAAGAACATAACAAGCTAAAGAAATAAATGGCTTTTACTTTGCAAAGAAGGCTTTATGACGGGACCAGTGCTTGATGAAGTTCAATAAGAAAAATAGTTCAATTATATTTAAATTGATTTGATTTCCTCAGGTATAGTAAATATATTGACCAAAAATAATAAGTATCTAAGCAAGTACATGCTTATGTAGTTGACTATATAACTACCTAATCAACAACCCACTGAAAAACAAAGCAGGAAGTATTTTAAAAGACCAAATTTCTTGTCTTCTTGTGAATATCTTTGATTAAGGTGTGATCCTCTGCATCTAGCTAATAGAATGATACAGTGTTTCAGCATGAAAGAGTATTTACAGAGAAAGACCAACAAGGATGACTCCAGAGTCCAGATATACAACTCTATGCTTGTATATTCAAGATAAACATCTTTTCATGTTATATTAAATGATTGGAATGTTTTCCAAGAGGTTTAAGTCTTTCCCAGCAGAAAACAAATCCTATCTAAAGAACCATATACAAAATTAGTCATCCTCCTTGGAAAATCCCCTTTCTCTTGGTGCAAAACATGTCTTCGCTATCTTAAGTATATCTGTTCTTATGTTTGATCCATTTTCTATAGACTTTCCTACTATTGAAGTACCACTATTTAATAATCAATAAGAACTTAAATACTCGGTTTAAAAGGCACGCCTGAAGCGCCAGGAGGCGTGAGACGCTGAGAAAAACACATCAAAAGGCCGAGGCGAGGCGATATACAAGAGGCACACGCCTCTGGGAGCTTTCGCCTGAAGCATGAGGCACCCGAGACATCGCCTCTTATCCCTAGGATGTTTTTTTTACATATCAATCATTGTTTTCTTCCTTTTTCTTAGCTTTTTACTATTAATAATACTAGTTTGATTAGTATTATTATTGTTTATATATTTTATTGTTATATATATTATATTATTATTATATATTATTACTCCCTCTGTCCCAAAAATAGTGTCCCTTATTGACTTTTTTAGGGTCAAACTTTTTGAATTTTGACTAATGATTATTTAAAAATTATTATTGATAAAAATATGAAAAAATATATTTTAGAAACCTCTAATAGAGTAGATTTTAAATATATATTTTATAAAATCTAATTATTTAAAATATTTAATATAATTATAATCAAAGTTTAGAAAATTTGACTTTCAAAAAGTCAATAAGGGACATTACTTATGGGACCGAGGGAATATTATATTTTCTGTTAAATACTATTATTAAAATAATTGTTATTATTTACATATATAACATATTTGTTTTTACTTATTAAAAATAGTTATTAATATTATGTAGTACATATTATTATTATTTGTTTAATATTTATTATTGTTATATATTATTATTGTTGTTGTTGGAGACTCCTTTTAAATCAAAACAAAACTATTTTTGTAAAAAAACACATCAATCTCTTCCACGGTAGAACCATTATTACAATTTAATTTTCAGATTTAGAATTTAAATAATAAATTTTGTGATCAAAGTCATGTTTAGATTATAAATTATCATGTTTTTAAGCACAAAATAGACTATATGGTTAATTTATAAATTTTTAAGAAAACGACACCTCGTTTACGAAAGGCGAGCGCCTCGCGCCTCAACTTTAAGGACCTTTTACGCCTCGGAGCGCCTTTTAAAATCAAGTTTAAATATAAAATCATCATTTAAGATAGAAAATCAGACGATTAAAAACATGAAAGTGGTAAAGATCAAACATCAACAAGATGCAGCTACAAACAAGATTACCTAGAACCAGCAGTTGATCAAAGTTATATCCAAGCTTCAGGATTGACTTCAACAAGGAAGCATGTTCTGCAAAACCAGACGAAACCTGAGAAAAAGCCAATACAAGACCATACAAAAGGAAAATTTCATAAACAGCAAAAAAAAAAAAAAAAAGCATACCATGATGATCTGCCAAATGTTCATTAGAAATTGTACCCTTCAAGTGTGCTTTGGAGTTGATATTTATAACTACTGTAGTGGGAGTTAATCCCTCAACAACTCCAGAAACAACAGTACCCAACTTGACCATATCATCCTCAGAAGTCCAGCAATTCAAATTTTCAAGCAAGAGTATAGTATCACAATTCAACTTTGCAGAAGAAGAAAAAACACTAGCACATATTTATATATCAACTAAAACAATTTTGGGCTGGATGTCACTGTATATGAAGAAATTGCTAAAAAAGGTTACTCCAGAATTAAGATGGCCCCATCTATTTGTTCACCAGTAATTTAGCTAACTCAAAATACATATTCATATAAACTTGATATACTGGATATTCATTGAAACAAACCTCACAGGTTTCATCTGCAAACTAAGATTGATATACCTTGAAGAAGGTGTAGAACTGGTTACTCTGCATTTAACAACTTGTCCCACATGATACATTGAACTTGGATCATGTCCTGGTCCTAAGCCAAGTTCAGATCTGATTTTGCAACAATGAATAATCAATTACCAATGAAGAATACCAAGGATAAGGATAAGAATTGTCTAACATATAAAGAAAATTGTGGATAAATAGCAAGAAATTAGGAAATGTCAGGGAGGGGTACTAGAAGATGCATATTTTTAGGAAATTTCCACCGATATTTGATTAATAAGATGTCAGGATCAACAAGTTTAACAAAGCTAATAATAAAATTAATAAAAAAAAAACTCAATTATTTAAAAGGAACAAATTCTATTGAAACTACAAAATAAAGTGTGATTTCACATGCTCAAAGAAGGCACTCCCCACTCATTCCCCCACTGAAAAAGTTTAAAGCACTTTGGCACTCAGTTTTGAACAATTTGCAAACTTTCATATTATATCCATTACAAATTTAATTTTCAGAAAGGAGTCAAAAAGAAAAGTGACATCAAGAAGTTATTACAAATATACATAACATTCCAATATCTTGCACCTGTTAAATCCTCCAGATAACTGGTTTTTTACTCAATTGTAGATAAAGTCCCTTAAATATATAAGACTACTCTAGCATATTTAAATTTCAAGAAGGGATGAGACTCTACTTATAATACAATCAACTTCATTCGTAACCTGGAGCCATCACTTCAATAATTTAACTCGTTACTTCAAGAGGCTCTCAATTTCCAAACAGTTATCAATATATGACAAATAATTAGTAAACAACATATAACATTAAGGAAAGCAACACTTAACATTTCAAGTGAATGGAGTGCGCTGTAATCAAGTTTGCAAGATAATGATGATGAAAGGCATATAAGAATAGAAAATACTCGAGAGGAAAGAAAACAAATTATAGGAATCTATCCTATGATTAGACAACTAACCTAGGTGTGAATCCTTGGACTCCATTGTAAAAACGGACGAAGAATCCATGCTTTTCAATTTTAGTTATCCATCCATGAGTTATTAGTCCCTCAGTTGCTTCAGCATAAGAACTAATAATACCAAGTTTTGATTTCACCTACAAAAGAGTCCATCAGAAAAGCGTTACTCAGAATTAATAGAATATTGTGAGATAACAGAGTGTTAATTAAAACTCTGTGAATTGATGATTTATTCAAAGAAAAGAGTCTATTATATAGACTTTTACAAGAAAGTTTAAACTTAACTAGATGACCTCTAGATAAGGAAACAAATTTAAAAAACTAAAAAATCTGATAAGATATTGTTAAGATAAAGTAAGACTCTATCTGAACAACTTCCTAAAATCAAGGAAACAACTTTATCTTAACTGTTTCCTAAATGCACTGTAGCTAACACTCCCCCTAAAACTGTGTATATGTTGTATATACCCAGTTTGGATGTGAACTCATCAAAGTTAACTCTTGGAAGTGCTTTAGTAAATATGTCAGCAATCTGGCTCTTGGTCGAAATATAGTTTAACTTCGCAGCCCCATCATTCACTTTCTCATAGATAAAGTGCCTATCAATTTCAATGTGCTTGGTCCTGTCGTGTTGTACTGGATTCTTAGCAATACTCATAGCTGATTGGTTGTCGCTGTAGATTTCGAACACATTCTCTCTATCTAACTCCAGTTCTCCGAGAAGTCTCTTTATCCACATTCCCTCACATATTCCAAGGGCCAATGCTCTAAATTCTGCTTCAGCACTACTTCTTGACACCACAACCTGTCTTTTGCTTCTCCAAGTAACTAGGTTGCCCAAAACATAAGCACAATATCCACTAACTGACCTCCTATCAGTGAGCACACCAACCCAACTTGAGTCTGTGTAGACTTTCACTGTTCTATCAAGACTTTTCCTGAAGATTAGTCCAAAACTAGGTGTAAACTTTAGGTACCTCAAAATTCTGTTAATTGCCTCCAGATGTTCTTCTTGAGGGTTACTCATGTGCTGGCTTGTAATACTTACTGAGTATGCAATGTCTGGCCTCGTTAGAGAAAGATAAATCAGTTTTCCAACTAACCTTTGATAGAGTTCTTTGTCAACTGGACTATCAGCTACTTCTTTATTAAATTTCAATCCTGGATCCATGGGAATTTCGGCTGGCTTACAACCAAGTATTCCAGTATCTGTGAGAAGATCCAGAATGTACTTCCTTTGATTAATAATTAAACCTTCACTAGACCTTCCTACTTCCATACCCAAAAAATATCGCAGACTTCCCAGGTCCTTTGTTTCAAATTCTCGGGCAAGAAGATCTTTCACATTATTAATGTCACCACTATCATCCCCTGTAATAATTATGTCATCAACATACACAATTAACAAGGTTATTTTACCAGTTGTTGAAACCTTTCTAAATAAGGTGTGATCAGCCTGACTTTGTTTGAATCCATTTGTCACCATAGCTTTAGCAAACCTCTCAAACCATGCCCTTGGAGATTGCTTGAGTCCATACAATGATTTTTTTAATTTGCACACAGTGTTTCTAGTTACTTTACCTTCTAGACCAAGTGGTATTTGCATGTATACTTCCTCCTCAAGCATCCTATTGAGAAAGGCATTCTTAATGTCTAGTTGGTGCAACTTCTAATCCTTGTTTACTGCTATAGACAACAGAACTCTAATAGTATTTAACTTGGCCACTGGTGCAAAGGTATCCTGATAATCCACTCCATAGGATTGTGTAAATCCTTTGGCCACTAGTCTTGCCTTATACCTTTCAATGCTCCCATCTGAATTGTACTTAACAGTGAAAACCCATTTGCATCCAACAACCTTCTTTCCTTCTGGTAGATCTGTCAAGCTCTTCATTCTTTCCAAGTGCCTGTACTTCTTCCACAACCTTCTTCCATTTCGGATCTTTCAAGGCTTCCTCTACTGTTTTAGGAATTTGCACACTATTTAGGCTAGCTGTAAAAGCCTTAAAAGTGGGTTGAAGTTTATCACAGGCAACAAATTTGTCAATTGGGTGCATGGTACATTTTCGCACTCCCTTTCTAATTGCAATCAGAAAGTCATCAAGGTAACTAGGATCTTGAGAAATAATGTTACCTTTAACCTCAACAGTAGTAGGATTTTCCTCTGGTTCAGCAGCAGTAGGACTTGAATCTGGTTCTTGACAGGTGCCAGGCTGGCTATCTTTTTCATTAGGCGCTCTTTTCCTTCTAGTATACACCTTTAATGGACTGTTTGCAGGCTGTTGGTGTATAAAGGCAGGGGTTTGTGTTACAACACTCGGTGATGAAGGAGTTGTGGTTTCAGGAGAGGGCATGAGAGGAATGTCTGGTAGGAGAGGAATGTCTGGTAGGAGAGGAATATCTGGTGGTAGTGGAGGAATAATAGAGGACTGAAATTCCTCAAAGCAAATTCAGTCCCTGCAAAATATGGTTTATGTTAAAAAAAATGAGACATCAAAAAAAACATAGATCCTTTTTGTAAGGAGAATAGCACCTATAACCTTTCTGACTAGAGGGATATCCAATAAATACACATTTGATTGATTTTGGATCCAACTTGCTTCTATTGTTCTCATGGACATGAACAAAAGCCTGTGCAACCAAATACCTTAAAAGGAAGAACGGATGACAGAGGTTGAAAGTGCGAAAAATGTTTGGATAAGACTTCTGTTGGGACTCTAAATTTCAAGGTTTTGCTAGGCATTCTATTGATAAGGTAGGTAGAGTAAGTAAAGCCTCCCCCCAAAGATATTTAGGTGCTTTAGCCGAAAAAAGGAGAGACCTGGTAACCTCTAGGAGGTGTCTATTCTTCCTTTCGATTATTCCATTTTGTTGAGGAGTATTGACACAAAAAGTTAGAAAATAACATCCAAGGGATTTACTAAAGTACTCACTCCCATTATCACTTCGGACAACCTTAATATGTGTCTCAAACTGAGTTTCAACCAGTTGAAAGAAAGATTTGAAAATCGATTCAACCTCAGACTTTTCTTTCATTAAAAAGGTCCAAGTAGTCCTAGAATAGTCATCAATAAAGGTAATAAACCACCTAGAACCAGATAAGCTTTTGACCTTGGATGGACCCCAAATATCACTGTGTATTATAGGAAAAGGAGATGTGGATGTAAAAGAGGAAGGTGCATATGTCTGTCTTTTATGTTTGGCAAATTGACAGATTTCACACGTAAAAGATTAAGATTGTTTATTGCGAAATAATTTGGGAAACATTTTTTAAAGATACGAAAAATTAGAATGTCCTAGCCTAAGGTGTCATAACATAACATAATTGGTGTCACTAGAAAGTTCAAAGGATGAAGATTGAAAACAAGTTGAAACAGAAGACACTGAAGGTAGGAATTCATCACGGATGTAAAGACCATTTGATAGCTTAGCACTGCCAATCACCTTCTTCGAGCCCTGTGCCTAAAATATACACCCATTGAGGCCAAAGTTAGCATCACATTTGGCATCTTGGATTAACTTATGGACTGATAACAAGTTACAAGCAAGATTAGGAACACATAACACGTTGGACAAAATCAATGTACCACCCACATGAATAGTACCGCTTTCTTGTACTTGTGATAGAGAACCATCTGCAACCTTAATGGAGGTTTTCGAGTTGCAGGGATTATAGGTGTGAAAAAGTTGAAGATTTTCGGTCATATGATCAGATGCACCGGAATCTATAATCAATGAGAGAGGATTAGAAGTTGCTAAACAAGAAAGTCTACCTTCACTGGCTGATAAGGATGTAGAAGGAGATTTGGCGGTGAGATGGGCAAACAGTTGCTGAAGTTCTTCAATCTGTTGCTTGCTGAAGCCACTGGAGGAAGTTTCAGTAGTAGTGTGGGCTGCTTTTTGGAACCTGGTCTTATTGGGTTTCCAATCCGCAGGCTTCCCATGCAATTTCCAGCACTGATCTACCAAATGGCCAGCCTTTTTACAATGGTCACACCAAGGCCTCCCTTTCCTTTGTTTATTTTCAAAGGTAGAATGAGTAAGGAGAGCAGAAACATCCTGTTGGTGGGAAGTAGGAACCATCACAGCACGCCTACTTTCTTCTCTTCGAATTTCAGAGAAAGCCTCTCGAACAAGGGGAAGAGGTTTCATGGCTAAGATTCTGCTCTTGGCTCCATCATAATCACAATGAAGACTCAAGAGAAACTGGAAAATCCTCTTTTGATTTTTGAGTTTGTTGTAGAAGTGGACATCATCAGTACACTTCCATTCATTAGTCTCAGAGATCAAGTTGCTGCCAACATTTGGTTAAGATACCAAAATATTGTGCGACAGTAAGATCTCCTTGCCTGAGATCTTTGATCTGATTTTCAACTCCAAAGAGTTCAGAGATGTTGTCGACGCTCGAATAAGTATCCCTTGCTGCACTCCAAAATTTGGTTGCAGTCTTATAGAGCATGAAATCCTCTCCAACTTCTGGGATCATGGAGTTTATTAACCACGACATGATTGTGGTGTTTTCACTAAACCAATTAGAGTAGGTTGGATCAGACTCATTTGCAATGGAGGAGTCTGTGAGATAAGAAGCTTTCCTTTTGCCTGTGAGATAAAGTTTCACCGATTGGGACCATGGTAGGTAATTGTTCCCATTTAGTTTATAGGATGTAATTGGAGTAGAAGATGCATCTGAAATCTGAAATTCAGATGATCGAGGTGTAATATGGGAGCTAATTTTAGAGGAAGTAGCTGGAGGAAAGGCCATGGAAAACAAAGAACCGAGAGAGAAAGGGGAAAAAGATATTAAAGGATCGGTTCCTAAACTGATACCATGTGAGATAACAGAGTGTTAATTAAAACTCTGTGAATTGATGATTTATTCAAAGAAAAGAGTCTATATATTATATAGACTTTTACAAGAGAGTTTAAACTTAACTAGATGACCTCTAGATAAGGAAAACAAATTTAAAAAACTAAAAAATCTGATAAGATATTGTTAAGATAAAGTAAGACTCTATCTCAACAACTTCCTAAAATCAAGGAAACAACTTTATCTTAACTGTTTCCTAAATGCACTGTAGCTAACAAATATTAATGGGCTTAGATTCTAAAACTAGAGGGTTCAAGAAGAAATAACTCATGAACATGCAAATTTGTCTTGTACAAAAAAGGCCTAGCGTCACTATTGGAAAAGGCAAGAGAGAGAAATTATATGGCATCCATCAAAGTCCAAGTTAAATTTAAAGGATCCTATTATAGCACAGGCACCAATAAAAATAGTAACATTGAGAAAGTAAAAATACTAAAATACTAAAACTTTAGTCAACACCACCTACATAAACAGTATAACATTACCTGACAACCAGGAAAAACTTAAAAGCGCTCAAAAAAGGTGCAACTGATGGGCTCTTGAAGATAAACACTGACAGTCATACCAAATATGAGCAGTCTCAATCCGAAATAGACCCCACTATAATGGGCAATATAGTTACAGTTATTATGCTCATAACAATTGATACTCAAAACGGATCCACCATAAAATTGGCAGTCGAGAAGGAACGGAAGAGAAAAATACAATTAAGCAGTAAAATGTCAATTATAAGTATACAAATTGCCCATCAAAACGAATGGCACAGAAGATAGAACCATTAGACAAGACTATTTGCCCCAACAACTGAACCTAATAAAAAAAAATTAACCATATAAATGTATCATCTAAATTGCGGAAAGAGCAGAACAAATTAGAAAATCAAGAGGAACTTACTAGCGTTTTCTTGTAAGTGACAGTTATTCTCTTAGACTTGCAACCGAGCACCCGGAAGACTACCTCAGCTCCAACCTGTGAAGCCAAACATGCCAATGAGAAACAATGCTTTGAGATTAAGCAGAAAAAAATAAAAACTCAAAACAATAAAAAGAAAATAAACAATTACAGAAATTGACCTTAAACAATTACATATCTGTGCAGGAGAACTAGTGCCGCGGCAGCGACAAGGCCAAGGCAGGACCTGATGTCGAGGCAGCAACTGAGAGCCAGGAAGCAAGACTATAGACGATTGGAAGACAAAAATTCAAGGGACGTTTCTAGACTTAAAGCACATGGATCAGAGCTGGCTAGTATGAGGAAAGCCCAAGACAAGGCCACGTGGTAAAGCCCCCTTAGCTTAATTAAACTTGGAAATATTTTAATTATGTACATGACTTGTTCTCTACTCCAAATTCTATTCTACTTAGGAAAGGTTTACCCTAGGTCTAGCCTATATAAAGACCTAGCCATCCAATGAAATACAGACGGATACATAGGAGAGAGAGAGTCGACTCATAACTTGTCTTCTTTCTCTCAATTATGTTCTAAGCTTCTTTAGGGTTTAGGTGAAGGTTGTTAGTATTTGTGAGAGGAGATTGTACTTTGTCTTTGTTTCAATGCAATAAAATTATCAAGGTTTGCTTATCTTTTGTTATTCCTTGTTCTTGCATTCAAGCCGGGAGGAAAGTTTGTGAGTAATCTATTTATCTAGACTCGGGAGAGTTAGATTCACGAAAGGGGTAAGTACGGTGTTTCAATCGCGAAATACTAACTCGGCCTAGGGATAGGTTAAGAATTTCACAGAAGCACAGAACGTTGCCTTCCTGAATCCAGTAGACGGAAATGGGCTATGTAATTACTTATACTAATAAATATATTAATAATTATCATATAACAGTAAATTTAGAATTTAGAATCAAACTGAAATTAAATCCTTGGACTAAATTGAAAATTTCTAGAATTTTTGGGGTTAATTCATACATTTTAAACATTTTGAGTCATTTCTATGAACTCTAGATTGTTGTTTACCTAATTTTCTCCTTTCAGTTAATCTTAAAAAACAAGGCTCATATATTTTATTTTATTTTTAAAACATGTCTAAAACAACATTAGTAGCTAGGGTTTGGGTCATTTTAAATTTTTGCAGTTTTTTTTCCTTCCTTCGATCTCTACTACATCCTTGTCACTTTCCCCAAAAGCCAACAACCATTTTGAGCCGCATCCCACACCATTCTGTTCCACACTTTGGGTCATCGGTAGTAGGGCCGTTCCTGGTAACTATGATCTTACCGTACAATAATACTAAAGGGTTATGTTTTGATACACAAGTTATATAAAAAATACACACCTTTTTATATTTAAGCTATAATATCTAAAAACTAAATCCCTATCCCTAATACCTAAAAACCTAAAAACCTAAACCTTAAACCCTACACTCTAAATTTTAACCTTAAACCTTAAATTCTACACTCTACACACTAAAACCCTAAACCTAAATCTCTAAAACCTAAAATTGAAAGTTGTGTATACTTTAGTTTACACAAGCTTGTGTATCAAAGTATTTTCCTAATACTAAATTAGGTCCTATTGTTTCATTTAAGATGAAAAAGTTAAAATACATTATCTATGTCACAATGTAAAAGATCACATATCAACATGTTTGGAATTGATTCAATGATACAAAGTGAAAATAGACCACAATAATCAGAAAAGAAATGGTGTTATTATTAATAAAAGATGGAAATACCTTCTTATTTTGATTGTAATCATCTTTCCAATTCTTATTAGGGAATTTATTTTGTAAATGGAACATATCAACCTGTATATATCAAACAAGGTAAGAATCTTATAGCATGTACCCATGTACAAAACAAACTTAGCTCTCAATTTACTCAACATATTAGAGAACGTTTTCTAATGGAAACCAGCAAACTTACTGTTCCAGTAAAGTATGTAAGGAATGATAACATGATCCCATTCTCAAGGGTCGACCGCACCGAAGCATTAACCAACATGCCAGGAATAAGAAGATCAATTAAAATGCCCTTAAGATCCTTGGTCTGCATAAGAAAACAACCGAAAGAAGAATGCTGACTGTAAACAAGAGAGAAACCAACTAGACAAGAAAAACAGGGGCAAGAGAGATCCATACTACACATTTAGACACAGTATCTAGGTTAGAACTCAAATAAACAACTTTGCGAGTTTTATCAATGCGCTTAATAACCCCTTGTAAAAATTGTCCCGTTCTCACTTCAATGTCCTTGCTTTCTGAAAAGAAAGTGAAAAGAAAATAGGAAAGAGTTTACAACAACATCAAAGAGTTCACCAAAACAAATGTATGTATATCATATGTAAATGTGGTTATGAGAAGTACAGAACAAATGGCTTATGAGATAATCTACTAAAAGAAGTTAACATGAAAATGGTTAACTAAGAAACATATAGCATCATTCTTAACCATGCCAAAATGTTCCCAAACATGTAAAGAATTTACTAAAAAAAGAAGGGTTAACCAAAAATAAATGTATGGATGCAATATTTGTGTTCAGAGAGACATGGTAAAGGGTTATAGCGCCATTCCAAAGCATGCCAAAATTTAAAAACATGAAGAAAAAAATTTCATGGTTCTGACTTATATCCAGGAAACACCTAAAACCAACTATAAGCCTCCTGTTTTGTATGTTAAACTGCTTACATAAGAAGAGCATGATTATAAGTTTTCCAAACACTAGAAACTTTTCTTGGTAAGATAAACCTCAGAAACATTGCATGAAATTATATGGATATTTCAGAATAGCTATGTTTTCTCATTGTGGATAAAAGATTGTGTTTTTGCAATTGCAGACCCACCTGGAATTGAGCATCAACTCCTTCACGCCCATCATAAGGGAAAGATGAAACTCAAAACCAAAATGACCATTATCTTTCGTGATTACAAACAACTAACAGGGCATAACTTTTCTTAAATTCTAATGATTGACAAAAATCTAAACTGATCATAATCTGCAACAAATATCTCTCAACTATGACACTGTCCCAAACTCCCACAAATGTTCATCATGAGTTCCCTCACATTCTTATAACCATTTCAAGATTTAAATCAATGTTTCAAATTCTTAACTTCATTAGTTTCATAAAACAGAGCATGTATAAGAACTTTGAAAAGAATCCTTTAATAAAAAGCAAAAAGATTTTATTTGCCTTCAAAATTAGTGGAAAAGACAATTGGCAAAGGAAAAGTAACAAGTTAAAAAGAAGTCAGAAAACGTACCAGCGTGATCATCCTTTGATAAAAAACCCATTAACGACGATATCCCAAAGTGAAGAATGTAACCATGATCTTCAATGCTTTTTACATATCCAGTGAGAACCTGTGATCATATACAATAAAAGGAAAAGTAACTAGATCTACATCATACACCAAATCAACATCAACAAGTGTGTTCTATAAAACAACACGGTCAAAGAAACATCTCATTGGAATTTGGAAATCCTATGTCATAATCAACAACCTACAAAAATTTGATTTACCACAAAACACACCCTGAGAATCTAGATTCATAGTCCTAGACAAGGCCACCATATCTACTGCTCAACAAATGGCAATTTTAACCACAAAAGAGAAGTATTCTACTGTACTTGTATTCCATTTTACAAGAGTCAATATAATTAATACTATAAATTATAATAGTTCATGAATAACTAGAACTAAATCCATCCAATATTTAGAAGTGAACGAATTTTCAAGAAATTCATAATATTTATATCTAAAAACTTTGAAAGGTAAGAAAATAATTTTTTGGTTAACCTTTTTTCAATATTCAAGTGGATGATAAAATAAGACAAACTACCATAGTCACTTTAGACAAGATAATCTGTAAGAAATGCAATATCAATAATGAGAATGAACTAATTTTAGTTAGCTTAACTACAAGCTGCTTCAAAATAGGAAAAAATTATGCATACCATATGAATTTAAGAGCATCCTGCAACGAGGAAAATTAAAAAAAAAATCCTCATAGTTAACTTAGAGAATGATTTTAGCAATAACAGATGTAACATGAAAAAGTGATTCAAATAATTTTGTCTAATTTCTTAAAGCGGAACTGCTTTACAATACAATAATTATTTAACGGCAAGGATTATTCAATTCTCTAACAATCACTCAACATACCATCCCCTCTTGAACAGCATCCAAGGTGAAACCTTTGTGCAACAAAGATAGACGCAAGGAAAGCCATATTTTTCTTTTTCCAGTCTCCTTCTTATCATCATCCAACTGCAGCACAATGCAGGAAACCAGCTGCCCGGGGCAGAATATATTTTTGAGGAAATCCCCTTCATTACCCTGGTCAAGAAAAAGTTCATTCCCTAAGAAACTCAGTGCAACAATTGCATGCATGACTTGCTAAGAAAAAATGGGAGGATATCTACAATGGGCCAATGGGGGCAGAGCGAGATAAGAATAACTATATCCCCTGAGAAACAGGTTTACATGCTGTTGTACCTCAACTCCATTACTGAGAGCAGAATCAAGTGCACCACTGGCACGAACTAAGCCACATAAGCCACCTGGAAGATTTATTACAAGGTCCTTAGCATTTACTTCAGCAACAACTCCCCAAAGCTTCATTCCAGGAGAAATATTCTACATGCGCCCAAAAGAAAAACTAACTTCATTTATGAAGTTTACAAAAGATCCCAACACATAAACTAATCAAAGCAGAGCTGAGTTTTAATGAAAATCAAGGAAAGAAAACTAGTTAGACTTTAATTGTCATATGCCACCATATTTCCGACTATAGGAACAAGACAGAGCATCCAAATAACTACAGAAAACGCTGATGAATGGGAGAAAGACAATAGGAAGTCTAAAAGAAAAAAAATAACACATGAAATTTAACATTTTAAAGCAGGTAACATAAGAATGGAACACCAAAAAGTTCAAACTTGGTATTTAATTATATTCTAATTTCTGCAATTCCACCTTTGAGAAAAAACAGTATTTCTTCCTAAAAATGTATATGACCACCATAAGGACAAACTTATGAAGAAGAATAACTTCAAGCTAGAAATTTTGTAGAAAATTACAAAATCAGAAATTCCATGTCCATAAAGAGAAGTAATAGGAGCATTTCAAATATATATAGCAGAGCATATGGTTAGATGGCACAAAGTTTATACAAATGATCAAAAAAGAAATTACACTTGATTGGAAAAAATATCTATAGGGATTATACCTTCAATGTTATTTTATTTGCATATCTAGGTAGCTTGCCAGTAATGCCATCACCAAACAGTGACCCCAAGTCATCCATCATAACCTGGCTCTTTTTCTGTGGTTTCTTCCACTTATTCTTCTTTAATGCAAGCTCCTCTGCCTCAAATTCGGCATGGACTTCTGCCCGAATTTCATCACGTTCATGTTTGCTCAAGGAACTCCCCCCGCCTGTCAAATTGTCACTTAGTAATCGTTTCGTTAAACAAAAATAATTCAAATTAACCATCGTAATTCAATTCAATTACAGAAATTTTTTCTACGGAACCAAACAGAAAATTGAAGGAAAATAAATAATAAAAAGAAACCTCTAGGGAAATCGGGGACATCGTCTTCAAGCTGCAAGGCTACAGCGTCAGACTTAACGGCACCGTTGGAATCCTTCTTCGTTTTGAACGGTTTCTTGGACGCTTTATTGAACCTCGGTTTCCCTTCATCGGCTTTTTTCTTCTGAAATTTCTTCGAATATGCTGGCATTTTCCTTAAATAAAAAAAGTGAAATCCGAAAGAACGAACTGCGATCACGAAAAAGAAAAGGGTATGGAACTTGGAAAACTTTTGCTTTGGAAGCAAACTTGAAGGGATGAGTCGAACAAGGGTTTAGAGAGGTTTAAGACAGGAGAAGTAACGTCTTATTAGGAGAACGGAAGCCGCTGCTTCTAGGGCTGGCAATGCCGGGTTGATTCGGGTCGGGTTTTAATTATGGGCCTATTTGGATCACCGCCATGCTGGCTGGATACACTTTATTTTAAAAAGGATTTTAATTCGGCTTAGTAACAAGTAGGTCGGCTTTTTAAAAATAATAATTTAGACATTCGATTATAATTTTAAGAATAAATATAATATTTATAAAAAATACAATTAAATAAGTTAATTATAGTCTATAAATTTAAAAATAAATAGATTATTTAATTAAAATTTTATGATTAAAGAATGATCATTTAAATCAAAATAAGAGTTTCATATAATAATAATTTTAGTTCCAAAACTTATATATTCTCGCATATTAAAATAATTTCATAAATTTAATATGTCATATTTAAAACTTTTATTAATGGAGTGATTGTGTCTACTAAACGATGATGTTAAGATCATAGTGAATTTATTTCATTAGTTTATCAGTTGTTTAATAGTGAAATGATTGTGTCTACTGAGTTATTGTATCTTTTGATCATTAGACTCAGGGGTGATAACGAGCCGAGCCGAACCCGAGCCAGGTCAGGCTTGGCTCGGAAACAAGCATATCTGGGCTCGGCTCGAGGCTTGCCGAGCTCAGAAGTTCAGGCTCGAGTTCGGCTCAAAAATAATATTACTGAGCTCGGCTCGGCTCAGCTCGGTTTGGCTCGAAATTAACAAATTTCTATATTATTTTTATTATTTATTTATAGTTTATTTTTTATTTATTATTTGTAGTTTTGTAAATTTGTTTTAGTTGATAATATTAAATTTATTTTATTTAATTTATTTTTAGTGGATTTATTCAATTATTTTATTATTTTTTTTTTGCTAAACAAATTATTTTTAATGTATATATATATTTATTTATTCCGAGCTTGTTCACGAGTTTTTCGAGCCGAGCTTGGGAAAGCTGGGCTCGACTCGTTTAAATCTCGAGCCGAACCCGAGTTGAGCTCAGTCGAGCCGAGCTTTGACCAAGCCGAGCCCGAGTAGCTCGCGAGCCGGCCATACTCATTATCACCCCTAATCAGACGGATGGAAAATAACATAAAATATGATAAATGATCAAAATATGGTGTAGTGAAAAAAAATTAAATACAAAGAATTAAATTTATTGAATTAATTAATATTAACATCAAATTAATAAAATGCATATGTTTCAATGACTAAATTTGTTATTATATCAAGCACTAGTTTCAATTTTAATAACATGGTGGCTTATTTGTCAAAATATTTTAATTAAATGACATATTTGTTCATTATGAGTGACCAGATTATTACATGTAGAAAAAAATAACATATTTATTCTTAATCGAGTGACTTAATTTTAAGTTTTAGAAGAAAATATTAGGTTTATTACTAATCCTATAACTAAATTTATTTATGTATTTTTCTTAAATATAATTGAGTGACTTAATTGTTGGTTTATTGAGAAGTAACAAAGTTGTAATTAGTTTCTGATTTTTTTTTTCAATTTTTTCTTTATTTTAAGTTTATTTTATCAAATTTAAATTACGTGCTTCTAAAATATTATAAAATACCTATTTAACTTCATTTTTAGAAGAAGAAAAATGACAGATTAGTTATTTAATCCTTTGATTTAAACTTATTTTTGAACAATTTCAAATCATAGTTTCACTACCACTATATATTATCTATGTGCTAAGTGAAACAATCAACCGATATAAAATAAAAATATCTAACTCAATTAAATAAATCTAATAATTATTAAGTGAATCTTGTTCACTATGTCATCCATGGTCTTAATTAATCAAGACCGTTAATCTTAATTTTTTTTTAAGTGAATCATCACCTCTGTCCTACATGTACTTAATGGGTGGGTAATTATTAGGTAGTTACTTAAAGTTCAACGGTCTTGATTGTTTGGACTATAGATGACGTGGTAAATAAGATTCACCTAAGAGGTGATTGTCTTTTGATATTTTCAAAACACTTAGAAAGTCATATGTCTCAACGTTTGGGACCATAACATATATATTCTTGGAAAATTCATAATTCACATGTGTTGGTAGGAAGGGAAAACAAAGCAAATGCCATATCAGCTGGTTTAGATTAAGACGGCTGAAGATGCTTGTGCCTTAAAAATGTCATAGTTGACCTATACTGTTTTTATGTCCTATCATTTTCTTGTGTGAACTGCATGCTTGACAAACAACTAGGGTTATGGTTAGAATTCAATGAAGGTGAATTTATGATTAAGTTCTTTGGTTGGTCAGATATGCAAATCAAAAATTCTCACAATCAAGGGCGGATCTACCTTCAAATTTTGGGGTCAATTGACCGACTCTATTTCTGGGTACGAGGTTTTCAAGAAACTAATATTAGAATTGATATCACTTAATTTATTTAGGTATTGAATTAATAATAGTTATTATAGTGGTACGAAAATCCCGCATCCACCACTTTGACCTTACTATACGAAAATTCTAATTCCGCCACTGCTTACAGTTTCTGCTTATGGTGGCATTAGGAAGTGGTGGTTGCTGTGTCCTAACTTGCACAAATACAGATACAAGACGGGTACAGAAAACGATAATTTTTAAAATTATAGGGTAAGAGTACCCCTCAACTCACGATTCCTGTTTTTTTAGGAAGAGTGCTTGTTGAGATACTGACAATCCTGATGGTCAAGTTCTGCAGCAAGGCTCTTGCAAAATGGATTTTCCCGGTCGTATCAAACACCTTGGGTATCGGTTTCTCCATAAAATCAACCACCTATATCCCGACGCTTAATGGTTCAACTCTAGAGAAGAAATCCAGTGAGATTAAGCAGTCGAGTTATATCCTCAAGATGTTATTTTTCTCTAACCAAGATTTATTCTATGTAGACATCGGTATCCGCTTCCTTCAATACGCAGGCCTTGCATGGTCGGTGGTAGATCTCGTCCCATCCCTCTTCTCTCACCTGAGGCTGTGAAACATGTCCTCGGTTAGGTTCTACGTGATTAGCTTGTTCTAGTGGCAGCATGCAGATAATTTGTAAATTTAATTTTTTTTTTTGTCTGGTACTGAATTTGCTCGTTGGTCTCCAAGGGGGTACGTACGCCCCTCGGCTTTAAAAGTTATTAGCATCTTCGTATTTGGAAGTATTTTTTGGTCCTTTGATTCTTTTCAAATCAGTTAACTTGTTTTCTTTAATTATATTAAACAATGCATATTTTGTTTGAGAATTTATAAAAAAAAAACATGAAACTAATCGAAATTTATTAAAAATAATAAAAACACGATATAATATATAAAAACAATGTGTGTTATACCCACCAAACTTTATATTACACCAATTATTAAAACATAAGGAATATGTCGACATCCCTTTTAAGATGAGTATGCGTCTGAATGGTCTTATACCTTATCCAAGTTTTTGTGTTGTTGTGTGGCATATTCCACATAAGGGATCGGTATTGGATAGTTGTATACTATTTTAGTTTTTAATATTTCAATTAATATCTACAGCAAATTTAAAAAGAGATGATATTCGAAATACTTACTCAGTTTCATTATTGTTTTTGTAACACCTCTAACTTAGAGAAATTATATCATAGGTCCGGCTCACCACGTCGGCCGTATTCCCATCCAATTGTAAACACTCACTTCACCCCTATCTTCCAACTCATTTTTTTTTCCAACCAATGAATTTTCACTCATTTTTTCCATGTCATTTTTAAAATATAATTTCTGAAAATTATATTAATGACATGACTGATTAGTGGTGGAATGGGTGATTTTCATTGGTTATGGACCACAGCTGACGTACGTAATGAACCGAGCCTATGATATAATCTCTCCTCAACTTGATATTATATTAGGATATAAAATCAAATCATTCCTATTAAAAATTATTTACAATCCCAAAAACATCAATTAAAAATCTATTCTATAATATTTTAAATGGATAAATTTAAAAATATTTAACATTCGATAAAAGTTCTAAAATAAAGCGATAATAAAATATTTCACTGATACAATTTTAATTTAAATAAGAGTTACAAATATATAAGGACTTACGAATAATAAGTTCACTGTATCTAATTACTTGTACTCAATGCAGCCATTGCTAAAATTTTATCCTCTATGGTGCTCCAAAAACCCACGAACTACCTATGAACGAAAACAACGATTCTAAACACTTAGCTAATAAAGCTTAATAGATACCCAATCATATTTCATGCAAATCATAAATATGAGCGTGTATAATAATATGATATAATGATAAGATAAGAAATGACACTATTATAACCGCCTAAATACATAACAAGCATATATATATCATCTCATATTGCGCCTACACATAGTAACACAAACCTATATGAGGCTCAATGTCACACAGCTTTGGGAATGCACACTCGGAGTGAGACTCGACATCACACAGCCTCGAGAACGTACACTCATATTCGAAATGTCTCATAGATTGAGGCTCATTGTCACACAACCTCATGAACATACATCTAACATAGCATCATCTTGTGTTGTAACACTCTCACTGGAAATCCAATTCCCACCAATCAAGAATACTCAACCAAACAAGTGTCCTTGCTTGTCACGTTCACACATGATCCACCAAGGATCCTTAAAAATTGCTAACACAAGTAAATCACTCAATAATTATCAAGTTATTAGCCATTTATTTTATATAGGGGGTTTAAACCCAAGTTTCTCAATTTTATAATTTATTTTATACCTTAAGAGACCCATTGAGCCTTTACCTCAAATTGTAGAACCCTCGAACGTAAAGTATAATTTTGGGGGGAAATTATTATAAGAGTACCGATACTCCTACATAAGTATCAATATGCTCCTCTATGATACAGATACTCCTCTTCGAATATCGATACTCAATTTATATTTGAAAGAATTGGTTTTAGATCCACATCAATTCACATACCATGTATATCGATACTCAATATCAATACGCGAACCCTTGTATCGATCTCCATGTCGTACCGATACACCATCATTGTGTATCGATACACGTAAGCCTTCATCAGGCAATGGAACAGTGATACCAAAATACTTGTATCGTAACAACATGCAAAAATACTAGTTGAATTTCAAATAAACAAGGGATACTGGTACATTAATACTATCGACATGCCCTTCATACATTATCCTCTCCTGTACACATGTATATCGATATTGGACCACTTAATATCAAAATTTCATCTCATCATTGAAGAACACTAAGTTCTAACCCTAATTAAAATAACATAAAATCAATGCAAACATCCAAAATTGGTGATGTACAATAAACCATAAAAGCTAAAAGTGTACTAACCTCAACTTAGAATCTGGAAGAAAGCTCTCACTAACCCTTAAGCTTTATTCTTTCTTAGAGTTATGGAAGACTCTCTCACTACAAGAGAAGAATGTCAAATCAATTAAAATGTTATTAAAAGATAAAAATATAATTTAAACCTAAGATTGGAGCCCCAAAACTCCAATATTATTCTTCCTAAAAATCTTCCACCAAAATCTCAACCTTTACTCTTTTAAACTATGTTTACCTTGAATTAAAGATCTTTTGATGTTGGACCAACACTTTTTTCTTATGCAAAACGAAATTCTAACTCTACAACTTCAAGGTTTCACCTTTAACTTCAACTTTGGGTGAGGAAATTGACTGAGAAAGAAGGAAAAAACAAAAAGGGTACAAATGATCTTAACCCAAATAATATGCTACAGAAAATAAAGTATATGGAGCCTCTTTGTTGTCCAAATAATTTATTATCTTTTTGTCCTCATCCAAACCTTTAAACCCAATAAATTAACACAAGCCCAACACCTTAAGTCAAACCCACTAAAGATCTATAAACCCTAACTTCATGGCATAAACGTGTGATTCCTGCTTTGGGTTGACTCGACACTCAAATTTTAAAATTGATGTCATTATAACTCTCCCTTTTAAAAAAATCGTCCTTAAAATTTATCTGATAAGAATATATGCGAATAAAGCTTTTTCATATCGACTTCAACCTCCCACGTAGCTTTTCTCGATTTCGTGATTCTTTCGCATCATCTTTATTATGGGTATATACTTGTTATAAAGCTCTTTGGCCCCCTTGTCAAGTACTCATATAGGCTCTTCCTCGTATGTTAAATTTTGTTAACCTCGATTTCCTCGAGCGAAACGATATACGAAGGGTCAATATAGACACCTTTAAGAATACTTTCTCGTCAATCTCATACTTTATATGCTTATGTTTTTGATCCGCATAAGTTTTCTTATAATTTACAGTCGTTTTTGGTTCATTAAATTTATCATGATTACAAATGTAACATATATTACGGTTGCCATTGCATATATCGTAACCGTGAAATTTTTTTAATACTAAATCCTTGGTTGGATGGAGTAGAAATCTCCTACCTCCTAATGGTGCCTCTTCTCATGTCTCTTATTAAAAAATTTTAAAAAATTAAATTTTAAACCTTAACATTAATTTTCTATATCCTAAATACTAAACCATGCACCCTAAAAAAATACACCATACTCCTAATTCCTTAGACCCTAACTATAACCCCTAACCTTGAACCTTAAACTCTAAACTTTAAACCCATTAATTTTAAAATGAAAATATCAATAGAGACGAGATAAACGATTTGGACCTGATTAAACGACCCAGGTTTCGCCTCTTTCGTTTCGGCCTCAGTAGTAGTGATATTTTAGTTTTTGCAGGAAGATATTCCGAACAGCATATTCGTTGAAATGAACGCCGAATGAGAGCCTTTTCTTCAAAATAAAAGAATAAAAATGGACAGACAGTGGACTTAGAACGAATTTTGATGAAGAAACTTCACTGTTTGACCCTTATAATATTACAGCAAAGTTAGTGAAGTGAAGGACGTTGCCTTGTCGTTGCCTCAACAACTCATTATTCGTGAAACAGAAAAACAATGTCAATAAATGTTGTCAGCAGAAGACAATCATTAAATGGCAAAGTAAGGCCCCCCTTCCATCTGCTCACTTCTGCACCTTCCCTTCACATTTGTTGTTCCTCAATGTAACTCTCTTGTCCTCTTCTCTTTCTTTCTTTTGGCACTGAAATTGAGAACACTGACCTTTCAAGCATTTAAACAGATTTATTTCTTGATGCAGGATATGAAAGAGTATATACATCAAACTCAAGCACATTATCGAAATTGGTGTAATATCCGATGATTTGAATTACAGTTGTGATCGTGTTTTCCATCATAATATTTTATTTATGACTATAAACATAATAAATATTATTATAGTTATTATAGACTATTATTTTTTGCGATAGCGATTCCGAATAATATTGGTACCACTGCCTCTATTACAGTAATTGCCCTATTTCCAAAGGAGGATTGCCAGATGTGTGTAATCCAGTTGGTAAGTTAATCCTATTGTCAAAAGTATAGACAGATTTTAATTATAACTATGATTACCAAGTACACCATTAGGTTGACTAAAACAGTAGTTATTACTTTTTGTCTTCTTTGAAACGTCCTCAATTTCACTTCATTATAAGCTTAGTGTGGTTTCATGGGTTGAAAATTGAAACCAAGGCCAGGAGATGATGTAGGAAAGAAGGAAAGTAGACTTTGGTGGCATACATGGGGAAGTCCAGGCATCAGCCACTGGTTTTATTTCTCGTTCTTTTTTGGTTTTGTGGGGGTTTTAACCCTAAAAAGCTTGAGAAGATGGTGTTGCTTGGTTATGGTAGCAAACTTTTCCCTTCCCCAGGTACCCTAATTTCTGTGAATTTCTTTTCAATAAATCTGTATTTGATGTGTGTTGCAGAGACGAAACCATGATGATCTCTTTGAAATGCTGCATTTATTCATGTGGGACAACAACCAGTGTATAAGATACAATGAATCCATATGATTATTGTTGCTTACTTGTTCATTTGCTTACATATTAATCATATTGATTGAACCGAGTAGCCAATCTTCCTGCTTGAACTCGTAAAAGTACTGTAATTGAATTCTCCATGTTAAATTGTCAAGGCTGCTGCTGCTCGAAATTAACTAGTATATATCTAAGTTTCATCATATGACTCAAAGTAGTGAGGAAAATGAGTCATTTTCAGACAAGAATTGTGTTAATGTGTGGCACTGATTGTCATGGGAAAATGTTACTTGTTTAAGCATTCTTAGGAGACTAGGAGAGTGAAAAAGGAACCCCTTTTCTCCACAGCCTAGATGTTTGTTTAGACAATGGAGAATTTGTATAATTATATAATCTTTTAGCATTTAAGTAAGAATTTGTGTATTAACTGAGTAAAAATTTATATTGGATCGTCTTATTTTAGTTACATCATAAGGATGCTTCACCCTAGAACTACCCATTACCAGTAGAGGGGGGAAATAGGTCATTCTGGTCGGTTTCGGTTTGGGTCTATCTACTTTCTGTTCAATTTTGATTTGGATTTAACTACATTCAAATTAGTTTCAGTTTTAATTTGGGTCTGCAGTGATTTTGTTCAGATCATATCGTGTCAATTGATTTTAGGTCGGATTAATAGGAAATCATCGATTTGGGTTGAATTTTCTTGTCAAGTTTGTTTTTTACGCCTCCTATGTAGATTTTCTGTGAATTGTGTGATAATTTACATCTTATCTTTTTTTTTTATTTCTTTTAATATTTTTATTCTAATTATGGTTAGTTCAGATAAAATCATTTCAGATTCATTACGGTTCAATTAAAATTGAGTCAATTTAGATTCAGTTTATTTCAAATTTCAAATTAAATTCGAATTATCATATTTGAATTAATATTATATCTCGAGTAAGGTAAATCAATTTAATCTCGAATCAAATTTGTGATGTCTAAATAGAATAGCTAGAATCAATATCATATTTGTTTATACGAAAAACAAAAATTACATTTTCGTTATTACTTTTAAAACTACAAATCATTAAACATGATCGTCTTGCCATAAAAGTAAGGAGAGAGACGATTTATACTCGATATGAATAAAAATTCTTTGATCCTAATTATGTCTCATTTTATATTTCACACTAAAATATATTTAAAATTAAATTATAAACTATAACCCTAATTTCTAAGTCCTAAACTCTGAATCGTACACTCTACCTAACCTTGAACCCTAAACCTATTATTTAAAAATGAAACATCAAAGGAAACACAATAAAAAGATAGATGATGACGTAAACATGGTTCGTTTTCTTTGCCCTCTCAATTACCTAAACATTACAGGTAACAGGTTGTTATTTTATGTATACAATGTTTTGGGATACCTTGAACCCGGCACAGATAGAGAGAGGAGACTCATGTGGTTTTGTCTCAGAGATCAGGAAATCAAGATAAATTAGTATTTGTCTATGCAGACTGCAGTATCCCTTGAAGAGAAGAGAGTATGCACCTAAACATTAACAAGCAAACACAAGATGAGTAACACATGTAACAGATTAGAGGAAAACTAAAACCCGACAGATTTTGACACCCTTAAACTCTGGTGGAACATGCCTGCATCAGACAACCAGGAATAGAAGGAAACAGTAACATGAGATGGAAGAATTGCAAACAATATAATATCTAAACTGTGTTGGCATTACACTTCTGTTCGCAAGCATTTTTCATTCGCATTCTCGCATTAGATTTTTTTTTCGTTTCAAATCAATGAATCTCATTCAATATAAATTATATATAAAGTTTGAAGTACTAAGTTTGAACTAAATAAAATTTTGACTTCGATATGCATGTCATTATGTGTACAATTACATGTTTACATCCATATCAAAATTTTGTCTATAATTGTATTTAATCGAAATTTATTATATATTTTAATAATAATAATAATAATAATGTCCGAATTAAATTAACTTATTAAATTTAGAATCTAAGTTAAATTAAAATCAAAAAGCATAAATCACATACATAGTTAAAAGAAGGCATAAAGATAATTTTAACCCTTAATGTTTATAATTTTTATCATTTTGACCCTTATTCTTTTTTTTTTCAGGATAAATTTAGCCCTTAACCTATATATTTTTGACAAATAACTTATTTTTTAACTACCATGATAATTGGACCGTTAAAAATTTAATGATGATGACATGTCATATGCATATGATAATATATTTTAAATAACATGGCATATAACCTATCAAATACATATATATATATGAAATATAATTTTATTCCAATATAAAACAATTAAAATTCAAATAAAATATTAAAAATTAATTAATTCTAAAATAAAAGGCTACTAAACATTTTCAACCCTAACTACAATATAATTAAAATCTTATCTTAAACAAATATGAACACAGTTTGAAATTAATTAATTTTTTTAAGATAGGATTTTGATTCTATCGTAGTTAAGGTTGAGAATGTTTAATAGTATTTTATTTTAGAATTAATTAATTTTTTAATATTTTATTTGAATTTTAATTGTTTTATATTTTATATTAGAAAAAAATTATATTTCATATATATATATATATATGTATTTGATAGGTTATATGCCATGTTATTTAAAATATATTATCATATGCATATGACATGTCATCATTGTTAGATTTTTAACGATCTAGTTATCATGATAGTTAAAAAATAAGCTATTTGTCAAAAAGGTATAGGTTAAGGGCTAAATTTATCCCAAAAAAGAATAAGGGCCAAAACGATAAAAATTATAAACGCTAAGGGTTAAAATTATCTTTATGCCTTAAAAGAATTCTAAAATTAAATGTATAATTTCAATTAAATTAATTTAAATTAAGACTTAATTGAATTAAATTAAATGGTAAAAAAGATAATTGATAAAAAATAAGAAAGAAGACAAAATTTTAGAGAAAAATAAATCATTTACTTTTAGGTTTAATATCAATTTACTTTTAGTCTATTTTTTCTAAAAAAAAATCACTCAATTCTACATGGAATTAAAAATAAACCAACCAAAATTTTGAAGAATGTAATAATCTTTTTTTTAGGGACACTATTATCGTAACATTAATAAACATTGAATGAGTTAACCTTAAGCAAAATAAATTTTGCTATAACATATAACTGTCCTTTATTAAATATTATAATAATAATAATAATAATAATAATAATAATAATATCCCTATTTTTTATTTCTCGAATGAATTAGTATTGAACGTATTAAATTATTTTAATATAATAAAAAATATTTTTTAAAATTTAAAATATTATTATAAAATATGATAAATTAGAAGGACATTATTATTATTATTATTATTATTATTATATATAATAAATTTTTTAAATATAATGATTAAAAATACAAAAATATATATATTTAGATATTCGACACTACAAAATTTAAAATTTTATTAAATAATTTAATATTTAGTAATAGTTCAATATATCTAACACTAACTTTATTAATATAATTAACCAACACCTAACTTGAATCAAATCAAAACATTTCATCGATCTAAATTGACTTATATCCAAATTAACATAACCCAATAAGACTTAATAAAAAAAACAATTAATTATCTATTTTTACATTCCTAGATCTATTGCATCTGTCATTGCTTTAATTATTCTCTTCGAACAATGAGTCATGCCCAATGACCAATGTTCTTCTCTTTGAATAATAAGATCATAATGCAACAATTCAAGAAATATGTTTTTTTATAGATTTATAATATATAATAATAATATTTTAAAAAAAAACTAAATTATTGAAGAATTGATCTTAATCTACATGCAAGAAATTATAAAAAGAATACAAAATAAAACTCAATCAACCAAAGTTAAATGACTGAAATGTAAAGTTACTTTTTTTTATAAATTTATAATTTATTCATAATTGAGTGATTAATTTTGTAATTTATCCACAGATTGAAAGAAACAAAATCGAAGCGAAATTGGACCGTTGACCCAGCAAGTGCAATCCATATAATTCGGTTAGACCCGGTAACACCGACTTCACCGTTGAAGAAGCAAAATTTTCCCATTTCTCAGGCTGAGGCTGAACCATCTCGGCAAACCTTAATCGCAGATCCCAGCAAGAGAGATTTCTTTTACCTTATTGAATCGCCATGGATTCTGCTACTCGAAGAAGTAGTCAAGGAGGTCTCTTTGAAGGCCTCTACAGAGTCATCATGCGACGTAACTCCGTATACGTCACCTTCATCATCGCCGGCGCTTTCCTCGGAGAACGCGTAAGTTTTATGTCTATGTCGCATTGAATCTCGTTGATTTATACATTTGATCCCTTTTTTCTTTTGAATTTTGTTATTGATTTCTATGAAAAAAGTTTAGGGTTTGTTGATTTCTGATTGAGATGTTTTTGGTCCTATGGTGATAATTGCTGTTGATTGTTTGATTTATTTTTTTGTAGATGATGAGTTTCTACGTTATCTTTTTTACTTATTGTTGATGAGTTTTGGTCTAATGAAAAAGAAGTATGAAGATTTTTATTATAATTGATTCGACTATTGCAGGCTGTAGATTATGGAGTTCATAGGCTCTGGGAATACAACAATGTTGGGGTAAGTTTTCTTATCTTAATTCAGTTTTCTTGTGAATTTTATGCAAAGGGAGTTTATGTTGTTGGGATTTTTTGGAATATCATTGACAAATTGGGTTGTGAATTCAACTTACTTTGCACAATCACACTCATGGACGTGTATTTGATTGCATTGATGACATGATACAAGATTTAGCTACAGTGATTACAGTAGTATCTGTTCTAGAGTATATACTCATGTACTCGAACCCGTGACCTCCAGGAACAACAACCGTTCCTTTAACCGATGAGACTAGATAGTTCGTACATATAGTCATAATATACTTGTACCATTACCGGTTATTATTATGGTTTTCTATGATCGAATACATATCATTGTTTCGATAGTGCTATTGGATGCTCGTGTGGGGAAAAGTGTCTTCAGAAAAAAATTGAAATTGTGGGAATATGGCTGCTTGTGATAGGCTTTGTTAAGAAAGGATCTCGGAATGGTTGTAATTGCCTTGCAAACTTAAATATCATGAGTTTTGAATCTGTCTATTAAATGAAATAGATGTTGCAATTCTTGTACATTGTGTGGTGGTTGGTGTTACTTTCTACTTATTTTTCATATTGAACCTCTTAGGTTGTGTTCCTAATTTTTCATTATCTGGTGTCAGTTGAGTGCATAGTTATGTCATATGTATTGCCAAAAATGAGTTATTTTTGCTTATTTTCCTCCTCTTCCCTATATTTTCCTAAACCATGTGATAGAAATGAATCTAACCTTCTGTGAAGCTGTAACTTCTTATCTTGAGAATTTCACAATTTCATAATTATGACTTGGTTTAGCTTATCCATTTTGATGCATCATTATTAGTGTAGTTGCTTGACTGCATGTTTGCTGATCTTTGTCTGCAATAATTAATTACCTCCAGAGCTTATGTGGTTCATCTACTAAACTTGTTATACTGCAGAAACGATATGAAGACATTCCAGTGTTAGGACAGAGGCAAGCAGAGGAATGAAATCACCATGCCCTTTGTGGATGTTTTGGATTTGTTATTGAGGATTGAGCCAGAGCATATCTATTTAGGTACCTATGCACATTTTTCCAATAAAACGTTTTTTTGTTTTGGTCGAACAGATTTGTTTCTTAACCATGAGTTGGTTAAACCATCATTCGAAATTTCTTATCGGTCAAATGACCAAACCTATATTGTCATTGTAGTTGCATTTGCGTTAAATGATTAGGTTCGGTATGTTTGTGATTCGATTGCCTATGTTCATAGTAACAGGATGACCGATACTCAGAGTGGTTTAAAAACCAGTTTCTGATCCTTTTTGTTTGGAAAATTCTAGCTCGTTTAAAGGGAAAAAATATAGCAGTTATGAAAAATTCTATTCCCATTTGCCTTGGTGAAGTCTGAACCCAGCTATATGCACCATTGTCATAGGAGCCATCACATCTTCAATACAGTATATTGAATTGCAGAAAGTAACTATAGAATCAACCCAAAATACTAACTTTTCATAAAGTATGGGTAATGTTCTTGAAAGATGTATTGTTTCACCATGAACCTTTACAACCGCACTTGGATTTGTTGCTAGCTGCAAAATAAATTGGAATGCTGCGTCTTGCTCTTGGCTTAGGCTGTGATTTTTTGTTGCTTGTAGTAACCTGAAAGCAAAAGTTCTTTTTATTAAATTTTGATTGTTTGAAAGTAAAATTATTTTTTTACCCTTATAATATATTATTAAAATAATGTTTATGTATATATGATATTTTATAATATTTATATTAAGCATAAAATTATTTTATTTAGAATTTATTTTAAATTTATTATTAATTTGTAATTGATATGTTTGTATATAATCTAAAATATACTTTATATTTTTAAATTAAATTTTATAAAAAATTAAAATTTTTATTATAATTTAAATTAATTTATTTAATAAATTATAACATTAACGAATTTGAACATCATCTAAGTTTACAAGTTTAAAATAGACATTTTATCTTCTCAAAATCACTTTTTTGATATCAATGACAAATAATATTTAACTTTCTAAAATCACTTTTTCTATAATATTCTTAAATTTACTTTCTTCATTACATTTTTTAAAAGCAATATCAAATTAAGCCTCAGGGAAATATTATTAAAACGCAAGTGCACACTAAGGATTTTCGTTTGGGGTTGGGTCGGAAATGAGTTTAAGGTGAAATACTTAATCTGATCTAAAATAATAATTTAATTTTATTCTAAATGTTTATGTATGATTATTATAATGTCCTCTATATATTTCATTTATCTTCTTATTTTGTCTAATAAAAATAAAATAATTATTACAATGTTTACTCTTTATTGTATTTTTTAATTATCTCTCTTTTCATCGAATAATAATGAAATATAATTTGCACAAACGAACCTTGTTCTTCTCATTTTCAGCCGCTTCCTTTTCCTTTTCCTCATTTACAAGTGTTCGTTTGTTGACTTCAAACCAGAGATATATGCTTGTATTATCTTCCTCTTTTAAAGAGCTTTCTATTCATAGTAAAAAGTCATATTTTATTTTAAGCAATATCCTCTGGACTTGGCCTCTTTCTAGATTTTAGATACATACAAAACAAGATAACCATCTAAAACGATTCAAAATAATTTTATTGTAAGAATAATATCGAAAAACACATTCCAACAGTTTTATATACACTCTTCCTCAAACTATTCTTATGAAGTAAAAAAATCTTGGACAAATTTTATTTATAAAGTTTTTCACATGGCTCTAATGGAGTAGGCTCCTAGATTCACAATCAAAGGTGTGATTCTACAAAAATTTCCGAATTGTACTTGTTGTTTCCTATTAAAGGTAACAAGACCTGTAATTCTTACTTATCATAGGCTTCAAACAAATTAAGTTCAATTCAGGGGACTCATACAAGATAAATAATGTTTTGAGAAGTTATAATTGAATTTTAAAGACATAGTTTGAAGCAATTTAATAAATCAATGAAATTAAAGGTGAAAGAACTAATTAAGTTAAAGATTAATTAATAAACGAGTAACGTAGTTATATTTTAAGGATTATAAATGAGTATACATGAGCATTAAGAACTAATTAACTTAAAGATCGCTTAACAAATGAACAATGCAACATGAGCATTAAGAACTAATTAACTTTAAAGATCGCTTAACAAATGAACAATGCAATTGTATTGTAAGGATTAAGATTTAGGGATTGGGTTAATGATAATGGTTTGGTTATAGATTAAGAGTTTTGGGTTTTTTGGTTATAGATATTTGGTTTTAGGATTAATAGAATTGGGTTAACAAGATAGGGTTAGAATCTCATTTTGGGTATTGAGCCAATTGGATTTTAATTGTAATTGGGCTAAGTTCCGATATTTTATCTATTTTATTCGTACGGAAAAATTATTATATGGTTTTAATTTATCACATCATCTATTATCTCATCTAATAAGATTTATCCATCTGATAATGTGTAGAAATAAGGTAAAGATTCACCATAAAAAAGAAAGATCAAAAATTCACATTGAAGATTCACTATAAATGAAGTGATGAACTAAATTCATCTAATAATTTTTCGTTCGTAAGAGAATTCTATCTAACATAAGTTTAAACAATTTTTTTTACTACATGGTATGTTTTATTAGTTTACTTCAGCTATACTTTGTAACAAACTATCATTAACATCAGATGTTTTTTGTTGTTTACTTTGTATCCGAGAAACTATGTCCTGAGCTGAAACTCCTTTCTGGAGCAGCTCTTGCAGTTCTTGCTTACTGATTATCAACTTGATTCTCACAACGCTCGGATTCCCTTGACCGTCGTCACTAACCTCCGGATTCGAAAACCTAACCTTTTTTTTACCCTTATTGGATGGTGATGGGAGAGGTACAAGGTAATACAACTTCCCGAAGAGCAACTTCGTATCGTGTCGAAGATGATTGAAGCCGGAGAATGAATCCGACAGTGCGTGACCGGAGAAGTTCGATAGCAATTGTTGAACATTGATGGGGGCTTGATATTCAAGTATTTTTCCATCAGGCTGCATGACTCTTATCACTTTGTCTTCTGCAACTAAGCAATTCCCCATGGCCTTTGTTTTTGTAAAATTGGTCACAGAAAAAGAAGAAAATGTAATGAAAGTAGAGCAAAGGTGATGGTATTTAAAGAAAACGTTTCTAGCAATGCCCTTGTAACATACACAATATTACATAAGTTGCCATTATGTATTTGTGGGAGTATGGACCCCATTTGTTGCTTGAGTTTGCTGGTGTGGAAGCTGGACTTGGAAGTCATTAGTCCTCAATTATTCCTTTTTCACAACTTTTTGGACTCGGTGAGATCTTTTGAGTTAAGTGGGTAAAGTTTTACGTGGTGTAATAGGCTGAGTGAGGAGAATTTTATGTACGAGAAGAAACATGATTATTAGTCTTATATCAAATAAGAAAAGAAAGATTTTAGGATATATAAATAATAGTATTGTACGTCCTACTATATATGTCTTTTAAGAATAGGGTAATAATCCTGTGATATTATGCTTTATTCAACATGTATGCAACACTGACTATTTCCTTGTCACACATTCAGATTTGGACACAAATATATGTTTCGATATTCCTCGCGTGTGGAATTTCTTTGTAAAAAATAACTAAACACAATCATGTTGTGTACATATCTATATTCGATATACGGGTGATAACGAGTCGATTCAAGCTCAAGCCTAGCCAGGCTCAGCTCGGTTCGGCTCGGAAACAATATTATTAGGCTCGGCTCGGCGAGTTCGGAATTTTAGACTCAAGCTCGCCTCAAAAATAATATTATTGGGCTCGTTAGGCTCGGCTCGGCTCGACCCAAAATAGACAATTTTGTTATATTTTTATATAAAAGATAGAGCTTCGTTAAAACCCTTTTCATAAGCAACACCGAAAACAAAATTCAATATTGAGAAAGAAAAAAAATGTCTAATTTATTTTAATTTATTTATTTTTAGTGTATATCTCCTATTTTATTTTATTGTGTTTCTTTTGCTAAAAAGATTACTTTTAGTGTATATATAACATATATAATATAATTATATTGTGTAACACCCCTAAAACCGGGTCAGTATAATAATTCGAATAGTTCGAGAATTTAATCAAATTATAAATTAATTGAATCATGTGAAATTAGATTAGAAATATGGGACCAAATTGCATTAAGTGAAAATAAGAGAGGATTGCATGTTGGATTTCCAATTCCCCTTAATTTCCCTTGGGCATTTAATTGTTAAAGAATTAAGTGGAGGGTAAAATGGTCATTTCGTACCCTTTTAATGAGAAAGAAAACAAAAGAAATCAGCCCTAATTTGTTCTCTTCTTCCTCACTTCACATGAGCATCAAAGAAAGGGGGAGGAGAGAAATTTTCATGGAAATTGAAGGGGATAGCTCAAAAGCCTTGCATGGTGGAACTAATACATTAGGAAATTGAATCTAAAGACCTTGGTAAGTCCATCTTTCCCTAAACCGAAGATTCTAGGGTTTTGAACTAATGAGTTTTGATAATTTTAAGATGTTTATAAATTAATTAGGTTGATAGGAACCTAGTTTATGGATTATAATGCTTGAGTTTAGTTATTGAAGCATGAACATTGAATTAAGAAGCTTGAATTTGGGGGTTTGGTAAATATATATTATGTGGGTTAATTGATTTGGAATTATGGTGAAATTAGGGATTACTTGAGGTTAATTTTATGTTTAGAGGTGCTGAAAATTTGTAAGAATAAGATTGGACTTGGAATTTAAGCAATGGATTGAAAGTTAGCCGAAATTACTTAGAAATGCTATTCCGAGTAGCCATCTTCGAAAAATTCCCTAGGCCTCGTTTGGAGGAGTTAGGAGCTGAAATTTTACATTATGATACTCTTGTATATCTAGTTTAAGGGAAAATTTACGGAACCTCAATCCGAGTTCGGTAGAAAAAGTTATAAGCTTCTCCGTAGGGCTGTTCGGGCAGTCCCGAAAATTTCGGACAGGTCTGATTCGAATGAATTCTGGTACTGATCGGCCATGAATTAAAACATGAGGTTAATTTATCCTTGTAGAGGATCCTCTTAGCTTTCCAAAGAGGTATAATAAGCTCGAATCGGACATGAGAGCTAGGAGATACGATCAAATTACGAAAGGATAGCAAATTTGTCCCGAATAAGCAAACGAGCGAAATTACATTTGTTAAAGTATATAATCCATAGAATTAAATGGTTTAGATATGCCCTAATGAATGTATATTTGCATGTGGATTACTAGATAATCAAAGAGACGAAAATATCGAAGAGGAAGGAAGACTCGATCAAACTCGAAAGAAGGGCAAAGGAGTCGCGATCTTCAATCCTTGAGTTGCTTGGAGAAATTGTGAGTGTGGCAAACCTTGGGTTAGGACCTAGGGTCCTAACCATCTTTGTATTATTCGATTTATTTGTATTGTAACCGGACTAATGAAATATTTGGTAATTCGGGAAGGAGGATTAAATGTTAATAATTTGTTCGATGCCATGTTTTAGTGCTAGATGTTAGACTAACTTAGAACATTTGCATAGCTCGAAAATGCCGAGGTAAGTAATGGCACGCGGCTATGGATGCCAGGTACGTGAGTCATGCATGAGGCATGCTTGAGTTGATTTGATTATTCGATTTATAATATGATATGCTTGATTTGATATGATAGCACGATATATGCTTTTGATTCATTAGCATGACATATGATTTTGATACGTTAGTATGATAATTACTTTGGATATGCTAGCATGATGTATATGCTTTTGTAATGGTAGTTTGATCTAAATGCTTTGGATATTAGCATGTTATGGACATCTTTTGTGATGAGAAACTTGTTTAAAACAGTGGAAAAATTAAATGAAACGAAAACTCTGATTGAGCCTTGGTCGATAGTTGGTCATAGGTAGTACGACATGACTAGGGTCCGAGCTCATTTGTTAGTTTGCCCAGTACTTCGGTACTTCTGTTTAGTACTTCGGTACTTCTGTTGGTACTATGGGTACCTTTGTTGGTGGTTAGTCACCATTTGTAGATACCGTGGGTATCTTTTGTTAGTGCCTTCGTGGCACTTCTGTCAGTACCTTTGTGGTACTTCTGATGACCCGTTTACCTAGTCAAACTATACCAAGGCATCATTTGTAACTAATTCGAAAGATTAAAAAAATGATATTGCTATTGAGCATCAGAAAATGATATTGCTATTGAGCATCCGATAATGATATTGCCATGAGCATTTGATATGTTATTGCCTTGTGCATCCGATAATGATATTGCCATGAGCATTTGATATGTTATTACCTTTGTGCACCCGGTAATGATATTGCCATGAGCATTTGATATATTACTGCCATTGTGCATCCGATGATGATAATGTTATGAGCATTTAATATGTCATTACTATTAATCATTTTGAAATGATACGGTTATGAACATTTGATATGAGGTTGCCATTATGCATTTGAGCATGTAACTGTTATCGAGCATCTAGTTGTAAATTCGGTTTGCATGTTAGTAATATGATACATGAAAGTGAATCAAGCATGAAAAGCATGATACTCTTTACACATGATCAAAATGTTAGTATAAACATGATGGATTGTTAAATTGGAGTATGTTATGCTGATATATATATATATATATATATATATATATATATATATAATGTCTAATTGGTTAGACTTAGGGCTGCCTCACTAAGTACTTCGTAAGTACTTACCACCTTTGTTTCCTCCTTCCCAAATGACAGGTTATCGGACTAAGGGGTTAAATCGGCTTTGATCACAAGCAAGGACACCAAGCAAGCTCAAGTATGATAATTTGCACCTTTGTAACTCCTAGCTTATGGTGGCATAGGAAGCATGCTTAGAATGATTCATGCATTTTGATATTTAGAACATGGTTTGTTCATTTGATCATTTGTACATTCGGTATGTAAGCCATAAGGCATATTGTACTTGGTAGACCTTGCATATTTTGAGTTCTCGGCCTATGGTTTGGGTAAGTAGGCTTTTGGTGATATGCATATGTTAAATAAGAAATTGTCTTGAAATGTCAAACATGAACTAAGTAGGATAACATGTGAATCCTTAAACTAGAATATGAGTATGCTAAATGTTATAGTGAGAAGTCCATTACATAATTGTGTCTTGATTGACTTTGAACATGGTTAATGGCTTGAGTAATGAGTTGGCTAAATGAATCGATTTAGTGGAATGATACATGCTATTTAAACATGTTGGATATTGCCCCTTATGGATTAGGAATGGTTTAGACCATATAGGTGGTCTTTTGGTAGAGTCTAAGTGTTAAAAAAAGATAAAAATCTGGAAATTGGGCGTGAGTATCGATACCACTTACATGGGTATCGATACCACCTTTGACAGAAACGAAATGGCATCGAAGCATGGTTCGATGTCAAGCTTCATTAAGACCCCCCTGGTTCGATGCCAGTACCGAGCCAGGCCCCTTTCAGCCTTAAGCCAATAAGTCCTAAGAGTAGACCAGCATCGATACCTGGTTCGATACTGGGTCTTCCAGTAACGAAATGGCATCGATGCCAGTATCAAACCAGGCTACTTAACTTTAGTCAATAGTTAACAAGGAGGTCCAGCATCGAAACATGGTTCGATACTGGGACTTCCAGTAACGAAATTGCATCGATACCTGTTTCGAACCAGGCTCCCTAGCCTTGGTCAATGGGTTAACACAGTTGACCTGTATCGAACTAGGGTTCGATACCCCTCTATAGGAAGTATCGATACCCCTAGTCGAATTTGGATCAACTTAAAAATGAAATTTGCTTAATCAATAAGATAATAGTAATGGTGATTGATCGTATAGAATTTGGTTAGAGATTCAGATCATGATTAATTGTGATCGTAATTGATAAAGGAATAAAAATTAAAAATTGAAAAGGGTAATTGCATAAGTGTGGAGAAAGTTTTAAATTGACCTCAAAATTGATAGCATTTACATATAATCGACTTGAATTAACTCACATATAATCGAAACATTTTGGAATTGGATACAAGTTTGGTTCATAGTACAAGTTTGAATGTCCGGTCGACACCTCCGTCTCCTAACCCGGGGCGAGGGTGTCACATTTATTTGGTATCAGAGCTTTCGGTTACGTGATTCTCGGGCCGAAACGAATATGCATGCATCATATAGGATTGGACTATGTCACCTAGGAGTTCTGTATATCGTACTTGCTTGTGTTCTTGCTTATTTGAATAATATTTGTTTGCCATTTTTGTAGTATGGTTGATACATGATTAGCCCTAGGAGATGAAAGTCCTGAGGGTTCGTCAAATGAGATTGGAAATGTGAGGATGGAAGCAAATCCTCCGTTGGAACAAGAACCACCTCCGGTGGAAGCTGCCCCTGAGCAGGTAGCCCCGGTTATACAAGATGTTCAGAGGGAATGCTTTTTGAGTATGAAGGGAATGTTTGATCAACTGGTGTCTGAATTGAAACAAGATCGTCCTGCTTCTGTTAATGTTGTGCCGAGTAGGGCACCTATTGAAAAGCTTGCTAGATATCGAGCCTTTACCTTCGCGGGTTGTAATGAGGATAAGCCCGAGGAACCTGAGCAGTGGTTAGAAAGGACCACTCAAATTCTGACTAAGCAACTGCAATGCTCCGATGAGCACAAGCTCGAATGTGCTATTTCGCTTCTAGCTGATGAAGCCTTAAGTTGGTGGGAAACCACAAACTTGACTGTTCCTACCGACTCCGTTACATGGGAATTCTTTGTAGAGGAGTTCAAAAAGAAATATGTTAGTGAACAGTATCTGGCCGAAAGAAGAATGAGGTTCTTGTATTTGAAGCATGCTAATAGGCCCATTGAGCAATATGTGGCAGACTTCTGTAAGTACTGCAAATACGGAGCTGAATATATCAAGACTGAGAAACAGAAGTGTCAGATGTTCGTTGATGGGCTGAATGATGAGATGAGCCCTATGTTCACAGCTTTGGGGATTACCGATTTTCAGATTCTAGTCAATTGCGCTATTGCTACCGAAGCCAAGTTGAAAGCTTCGGAGAAAAGAAAGGGTGGAAATAAGAACGAAAAAAAAACGTAAATGGGAGGATAAGTCCGAATGGAATGTGAAGAAAGTTAAGAACCAGAGAGAAGGTTTCTCGACCTTTTTTTACTTTCCCTGCTTATTACCTCTAAATAAACCAAAACGCTACACAATTTTTTTTACTTTCGTTTTACTTTTTTTTTCCTTAAAATCAATTAAATTTGTAACCAACCAATATAAATATTCGAATTTCAACATCTACGACTCGTATTACTATACCTTTTATACCAAAACTAGAACAATTATAGTTCACTATCATTCCTAATGTAATGATTTGTCATTAGAAAGTGGTAGATATTATCCATTAATTGCAGTTAGATGGGCACTAGGGAACACACACTAGTGTGGCATTACCAATGCTATAAAATCTTTGGTATTTGCTGCATTCATAAGCTTGATGCAGTTCAATGTGTGTATAAATGGCAACACACCATTTGCTGGGCGGTTAATTGGTGAACAGAAAGATCTTTCACAAAACCCATAATGGAACATAAAATATCTCCTCCACTTTTACTGTTACTTTAAGGATATTTTAAGAATCAAAGGGGATAGTGCTGTCTCACAAGATTATAAAAATGATGGTATTTATTAAGTGAGTTGATTACGAGTTGTGTAATATTTGATTTGTATCTATTAAAAAGTTTTATTGTTTGATTCGATTTATTGTTCGTTAAAATTATGTTTGATTCGTGTCCGTTAAAAAGTTTATTGTTCAACTTAACTCGTTGCTCGTTAAGCTCGTTAAAATTATACTCGACTCATGCTCATTAAAAAAATTATTGTTCAACTTGACTCGTTACTCGTTAAACTCATTAAAAATTTTATCTTATTTTTAACTAAAAAGTAAAATTTAATAATATTATATGGGACTTAATATTAAAATAAATTAATAAATTTAACAAAAAATATACAGCAATCTATAAATACATCAAACTAACATATGAAAACTAAAGTAACAATTCACACATTAATAAGTATTATTTAGATTTATTTTTTAAATAAAATATTTTTAAATTAATTACTAAAACATATTTTTTAAATTAACTAGTTACTTGCGAACTTAATCGAGTCGAGTTAAACTTTACTCGATTTAACTCGTTAAGATCTCGAGTCAAATTCAAATTTAAATATAAATCTAAACTATATCAAATTTTAACCGAATCAAATTCAAATAGTCATAAACCGCTAACGCGTTAAGCGTTCTTAGTCATGAATTTGAGGTTATTTGATGAGATGAATCCACTATTTCAAAGGCATTATATTTTTTTAGAAAGTTGATAGCCTGATCTCAGGACTGGATCATGGACAAGCAGCAGTCCACTTAGATTGGCCGACATGGAGCATCGGATTGCGACACTTTCCTCCCAATGGTTCACCCGCACCGCCCTTGTGGAAGTTTCTACTTTCACCCTCTTTATCTGTAATGTTTTTTATGCCACGTGTACCTACAGTCAGGTTGCCATCTGGAATATTAAACTGATGTCATGTCGTTTCATGTTGGTAGTGAACCAGAGATGGCCCTGGATCAGAAGAAACGATGAAGGTAGTTAGAACCATGGATGGATGGAAAGAGAGGCGTTAAGCAGGGACAACAATTGTATTTTTTTTTTAAATAATTTAATGTATAAAAGAAAGATTATATATTCATTTAGAAATAAAAAATATATTATATTTTAAATTTATAGATACATTATCAATGTTGGATGATGATCGTATTATTTTTGAAAATTTTAAATTCTCAAGTCTTTGAGAGAGGAATCATTATTCTGAACTGTTAATGGAAATGGCATTTGTTGGGTGATCCCTGATGCGCATTTGCTGGAAGCTTAAGAAAAGTTTGGAGGGGAGACAATCAAGTGGTTGGATTATAAGCAGGATCTAAAAATTTATTCGAATATGAGTATATATAAAATTTTGAAAATTCAGAAGGGATATAAACTTTAAATATTATAAAATTTTAAGGATTAATTCATAAAAATTAAGGGTAAATACATAAATTTTAAAAAATTTAAAGTGGGCATGAGCCTACTCCCCATATAACATGGATCCGCCACTGATTATAAGGGTGCGTTTGGACGAAGGAAATAAACATTACTGGCAACAATAATCTTTTCTAGAATTATTTACCCATGTTTGGTTGGTGAAAATACCTATTACATGGTAATACTAAATTCCCTACAGTAGCATGTTTTCATGCTTTTACCAGGAATATCATTCCCCCAATTTTCTTTGGTATTACACAAATCCTGGTGTTTAGGAAGAAAATTCCTTAAAATAATAAGTTATTTCCCATTTATATCCTCCTTTTTCTTTTTTATTATATATAATATTAAAAAATAAAAAAAATAATTTTATATTTAAAAATATAAAATTTAATAATCTCAACATATTTATAACATTATAAATAAATTATTTTATTAATATTTTAAATTAAAAAATAACCATAATTTAATAATCTCAACGTATTTAGGCATTGTAAATACGTTATATTTTTTCCAAAGATAATCTTTTCTGTGAATATTACCTATATATCATTATCAGCAGAAATAATCTTAAGACCAATCAATTTGCCCACTTTTAAGACATTTTACCTATATAGATATATTGCTTTAAATAAGTTTACTCTAAACCCGAATACTTACGTAGGTATAAAGGGTTACAAAAAAGTTTATAATTACAAGCCATATTACCTATACAGGTAAACCTTGTTGAAATTATGTTTAAAATCCAAAATACTTTTTATTTTTTAAACTCAACTTTATATTAAGATTTTCTTCATAAATATAATATTTATAAAAATTATTTAAAAATATAAATTTTTAATATTAATTATATTAAAATTATGTTAAATAAAAAAAAAATTATGAATTTTTATTTTAATATTTTTTATTTACCACTAAAAGTTTAACTGGTTAGAAATAAAATATATCATAGGGATGGTTTGATAAAAATTACTTTCAAGTAATCTTATATTCCTCCAACCAAACACTGTCAACTTACATTCCTGTCAAACAAACCAAACAAGATAATATAACATTCCCGATAATATACCAGGTAATGATATATTTCAATAATCTTATTTTTAAAGGTAATCATCTTTTCTGTAAACCAAATACACCTTAAGAGTTGACACCGAACAGATCCATCGAGCAATACCATTGGGATTGGATCTAGAACACTTAATAAAAAATCTGCTATAATTTTTAGGAGACCTACTAATTTTACCCGGACAAAGTTGATATTTTTATAGAGTATATTTTTGTTTGGTAAACTACATCACAAGTCATTTAATTATCAATTTAAAAATAAATATACCACTTTTTTATAAATAATAATAATATTCGATTAATATTTTATATAAAAATTACTTTACCGTTAATATTTGAAATGAATAGTCTTGTACAATAATAATTTTAATCACCAAAATTTATATATTCAATTAATTTGATTTTAATTATAAATATTAATCATACATATTTAAACAACTCTGTTAGTGAAATAACTATGTTTACTAGCAAACAACTTTAAGTTAATAATGAATTTGTTCCATTAGTCTACAAATGTTCAATAGTTATATTGTGTCTATCGAGTTATCACATATATCGGTTATTAAGCTGATGAATATTAGTATGAAGTGCGACAAGTGGTTAAAAGTTGTGTCAATAAAGTATAATGTCAAAAAATTTGATTATGTATTATCACGACCCGGATTTTGGATCCGAAGATTAAGTTAACCCAAAGCGTTAGACTCCGACATTTAGATATTTGTTAAGCCTTGGGATTATGAGCGTTGGATTATTGTTAGATCAAGGAGGTTTTAAGTTAGGGGTATTATGATAATTCCTTATTGGAACGAAAAAAGAGGATGGATGGGTTTCATGTTTCTACAGGGTTAAGGGATCAAGTCATTCCTTTGAACCATTTTTCTTTCATCTCCTTCCTTTTACACCTAAAAGAAAGATTGATTAAAGGTTCAATCTTTGTTGTTTTGAGTACGAATCACGTTTTTAAACTTGAGAAAAAGTTATAGAGTTGCTAATGATCTATAAAACAAGTTAAAAATGTGTTGGTTGACTGAGAAAAGAGGTTTAAGAGCATGGGTTGGGACAAGAACGAGAATAAAGATTTGAAAGCTCCATTCTTAGTTGGTTGATGTCTTTAAGTTCCAAAATCCTCTATGAAAATGTTTAATCTTGTTTTAATGTTCTTCCTTGTAAAGTGGTTGGAGAGCCTTCAAGGTGTCATAGGAAGGAGAAGGCTTGAGGATAGGAGAATCTTCGTTTTCAGTTGATTTTGCTCGAAGTTAGTATACAACTAACTCCCATAACATCATACATCTCATAAAAATAGGTTGGTTGAATGTGTGATTGCTTGCTTGCTTGGTAGCTTAGAGATCCTTTAATGACAACTTTATGAATTGTTGTTGAATTGTTGTAAAATTGTTAGAAACACACCTTAAACTATCTCAATAACTTGTAGGATTAACTTGGGATCAATCACATAGGTTGAGCAAGGAATTTTGTTGAATTTCTAACCCAGACCTGTATTTTTGTACATGTATATCGATACGGCATAGGAGCGTATCGGTATGCTAGAGTAGTTTAGAGGGATAAATATAAGAGGTGTATTAGTACGGTAACTCGTGTACTGATACCTCTTGCATAATTTGAATTCCAATAACGTTTTTGGGTACCAATACGTGAGGGCGTATTACTGTTACATTGGTTCGATAGTGTCTAGGCGTATTTGTATACCATATAGGTGTATCGATACGGGTGTGAAGCGATATCAGTACGAGGGTTAGCCGTACCGGTACGAGTAAGTATTTTTAGTTGTTTGAAGCTAAATAGCATATTGGTACGGTTTGAAGGCGTATCGATACTGGATGTTGTACCGATACTCCATATAAGTGTATCGATACTCGCTGTGAATCTATTCAAAAATTAGTGTTTGAGTTTGGGGGTTCCATAATTCGAGGTAAAAGGTCTTAGGGGTCTCCTAAGGTGTAAAATGAATATTAAAATTGAGGAATTGATAAATTAACCTCGTTTGTGAAATAATTGGCTAACTACTCGGTAAATGATGGGTGACTAAATGATGATAGTAACCCGTAGGTTATTGGTGTATTATATATGAGCTATGTGATAGTTAGGGACCTTGCTATGTGTTGATAGGTTACCTATGGATGTATATTGTTTAATGAGATCCAGATACCCAATATAAGTGTTATAACGCTCGAAGACTATCGAATGAAGAACCCCGATGCTTAATAGATGCAAGCCTCATTCGAAGATGCTTGATGGACCATCCCAAGCATGGATGGAGGATCTCGATGCTTAGTGGATGCGGGCCTCACTACTTATACTCTTATTATATATGAGATGTTGTATGGACTTCTCTTGATATGTATATGTTGTGTGTGAAAATATACATGCATGTTTATCATATGTTAAGGCGAATACGGTAGTGCCATTGTTATCATGTTATGACACCATTCATGTATCATTGCTTTATTTATGATATGTGCAAGTCTTGGTTGAGTAACGGTGTATCCAATGAGCTTTTGTAGCTTAGCGTTCGGAATATGTTTTCGTGTGCAGATTTCTAGGTCGTGGCTTAGTTCGGAGGAGCACAATCAAGGGTTAAATCTTCAGCATCGACTTGTGTTTAGAGTACAATTACTAGATGAATTGGGTCATATACTTATATGACCCTATATATATTTGTAACTCTTATTTTAAATAGGGTTTGAGTCTAATATTTTTAAATGACTATAATATTTTGGAGCTCCTTTACTTTTGAAATTGTTTAGATTTTATATCACTTGAAAATGGATGGATTTGTTTTGAATTTTCCAACGTGTTAATTGGGTTTTTAAAGTGAATTTTATAAAACGGGTTTTGAAACCAAAGGCCCAATATAACATCCGAGTCAACGTGTTAATTGGGCTTTTAAAGTGAATTTATTATATTATATTATATTATAATTTTAATGATACGATAACTTGTTTATAACAAAATATTAATGAGTGATTAAATTATTATTTTTCAATAAAATTATATATTTATTAACAATTTTATAATTGAGCGACGTGTATCGAATTTTATCTATTTTTGTTCTAACTTAATTCTCAACTTTTAGAATATAAAGTTCACAAATACGTATTGAACTATTATAAAATATTTATTTTGGTTATCTAATTTTAAAATTAAAAAATTAAAAAAATATTAATTATTATAAAATAATCGATGAATCAATGGCATGATAACCTTTATTATGCGAACTGTTTTACTAATTTTATAACACCGTCTAATTAAGTGGCATTTGATTTTCTAACCTGCGGAACATGATAACGACGCCGGTCCTATGATCTTAAAAAGAATATATATATATATTATAATTTTATTTATTTAGAGAATAAAAAATATTGAAGAAATGTATTATTATAAAATTAGAAAATAAAATACTAAAAATTTAAAAAATAAGAATATGTTTCATTATATTCATTTAAAATGTTTTAGAAAAGTTGGAAAAAGATTAAAAAAATATATAAAAAAAAACTAGTTTTTTAATTATTTTTTATTTTTTATTTTAGATTTGATTTTTTAATGATTTTTTTAAATTTTTTTGATTTTTTATAATTATTAATATCTAATTTATTAGCTAACTAATCTGAATTAAATATTCTATAGATAATTATAGGGTAAAACCTAACCGAAGTTTTTTTCATTTATAATGTTATGATATAAATTTTTAATCTTATTTAAAGGATCTAACGTCATATTCTATTAGATCAATCGATTGTTGATAAAATTTTTATTTATTTAATTTTACTTTATTAGGTGAAATTAAAGTTAAAAATGTTAAAAAAATAATTTTCAATAATTATATTTTAACTTATTATTTAATAATTACTTGTTCATTTTTATTCATACCAAATAAATTTATTATTTTTAATTTTGAAAAAAAATATTTTTATTAACTAAAGATCATTTTTTAATGTCATATATAATTATTGGAACCAAAATCTATGCACTAGCACTGCCTTCTACCTTCAAAGTAAGGCTGGGTATTTGATGGACTGAATCTTTCTTTTTGAAACATATACTTTTATTTTATAATTCAAGAAGTATTTAATTTTTAATTTATTTTTAAATTTAATTATAAATATTTAAAATATTATGATATTAGTTTTAAAATTTGATTTAAACTTAAAAATTAATCTATTAATTAATAATTGAATTATAAATATTTAAAATATTATAATGTTAGTTCATACCTTTTATTTCCGATAATTTTTATGAACATATATTTTATATAAAAAATATAAAAAAAATGACATTTTAAAAAAATTAACATCAATTTAAAAGATAGTTAATATTTTTTAAATGAAATTGAACCCATCATTTTCTTTGATCATTTTTTAAGAAAATATTGTTTAATACTAAAATTTTCACACCACAATTTAAAATTTTCGGCTTAATTAGATTCCTAAAAAATAAAATAATTGAAAACAAAACTTATTCATTTTCTTCCATGGTTTCTGAGCTTTATTTTAGAATATAAAAAGATGAAGTTTGGGATTTTAGGCATTAAATTGACGTGATATTTAAATGATGAAGGCTAAAATTTTAAAATTAAAACTAAATTTTAAAAAATATAAATTGAGGATTAAATTTATTACTATATGAATTTTATTAACAGACACATAATTTATCGTTAATTTCTTAATAAAAAAAGGACTTGCTTTTTACTTTTGCTAAATAGAATGTCATTTTATAACTTTTCAGAGTTGGTGACTGTTTATGTAAATTATCCATTTGACAGATTTAAATTCAGAGAAAATAATAAAAGGTTTAATACTAAAATAAGTACTTAAACTATCATATTTTTTCTTTTTAAGTGTCTAAACAATTTTTTGTACCTTTTAGGTGTCTAACGTTTCATTCCGTTACCATTTTAAGGTCTTATTCTAACGTCCGTTAAAAAAAAATAGGTTTAACATCAAAATAAGTTCCCAAATTATCACATTTTCTCCTTTTAAGTGTCTAAACTATTTTTTGTTCCTTTTAGGTGCCTAACGTCTCATTCTGTAACGTTTCATTCTGCTATCATTTTAAGATCTTATTTTAACTTTCGTTAAAAAATACGATACCCAATAAAAATAAGACATATATCAATATTTTTAATTTCCTTTGTATTTCTTTAAAAATACACACAATTAAAAATACGATAACCTTCATTTTTTATTTACTCTTCTTCTCCAAATGTTTGAGTTTGTTACATTTGTGTATACAAGACGGTAAAACTCATTTTAGCTAAAGGGAATCCATATTTTGTTTACGATTTTCGTGTTCTCGTTAAACCTTAGAAGGTGAAGAGCAATGTCCAAAAAAAGTAAAGAGAATGCTTCCTCTTATTATTTGAAAAATCAACAATAGTGATTTTAATTTTGCAACAAACGATTAAAGATTTTAAAACTTCTAAAATTGATTCAGAAAACCTTGGAGAAATAAAGAGATTTTAGGGATTTTAATAGCACGTTGAGAAAGAATAGTAAAGAAAAAATGAGAGGTTAGGGTTAGATATAATAATATATTTTTTATTTTTATTTTTTTTATATTTTAAAAAAATAAAAAGGAAATCAAAAATATTGGCACATGTCTTATTTTTATTGGATATCATAATTTTTAACGAAATTAGAATGAACCTTAAAATGGTAACGGAATGAAACGTTATAGAATGAAACATTAAGCATGTAAAAGGAACAAAAAATAGTTTAGGCACTTAAAAGGAGAAAATGTGATAGTTTAGGCACTTATTTTGGTGTTAAACCTATTTTTTTAACGGAAGTTAAAAAATACCTTAAAATGATAACGGTATGAAACGTTAAGCGCTTAAAAGGGACAAAAAAATAGTTTAGGCACTTAAAAGGAGAAAATGTGATAGTTTGAGCACTTATTTTGATGTTTTTTTTTTTTTGAGTCAACACTTATTTTGATGTTAAGCCATAATAAAAGGGTGAAAAAGAAAATAATACGGAGGTCAAGGAATATAAAAGAGATTAAACTTAACTTAAATAGGTGTTTAAACTATACATTTTTTTAAAAATAGATGTCTAATGTTTTTAACTGAAATAGGTGCCTAAAATTTTATTCATCATCCAATAATAAATTAACACGTTATTTTTATTTTAAAAACGAATAAAAATAAAATAAAATAAAATAATTTAAATTATATTCTAAAATTTTCAAAAATCACAAAATTTTCTCAAAATCTTTAAAATCCTCAAACCTTAAAATTAAATTTGGTACCACTATTGTTGTTGATAGTCTTGTTAGACCATGTTATCACCGTCGTCAATTATCGATTTTCTTCGACCATCCATCTTCAATAATCGACATGAGGGATTTCAATCAAAAATCGAACAACGAGGGTAAAAGGCTTTAGTCGTTCCACGTCTAATTGCAATGTCTCTCGTCGGTTATCGGTAATAGGTGGTGAGAAAAAACGAGTGGTGATCTCAGACAATGATAATATCCAACGGGACTATCGATTACGGTAATTATGTCAATTTTGATATTTTGAGATTCTGAAGTTTGAGGGGCTTGAGGTTTTTTAGAAAATTTAAGATTTTTTTAAAATTAATTCTCTTTTTTAGTTAATTTGTAAAAACAGAAATTAAATTATGATTGATTGATGATTTTTTTAATGGTATGACTTTAAAACACTAACGAAATAAAATTTTAAGTACGTATTTTAGTTAAAAAATTATTAAACATTTATTTATAAGTTAAATTAAGAATGAAAATCCACAAGGCCGGGAAACAAAAATAAATAAGTATTAAGTACAGGCCTGGGGCTCCCGACAAAAGATTCCCATGATCTTAGCCCACTAGACCATATTCGAAAAAATCGACCGTTGGGGCCCCTTCTCAGATAACAACGGTCACCATTCAAAAACAAAACCTTAAACTAAATAACTCTCTTTCCTTGAAAATTACAGAGCAAAACATCTGAAACGGAAAAACAAAGAAAAATTCCTCACTGAAAAATATGGGTTGTGTTTCTTCAAAACACGCCAAGAAAGAGATCATACGGGAAATACTTCTCAACAATGGCGGCGGCTACGCCCACCATGTGGTTTCTCTCAAGTCTAGCACTTACGGGGTCCTGAAACTCGACAAGGATGAACTTCTGCAACAAATGGGAGGAGATGGAGTTCCAGAGATCAAGAAAGTTAAGAGATCGCCTCCCTGTGAAGAACCGGAGGTAATCGATGCCCGGGAACTTATGGAAGATCTTGATGAAGATAGATTCGTTAAAAGCAGTCCGAAATCGCATGTTTTGGTGAGGGGGAAAAGTGTGAGAAGCCCACTCAAGTTCTTGAATCAGGTTGGTTCTCCATTGAAAGTGAAGAAATACGGTGGGAAAGAGAACAAGGGAAGCCCGAAATCGATATCAGGGGTAAATAATTCTGTTGATAGTTCGTGTAAGGCGGTGTTGAAGTTGAGTTATCCGGTGAAAAGTACCAGATATGAAGGGCTTGAAGGTGGGGATTTGGGGTTTTCATCGAGCAGAAGAGTTTTTAGCCCCTTGTTTGATCCAGAACTTATCTCTTTGTACGAGAAAGAATTGTCTGAAGAAAAGGAACAAATCAAGATGATAATTTCGCCTACACCCGAAACCCGAAAATTGCTTGAACAATTCGAGCCAAAGTGCCCTGCAGGTGGAGAAAATGCAGTTGTGGTCTACACCACAACATTGAGAGGGATTAGAAAGACCTTTGAGGAATGCAACACGGTGAGATCCATTGTCGAATCGTACCATATCCAAATGTTCGAGCGTGATGTATCGATGGATTCGGGGTTTAAGGAAGAGTTGAGGAAGCTAACAGGCACAAAAGAAGTGAAAATTCCTCTGGTATTTGTTAAAGGAAGGTTAATTGGCGGAGCCAAAGAGATTGTCAAGTTAGAGGAGGAAGGGAAACTGGAAACTTTGTTCCAAGGGATCCCCATGGCAGTTCCCGGGTGTAAAGGGTGTGGAGGGGTAAGATTTGTGATGTGCAAACACTGCAATGGGAGCTGCAAAGTTTTAGATAAAGACCAGAAGAAGATAAGGTGTGGTGAGTGCAATGAAAATGGATTGATACAATGTCCTATTTGTTGTTGACATAGTAGAATTTGGGGTTTCCACTAGGAATTGATATTTGATCTGCTTTCAAGCTTGTAACAAATAACAATAACACCTTGTTTGATAAATGTTTGATTCTGAAAGATTGGTTGATTTGGTTGTTTATTGGCAGTAGTAAGCTTTGCCTAATTTCCAAATTTATGGCTTGTTCATTTCTGCAAATGCCTGCTTCTCCTCTCCTTTATTCAAAACATTGTGTGCTTTACACAAATGCTGCATGACATGAGATAAATCTTGATAAACATCTGTGTTCTGAGAGTCACTTTCATAAATCTTGTAGCCGGAACGAGCACTCGATCTACGATGTTGACTGTTGCAAAACTTAGAGGAATATGTTGCAGATATAAAGAGTTCATGCTAATAACAGAGTCAGAATGCAAGAATATGAACTCTGTGACTGTGATCATTAGTATGTGTTTCACTGTGACCTGTACTCACTCAGTTGAGGTGCAAGTGTGGAAAAGTCTGATGAACTCCATTAGATGTCTTAGAAAGTTGTTGACAAAGATAAGCTATAACAAAACCATACATGGAAATGGAATCACTTAAATTTCACCATGAAAGCCTACCTCAAACATTACTATAGATCATGTATCCTTACAAATTGTTCAAATCGGGAGGGGGGCATCTATCTATGATAAAAATTATTTTGTAGAAACCGGAGTAGTCACTTATGTGTTTAGTCAACGTACACTTTTGATCATTGATTTTTGAATTTGACTATTATAATCACTTATGCTTTTTATCTGTAAATTTATGGTCATTCGGCCAACTTCTAAACTCGTGAGTTTGAATTTTATGACAAAAAACTAAATTTTAATAGAATGATATAATAAAATTGAATGAATTAATAATATATGCTTGATTACATTGTTTAAGGTCTTGTCTCCCCCCAAAAAAGAGAGAAAATGGATCAGTGTTTTCGAGTATAGTGAAGAGTTCACAATGAGAAGAATTCGTCTAACAAAGATCGAAAAGTATCCGATAAGAACTCATTCATAAAAAATGAAAGAATTCATAATTAGAAAAATCCACTAGCATTTCAAAGAGTGAAAAGTTCCATACAAGAATAACTTTAAATGTAACACCCCGAATTTTACCCAAATCAAAATTTAATTCTGAAATCCCTAATTTCTGAAACCCTAATAAATTGAGAAATTTTGTTACGTAATCTTAAATTTTTAATTAGGGACTAAAATGTTTTAATCTGAAATTTGTTGTTTGTTTTAAAAAAACCTAATAAATTGAGGATCAATCTTGTAATTTAACCATTTCTTTTATAATTAAAAACAAACTTCGGCAGAATGGAATCCCCTATTTTGCAGCAGCCGCATGTTTCAGTTTTGCCTCTCTCTCTCTCCCGATCTCATACGTTTCAACCCATTTTGGTTCCATCGAATCTCCGACCACCGTTCACCTTTCGTCTTCAGCGTTTTCGTTAGTATTTATTGGTGTGGTTGAGTTTCCACTTTGGTCTTTGGTGTTGGGTAAGTTTTATTATAAATTTTTGGGTTCTAAATCTGAAAGAGATGTTGGTGTTAGATTTTTATTTTGGTTTAATTTTGTTGTTGATTGGGTTTTTTTTTTAATCGAAAATGTTAGGTGTGTCGAGGAGTTTTGTGGAGTCGTTGGAATCCGTCGCCGGAGTTGTCACTGGGAAACTTTTGTCGTCGCCGGCAAGTTGCCGCTGCTGCCGCCGACTTTGTCGCCGTCGTTCTCGTCGGAGTGGTCACCGGTGAGTCTTTTCTGCCGCCGTCGGCCTTGGTGGTGGTGGTTGCATCATTTTAGGGTTTGGTTTATGAGTTATGAGTTTGGGCTAAGGTGTTTGGTGTATGCATTAGTTGACATATGGGCTGGGATGTTTGTGGGTGACTTGGACTTGAGTGCAAGTTTGTGTGAGTTTGAGTGAGCCCATGTTATGTTTGGATCATATCTGCTAGAGTGACCTGGACCGTTTCATGGACCCGACCCGGTTTTGATCGCTTAACCATCTTTGACCAGACCTTGGACCAAGTTGACCTTGACCTTGTTGACCGAGTTTGACCCTGACTAGTTGACCATGGACTTTGACCACCTTTGACTTGTTGACTTTTGACCTTTGACCAGTCAAAGTTTGACTTTAACTTCTGAGTTGACCAGAGTTGACTTTTGACCAGTCAAATCAAAGTTGACTTTGACTAGTTGACTTTGATCAGGGTTGACTTTGACCAAAAGTTGGCTTTTTTCAGAAAACCTTCTCTTTGACCTTTTTCGACGTTCTGAGTTCGTATCCGTCATCTGTTTTATCAAATTCAAACCCGAAAACCTCGTTTTTAGTGTTTTTCATCTAAATTGTTCTCAGAGTCTGAAAGTTGTTTATAGAGGATTTAATTCAGAATCTTCTTCCGTTTAGGTGTTAACATTTTTGAAGCCCTTGGGTTACCTTCTGTCGTTCGTATTGATCGGGCACGTTCTTCGAGACCTTCACGTGAGTAAGCTTCGGCTCAGAGTTTTGTTTTAGTTGGTGGCTTAGTATTAGTATTAAATAGTAATACAATTATGTTACCTCGTAGGTTCTGTTTCAGCTGGACCGGAGCGCGAGACGCGTCCACCTCAGAATTAGAGCTTCAGTTGCTTAAGGTGTGTCTCTTCCTGTGCTACATGTTTCTGTGCTTATACTATATTTTAATATATTCTGTGCATCTCTGAAACATTATCTATATACTGTTTGATTTGATATTTGAGTCTGTTATCTGTTTATACATGGTATCATCATGCATGGCATATGTATCCTGTTTTCAAACCAAGCTTCTGAATTTTTGAAACATTACTACTCGAAAGAGTTCTGATTTACGATTTTGCAAATCATATCATGTTCTAACATCGAAAATATTTTCTGAATTTAATATCAGTAATGTGAGGGAAACCTCCACTCTGGCGAGGGAAACTTCCACTATGGCGAGGATAATCCTCCACTCAGTATGTTTTCTGATATCAGGCCCTCTGATTTTCTGGCATGCATCATTCATCATAGCATCATGCTTCCGATTTTATTGAACTCAGAAATATTTTTAAAAACTTTTCAGAAATATAAAACATGTTTTGTTTGTGACTATTTGCACTTTAGAGACACACTAAGCTCTTTAGCTTACACCCTTTAATCTGCTTTTCAAATTCTCTAACCAGTTTAGACAAACCGGTACTTGGAGCATCTCACACGTTATTCAGATAATTATTATTCAGTATGGTTCTTTAATTATTTAAGTTTAATGTTTTAATCTGTTTTGAAATATGTTATATTTCGGAGTTTGAAATATTTTGATTTGGATTTATTGGATGCATGTTTTTAATAAACTATTTCTGATACATTAAATATTATTGAGACATGGTTTTAAGCAATTGAATTTGTAAAGCTAAAATTTTCAATCTGTAATCCCCAATCTGTAAAAGTAACCCTAATTTTGAAATTATTTAACCTAAAATACTTACTTGCGGAGAAAGTTTTAATAACTTGATTCCTAAGTTTTGATCTAAGAAATTAGGTCGGAATTAGGGGTTACATTAAAGCTCCAAGGCTTGAGATAGATGAAGGGTAAAGAATATATATAGGAAGAACACATAACTCCAAAGTTTCATACGAGAAAAACTAATGTGACTGCACCCCACAGAGACCCTAAGGAATTTCTTCACGAACCTATGACTCGAACTAGGGCCTAGAAAATGCCAAATCGTTGGAGCATCCCTCACATCATTTATAACATCCCTAACATCATCACAACCATCCCTTCATTTCCTATTCACTTCTACATGGTTTAACCCCACCTAAATATCTGTTATTGCTTATATTCCAAGTCTCAAAACTGTAGCTGCGATTTGCAAATAATACAATTTACAAAATCAAATTTTGTAATGTTACATTAGTTTCCACCATTCCAGTGTATTGCTGCTTTTGCTCAATTATGCCACCTAGGGCTAGGACGGCTCCGGTTCCGGAGACACAAACATCTTCAACAAATGGAACGGTTTTCCACGCAGTCAGTTTCATCGGCGCATTTGCTTCACACAAACAGAATGCTGATTTTTAGAAAACATGTATGATGTATTCCACAACAATCTTAAAACCAATTAAGTATCAGAATCTTACCTCCTGCACTTCTATCCTTTTCCATACAAATAGCACCATAGTGAGAACCAGCCACTTCCAGGAGAGCGCATTGCCAATTGTTTGCAGGGTTCATGGGGTCATCAGATGATTCAACAATTATATTAGACGCCTGTCAACGTAACTAGTGTTAATCAAAAACTTCCGATACAATTCATTCATTCATACAAATTCAATGATATAATTTCTCGATTTATATTTCGTGTTACCAAGTTGTACAAACCTCAGAAACTGAACTTCCAGGAGGTTGAAAGTTCCGCATAGTTTTGTCAGTAAATCGAATAGTGAAGGTCTTGAAAGGTACAGCCGAAAAGCCTTTTCCCAATGCTTTTACATATGCTTCCTGGAAATAAGAATCAGATTTCAGACCACTTAGAAAAAAACAAAAACATATTACAGTTGTCATGCTTCAAGACAGAAATTTATTAGAGTCGCGATTACTTTGAGAGTCCATAACTTGATGAACTCCTGACACTGAACTTCAGGGTCGGATATAGCAGTTAAAACTTTCACTTCGTAAGGCGAAAAATAGCGTTGAGCAAAGGCTAGTATATTGTTTTTAGTTCTTCGTTGCTTCTCTTCGATATCAATGCCAATCTAAAATTATTGAAAGCAAATAACACCGAGTTTAAGTATGCATAGTAATATAACTTCAAAACAGCAAACCCAACGTACCTATTGTTGTAAGCAGATGTATGCAAAATCTCACAAGAATAACTAAATAACATATCAAACTCACTGGCACATTCACTGTGACACCACAAGCAATCATAGTAGATGTGTGTGAGATATTGAAATGCAACGGCGGTGGGCTAAAGTTGTCCTCATTTCGCCTCTCCACCTATTTAAATACAGAACAAAGAAACAATTAAGTTGAGCAAGAACATAAAATGATATTTGAGAATATGAATCAGACCGATATTAAACCAATGTCCTTGAACTAAAAGGACTGCAAATTCAAGATAGATCTCACTTCAGGCTTCCCATACAAGTTCTTCCTAAATTCCAAAGATCTGGGATTCATTTGACAATTTGTTTGATCTAGCAATACAAAAAACTATGTAAGTAGTCTATGCAAAGCATGAATTATGACATTAAAAAATATTGAGTCCCCAAGAAATGCTTGCCGGAAACGTTATTCGCAGATAGAAATCTTCACATTGTATTGTTAGCTAGCAATTGGAGTGAACCACCAATACAAAGTACACATGATGCTAAAAGATACTTCTAAAATAATGACAGACTATTGCTTTTGTCTGAAAGTGTGAATCTAGACCAAAACTGTAAGTAATAACTCGAAACTTGGCATTTGGCATGCCAAAGGGAAAATCAGATCAAGTATTAGGATTATAGCAACTATTATGAAATCCAACATACATCAGCAATACATGGAACAAAAAATGACTACTTTAATTAGTAAAAATTTAGGAAATTGGTTTGGTTCTGACTAAACAAAAATGCATATCAACATCAACCTTATTGTATTTATGTTTGAAGTCACAATTAACCTTGAAAGACTGAGAAACGTATATTGATCATCTTTGGTCACTTCATATAAAACAGTATAAGAAAAAGGTTAGTATGAACATAATAAAAATACGTACATCTGGCTATGGTAGTCCGAACCAAGGCTCGAGCAAGAAGAGCTCTTTTCTTTAGTTGGTCTCCGCGCATGCTGTTGACACTGTCTCTTTCACATGGGGATAAGAGTTCAGAGTAGTGATTTAAAAGCTCCGAACTCTTCACCTCATCAGGCAATGTGTACCAAAGATGGGTTTCCCTTAGAACATGAAATAAGAACAAATGAACAAAAAAGTATGTAATTATCACCCAAAAAGAACAAGGAAAACCCCATTTTAATTGAGTTCATATATACCATAAGTTCTGAAATGAAATCAACGAATTAGCAAAAACAAGGGGAGAAATCATTACATTGGAGAAGGAAGCTGCAACGGAACCAGAGGAGGGAAAGCAGCAGAAAAATTCCGCTGAAAGAAACGTATATTCATCTCCAACCCCGCTTGCAAACACCAAAAATGAAAAGTATGAAAGGAGAATTTACAAGTCTGGGAATTAAATAATGGAAATATTCTCGAGTTTATGAGAGCAGGTGTCTGGGTTTTTGCAATGGCGTTATTTTTAATAAGGCGCAGATGGGCTGGACCAGCTCTTCCTCTTTTGGGAGTATTGTTGTTTATATTTGAAGGCAAATGTTACGCTTGAAGATTAGTAAGATTATTAATTTTATATTTAAAAAAAATGTTTTGAAATATATAAATGATGGTATTATATATTCTATCAGACATGTTTTTTTAAAAAAATAATAACCCCGTTACACAAACTCATAGCTAAAATCATGTATTAAATTCAAAAGGATTAATACCTTTCGGCCCCTTACTTCGGCTTTGATATGAAATTTGGCCCCTGTATTTTTTTCAATTTTAGAATGATGATTAAAAAAAATAATAACTATATAAAGTGTTAAAGATTTATATTTTGAATTTAAATTCAAAATAAATTCAAATGTTTAATTAAATGAAATTTATATTACAAAATTTAGGGGGGGGAATTGCAGAGTCCAAAGTCAAGCGAAAATTACACCCAAAAGAAGTCATGGGTCAAATTATAGATCAAATTCGAAGTCAAGGGCCAAAAGATGTATTAACCCAATTAAAAAACTATAACTATTGTAAAATTTTTAGAGTTAATTACATTATATATCCTCAAAATTTTAATCTTGTTCTATAATGATCTTCAAACTTTTGAATATTTTAATTTTATCCTCAAATTATGACTCTTGAATCTTAAAAGGTCTCCTAAGTTTTATCTTTCTAATTTTATCTCAAACTATGACCGTCATTCTAAATTGATCCTCAAACTTTTGAATGTTTTGATTTTCTTCTCAAATTATCGATTCATGTTAATCATGTCCCATATTAATAAAATTGATATATAAATTATTAATTATCGTGATAGATATTATGTAATAATATAATGCGACATAAATGATGATTTTGGTGATGAAATTGATATATTCAAAATTTAGGATCAATTTAAAAAGAATCATAATTTAAGGATAAAATTAAAATGATAAAAAATTTAAGGTTACTTTAAAATTTGGTTATAATTTAAAGATAAAATTAAAACATTCATAAATTTAAAGACCAATAAAAATTATAATTGAAGGATGTATACTACGATTAACTCATTTTAAGTTAACGTTATCTTATTTTTAGGGTAAACATAAATGTTGACAAGAGATTATTAGGTGAACCTTGTTCACCACGTCATTAATGGTCCAAACAATCAAGATCATTCATCTTTAAATAACCAGCTAATAACTACCCACCCACTAATTACATATAAGAACGAAAAGACAATTTATTTAAACTTTTTTGAGATGAACGGTCCTGATTGATTGAGATCACAGATGACGTGGTAAACATGTTCATCTAATAGTTTTTCCTAAATATGGTGCCAAAGTTTAATTACGTATAAGCTTTTTTCATTCAAGTAGAAACTTGTCTTCAAAGCTCAATTCGATGTTGGAACGAGCTGAGGAAACGTGAACTCAGTGTGAAGCATTGAAAAGGTAAAGAACCTGCACTCAAAATCACAAAAAGAGACCAGCATAAATTCATACACAATATTTCCAAAGGGAAATAAAAATGAAACCACAAAACACAACATACTACCAGTTGGCATTTCCCACCCCATCTGACTACACAACGTTAGCAACGGCCGGCCGTTCACCTCCAAGCTTCAAAGAGCTCGGCTCTCGTATTTATCAGGCCAGCAGTCCTTGTTCCTTTATTCTTATGAACAGCTCCTACTGCATTACCTATTGATTGTTCAGGTGCCTGTTTTGTTCCCCTTTTTAGACTCGAAGCACTTGATTGATCAGTTCTGCTCTTCCCGGATGTACTTCGGAGACAGCCGTTTTCGAGTCCATTTGCCAATGAATTCACTTGAGACACTAACGTGCAAGGACAGTTATCGAGTAGAGATTGGTTTCCAGCACAAATGTTCTCGATTGAAGTTGGTAAACCTTGAGAGCTACTTTCGGTTGTCAAATTCTCTTTAGCAGAGTGAGTGGGGCTCTCTACACCAGGTTCTTCAGCAACAAAAGCTTTCTCTCCTTCGCTCTCATTTTGAACCTCCTCATTGGCATCTTCGAGTAATTGCGAAGAGCTTTGCTGCTGTCCATTCTTATCAGAAGGCTCTAAGTGAGAACCAGGATTAGAGTCTATAGTAGAATCTTCTCTTTCTTTAAGTGTTCTAATAATAAGCATCTTCAGAAGATTCATCACCTGGACTGCAAACATCAATGCAGTCAAGGGATCCGACATCTGCAGTAAACAGCGGCGGTGAATAAGTATCAAATAGCAGAGTTTAAGGTTCCCCAGAAAAGTGTTTTCATAAGAGGAATGAACTGCTAATCTTTTCCAAGGCCCTCTACTTTTCCTAGGTTTTGAAAACATGGCTTTGAGTGCAAGAGTTTTAAGGGATTTTTGAGTTCGAAATGCGTATTTAAATTAAACCTACAGAAAGATATACTCACTTGAGTCATGTTTGGAGCAAACACCATAGCAACATTACGTGCATTCATCTTGTTCAAGTGTTCCACTTGCACAACATCAGCCATTAAATTTATTGCCCAGTCCAGTAGAGCAGCTTCGGTTGGAGGAAGGAGCCTTACAAGCCGAGCACACTCTTCTTCTGACTGGGCTTCCATTACCTCCTCTGGAGGAAGAGAATCCAAAACACCACTAGGAAGTTCCCTAAACCAAGCCTGCAAAATCATAAACACCACAACTGAATTGAAAAAAACCATTCAACCGAGGAAGTTGTCAACATTATTTTCAGATATCTTGGCAGCATTTTGAGCCCATGAATCAGTCCTTTCGATAGTTCGGCTCATCCTCAATGTTTTAATTACTTAAATAAAATAAGCCTGATAAATACGAGAGTACGAGACACCTACGAACCCAATATACATACAAGAAACATCTTCAAAATACCCAAATACAGACGAAGCTATTAAAGAGCAAAGGAAATACCTTTATAAGACCAGCCAAGCAATGTACATCTATCCCACCTGGTATAACTCCCCTATTTAGTTGTTCCCTGACATACTCCTCCTGACTGTTCTCAGCATTAATTCTGAAAATTCCTTCTGCCTAAAGAAATATATAATTATATACATATAAGAAGTTAATTACAAAACCGTATACTTCAAGTAATTATACAGCCATAGACAACAGTAGAGAAAAGATAGATAGTTGTATACCTGGAGGCCTCCTCGGGAATATAAATGACTTTGCATCAGGAGTAGTATTGTCGGCACACTATTCCCTCTGGAGTCCAGTGAGAGCTGCATAGATTCGGTCGAAACTCCGAACACGCTCGCGCTGCACAAAAATGTACCCTAGTCAATGAAATAAAACTGGACAGACATGTTCAATGGATATGATAAAGACCTTGACAAATGATCACAAAAAAAGGGTCGTCATTTCTATTTCTATACATTCACTGAAATCAACAGTATTCAACTATAGAATTTAAGTTTGATCTTTGATCCGAGCACTGCAAATAATAAAACAAACATAGAATAGATATAATTCCAGTAAGGTTTATTCATCAAAAATAATATTAGAAAAGAGAATAGAAACCACCAGAAAGTTAAAAAGAACACAATGAAGAGCAAGACTTAAACTTTAGGGAAGAAAATTGCATTAAATTGAAGCAAACTGTCTAGTTCTTAAGAACTTACTTGGGACAACCCGGTGGGTAACCTACATTACTTTGGAATTCTACAAATGAATCAACGTTTTCTAACTTAAAGAAACTAATCATCATCTGTAGTTTAAAGAAAGGAAAAAATACCAAACCTTTTCCTAGTATTCCTTCATAGAAATCATAAATAAAAGTTGAGCACACCGGGTTATGTGAACGAGATACAAAGAAATCACGAGAAAGGGGAAGTTCATAGAAAAAGAATCTCAAGTAACCAAAATAAGCAAACTGCAAACCCCAGAAAATGATTCAAAAACTACCCCTTTGACAATCATGAAAGAAACTCCATATGAGGATTTTAATGATAGATTTCATGAAAGAAACAAATAAAGACTCTGCATCGACAAACTTGCCTGGCACTCGGGGCTCTTCTGGGGACCTCAGGCTCAAATTCAACCGGTAAACCAAGGAATCCATGGAACCTATCAAAAGTCACATGAGCAACATGTCTGACATTGGTAGGCAACCCGATTTCCATTGAACAGAGCTCTTTACTTGCAGAAAGGCTACACCCAATCAACGACTTCCTAAAAGCAGCCACCAAAAGCGTTAATAAAGACAGCTGATCCCCTTCCCTTTGTCTGTCCCTTTCTTTCCTCTCTTCCTCTTGCCTATTCTCTTCTTCTTCTTGATCACTCCCTTGGGCTATTATATTCTCCACAGTGCTTACATTAGAGTTTGTAAGGGCATGTGGAGCCGAGGTGGAGCTTGAAAATGAAGGGAAGTGAGATGGGGATGATTGGAGTACTTCAGTCATAATGTTCTCTCTCCTTTTCCAAATTTAGAGCCAAAAAACAAAAAAAGGGGGTTTCTTTGGAACAATGAGAGAATCAAGATTTGGTGCCTATGTAGAGTTGGATTGAAGCAAATATTTTAGATGTTAGGAAGCAACTATCATCACTTTTAAAAGGGTCTCTTCCCCTTTTTTATACAGTTTCCATGGCTTTGAGGCGTGAAGAAGCAAAGTGTCAAGATTGGAAATTCAGGGAAAGGGAGAGAAGTGGTGGTGGGTGGAGGAGAGGGGGAGAGGAGACAACTTCTCCAGTTACCCTCCCTAAAATTCCATCATCCTATAACCAAATGGGGATTGCTTCTCTACACTGAATTATCCTCTTGTTTGTTCAACACCCAATCAAGTGTTGCCATCTGAGAATTTAATAAATTAGTTCTTTTTAGCAGCTTGACACATCACACATGGGCTAGGGTTCGGACTTACGGCATTCTTTAGTTTTAAGCCCTAAACTTTTATCCAATTTATTGATGGATTAAGATTTCGATAAGCGGTTTTATGAATAAAAATATAATATTTATTTTAAAAATTTTAGATCAAATATATACATGATGAGTGTTTAAAAGTAATGTTTTTATTACCTTTTTATCTATGTTATTGTTAGACTTAAGTATATTTATTATTAATTATATTATTAGTCATTCATACGTATTGTTGTTATATTTATTTCGTGTTTTGGTTAATATTTGTGAAAAAAGATATTGATTTAGTGTATTTCCATGTTTGCAGGATTCCTTTCTTGATGAGGAGCTATATAATGGACAAAAAATTAGTGAAAGTCAATGGGAGAGTACATGGAAAGAGTTGGAGATTAAAACAAAGATGGAAAGACTTTAATGAAATCAAATAAGAATGAAATATTCTTTTGTAATTATTTTCAATTCAAGTTCATTCCATCACCCAAGTCAACTAAGTCTAGCTATTAAAAGAGGAGGATATCGTCCAAAACAAGATTATTTGAGTGATGAGAAGATTATTTGTTGGATATTTTTATCCAACCATGAACTAATTTAAAATTGACTTAATTTATTTTGTTTTATGGTTTGATTTAGTTTACGAGAAAATTGGGAAAGGAACTCGATAAACATTCCATCTTAGGGATAAATGCAAGATTTCAACGACCAATAAAAACACAAGAAAATTATTGTATATCATTGATTAATACATAGATGTATCATCAAAGGTTGTGCAATTAATAGAGCCTCGAATTATCACTTTCGTAGGTATAAAATTTTTAATTTTTTCTTTTAGCTGTTATCACTTTCGTAATCCAAACACCTAGTAAGAAATATAAAATAATAGATCATATAACACAAGCCTTCTAAAACAAATATTATTGTAACATATACATAATATAATTATTACGAGCATGTTCACGAGCTTTTCAAACCGAGCTTGAATCAGCTCGGCTCGTTAAGATCTCGAGCCAAACCCAAGCCCGAGTTGAGCTCACTCGAACCGAGCTTTAACAGAACCGAACCCGAATAGCTCGCGAACTGGTTATCACCCCTACATAGAACAAATAAAAGTTTTTGGCATATGCAGCAAGACAAGTTTCATTTGAGGCATGAACATTAAAAATATGTATCAATGTAACCATTCTCTACATTCAATTAAACCTGTTTGAAATGCAGAAAGGGAAATCCATCAGGTAAAGTTTGGAAATGAAAGAGCAGAATCCATGTAACTTCCTACAAATTTTCAATTACATAACAAGTCCCAATACCAAACTAGATCGAAACAACAGAGTGCATAGGTACATTAACTGATATTTAGAATCACTGCATTCTGCTGACAGGTTCAAGGGCTTCAACGGTAACGACACTATTTCCTCTGATCACCTGCAGTGGATTGTTGTTATCCATCACAATGAGCTAATATTCAAGGATATACCAGAAGGACAATTTAAGCACTTAAGAAGTACCTAAAAGAAAGAAAGAAAAGAAAGTATTATGACACTCACCACCATGCCGATGTCAGTTTTCTCATTGCCATTCACTTCCACCGTGTTGTCAACCACCAGATTCATAAACTGATCAAACCCACGAAGTGTACCAACAACCATCCGATTTGCATTCAGCTTGACTACATAATTCACACATTTAAATCAGTTCCTTTGATGTATACTACAGTGTCTGTAGATAACCATCTGCAAGCTCATAAGCCTCGTGAATACATATTACAAGGTTTCCACGACTAATTAACAGCAGCAACCCAAACATTAGCTAACACAAGGACGTATTAGCACATACCATAAGAATGCATAACTAAAGTTACAATCGAACGTAACTACTGACATCCATGACACACAAAATAGATTCTTGGAGAAGCAGCGCTATATTCATTAAGACCCATGAAGTTTGAAAATATAAAAGGGGGAAACTCTCGATTCTTGCAAACCTTAAAAGCAGCACTAAAGAAAATGATGTAAATCACATTTTAGGAGCAGATTTTAACAGTGTATATCACAAATACTGTTATCAGCTTAATGATGAATCAATAATTATGCAGGATAACTAAGTTAACCTAATTTTGGCTTGAGCAAGTAACCACTCGAAAAAATAAACAAGGAATATAAACTAGGTTTACATGGAAGCTGAAATAAGAGGAAAGAAGAAGAGAAGGAACTTACTTTGGAGTTTCTTGTCCATGTACCTGCCAATAAAATAAAATAGAAATTAATTGCAAGAAAGAGAGAGGAAGAAGAAGAATTGAAATGAGTGGGGGAAAGAAAGACCGTACTTTTTTAGATCTGGAGGCTGGCCTGATCTGCTCATTGTGACGGAAGTTTGGTTTGGTGGGGAGTGGGAGCAGAAAAAACAGAGGGGATTAGGGTTTTTAGGGAACAAGAAAGTGAAAATATAGTAGAGATTGTACAGGGCCTGAGCTTTATCCAGATAAAGCCCACATATATATAATGGAAAATAAATAAAAATTGGGTGCTCCGAAAATCAAACTCGGGACCTCTCGCACCCGAAGCGAGAATCATACCACTAGACCAAGCACCCTTGTTGATACCATGGCTCATTTATTACATATATTTTGTGTGTATCCAAATACCACTCAACTTGGGAGATGTTTGAGAAAGCATTTCCTGAAATTTTAATTTTCTTCTAAATCTGCGTCTCTTCACTTTTCCCATTTGTATTGGTGGTGTTCATATGTTCTCTAAAGACGACCTACCGGGACCACATCTTAATTTCCCTAAAAATTTGTCAAACTTTTCATCTTTTTGTGGGATGGTAGTATAATATCAGTGGATTCCATTTTTCATTTTATAATTAATAATTAGTTGTTATAGTGAAATAAGACGTTAGGTCTTTTAAACGTATGAATGAAACAAATTAGATTAAGAGAGTTTTCTCGTACTTAATATTGACACTTTATTTGATTTAAATCAGTAATGAATCAAATAATGATAATTATGTCCAAAAAATAATTAACCTTAGTGTATGGACTTGCTTTCATCCCTTAGTTCAGAGTCAACTCAATTGTCATCTATGGATGATCATTATTTTCAGCAAAGTGTTGGTCCAACTAGGCCACCCCTTTCTTTTTCTCGACTGGCTTAAAACCATGTCTTTTCTTTTTCTAGATAAAACCATGCCTATCAACCATTTGTCAACCCTCTTGTCTCTCAGTTGACATTTCAAACTAAGCAAAAGAAGAAGAAAAGAGGGTTGATTATTACATTAATTAGCTCAATCCCCACCACTTCATGGAGCTCACCAACTTTTCTACTTCTTAATATTAAATTATTTGCTTAATTATTTACTCTTATGTTTTCTTTTCTTACAAAGAATATCTGAATCTAATGTTTAATGAATGAGTTATATACATATTCATCATGCTCCACTTGGCAGAAACTGAATTGAGATTCCCACCTTATAAAAAACAGAAATTGAATAAGACAGAACTGGTTCATTTGTTTTCTTTAAGATTTTGATACCGTCTTTCTTTTCCTGTTTTCTGGTTGACAATAAAAAGAGCTATAAAAACAATGATTAGTGGTTGGCATTTGGTTTCAAGTACAGAAATTATTCTTTAGTAGTTGATTAGCTTACATCTTTTTTTAAAATGGGTTTTTATTCCTTCCAATGTTAATGGATTCTATGCATTTAGAGATTGAAAGTTGAAACCTATAGGAGTCTTAGCCAACAACTCTGGTGCATAATGTGTAACCAATCAAATTTCAAACAATGGGTGGAATGGAATCTCAACATCATCATTCATCTTTTAAAATTGTTTGAAGTCTAAAGTTGGATTCATTGGCTCCTATATAACCTTTGATGAGTTAAAGCAAATGCTAGACATTTTCTTACATTATGTTCATATATTCTCCAATTATTGATAAGTCAAAAGATGAAATTTTTCTCAGACATTCCCTTCTTTAGGCTTTAGCCAACCCCACTCACTACCAAGTTCTTTATCTTCCTTTACTGCTTCCCCTCTCTTTCATGTTCCAAACACCAAAAGAACAGAAGCAGAAACATGTTGGGGAAAAAGATGGGTTCCTTGAAGAAGCTAGCCAAGAAGGTGAAGGGCATGAGTGGAGGAGATGGTGAGGAATCGAAGTATGAATGTTTGCTGAGGGAATTTGAGCAAATGTCTTCGCCTATGGCAGCCTCGACACCATCCGGGTCTTTTGCTATCTATGTTGGAGAGGACGAACAAAGATTCGTAGTGCCGACAAGCTACTTGTCTCATCCACTGTTCAAGATGTTGTTGCAAAAGTCTTACAATGAATATGGTTTTGAACACAGGGATAAACTTGTTGTTCCATGCAGTGTCGAAACTTTCCGAGAAGTTGTCAAAGCTGTAGAATGTTGTAATGGGAAGTTTGATTTTGGAAAACTTGTTGAGGAGTTTGTTTAAACAGAGTAGCTTTCTTCTTATCTCATATGCTTGGTGTTTATAGATCCGTTAATGCGTTAGACTCGTAGTTGTCTCTTGTGTCATACACATGCAGCTCTGCTGCAGTGCTGGTTTTGAACATGTCAATCACTTTTTAAGTTTTTTTTCTAGGTAGATTAGATTCGAATCAAGTTCGAAAAATCGAGAGGTGAATTTATTCCTAAAATTCTGAGGTTTTTCTTCTTGTTGTAAATGTATTTCCAGCAAGAGTTCATAATGTGATGCAAAGAGATTGTTCATGGATAGGTGTTCTTGAAATAATTGGTCTGGTTCTGAACCTACATGTTTATGACTTTGTTTACCAGGTAAGCCTCAAGAAATAGAGGGATTAATAAAAGTTAAATAAGCCCAAAATATGAGAATTGACAATTTACTAGCTTATTCTATTGTCATTCATGGTGACAAAACCAGTAAAGAAATTGTTCATGGAGAAAACATTGTGCAGTGAATCAAAACAAATTACAAATCTAGGTATTATTCTGCAGAGTGATACTGCCGTCTGCAAGAATTTTTGTCATCGACTCTATCAGTTGTTGCATTTGTTCTCTCGAATGTAGTGGCGCCGGATACACACACGCGCAATCCAAACATCCATCTCGTATAGTGTCGAAAATGGCAATGGTTGGACCAACACCGTGAACTGAAGAACACCCCACGTAGTCGACCAGGCTGATTTCTTCGTGCAGTTTGTTGGATTCATCGATCACAGGGTCTTCGAAAACAGATATGAAGGCAGTTCTCATAGATGATGACGGGGTCAATCCAGGATTGTCAATGGCCATACACATGAGGAAGTTTAGGTCATTCATATCAGTGAAATGCTTGTTGCTGTTCTTGGCAGCCAAAAACGATGTATAACATCTGTTTGCTAGCTCCCATACATCGTCACTGGCGGTCACATCATGCGAATTCACTGTAGCAGAATGGTAAAATCCTAACAAAAAGATGATAAAATAAGATGATGTTGGCCACAAGAACATACTGCAATTTTTTATCCTCGAACATCAATGGGGCAGGGATGAACTAGTACATACCGAAATGGTTGCTACCAAGTGCCGGCTCGAGAATGGATCGACAGTCGATGAGGGTTACAACAGAGTACTTTTCCCTTTGATGATCAGGGAAAGGTTTGGTGGATCGAGCTGCAATCAAACCAGCAGCTACCAGGGCTCCACAGAGCTTAATACCCCTTGATTTGCAACCCTGTAAGTTGTATGTATATAATGCAACTTCAAAATTCAAAACAATTAAACAACATAATTCATAATTTTCTTTTTCAAACTAATGAATAATCACTGGTTTAAAACAATGATAGACATGGATTTGTTGATGAATTATTGCAGGCATAATTTGTGAATCAGACAAGCAGATCAAATAAGAAACAAAAACGACCAGCGATAATCTTGAGAATAACAATTCGTGACTTACAGCAACAAGCCTGTCGGTGTCATCTTGGCTCATCTTCAACCTCACGACCTGAGAACGTCGAGCCGAATCGGCATCAATGAAGTTGAGATTGGCCAGCCTAAAAGAGTTCAAGGAGTAGCCAAGCAAGTCGACCCCACGCACCCAAAGAGACTTGTTAGCTTTGCCACTGGGAATCAAATCTTCAATCCCCAGTTGTTTCTCTTCATTTCCCTTCTCCATCTCCTCCTCCGTCTTTGTTCTCCCGCCACCCACCATCTCCAACAATTCCCTTAACAGACCCACCGCCACAGCTCGGTCACAAGCCGACGTGTGCAGCCGGAACACCAACACACACGTCCTCTCGCTTATAGTGTAAAGGCTGACGAAAAAAACATCCCTGTCGTCGGCTTGTTCTTCACCACCACCATTACCACCATCCTTACAGTTCCATGAGTTTCTATTCAGCTCGTGCTCGAGTAAAATGTGGTGTGGGTCAATGTTGGAATCCCCTGAGAAGCTTTGGAGAACGTGAGAAGTTGATTGAAGATCAAAGGGCTGGATCTTAACATGGGGATTACATGGTGTTACGAAGTAATAAGTGTTGCAGGAAGCATCGAAGTGGATCCTTGAACGAAGAATGGGATGGGAAACTTGGAGCCTGTAAAGGGCTGCTTCAAGAACTGAGATGTCGGGGTCATTAGAGAGGAGGAGGGACATGACTGTGATGCCAGTGCCACCGGGCACGGCTCGGCACCAGCTATACTCAGTGCTACCGGCGGCTCGAACCTTGGGCTCCGGTGTTATAGGGTCTGGGTCTTGGGATTGGGATTGGTCAGATTCCGACATTTTAGTCACGGAACAGAGAAAATGAAAGATTACGATCGAAAAATTAAGGAGGAAATGAATGGATTAGGCCAGTGAATGGAAGTTTGTTTTATTTGCTTGGTTTTCATGGACAAAATTTCACTCAATGACCGTGAATTTTTTTCACAGGTAGATTTAATTTTAGAATTAACATTTATCATCTAATCTTTAAATTTTTTATTAAATTATATAATTTTATTAAAATAAAATACGTTATATTTTCGATTGGGTGAAATTACTCAAAAAAAATAATAGGTAAAACATGACTAAGAAGAAACGAATAAGGTTTAAAAAATATAATTTTTTATAATTATTCACAGGGACAGAGCCATGATTGAACTATGAGGGGTAGACCGATTAATTTTAAAACAATAAGATCTTAAAAAGTAATTAAATTGTAAAAATTAAGAAAGTTTAGGTTTAATTTTAAAAATTTTAAAATTAAAAGGTCTTAAAAAATAATTAAACGAGAAAAAAGAGGGTCAAAGTTTAATTTTATTAATTTTAGATTACATGATCTTAAAATATAATAAACCATAAAAATTTTAGGAGGGACAAGAAAGAAAAAAAACTTAATTATAATAATTTTAAAATTATAAGGCCTAAAATAGAATTATTCCATAAAATTTAGGAGGGACAATTACCCTTCTCATAATGTAAGTAAATTCGTCCCTGATTATTCATGTTCAAAATATTATTTGAAGATTTAGACCAAAATATTAGATCTAAAAATTGAATTTTGATAAACAATTAACTCATTTAAAGATTTAAAACATACTAAAACTTTAACATTTATAAGGTTTTGTAAGTCTGTAGCATATTATATTGCAAACATTAAAAAATATTGTTGTGCAATGCAAGTTTAAAAGATGAAAAATAAGTTTTGATAAAAAAAATAAAAAAAATAGTAGTATAATTTTTAATAAAAAATGAAAATGGGAGGTCAAAAACAAGATCACTTATCCATTATAAATATGAACTTTTAACAAATATGAATTATATAAATATCATAATAGTAAAAAATATGTATTTTATCAAGATTATATGGATTTTAAATATTATATGTGTAGGGTGTGTGTCTTAATGCGGAATTTAAAAAATTAAATAAATATTATTTTGTAATCACACTAATATATTAAAAAAAATAACTGAACTAGATCTAAACTTAATTAATATGGTCTATAAAAAATTTAGAAAATAATAAATATATAACAAATGTAAATTATATATTTAATTAAAACATAGTCAACAGGGACTGGTCCAAATATTAAACAGTTTTGTTCCATTTAAATAAATAAAAAAAATACCATAGTTATTTTAGCACCATAGAAAATAATGAAAATGGTACCACTTCTCGTTCTTTCTCGAATTGAAAAAGATGAAGAAGATAAGATTCCTTTCTTTCTTATAACACATATTTGGAATTGAGAAAAATAATGATTAGAGTTGTCAAGTTTTCAATTCGATTTTGATAGAATAAATAAATATTAAAATAAAATTATTTTTAAAACAGTGAAAAGATCGATTGACCTCTAACTTCATCATGACTTCACGGCCACATATTTTTTTATCCTATTTCTTAATTTTATTGAAAAAAAACCATTCGAATAAATATTTATATCTTTAAAAATGAAAATCTCCTATATAAATTTTTTCTATATCATAAGTAGATAAGTATCTTGAGGATATTGGTTGAATATTCTTTTTAGGATTTTTTTGAAAAAACACCCTTCTTTAGAAATTATTTGGAAAATATTGTTATTCGATACATGTAAGAATAAGTCGTGTTTTAGAAGAAGCGAATTAAGAACTTACGATATGCGAGATGCGAGTTGCTGGTGATGTCTTTTAAATATTCAGTTAAATGAATCGTACCTAATATGACGTGAGTTCAACGAGATAATCAAATAAAAGAATGAGAATTTATCGACATAGTTTTAAATGATGTTAGGCGCTCCAAGACGTAGAGGGTCCTTGAAACTGAAACGCTAGACACTAGGCGAACTCACTAGCCTTTCGTAGGTGAGACTCTTTTATATTAAATAATATTTAATTTACATTGATTTAAATATGAATATATAAAAAAAATAAAAACAAAATATTTTTTATCTAATAATGAAGATAAATAATAACTATAAATTTTATTTATAATAATTTAATTAATAAATAAATAAAATGAGAAATAAAATAAAATATTTTTATAAAATTAATATGAATAAATTTTTAATTAATTTTAATTTTAAAAATATTCAATACTTATATAAAATCAATATCTATACATGTTAAACCCTTAAAGATAATAAAATAAATAAATTGAATGCGGAAGCGTACCTGAATTAATCGATATAGATTTTTCAGAGGGTTTGATCTTCGAAGAAGTTAAGTTATCTCTTGTCACACAACTCTCAGACGGAGAAATGTGATATGCAAGTTAACCTAATTCTTGGAGACCATAACCCCTTTATATAGTTGATTTAATAACCAACTATTAAATATTATAACTCTTTCTCTCATCAAATTATAAATACACCTTATGGTATCTACACTTTTAATTTCATGACAATTTAATACCTATAACACGTTTAACATAATTAATCACTTAATTACGTATTAAACTTTATAATAGCAATATACATTATACATATGTATCCATTATTATTGAATTTTAATCCAACAACAATTGCATAAGACTAAGATAAAAAAAAATGCATTCTTGTACCATTCGCAATTGTTGAAAAGAAAGATATTTGTTATCACAAACATCACTTTATGGTTTTTGGATTTTTCCAAAAATTTAAGTACCCGTGTGCGCAAGTCTTTGTTTATGTGCATTCATTTCATCGTAATATCACTCCTTGATCATGTATACCAACATGAAAACGTATTCATGGTATACCAATTTAAGCTTCCTCTGATCGAAAATTAAAGTGATCGTGACATGGTTGACGATGAACCTAAGATATGATTAGATGAATCCATATGACACAGCAAAAAAGATTGTCCAAAGTCAACTAAGAATCTTTATGCTGAGGATATGATTCTTTGAGAACAAACCAGACAACCTAAGCTATACAATAATTTTAGGAACCATGGACACAACATCAAAAAATATCCTTAAAGAATCTGCCCTCAATTCAACTAATTGCACTTTTAAGTGTATTGTTTTATTCCTAATTATCATAAACAACCTTCCAAGCTACGCTTTATTGTTTTTATAACATTTTAACGTGATTTTTACAATCTTTATACTCTAATTTTTTAAACATTGTAAATATGTGTTCCCGTATTACGATATGAAAATTAAATAACAAGAAAAAATACCTTCAAACATACTACAAAATCAAAACATATTCGACTACAACCCATGCTCTCATGTTTTTAAGGCTTTTAAACATGATTAGATAGCATTTTAAATGTAATTTTTATAGCCTTTAGGATACCTTATACGATCTGATTTTTGAATCATTATAAGCATTGTTCTCATACTACGAAATAAAAGTTAATTAACAAGAAAAATATAGCCTAAAACATACCACAATATCAACTAAAACATAACTACTGACCCATATTTTCATATTCTTCAAGCAAAGAAGAATGGCAATATAGTATTTTTAACATGATTTCTACAGTTTTTACAATATATTATACACTTCGATTTTTATATCATTTTTAAGATATGTATCAGTAATACACTTTAAAAGTAAAAATTTATAAAAATTTATTTACAACACCATACAAATTCACCTTAAACATACCTATTGAACCATGTTTAAACAACTGCATGACTCAAAACTTGCGTCCAGTGGGTTATAAGTTACGTTTGAAAATCTCATCAATTTGTTTAAAAATAACGTCGAATCGTTTGAAAATCAAACAGAACTAGCGTCTTTTGGGCCACGAGTTCTGTTTATTTCTTAAAATATTTGAATAACGAATATTATAATCTACATTGGATGAAACTCGCGTTTTATAGAAAATGAGTTCGAAAAACATGTCTACTCGTTTTATTTACATGAGCCGAAAGGATATTTTTCTAAAAAAAATAAAATATTTTTTCCAAATAAATTTCCAAGAAAGAATATTTTGACAATATTGTCAAGTATCCAATTATCAATTAATAAAGAATATATATAATATATATTTTATTTTATTTATTTAACCTTTAAATTTTATTTTTAAAAATAATTCAATTATGTCCGACACTTGTTTGAGTTAAAAAAATAAATTTTATAACTAAATAAATATATTTAGTCAGTTAATCAAGCTATTCTTATTTATTTATTTATTTACTTTTTCAAGTCATTAGGAACATTCTTTTTTTTCTATTAGAATCTCACTTTTCTACTCTATCTGCGTAGGATTATGATTAAATTTAATATTTGTTATAAAAAAATCTTATAACTTAAATCCATTTCTTATGTTTAATATTTTGATACAAGATTATGATTAAATTTTATATTTTTGATTTTTTTAAGAAATAAATCTTATTTGATGTTGAATCAAACATGCTCTAAATCTGTATTGCATACGTCATTAAATATATCTCCAATTTTAAATAATAAAAAAATACAACACATTAAAGACGAAAACATAACACATAAACCAGCATACAAAAAATAAAATATTAACGCAAATAACCTAACAACCTTAGCTAGAGATGGGTATTTTATCCGGCCTGATCACGTTCCGATCTAACTCGGTTCAAACAAATGAAAATTTTTATAAAAAAATTGAGTTCAGTTCGGGTTCAGGTTTAGGGTGTAAAATATTCAACTCAATCCGAGATTAAATATGTAAATTTTTTTAATAAACTTTTTAGGCATATTTATAATAATGATCCTCTATTTATATATTTTTTTATAATTAAGTCTTTAAAATTAATTTTTTATTTATAATTTAGTTTTAAAATTATATTTTTATAATTAAGTTTCCAAAAATTATTTTTTTTATAATTTAGTCCTTAAATTTATTTTTTCTATATGTCGGGTCGGGTCGAAGTCAGAGTCGGATTTGTGGTATTTATTTTCTGTCCGGGTCGAATCAAATTTTTTAAAAAAATATTCGGGTTGAATTAGAATCGAATTTAAAGTATTTATGTTCGGATCGGATTCGAGTAGACCAAAAATCCGACCCGACCCGTGTCCATCTCTAACCTTACCTTCTCACGAAAAAAAAGAAAAAAGAAAATCCAAGTAAAGCTGCCTTCCCACGCCGACCTAAGCTGTCTTTTCTTCCAAGTTTTGTTGCAGCAGCATCTTCGTAGTCTTAGTCGCGCTTCACCTTCTCTATCACATCCATTACGGTGCCCACGACAATATCGACACGCTCTCGATCTAGCATAGTTGCTACCAAATCTCGTATAGATGCGTTAATGCATCTACACCACCAGTCTCCGAAGGCGCAAGCCCCATCATATCAGATAAATTTGCCCTCGAAGTAATGATTTTTAATTTAATTATTTCTAACATATTTAAATAACATAAATTTATTAAATAATTTTGTTTTATAATAGTTTAATATTTAAAAAGTTTTACACATATTTAAAAATATTTAAATATTTAAATAAAAGAAAAAATTATAATTATAAAAATATTTAATAAAATATTTAAATAAAGGTATTAGATTAACATTGTCACGTTGCTTTTATATAAAGACATTTCTTCCTGATAAAAAAATAATTTAAATTTAGGCTTCATATTCTGATGTGAGTTTTTGAATTTCAAATTTATAAAAATGAAATTAGTATAATTCATTATAGGCACTTATTAAAAAACTTTATTATGGGTTAAAAAAATTGGACACTTATTACAAAACTCGTTAATTATTAATAAAATAACGTTCATTTAACAAAAAATATAAGCTTAGTATGCGTTTATAAGTGTAAACTATTTTTCTAATGATTTTAATCACAAAAAATTAATTAAATTTTTTATTATAATATATATAAGTAATATTTTTTAATATTTTTAATATATTAATTATATTTATAATATGTTAAATATAATATTTTTTAAAAATTTAGTTGTTGGAACAAAATAAATATAATATTTATAATTATATGATTTTTAATATAAATATTTTTAATTTAATATTAAAAGTTTAAAAATAAAATATTTATAAGGATAATCTGATAAAATTTATTTTCAACTAATCTTATATTTCATTAACCAAATATTGTTATCTTATATTCTTACTAAATAAACCAAATAAAGTAAGAGAATATTCTCAATAATATATAAGTAGTACTACAATCCAAAAATTTTGTTCCCAAAAATAATCTTACATTCTATTAACCAATCACAACCTTAAGATTATTGAAAGAGGGTACTCAGACCCCTCGGTTTCCTCTATGGATTGGTGTCCAAATTTTGAACCATCACCAAGAGGTAGGGGTGAGCGTTCAAGCGAGTCAAGTCAAAAAATTTCGAGTTATTCGAGTTGAGTCATCATATTTTACAACATAATTTTTTTTGAATTTTTCGATTCGAGTCGATTTTAGAGAGTTCAAGTCAATTCGATTTTTCGAGTTTATATATAAATTTTAATTATATTATATATAATACTATATTACATTTTGATTCAAATTTAAATGACTTTCTCTTTATATCTACATATATATATTTTTTATATTATTTTTTACACGTGTAAATAACATTTTGAATTATTATTATTACTATCAAATACCTTAGATATAAATATGTTATTTCATTAAATTATAAGACCTCATTAAAAACCTGTTTCTTATCTAAATAAGGCCAAAATGAGGTCAATAATTACAATAAATTAAATACAATAGAATAAACATATAAATTAAAAGTATAAAATAAATAATATAATTTAAATAACATATTATAAAAAAATAAAAATTGTATTAAATCAAATAAAAAATAAATATGAAAAGTGATCATATTATAAAGAAAAGAAAATTAAAAGGCAAAAAAAGAGAAAATATGACTGAAATAAAATTACAGGGATTAAATGTGCAATTAGAACATAAAATTTTTTAAATTATTCGATTTTTCAAATAACTCGAATTTTAAAAATTTAAACTCTACTCGAAATCGAAAATTTTTGAGTTATTCGATTTAACTCAAATAACTTAAAATTAAAAAAATATATTTAATTTTTCTGAGTCGAATCGAGTCTTATTCCTCTCTACCAAAAAAGGCTCTAAAGCATCATTCTGCAGCTCAACCCCAAGGAAGGTATCTTTTGATGTAGCTCAACCTAAATAAAATAGATCATGCATAAAGATTACCTTTTTTATTTATTATTTATATACTTTTAACTTAATGGCCATTACAATATTTAATTATTTATAACCAAGAGCTAAAGACTGAACTAATCGATCTGACTAACAAGACAACTAACAACACATGTCCAACAAGCAAACAAATACTTGACTGTTAGATCCAATTGTCTAAAAACTAGGGTAAACTATAACGAAAGTCATTCAATTATAGGTAAGGTTATATTTAAATTATTTAATTATTAAAAATTATATTTGGGTCATTTAATTATGGATAAAACTATATTTGGATTATTTAATTATTAAAAATTATATTTGGGTCACTCAATCATGGATAAGATTACATTCGGCTCACCCAATTATTAAAGATTACTCTTTGATCAACCTTTATATTTAAAAAATTATATATTAATTTATGTAATAAATTAATTAATGATTCAAATGAAGTATCTAGTGTTAACAAGTGATTTAGAAGAAAAGTGATTAAATTGATGTATTTTTTAAAATATGAAAAGTGACCTAAATATAACCTTACTTATAATTGGATGATCCAAATATAACTTTATCTATAATTGAGTACTCAAGTATAAAATTCAATGAGTAAATTGATATTTTGAAAATTTAGTGACCAAAATAGGTCAGAGAACAAATTTTAGTGATGATTTTTAAATAACTTATTTTTATATTTAATAATAAATAACATAACACATCATACCAAAATATTAAAAAAATAATTCAGAATAATCAAAATATAACAAATTCAATCAATCGAACTAACAGCTTAATGGATTATTTAAATTGGAAAAATAAATAATTCTCATATTAAGAATATGCAAGAATTATTAGAATATAAATGGTAACACTGTAATGGTGAATGGGAGACAAGACAAGCAAAAGTAACAAATTTGTTGAGGGACATGGCATGTTTATAGAATCGGCATTTCTAAGCTTGTCTATGGTACAATTGGTTCATCGCCATTGTTCTTCCCTGCATCCACAAGAATGCACTTCATAGCATCAACCAGTTCTTGCATCTGCTCCCTCGAATGCAACGGTGAAGGATAAACACAAACGCAATCCAGCCACCCATGGCGGATAGTGTCGAAAATGGCGATGGAAGGGGCAATGCCATGACCGGAAGCGCACCCCATGTAGTCATCTACGCCAATGAGCTTCTGCTGGTCGTTCGACTCATCGATTACGGTATCTTCGAAAACAGATATTAAAGATGTTCTTAAGGAAGAGGAGGAAGTCAAGCCAGGGTTTTCCATGGCCCTGCACATCAAGAAATTCAAGTCTGCCATGTCCGACAAGTGTTTGTTGCAGTTCTTATTGTTATCAAACGATGTGTATATTTTCTTTGCTAACTCCCAAAGCTTCTCTCCTCCTTTAATTACATGCGTGTTTAGAACAGCTGAATGGTAAAATCCTGCAAAATTTCAAGACTTCCATTAAGCAAATACTTTCCAACTAGGTCAGGACAATATTAATGATTGAATTATGAGTGTAACTAGCTTTGATGACAGAACTGATCACATGAAACTTGTTCAAAAGCAAGAATTTGAAGACTGTTCTGTAGGTGAATTCGAGTTTCGCTTACCGAAATTGTGATCGGAGAGAGGTGGTTCGAGAATTGAGCGGCAATCAGTGAGTGTCACAACTCCATACTTCTTCTTTTGATGATCTGCATAGCATTTAGAATTGTGTGCAGCAATCAGACCAGCTGCTCCCAATGCTCCACACAGCTTAATCCCTCTTGCCTTGCAACCCTGCAAATTTTATTCTTTGAGTCTAAATGAAAGGGGAAAAACTTACAATTTGGAAAGTTCAGATTACTTACTGCCAAGATCCTATGAGTGTCATCAGGTTTAATGAGCAACCTCACTACTTGAGTAGATCTGGGTGATTTGGCATCTTTGAACTTTAAGTTGGTTAGCCTAAAAGAACTAACAGAGTAGCCAAGCATGTCGATTCCTCGTGACCAAAGTGTTTTCTTAGCTTTCACCTTGGGGATAAGATCTTCGAGTGCCGAACTAACCTCTCCTTTCTTCACCATCATTTCCTTTTGGTCCTGCTTCGACTCAGTTTCCTCTTCTTCATTGCCCATCAATGTTAACAACTCTCGTAGCAACGACACCGCCGTGGTCCTGTCGCACCCTGCGGCATGCAGGCGGAGCACAAACACCCACTTTGCACCGGGCAAAGCGTATGCACTAGCGAAGAACATGTCATTATGTGTTCTAAATGAACCAATCCAAGAATTTTGGTTGAGCTCGTGTTCTAGAATCAAATGAAGGGGTGTAAGTGTAACGTTCCGGGTTTCTTGTCCGTAAAGATTTTCGAGGATGTCGGAAGTTTCGGAATGGTCGAAGAACTTGATTTGAATGAAGGGTGTAGGAGACGTAACGAAGGAGAAAGTGCTGGAAGCAGGGGTGTAATGGAGCCTGGACCTTAGAACGGGGTGGGAACTTTGTAGTTTGTGAAGCGCATTTCGTAGGCGTGAAGCGTCGGGGGTTTTGGAAGTAAGGATGGCCAAGACGGCGATGCCGGTGCCACCGAGCACCGCATGGCACCAGCTGTTCTCGGTTGCGCCAACTGCTCGACCAGTAGGACCGTCGAGAGTTTGGGTGGACATCTCGTTGGAAATGATAAAAAAAAAATATTGGCAAAATTGATGGTAGGGAAACTAGTCGTGCCTTTGCTTTGTTGATAAAATAGGGTATATTTTATAGACTTGAAGATCGAGCAAGTGTTGTAAATTTCTATTTTGCATTCGAAAAAATAAATGATTTAATGTTTGATACATATGGTTTTATAAATTTTTATGTTATATTATATATATCGTAGAATTTTTAAAAAAATTATATATTTTTTAATTCGTACAATGATTAATCACACCTTATAATCATAATATTCGAATAATAAAAATAATATATTTCATCTTCATGTTCTGAGTTCAAGCACAATATGTATTATTAAAAGTTAAAAAAAAAATACCTTATAATCACACCGACATATTTAAAAAAAATTATATATTTTAAAATCATTAATTTAATAATTTAATGATTAAGTTTAAAATTTTTTAATTAGAATAATTTGTTAATTTTTTAAATATCTATTTGTTTTCTACTATTTATTTCATCTAATTATTTGTACTCATTCAACATTTAAAAAATGTCTACCTCTTAATTTAATACAATGTCATAAATTTTTAAAATTAAATTATTTAAATTATTTTATATGATGTATTTGTCAATTCAATAAAATAGTATTAAAAATTTAGACGAACAAATATTTAAAAGATAAATAAACAATTTTATACTTGGTACCATTTTGCTTTTTGTTTAGGTAGGAATTCAACCAAACTTCATTTATTATTCTGACATATCGGATATGCTTACTGTAGAATGTATTGAATATTGAACAGAGGGAGAAAAAAATATATCAAATTCAATTTAGCCTTTTATGTTAAAAAATCATTATTAACCTTAAATATAAATATTATGCTAAAATCTTCAATTCTATAGTGATTTCTTTTATTTTTTTTAAGTTTTCAAGAATTCACTTTAATTAATCTGAATTGATTACGTCGTACATTTGTTTTTAGTGAATAAATCTTTTAATAGAATTTATATATATAATGTATCGAGTCCAGACTTAAGCCATAAAAAATATCTTAATAGATTCTACTAAAAAAACCCTGTTGATTATATATGCCTTATAATTTTTAAACATAATTTTCGTAGGGATGACAACGAGTCGGTTCAGGTCAGATTTTTGGCATTCCCGACTCTGCCCCGAAAATATAAATATTCACCACGAACTCAATCTTAATGTATATTTCTCCTGACGCGACCCGAAATAATAAAATGTATAACCCAACCTCAATCCGAGTCTGACAAAATAATAAAAAATTCGGTTAAACCCGACCTAACCTAAAAAATTAATAAAAAATATTAAATATCACATATAAAAATAGAATAATAATATATAAATATATCGAGTCGGGTCGGAGAGTTTTTACCCTAAACCCGACCCCGACCCGATCCGATCTTATCTTTAAAAATAAGTTCAGGTAACTGTATCCTAGCCGAAATCAAGGCGATTTTTCGGTGTTCGATAATAAAAAATAAATTTTAATTATAATATTAAATTTTAAAAATATAACTAACCTTAAACTTTTTAAATTTTAATCTTAAATTTTAAATCTAAAAATTTAATATACACCAAAAAGTACATAGTATTTGTGTTCCTCAACTACATTTATTTCTATATTTATTACCAATGCAATCATGCTCATAACAAAGTTGTGTTTAACCATTTGTGTTTGTGTTTAAACCATAGGCCATAGCTGCCATGGTGTAGGTAAATAAATCCATCCATGGAACGGTTGTTGAAGGTTGGGTGAAACCAATGATTTTAATTACAGAACACAACCACCATGCAACAAAGACATTATTGTGTGTTGGGAAACTTCATTAAAAGAGGCACATGGACATGGTGAATCTCTAGCCAAGTACAACTGGCCTCTTCTCCGATATCACATGCGGGTGAAAATTGTCTACCTCTTTCTCATGCTTTCATTCGTATCTTCACTTCAAATTAAAGGTTTTAAGGTATAGGATTTAGGGTTCAAGATTAGGGTTTTTGGTTAGGTTTTAGTGAATTAGGAGTAGTGTGTAAAGTTTAAGGTATAGGGTTTAGGGATTTTGGTTAGGGTTTAGTGAATTAAGGGTAGTGTTTAAAGTTTAGGGTATAAGGTTTAGGGTTCAAGGTTAGGGGTTTTGGTTAGGGTTTAGTGAATTAGAGGTAGTGTGTAAAGTTTAGGGTTTATGGTTTAGGATATAAAATATAAAAGTCAGAGTTTAAAATTCAATTTTTATTAATTTTTTAATAGAATACATAGATAAAAATATAATAAAAAGATAAAAGATTTCTACTTATCGCAAGCCATGTTGTATTTAATACCATATCGTCATTGTCCTAAGACTAGTCAGAAATTCAATACCCTTAAAAACCATACATACAATGTAATGCATGCCCCATGCATGTGCAGGGACTAATTTGAACCTCTACGAAAAACTAAAAAGTAAAGGTCTTTTGCTTTTATTGAAAAAATTATTTAAAAAGGAAAATTCTGAGAAAACTTGTATTTTAAAAATATAACGTCGTCACTAATCATTTTAATAGGCTAGAAACAAAAAATAAAATCAAAAATTTAAATTGGGTTACAGATGAGTTTGTATCCTACATTATCCGAATTAATACATAAGGGTTTGTATTGTAATTATGAAGAAAAATAAAAAAAATAATATAATTTAAAAAACAATTTTTATAAAATGCATGGTTATATAGTTTGAATATTTAAAAAGATTTTATAAATTATGATATTAAAGAAAGATGACGTCTAAAGACTCAAGATGACATTTCCCAGCAAGAAATTTTAAAAATTAAAATAAAACTATAATCAAACATGCTACTTTAAACATGCATGAGCAAAAATATACATCCTAACAAATAAATATGCATATTAAAATAAAACATCCACATATACATGTATAAACATGATACATACAATATATATATAGGCGTACTATATACTATAAAAATACATACACATATCTGAATGTAGCATATATTATACATAACTTAGTATATATTAGTAATATATAACTTAGTATATAGGAAACATTGCATATATAACATAGTATAAAGATAAGTATTACGTATATTCCTAATATAATAAAAAAGCAAGCATAATGTACATTTTCATGAAGACAAATATACGCAAACCAAATGAAAGAGCTTATCAAGAAAAAAAAAACATATATCGAACACACAGATGTAGGCAACAAGATATTCGATACGAAAAATTAAAGAAATAGAAACAAATACAAGCTTCAATACTCTAATAAATACCTACCGGAAGTAAAGGGGTTGAAATTAAATTTTTAAGATAAAGCAGGGATTAATAGAAGGAATAACCCACTGATAAAGAACCCAGTTGAAAACTTCTTAAAAATTTTGGGGACCAAAATACAAGTTAAACCGGCCAAAAGTATTAAAGTTATTTAAAAGGGACTCAGTGAAAACTGTAAAAAAAATTGGGGATTAAACTGTATACAAATGGGTTGTATTTTAATATAGATTGATATAATATTAGTAGGGATGACAAATGGGCGGGGCGAGTGCGGATACCCCCTTTTCTATATCTATACTCATCTAAAATTTTTATATCCATCACCTACCTATCACCTACGGTGGGTATAGTTTTCAAATCCACACACGCCCACGCGGGTGCATTCTTAAATCCATCCTTACACCCACCACTCAAAACGTATCCGCTTGTATATATGTCTACAAGAAACTACTAATATCGAATTATGTAAAAATAAATCATAGACTTTTATAAAAAAAAAAGAGTAAAATTTTACATACTTTATTGACTGATTAAGTGTATATATAACATATTTATACATATATAAATTTAACTACATCTAACTAACTAACGATAAGTAATTTAATTAAAACATATTTTTACTGATATAAAATTTTACTTAACTACAACTAACTAATATATATAGTTAATTAACTTAGCTAAAACATATTTACACTTTTATAAATTTTACTTATCCACACGTTACAAATTTTTAACTTGATTAATTCAAGCATGATCATAAATCATCAGTTTTTCAAATTAAATTAATTGAGTTCAAAATCTATAGACTTAAGGATTAACATAAATTTCAAAACAAATTAATAGCTTAGTACATAAAATACCATAATAAAAGACATAATCAAAATCTAAAAATAGAAATGATTCAAAATTCATATGGCGGGCAGAGCGGATGGATATGGGACGGGTGGATACGGTGCGGGTAAAATCTTAAACCCATCACCTACCCATTACCCATGATGAGTATGATTTTTTACATCCACACCTGTCCATTATTCACTAAACTCATACCTATCCTCAATCCAACTGGTACGGGTGTGATACGAAATTCATAAAACTGTACCCGTCGTCATCCTTAAATATTAGGTTGTTATTTAAATTATTTTGGACGTATTTATATTTATATATTACGATAATAATTATTAATAATAAAACTAAAAATAAATAATAAATTATTAATAACCAAGATGGCGACCCACTTTAGTTTCTGCAAGAGAGTTGGGGAACGAACCATCGGGTATTAATTGTATTTCCAAATAGTTAGGCTCAAAAGTGTATTAGATTGGGAATGCAGCGTCGAGTCTAATCGAGTTAAAAAATTTTAAATTATTTAAATTGATGAGTTTAATTTTATAACTTAAATTTTATTTATTTATTTATTCGAGTTTAGTTCGAGTTTGACTCGGTTTATCAAGTTTATATATAAATTTTAATTGTAACTATTTATATTGATATAGTATAATTTGGTTCCAATTTAAACAATTATCTCTAATCGGATGAAAATTATATTGATGGTATATCATGAGTTGATAAATTAATGTGAAGAAAAAATTACAAAAGAACTCAATTGAATGATTAAATTAAATAAAATCTAAAGTTAAAAGACTAAATAGCAAAAATAATATAATTGTTAAAAACATGAATTGAAGTTACATAGATATTATATATTGATAGTGAATCATGTGATTTAATTTTTGTCAAAAATAAACTTAAAACGAAAAGAGAAATTGAAGAAATAAAAAATTATTCAAAGTTAAGGGGAAAAATTATCAAAATAAAAAAATAATTTTAAAAAATATAAATTGAAGATAAATATGTATTTTACAATGATTTAGGATATGTGGTTTAAATTTGATCAAAATTGACTTAAAATGTAGGAAGAATTGTAGAAATGAGAAAATTATATAAAGTTAAATGGTTAAATTAAAAAAAAATTATTTTCAAAATTATAAATTGGATTTAAATAAGTATTCTTCTTTGGTATAGGAACATGTGAATCAAATTTGGTCAAAAAATGAACTTAAAATGAAGGAGGAATTGAAGAAAAATGAAATCAAAGACTAAATCGTAAAACTATAAAATTCAGTTCTTTAATTTTTTATTTTATTTATTTTTTTATTTGTGAAAATTTCAACTCAAATTGAATTTGAAATTTTTTAGTTACTCGAGTTACTCAAATCGACTAGAATAACTCGAACAATTCAGCTCGAATAATATAAAATTAAAAAAAATTATTTTTTTTGGAGTCGATCTAATTTTACTCACCGTAGAATCATATAATTCAAAATTTTTAATAGAGTCAAAATTGTGTTCACTCTTTAATTTAATTCCTAATTTTATAAAATATGTTCATTTCGATGATTTGTAATTTGTAGAGAAAGGAAAGTTATTTGTATGTTTAACCATCCATTTTTAAATTTTTTTGTTGATTAATCTGTATTGAGTACTATAAAAATTTATATTAAAGATAAACTATGTGAAAGATAAAATTTTAGGACCCATTTGATTTTAATATATATATATTATTTTTGTTTTGAGAAAATAAGATTTATTTTCAGTTTTTTAAAAAATAAAAAATATACTTAATTAATAGGGATATAAACTTATTTTCCAAATGAAAATAATGTAAATATGCTTGATATCAAGCTTTTTAAAGTAAAAAATGAAAAAAAATTATTAAATAATTAAAATAATATAATTAAAAATTATATTATTACTATTATTATAAAATACAAATAATTAAATTAAAATTTTAAAAAATGAAATTAGATGAGCTCAAACTCAAACTCAAATTAAAATTAATTTTTTTTATTTTCATATATTCTATTTTTTAAAAATATTTTCAACAAATATATGGTCATTAATGAAAATATTTATTTTTAATTTAAGCCTTGAATTTTTAAAAATTCATTTTTAAACCTTTATCTTTGTTATTTCTAATGATAAATACATAAAATAATACACATAATAATATACACTACAGGTTTGACTTAAATATTAAATTTAATTTAAATATTTGATTATTACATAAAATATTTAATTTAAATATTCAATTCAATTTAAATATTTGGTTTAAATTAAAATTTTGATTTAATTTAAACATTTTAATTAATTTAAGTATTTCATTTAATTTACATGTTTGATTTAAATTAATATTCAATTTAATTAAATATTCGATATAATTATTTTATTATTACATAAAATATTCAATTTAAATATTTAATTTATTTTATATGTTTGACTTAGATTAAATATTTGAATTAAATATTCAATTTAAACATTTAAATTGAATTGAATATTTAAATTGAATGTAATAATCGATGATTAAATTAAATATTTAAAATAAATCGAATATTTAAATTAAATAGTTAATTTAATTCAAACATTTAAATTAAATTAAAAATTTAAATTGAATTAAATATTTAAATTGAATATTTTATATATTAATCAAATATTTAAATAGTATATTTAAAATAAATCTAATATTTAAATCTAATATTTAATTTAAATCAAACATTTATATTTATTAAGTAAATCATAAGATTTATATTGTCAAGAAGGGTGAATTGGTCTTTTAAAAATTTAAGGAGTGAATTAGAAGATAGAGAAAATGATAGACACAAAGATTATAGTAGTTCAAACTTTGAACAAGTTCTACATTCACTATCTTAGCTTCTACTAAGCATTTTCAATCAACTTCACTGATGAACGTCCTCTTTTCTTGGTTTAGAAGGTAACCTTTACAGTCTAGTCAATCTTTCTACCCAAACTTTGTTTTGATACAAGAAATGAAGTTAATAATTTAGAATTTCTCTGACTAGATAAATATTATCCAATTATAAATAAACACTTCCTAAACTCAATTAAAAGAATACAATGAAAAAATTGAGTTGAGTGTAAAAAATTTGACAATGAAGAGTTTGAGTTGGATTAATTGCTTGAAGGTTCAATAGTTGTTGCAACTCCGAAGATTGAGATAGAAGATATCGGGCAAGAAAAAAAAAACATGAAATCCCAACTCCGAAGGAGGTATAGATTATGAAACTGAAAACATTCGGAATCCATGATGTGAATAGATACATATTGTTCTCGTTTAATTTTATGATTGTGATATTGACGATATCTCAAAACTGACGGCAGAGGTGAAATAATATTGATAGATGATTGTGATATTGGGACGATTTTGTTCCGCATCAACGTTGGATGATCAACCTTCTTTCATAGTGCATTGTCTTTTTTTGATGCCATTAAAACTGAAAAAATTAAAATTTTAGCATAAAAACCATGTATGCATTAGTTAAGCATATTTGAACCAATGATAACCAATAATAATCAAGGGTTTCAGAATAAAAACTATGTTCTAAGTGTGTAACAAAAATTAATGACGAATTTTGAGTAAAAAAAAGTTAAGAAATACAAGAAAATTATTATATTGGAATAAAAATGATTAAGATTTTTGAAATTTTTTGTAGAATTATCAGAACTCCATAAAAATAACATTATATATAAAAATATTGAATTATTATAAAGAAAAAAATAAACGAAAATTAAAAAGATAAGGGTTTATCGAAACGTCTGGTTATTTTCAACGATTTGGCTTCGAGAAATATAAAAAAATAATTGTTCAGATTAATTTTTGACTTAGTGAAAGATTTTAATTTTTCAATTATGATTAATTCATAAACTTAAAAATTTATTTTATTTGTAAAATAGTTATTTTATAACTTGTTATATCAAAATCAAATATAGGTTCTATAAAATTAAATTGAGTATTAAAATTAAATTGAATATTTAAATTAAATCAAATATCTAAATCTAATATTTAAATTAAATTGAATATTTAAATTAAATCTAATATTTAAATCGAACCTAATTTTAGATTTTCTTTGTATATTATTGTGTGTATTATTTTGTGTATTTATTATTGAAAATAACAAAGTCAAAAGTTTGAAAATGAAGTTTTAAAAGTTTAAGGGTGAAATTTAAAATAAACAATTTTTTTAGTGACCATAACGTTTAATTTTTAAAGTCAGGGAGCAAAAATGTGAATGAGACAATGTAATTGGCCATTGAAGTAATTTACCCTTTTTTATTACCAGATCATTCAACCATCAATGTTTAACGATGTCTGGTTGAGTGACCAAAGGTTTACACCCCGAAAGTGACCTTATTGGTCGATTTTGAAAATTGGTGACTAACTTTATACTGGGGTGAAACATAAGTGATTATTGTAACAGTTAACCCTTAAATTCATTAATAAAAATTAAAAATCTCAAGGACTCAACATACAATTAATAAAAAAATTGATAAACTTAACATATAATTTTTAATTATAAGTTGAGTACTTAAAATTTTTAATTTTTATTAATTAATTTAATAATATTTAATATTAGTGATGTTGAACTATATTCGATGCATGTAATAGACTCATCTTTTAGTTTAATGATAAGTAGTTAAAGATTCTTTTAGAGAATTAGGTTTGATCCCCATTAACAATTGCTTTATTTGATTTTAAACCAACCGTGATTCATGTCACCATATCATGATGACAAGTGTCAATAAAAAATTTTAACTCTGAGGGACCAAAATGATATTTTTTAAATCCAATGACCACTGATACATAATTTATCCTATTTTTATTTTTAAAATTATGAATATAAACCCAATAAAAAAGTTAAATTACTGTACTAGTCACTTTCGTTTACCCTCAGTATATTTTTAGTCACTAATTTTAAAAAACGACCAGTAAGGTCACTATGATTTTTGGGTGTAAAATTTTGATCACTCCAACGTTAAGTGTCGTTAAATTTTGACGAAAAGATGATCTAGCACAATAAAAAATGATAAATTACTTAAATAGTCCTTAAACTATTATTATACTTTTGTTTCATCTTTAATTTAACTCTCAAAGTTTTAAAATTTTATATTTTTATCATTTTCTTAAAAAAATTCTCAACCCCCCAAATCCTCCCCTTAACCCTTAACACGTGCATGATAAATCTAAAGGAGCATAAAGTTCCTTGAAAAGCAAATGGATCGATCTTCAACCTTGAAATTCAATCAAACATATTTTACAATTCCAGCCGGCGAGCGGTGGAGTCGTACTGGAGATGATCGACGGGGCAACCTCGGATGAAGATAAAGTAACGCCCGTTTATATGTTATACGTTTTAGGTTGGGTGAGTATTTGATCGAGTCTAGTCGAGTCAGAAAATTTCAAGTTATTCGAGTTGACGAGTCATATTTTACAATTCAAACTTTATTTGAATTTTTTTCGGTTCGAGTCGAGTTTTTGAGTTCCTATAAATATTTAATTGTAATTATTTATCATGTTATAATATGATTTGATTCCAATTTAAACGACTTTCTCTAATCATATAAGATATGCATATATATATATATTTTATATGTAGCAATATTTCTTTATATTTTTATATATGAATGTATATATATCATAAAAAAATTGAGAGAGTCGTAAAAATTAATCCTTTAATTACTAAAAATTTCGAGTTATTCGAATTTCTATTTTACAACTCAAACTTTATTTGAAATTTTTTCGAGTCGAGTCTATGAAATTTCGAATCGAGTCAAAACAATTCGAGTATTTTTGCCTTGAATCGAATTATTCGATTTTTTTGTGTCGAATCGAGTTTTACTCACCCTTAGTTTTAGGTATATTTGTGTCGACACCGTTTTTAGTCCGGGTCGAAATTGATTGGGCCTTCAAAATCTCGTCAATAATTGGAGTCGCCATCAATTGTTTTAAATAGGTACGACTGAAAAACTTATAAAACTGGTATGCGTTTATCATCGGGTTCGGGAGTTGGTTACGTGTGGGGAAGGTTATAGCACCCCCACAACGTCCATAATTGGTACCTAAAAGGGGTTGTGTTGTCTATCAAGCTTCAAAGGTGGGTTAGTAGCACTGGTATATAAAAATTAACTATATAAAATTAAAAAAATAATATAAAAACGTACTAAAAATAATTCAAACATAAAATTAAATTAAAATAAATACAAATAATCAAATTACATAAAAAAATGCATAATCTAATTTTTACTTTATTATTCTAATAAAATATAATTAACATCTAATTCACGAATTAATTAAATTAATAAAACCAACTAATTATCTAAATTAACTCTAAACAAATTTATTGATTCAACTATTAAATTATTTCATGAATAAAAATCTAATTAAGATAAAACATAATAAAAAAGACTAATATAAAATAAAATTAAAACTTAAGAGCATGAAATTAAACACCTAAATCTAAGAGGACCTATAAAGTAATTTCACCTCTAATTTTTTTTGCTAACTCACCGATGGACTGCCGACTTTAATTTCAAATTGAAATTGGATTTCTATCACTGACACACGCAAAATATTTAATATCCAATTTCCAACGTTTATCTTTTTATAATAATACCGATTGAAATTCTAAATGAAAGATAATCGAACATATTTAATTTTTTTAAAAGTGTTTTCGCTTTCACTTCTCAATTTATTTTATATACGAAAATAAATAAATGAAGGAATGAAAATAAAAATAAAATAAAAAATCGACTCCTTTTACCTCTTTGCAACTCGTAAATCCGTTGTTGGATTAAATTACCCCCGGGAGATATTAAATCTAATTGCTTTTCGAACCCTTCCACCGCTTCAAACTCGTAAGCTTTTTCTCTTGAATTTTCCTTGTATTTTTGCTTTGCTTTGCTTGTTGTTGCTTGTGTGTTGTGTGATTTTTCTAAAGGGATTGAGGGGTATTTATAGCTTAGAAACTAGGGTTTTAGGAAAGTTTAAATTCTAAAAATAGGAGTTGGTTAGGATTTTACTTGGAGAAGAAGAATATTTTTGAATTTTTTACTTTTTTTTAAAATTATTTAAAGATTATTCTAGATTTGTTTTTATTTATTTTTTAATTTTCGAATATTTTTATTTTATTAAAAAAATTCAAAATTTTTTAGATTATCCATTCTAGATTTATTTGAATTTTTTTGATTTTTTTATTATATTTTTTAAGATTATTCTAGATTTATTTGAATTTTTATATTTTTAATTTTTTTTAATTTTAAATATTTATTATTATTATTATTTTAGATTTTTGAATTTTGTTGCATACAACTACCCGTCTTTGCTCATTACTCAAACAGAGGAAGTGAGCAAAGACTAGAAGCAACAAATTTTCAATGAAAAACAACCTAGTAGTGAGGACACTTTATTTTAGAGGTAAGTGGTGAGATAAACGATGTTATTCCTCATCGGAATCTTTAGTAATGACACTCCATCTCGGAGGTAGTTGATGGCATTCCTTTTTGGAAGCTCAATGATGACACTCCATCTCAGAGGTAATTTTATGGCATTCCTTCTTGGAAGCTTTATGATGAAACTCCATCTCGGAGGTAATTTTATGGCATTCCTTCTTGGAAGCTTTATGATGACACTCCATCTCAGAGGTAGTTGATGGAATTCCCTTTTGGAAGCTCAATGATGACACTCCATCTCGGAGGTAGTTGATGGCATTCCTTTTTGGAAGCTCAATTATGACACTCCATCTTGGAGGTAGTTGATGGTATTCCTTTTTAGAAGCTCAATGATGATACTCCATCTCGGAGGTAATTTTATGGCATTCCTTTTTGGAAGCTCAATGATGATACTCCATCTCGGAGGTAGTTGATGGCGTTCCTTTTTGGAAGCTCAATGATGACGCTCCATCTCGGAGGTATTCGATGATGTTTATTCTTGAAAATAAATAATGATACTTCATCCTAAAGGCACCTCCTCTCAGAGGCCAATCCTGTCAAAAAAAAATGTACATGTTTCTAATGCACTTGTCTTACATGCAAGATGTTCAAATGCTTTAAATGTATGAATTTTATTTTGAATTTGTTTATCTTTATTCAGACCACGGTCAATATACTTCATCTTCTTCACTCCATATCGTGCCCCTTAAAAAAACTTTCCATTGAACATTATTTCGTTTTAAACCATTTATTCAAGTAATGCATCGAATATAACAATATATTGTAGACCCCCTTTTAGTAAAGCAACAAATTCATTGAAGAAATGCACAAATATTCAGATGGTAAAGAAGCGAGAGGTAACGAGATTATTGAATTTTGTTATTGAATAAAAACGACCTAGGCCTCGAAAGGTGGTAATGGAATGTTTGATACAATATCGAACAAAAAGAAAGAGGTAAAACCGATGATAATAATAATAAAACCCTAAGATATCAATTAAGAGAACTTCGCTGCTATCTCGCTCAAGAACCTTTTTTGCACGTGACTTCAACTTAGTAGAGCTTAAGTCATCGACCAACGTCTGAAGACATATGAACTTTCTTCATGGACCATTTTCAAACTCATAAATTGAATCTCCCCATGATTTCAAGGCACCCTTTGCGAGTTTTTACCTTGAATTTTCTTTTCTTTTTTTTTACCAGTAGGGCCCTCTCGGGTTTTCACCTACTGATGGTTCTTTTTCTTTTTTTCTTTTTTTTTACCAATAGGGCCTTTTCGGGTTTTCACCTATTGGTGTTTTCATGCATTCAAGCATAATATTTTTTCACAGAATTCGAGTTCACCGGATTTGATAATTCATTTTCGTCCATCTCGGTTAAGATTAATGTTCTACCCGATAAGGCTTTTTTCACAATAAATGGTCCTTCCCAATTTGACATCCATTATCCTCGAAAATCCTTTTGCATAGGCATAACCTTTTCCAAAATCAAATCTCCTTCACGAAAAGATCTTGGTCGGACTTTTTTATCGTGAGCCCGAATCATCCGTTTTTGGTACATCTGTCCATGACAAATCGCTTTCAATCTCTTTTCTTCTATCAAATTCAATTGATCATATCTGACTCGAGCCCACTCAGCTTCATCTAATTTAAGTTCCATTAAGACACGAAGTGATGGAATCTCAACTTCAATTGGTAATACAACTTCCGTTCCATATACTAAAGAATAAGGAGTTGCTCCTGTAGATGTTCGTACAGATGTACGATATGCCAATAATGCAAAAGGTAGTTTCTCATGCCAATATTTATATGTTATCGCCATCTTCTCAACAATCCTCTTGATATTTTTATTAGCTGCTTCGACGGCCCCATTCATTTTTGGGCGATAGGGTGCTGACTTGTGATGTTTTATCTTAAACTGTACACAAATTTTTGTCATCATTCGGTTATTCAGATTCAAAGCATTATCAGAAATAATCCTTTCTGGTAGACCATATCGACAAATTATTTCTCTTTTGAGGAATTTGCATACTGTCGATCTAGTTACATTTGCATACGAAGCAGCTTTTACCCATTTGGTAAAATAATCAATCATTACAAAGATGAAGCGATGTCCATTTGATGCCTTTGGTGTAATTGGTCCAATTACATCCATCCCCATGTTGCGAACGACCACAGAGCTGTTATAACATGAAGGGGTGATGGGTCTGTATGGATTTTATCTCCATAAATCTGACATTTATGACATCTCTGAGAAAAATTGAGCCAATCTTCTATCATAGATATCCAGAAATAACCCAACCTCATAATTTGCCTTGCCATATTAAGACCATTCGCATGAATTCCACAAATCCCTTCATGAACCTCCTTAATTATCTTTTTCGCCTCATGACTTTTTATGCATCTGAGTGACATTTGGTCACTTCCTCTTTTGTATAAGATTTCTCCATCGAGAACATATCCTGTAGCCATTCTCCGAATAGTTCTTTTATTAACATCGGTTGCTCCCTCGAGATACTTTTGATACTTAAGATATTGTAAAATATCATAATACCATGGGTGATCATCTACCTCTTCTTCGATGACATAGCAACTAGCAGGTGATTTGAAGACAATCATTTGTATGGTCATTATTTCAGTTTCTCTATTTGCTTTAAACATGGAAGCCAAAGTTGCCAATGCATCAGCCAATTGATTATCTTCTCGTGGAAGATAATAGAAAGATATCTTCTCAAACTTTTTTATTAATTCGAGAATGAACTTACGATATTCGATCAATTTAGCATCTTTTGTTTCCCACTCTCCACGGAGTTGATAGATCACCAATGACGAATCACCATATACTTTAAGATATTCGATTTTCCGTTCAATTACAACACGAAGTCCCATTATACATGCTTCATATTCTGCCATATTATTAGTACATTCAAAATTTAGTCGCCCGGTAAAAGGATAATAATTTCCTTTGGGAGATATTAAAATTGCTCCGATTCCACACCCAAGTGCATTAGAAGCCCCATCAAAATTCATCTTCCAATTTGTTTCGCTAGTTGATTCATCTTCAATGCTAGTTAAGCACATAAGGTCCTCATCAGGGAAGTCAAAACTCAAAGGTTCATATTCCGGTAAAGCACGACTTGCTAAAAGGTCTGCGATGACGCTACCTATAATGGCTTTTCGTTTTACATACTCGATATCATACTCAGAAAGTAGAACTTGCCATCGAGCCATTCTTCCTGATAAACCTGGTGATTCCATCATGTATTTTATTGGGTCTAGCTTTGCAATTAACCATGTTGTATGATATAACTTGTATTGATGAAGCCTATGGGCGGTCCAGATCAAAGCGCAACACAACTTTTCGATAGAAGAATACCTTAATTCACAATCAGTAAACTTTTTACTAAGATAATAGATAGCGTGTTCCTTTCTTCCAGTTGCGTCTTATTGACCTAATACACATCCCATAGAATTTTTAAATATCACTAGATACAAGATCAAAGGTTTTCCTGCCACAGGCGGCACTAATATAGGAGGGTTTGATAAATATTGTTTAATCTTGTCAAAAGCTTCTTTGCATGATATATCCCAATTGCCCGCATTATTCTTCCTTAGGAGGCGAAAAATGGGATCACATTTGTTAGTTAGTTGAGAAATAAATCAAGAAATGTAGTTTAATCTCCCTAAGAAATCTCGAACCTCTTTTTGAGTACAAGAAGGAGGGAGTTCTTGAATAGCTTTAATTTTATCATAATCCACCTCAATTTCTCGTTTGCTGACAACAAACCCTGATAATTTTCCTGAAGAAAATCCAAAAGTGCATTTTGCTGGATTAAGCTTCAATTGGAATTTTCTTAAACGTTCAAAAAGTTTTCTAAGATTGGTGATATGTTCCTCCTCTAATCAAGACTTAGCAATCATGTCATTTACATAAACCTCGATTTCTTTATGCATCATGTCATGGAATAAAGTTACCATGGCCCTTTGATACGTTGCCCCAACGTTTTTTAGACCGAATGACATCACTTTATAACAAAATATGCCCCACATTGTCATAAAGGTGGTTTTTTCCATATCTTTTGGACACATTTTGATTTGATTGTAGCCTGAGAAACCATCCATGAACGAAAACAAATAATGTTTGGTTGTATTATCCACTAACGTATCTATATGTGGTAGAGGGAAGTTATCTTTAGGACTAGCACGATTGAGGTCACGATAATCAATGCACATTCGTACTTTTCCATTTTTCTTGGGTACCGGAACAACATTTTTCACCCATTCTGGATACTTGGCTACTTGTAAAAAACCGGCATCGTACTGCTTTTTTACTTCTTCTCGTATCTGAAGTAACATTTCTGGCCTCATTCTTCTAAGTTTCTGTTGTACAGGTTTATATTTTGGCTTTAGAGGGAGTTCATGCATCACAATGTCCGTGTTCAGTCTAGGCATATCTTGAAAATTCCAAGCAAACACATCCTTAAACTCTTGAAGTAGAGAGATGAGTTTGTCTCTTGTCTTTGGAGATATGAAAGTACCTATTTGTACTTCTCTTTTATCATCTTCATTTCCCAGATTCACTGTATCTATTGGTTCTTGGTGAGGGAGAATTTTCTTATTCTCATGTTCTATTAGTTTGAGTAGGTCGGGAGATAATTCACATTCTTCATAGGTTTCATCAAACTCATGTTCTCCTAAGCATACAGTCTGCTCAAAATTGACTTTTAAGCTCGAAACAATGTCATTCATGTAATTGATATCTAAAGGCCTGCAAATAAACAATAAGAAATATATATACAAGGATCGATGAAAGAAATGATAGAAAAAAGAAAAAATGAGACCAAATGGGAAAGGGAAATATGCTCATTTATTGAATTGATAAACTGAATGCCTAAATGGGGGCCCTTACAATAAATTCTCACTACTTTAGGGCTTAAGTAATGAGTTAAGTTTCGAGCATTACTCTGATAAAGATTTAAAAACAATTGGGAGTTCAATAGCAGTCCAATTATTCAAGACACAACCTGGAGGACATGGGCCGATCTCTGATCGATTCTTTTCAATTTCATCTTCTCCTTTTGTTGCATTTATGCTCAGCTCTTTAAATTTCTCTAGTGGTGATATTAACATCTCTCTTTCCTTTCCAGAATGAATGTGCCCCCTAGACACAAAGGTTTCGGTAATACGAGGAAGCACCGTCACTTTCCTCTCATTACTTATATCGGTTAATCCAGCTCTTTTTTGTGTTCTCTTTCTCAACACGTGTTTCATCTTCCTTTGTAGGTTAGGCTTAAATCCCACACCACTCCGATCATATTTCAAGAATGGTTGTATCGCCGTGTGCATTCCTTGTAAGAACTTTCCAAGTCCTTTTCCTGATTTAGCTGCCTTCCCAACAGGTGAGCCTTATTCCCATCATAGTATTTTTTGAGAGTTTAGGTCTTGGAATCTTTTTTCCTTCAGCAACAAAAGTTGTATTCACAAATTTGAGTGATCGAAATGTACATTCAATTGCATTTTCATCTACGTCTATGTACGGAGCATCAGTTGATGCAGATGCAATAATATCATCTTCAGCGCCAACACTTATAAGGCATCCATCAATCACAAACTTAACCTTTTGATGAAGTGTTGATGGTACTGCCCCAACAGCATGAATCCAGGGACGTCCCAATAAACAATAAATTCTACGTTATACGTAGCTAGACCAATCAAAAGTGGGACATCAATTTTTCCTACGACATCCCTTCTAGTTTCATCAAATGCCCTTACAGTTGTATGACAAGGTTTCATGTGAGTCTTATCCACTAGAAGTCTATTCAGTGTTGTCATGGACATGACATTCAAAGCAGATCCATTATCAACTAAAACATGGGGTAATATATACCCATTACAGTGGGTAGTTATATACAATGCTTTCACGGATCCCATGCCATCATGAGGAATTTCATCTACACTAAAAGAGATAAAATTATCAACATGTAAGTTGTTCACCAATCTATCCAACTTGTCTACTGAAAGCTCATTTGGGACAAATGTTTGGTTTAACACTTTTAGCAAGGCATTCCTGTGAGTCTCTGAACTTAGCAACAAAGATAATATGGAAATACGAGCTGGTTGTTTGTGTAGTTGCTCAACCACACTATACTCGTTGTGTTTGATAAATTTCAAGAATTCTTGTGCTTCCTCTTTATTTACTGATTCGTTAATTTCTGATTTTTCTCCATTTAACGGAAACTTATCTTTTGGCTCAATGTCTACTGTTTCCATTGGTTTTGAGATGTCAGGGGGATAACACCTTTCACTTCGAGTGGAGTTCCCAACTCCACTAATCTCTGCAGATATGCTTTCAGAATCATCCTTCCCTATAACAGTCATGTTATAACCATAAATCCATGGCACTTATCGGTTACTCTTGTATGGGAAAGGAGTAGAAGTCTCGATTACCAATCATGGTGGAGGCTTCTATAATCCTTCATCATACATCTGTGGCCAGTTAATCACAAAAGGTCGAATACTCTCATCACCTTTTTTGGACAATTGTTCATCTATTGTAAAAACTTCATTAACTTCTTAAGTCCGCTCTAAGAACTTAATTTCTTTATTATCCATCAGATCCTGGATAATATTTCTAAACTCATCACAATATTGGATTTCATGACCAACTTCCCTGTGAAATTCACAAAATTTCTTTCTATTGCTGACAATAATACCATGGTTAAGACTCAACATTCCTCTTTCCACCATTTTCTTCCATACCCATTTTAGCAATGATTGCACTTCAGATAAGCTTGTTTTAACTTTAAACTCTTCATTATTCATCACAACATTAACCCTCGTTTATTCATGTGTTGGCAAAGGATTGTTAGAAACATTAGGTCCCTCTGACGTGTTGAATTGAAGAATATTTTTATTAATCAAACTCTGGACCCTTCTTTTGAGAGCTGTACAATTTTCTATTGTATGTCTAGGGATTCCAGCGTGGAATTCGCAATGTGCCGAAGGGTCATACCATTTCGGGTAGGGTGGTTGTAATGGTGTAAGGAAAACGGGAGATACCAACCTCTCCTCTAATAATTTAGCATACAACTCCTTGTAGGAAATTGGAATAGGACTAAAAGACTGTCTTTCTGTGTTAGTCCTCGACGATCTGGGTCCACCTTGTGGTTGTTTTTCTTGGCTTGAATGGTTTGTATTAAGTTTCGAATATCTTGTTGGATACACAAATTCTGATGGAGATTGATATTTGGGATATGGATGTTCGTCATTTCTCGCAACATTAACTTCATTCTCTTTCTTTTTGGCATATGGCTTTTTGGAAGCCTCGAGCCTGTTAAGTTTCCCGCTTTTAAGGCACGCTCAATTGCTTCACCTGCTGTCACTAGATTAGCGAAGTCTCTAGTGGTACTACCAACAAGCTTCTCGTAGTATATGGATTCCAAGGAATTGATGAAAAGGGTAGTTGTTTCTTTCTCGAGTAGTGGCAGTTGAACTTGTGTAGCCATGTCTCTCCACCGTTGGGCATATTGTCGAAAAGTTTCATTATGCCTTTTTTTCATATTTTGGAGTGTTAAACGATCAGGAACCATGTCTAGGACATGCTTGTATTGTTCTTTGAAAGCCCTGGCTAAGTCTCTCCATGTGCTTATTTGGGCTCTATTCAGTTGATTGTACATCAAACTATCTTGAAAACAATGGATTAACAGCTTATCATCGTTTCCATACCCTGTCATTTTACGGCAAAACATGGTAAGGTGGGCATTGGGGCAGCTTATGCCATCAAATTTCTCAAATTCCGATACTTTAAATTTTGGAGGCAAAATTAGATCAGGGACTAAGCTTAGCTCCATAATATCAGTTCCACTGAAGGCATCAGTACCTTCCATAGCTTTGATTCTTTCTTCTAAGAATTTGAGCTTATCTTCATTCGTCTCAGAAGATTTGGGTTGAAATTTTTTCAACTTTTCCAACTCAACCGGGTCATCAAAATTTGGGACTTCTAGTTTAAATGATCCAGCCCACATGTTCGAAGCAGAAGCACCATGAGGATTTGCTTGTTTGTGGATATTAGGTTGTAACCCACTAGCAGAGAACACAAATTGAGGTTGTGTTTCTTTTGTTCTAAAATGTAAAGATGGAGAATCATCTTCATGAGTTTTATGAGATTTTCCTTTCTCGACACTTGTTGACTTAAATAATAATTGTATCAGTTTATCTCCTAATTTGCTTTGAAGATTCTCTTGATTGTTCGCTATGTCCTTCCTTAAACCTTTAATATCTTGGATAATTTGTTCTTGAGACTTTTCTAACTTCTGAAGTCTTTCTTCCATCCTTCTAGCTTTGAATCGCGTGTTGTGAGGATGATTGATATGATCGTCTTTTGTTTCCAGTATTACTGATATTGAACTCCCATAAATTAGTTTCTTTATTTAGTGTCTATGCACATGAGATGTATACATTGTGAATGCAATATACAATGATGAATGCAAAAATGAATGCAACTAGGTGTTGATGATGCACATGCATACAAACATAAACAAAAAGAAAATTTGGTTAATAAATAATTATATATACAAAAAATGAATGTAACACATGCTTGATTAGATAAAATAAAACAAAACAAAGTAAATATAACACATATTATTAACGGGTAACGTACTAAGGTTTAGATTTATCATGGCTCTAAATAGGGTAAATCTCTACAGTTTATTAGATGAGGTTATGGTTCTAGATAGGGTACCTGAATTGTCCTTACTGTCGCTTACTAAGGCTAGTAAGACCCTTAGTCCTCTCCCATTATAGGATCATAGAACCAAGTTCAACTCGAGGGGATGCACTTCCCTATGACTATGCGAAGGTTAACCTTACGAAGTCATAGATCACATGCAACCCGGAGGCGACTACTATCCTTCACGGAGGTTAACCTCACGAAGGAGCAGCGTTTTATCCCAACTTAATTAGGATTGAGCTCGGGTAGAAAGCTCATGGAATGATGCAACACAAAATGTACCCCTTTTTACGGCTTGACCCTCTTGAGAAGTCCCCAACGGAGTCGCCAAGCTGTCGACACCGTTTTTAGTCCGGGTCGAAATTGATTGGGCCTTCAAAATCTCGTCAATAATTGGAGTCGCCATCAATCGTTTTAAATAGGCACGACTGAAAAACCTATAAAACTGGTATGCGTTTATCATCGGGTTCGGGAGTCGGTTACGTGTGGGAAAGGTTATAGCACCCCCACAACGTCCATAATTGGTACCTAAAAGGGGTTGTGTTGTCTACCAAGCTTCAAAGGTGGGTTAGTAGCACTGATATATAAAAATTAACTATATAAAATTAAAAAAATAATATAAAAACGTACTAAAAATAATTCAAACATAAAATTAAATTAAAATAAATACAAATAATCAAATTACATAAAAAATGCATAATCTATTTTTTACTTTATTATTCTAATAAAATATAATTAACATCTAATTCACGAATTAATTAAATTAATAAAATCAACTAATTATCTAAATTAACTCTAAACAAATTTATTGATTCAACTATTAAATTATTTCATGAATAAAAATCTAATTAAGATAAAACATAACAAAAAAGACTAATATAAAATAAAATTAAAACTTAAGAGCATGAAATTAAACACCTAAATCTAAGAGGACCTATAAAGTAATTTCACCTTTATTTTTTTTTGCTAACTCACCGATGGACTGCCGACTTTAATTTCAAATTGAAATTGGATTTCTATCACTGACACACGCAAAATATTTAATATCCAATTTCCAACGTTTATCTTTTTATAATAATACCGATTGAAATTCTAAATGAAAGATAATCGAACATATTTAATTTTTTAAAAAGTCTTTTCCCTTTCACTTCTCAATTTATTTTATATATGAAAATAAATAAATGAAGGAATGAAGATAAAAATAAAATAAAAAAAAATTCGACTCCTTTTACCTCTTTGCAACTCGTAAATCCGTTGTTGGATTAAATTACCCTGGGAGATATTAAATCTAATTGCTTTTCGAACCCCTCCACCGCTTCAAACTCGTAAGCTTTTTCTCTTGAATTTTCCTCGTATTTTTGCTTTGGTTTGCTTGTTGTTGCTTGTGTGTTGTGTGATTTTTCTAAAGGGATTGAGGGGTATTTATAGCTTAGAAACTAGGGTTTTAGGAGTGTTTAAATTCCAAAAATAGGAGTTGGTTAGGATTTTACTTGGAGAAGAAGAATATTTTTTGAATTTTTTACTTTTTTTAAAATTATTTAAAGATTATTCTAGATTTGTTTTTATTTATTTTTTTAATTTTCGAATTTTTTTAATTTATTAAAAAAAATTCAAAATTTTTTAGATTATCCATTCTAGATTTATTTGAATTTTTTTTTTGATTTTTTTGATTATATTTTTTAAGATTATTCTAGATTTATTTAAATTTTTATATTTTTGATTTTTTTAATTTTAAATATTTATTATTATTATTTTTTTAGATTTTTGAATTTTGTTACATACAATTTGTTTTTATAATTTTGAATTATTAAAGATAATACTTAGTGGGTGGTGCAATTTTTGCAGGCTTTGAGGCTGATCAAAGAATTTTATGCTTCTTTAGATTCATCATGCATGTGCTAAAGATTAGGGAGAAAATTTTGGAGTTTGAGATAAGGGTTAGGGTTAAGTTTTTTTTGGGAAAGATAGTAAAAATATAAAATTTTAAAATTTTGAGAGTCAAATTAAAGATGAAAATAAAAATATAATAATAATTTAAGGACTATTTAAGTAATTTCTTATTTTTTAATGTGTTAGATATTTTTTCGTCAAAACTTAACGGCACTTAACGTTGAATAATCAAAACTTTACCCCTCAAAACGATAGTAGCTTTACCGAACATTTTTCAACAGTGATTAAAAATATACTGAAAATAAATAAAAGTGACTAACGCAATAATTTACTCGAATTTTAGATCATGGAAATATATCTGTGCCAAGCTTAGCTAGATCAGAAGGGTAATCCCCTGTGCTATCAGTTCTAAAATATTGACCGTCCGATTAACATTTCCAACAACACCTAAACCGTCTGATTTAACACCTAGGCGCCTCCGTACTAAAATTTCAAATCTCATTCTAAACCCCGCTTTTTCCTCATATCATTTCAGAACATCAACAAATCCCCCTCCCCAAAAAATCCAATAAAGAGAAGAGAAAGAACCAAATTCAAAAAGCAGATCTAACGGTAGAGAAACAAGAACAGCATAGCTCAGCACACATAAAAATTAGAAGGGAAGTAAACACAGATCGAAAATAGGTTCGTGTGATTCTCCATCGTTTCGACGATTGAAAATGTCAGGCCGACACGAAAAAGAAAGAGGCGTCAATGTGCAAGTCCTCCTACGTTGCAGGTTTCTCTTGTTTTTAACTCGTATTTTGTGTTTGTGATAGCTAGATTCTTTAGTTTTATTCGATTTTTTGGATTTTGATTTATTTTGGATAAAAAAATTATAGGCCGTTTAGTGAAGAAGAGTTAAGGAGTAACGCGCCGCAAGTGGTGAAGTGTAATGAGTACCAGCGAGAAGTCGCTGTTTCTCAGAATATTGCCGGAAAACATTTTGATAGAGTTTTTACTTTCGATAAGGTGTTCTTTTTGTGACTATCGATTTTAGTTAATTGATGTTATGATTTGATTTGTTTGCTGCTGTAAATGTTGATTTTGTTTCATTTTGGTAATGGTAATTAGGTATTTGGGCCATCGGCGCAACAAAAAGATCTATATGATCAAGCTGTTGTTCCAATTGTGAATGAAGTTTTAGAAGGTTTCAACTGTACTATTTTTGCATACGGTCAAACGGGTACAGGGAAAACTTATACCATGGAAGGTGAATGCAAAAGGGCAAAGGTAATATTAGATTTATTACCTATAAGTTTTACTTCTAATTCTATGGCTCTGTGCAATTGAGTTTTCTAACTTGTCAGATTCATGCTAACAAACATGACAGTCGGAGTCCTACTCGTGAATTGCCAGCAGGGGCAGGGGTTATTCCAAGAGCAGTTAAACAAATTTTTGATACATTGGAGGGCCAAAATGCGGAATACAGTGTAAAAGTAACATTCCTGGAACTGTATAATGAAGAGATTACTGATTTGCTTGCTCCTGAAGAAATTACAAAAGTTGTTTTGGAGGAGAAACAGAAAAAGCAGTTGCCATTAATGGAAGATGGGAAAGGGGGAGTTCTTGTCAGAGGATTAGAAGAAGAAATTGTCACAAGTGCTAGTGAGATATTTACTTTGCTTGAAAGAGGGTCTGCTAAGCGTCGAACTGCTGAGACTTTGTTGAATAAGCAGTCAAGGTAATGGTTCTTTTGTATGCTTTATATGTTTGAGTGAAGCTAAGCCTTTTTTTTTCATATTTTTTGATTGAAATGATTTGGTCTATTTCAGTCGGTCACATTCTCTTTTTACTATTACAATTCATATCAAGGAATCTACGCCAGAAGGTGAAGAGCTTATAAAGTGTGGGAAGCTGAATTTGGTTGATTTAGCAGGCTCAGAAAATATATCCCGCTCTGGTGCAAGGGATGTATGTAATTCATGAATATTTGCTAATCAATTTGGAAGTCCTTACCAGATAATGTTTTAGTTAAAATCATTAATGTTTTGTTTGCTTACAGGGTCGTGCAAGAGAAGCTGGTGAAATTAATAAAAGTTTACTGACTTTAGGACGTGTGATAACTGCCCTTGTGGAGCATCTTGGGCATATTCCGTACAGGTCTGAAACACCTCTTTTTTGCTTGGTACCTATACCCCTTTCATATTTTTCTTTAATTATTTAGTTCAATGGGAATTTAGGGATAGCAAGCTTACTCGATTACTCCGTGACTCACTTGGGGGACGGACAAAGACTTGCATTATTGCTACAGTTTCTCCTGCTGTCCATTGCCTTGAAGAAACCTTAAGTACACTGGATTATGCACACAGGGCAAAGAATATAAAGAATAAGCCCGAGGTTTGTTGTACACAATCATTGTCCAACAAATTAATTTCTTTCCGGATGTCACCCTTTTAAATGAGTTTATCTTTTTTTTTTTATTCCTTAAATGGCTAGAAACATGCTAGAATGATGTTTTGCTTAGTTATTGATTGCTTATGCAGGTTAACCAAAAAATGATGAAATCAACTCTTATAAAGGACCTTTATGGTGAAATTGAACGGCTAAAGTCAGGTAAAATGCTTCTTTATTGGAAGGCTGTTCAAACGATTAAGGATATTGGCCAATTTAATATACTTTTATAAACTACATTGACTATTACACATTGCTTGTTTTCATGTCCATTTCTTCAGAGGTATATGCTGCTCGTGAAAAGAATGGTGTTTATATTCCAAAAGAGCGATATTTCCAAGAAGAAAGTGAAAGGAAGGTCTGCAGTTTGATTCATGCTTCCCCATTAGATTTAGGTTGCATGGTTTTGCCTATATCTGGGATTTTATCATTTATATTTTTCTTTGACGTAGTTTGTTGAATAAGATATCTCTTTTGCTACTATTGAAATTTCAATGTGTTCTACTCTATCTATATGAGTTTTTTCTATACAAGTACAATTGAAGTCTTTTTATTTAATACACTCATTATTCAGAACCAGTGAATGATTCTTTTGATTCATTATTATTCATGTGGTTTAACTGGCATTGGTTAGGCAATGGCCGAACAGATTGAACAAATGGGGGTCCTTCTTGAAACACATCAGAAGGTTAGTCTTTGCCGTGGTATCATTTTTAATTATCCCGGGTTATGAGATCCTTATGTATTTGTTTTATATATATCTGATCTGTCTTACAACTTGTTGTCTTTTTTTTTGGTTTGTTACAAAACAGCAACTTCATGAATTACAAGAAAAATATGTTGCCCAAGTTCGACAATGCTCTGATTTGAGTGGCAAACTTGAGACGACCGAGGTAAACTGTTTTAGTTTTTTATCTGATCCTTTTATATTAAACTCCTACTAATTAAATAGGTGGAAAATACAGAATAACTTGAATGAAACCGTCAAATTGCTAGCCAACTCTGAAGAAAAACTGAAAAAGTGCCATTATGTGTTGAAGGAGAAAGAATTTATTATAAGCGAACAGAAAAAAGCAGGTACATTTCAATATGTACTTGAGTCTTGACTATTAATATTTGTTTTGTGCTGACATTGTTTTGAATGGTAAAAAATAGAAAATGCTCTAGCACATCAAGCCTGCATGCTAAGGTCTGACTTGGAGAAAGCTCTTAAGGATAATGCTTCATTGTTCCAAAAAATTGGTATGTTGTTCTGCTTAGTTATTTCATACTTAGTGTGTATGAAGGAAGTGATATGTGACCCTATGATGCTTCACTTTATAGGAAGAGAAGACAAACTGAACTCTGATAATAGAGTAGTGGTTAACAACTTCCAATCAGAGCTAGGGCAGCAAATTGGTTCACTTTGCAACCTGGTGGCCTCATCAGTGTCTCAGCAAAATGAGCACCTTCAGAGTGTTGAAAAACTCTGCTGCTCTTTTACCGATATACATGATAAGGTACCAAAAGCTTTCCCCTTGAATGAGCCTCGAATATTATTTTTAGCCAACTTAGTATTTCTTTTGTCGATGTCATTTAATAGCTGCGTCTGACCTTGTTATATTCACGAATCTTGCTTTTAGGCAATCTTGGAAATGAAGAAAAAAGTGTCTGCTGCAAGAGCTTTGTTTGTTTCTCAAATGGAGGCAGTCCAAAATGTTGTGCGGTTGCACCATGCTAGCTCCAATGCTGCTTTGGATGAAATTTCAACTCTGGCTTCTTCAAATGCACATTCTATTGAAGAGGTAGGTGACGATATTTTGATTTAGGTTGCATTTTTTATTTTAAATTTGTTTGGTGTTTTTGCTTTTTTTAATTGCTGTGCTTTGTTTATGAATTATGCATCAGTTCCTTTCGTCTGAGGCTGGCAAAGCAGCTACAATGTTTGGTGATCTTCAGGGTAGTCTTGCAACTCACCAGGATGAAATGGCTGTTTTTGCAAAAGAACTAAGACAGGTTTGTGCTCCAATGTTGAACTTGTCCAGGTGGTGATACAACTGATTCTAATGCCTCACCTTTTTCTTATCTTCATTTTAGACCATAGCACTTAAGAAATGCATTTATTCTGCAATTAATTTTTGTTGCATACAATGCTGTTTTGCTTGCACTATTTATATTAGCATAATTTCCTGTAGATGGGTTGCATAACTAGATTTTTCCTTCTCTTTATAGTAATTTCCTTGCTGATTTCACCTTTTTTGGCCTTTTCTGATTAATAGAGGTTCCATGCTAGTGTTGAGAAAACCAAGGACATTTCTGATTATACCAGTGAAATTCTGGATAAGCTTTCAGTAGAGTCTGTGAGGGTTCAGAATCATATTGTGCAAGCTGATGAAGTTCAAATGAAGAGCATTGCTAGCTTCCAGGAGGCTTATGAGGTATATTATGCATATTACTATTTCCTTACATGAGATACAACACTGTTTAAATTTCTTATTCATCAAGCATGTGCCATGTAGGAGCAATCGAAGTCTGATGCCGAGAAGTTTATTGCCGATATGACAAATCTTGTGTACAACCATGTTCGTCGGCAAAAAGAGCTGGTTTGTTCATTCTCTATTTGGTTTCTAGCGTTGCTTATGCTTACTTGAAGATTAAGCAATGGTTTCTCTGGCAGGTGGATGCAAGGCTTGTTGATATCAAAGAGAGTGTCGTTTTAAACAAAACATTTTTGGATGGACATGTTTCCTCCATGGAGGGTATTACAACAGATGCAAAACGAAAATGGCAAGCTTTCACCTTGCAAGTAGAGAATGATGCTAAAGACACCGTTGACTACTCAGCTGCAAAACATTGTCGTATCGAGGAACTCCTACAGCATTGGTAAATTTCGTCTTGTTTGTATTTTGAATCCATTTCTCCTCACTTCTTTGGTTTTGACAATCCCTTTGTCCGTCTTTTGCTTAAGCGTGTCTACTGCCGATTCTGCATTCAAGCACTACAAAGGTACCCAGGATTCTATGAATGCAAAGGGTAGTAAATATGTTTCAGATATGGTTTCACTTATCAGGTTGGTTGTAAACATCTTTTGCAGCGTATTTGTCACTGCAAATGCATGCAAGTTAGTTTACTTTTCTCCTCGAACGATAACAACAAATTCTTTCTCGTGTTAATTTTTTGTCGGAATGTTAGTCCACAAGTACAATTCGTTCCATTTTTGTGGTATTTTGTTCTCTCCTAGAAGCTAATTTCAATATTTGTTCCAGGAAAGCTTCTGCTGCAAATGAGCTGCATGATGCTGAAATTGATAGTGCCCGCATTGCGGCTGAGCAAGATGGCTTAAAGAATACTAATGATACCCTTCAGTACATTGATAGTGAGTCTATTTTCTTTTCTTGCGGCAAAAGTTAGCTCGGAATTCGAATCGCCTTACGAGTTATGCTTTTTTGTGGAATTCTGCACAGGAATGTCAGAGCAGGAACAAGGAATTACAACGGGAATCGCAGACTCCATTAAAGCACATAGTAAAAGCCTTGAAACATTCCAGGATGATCATTCAAGTCTAGCTTCGTCGATCAAGCAGAGAGCAGAAGAAACATTCCAACAAAGATACATGGTATGTTTCTTCATAAAGCTCACGACTTATAACCCTGCTGACTTTATGACACTCAAATTTGTGCTTCAACAACTATACTGTATAGGATTATGATCCGACCGGGACGACACCAATACGAACCCAGCAAGATGTTCCGAGCAAAGGGACTATCGAATCACTACGAGCCATGCCAATGGAAGCTTTGGTTGAAGAATTTCGGGGAAAAAATTCATACGAATCATTCGAGGGTAAGGACTTAAAGGCAACGTTAATACCACGCTTACCCTTGACTCAAATCAATTAAAAGTTGTTGTTGAGCTTGTTAATTTTTTCCAATTACTGTTCTAAGTGTATGATTAGTGTAAAGTGTTATAATCAATCATGTCTTTGAAGATTGTAAGGATGCCTTGCTTGCTTTGGAAGAATAATCCTTTCTCAGCATTTAGCAATACGAACTGGGAGCCTAAACCCCACACTACCTTTTAAATCGCTTGAGAGTTTTTTGATTGTTAATTCACTTTGTCAAGTTACTGTATTTTGCCAATTCTGTTGGTGGATATTGTACTTCATTTTAATAATTATTTTTTATAAGTTTAATTAAAAGGTTGATGAAAAAAATATAATATAATTCAAAATAGTATTTAAGAGTCTTATTTTGAAACAAATAAAATAAACAAATGATTTTTATAAATTTAATTTAAAAAAAGAATTACAACTTTATAAATAGGTTCTATGAATATATAACTAATACATTTAAGAGTTGTACTCTCACAACTTTGCTAAAACGAACTAATAGATATTGCTTCTCAACCACAAGTCATATAAAAATATACAAACAAAAATAAAGATTTTAACACTGAATTAACGAAGATCAATAGATATATTTTTACTTAATCATAATTTATATAAATCATATATAAATACATAAAGTAATTTATGATGACAGAGTAAAATATTGATGTTATTATATTTGCTTAAACACGTGATATTTATCTAGTCGATCTTAATAGGATAACTATAATATCCATTTACATAGCATAACATAATATGCGTGACCTAATGTCACATAGCTCGAAACATACCCTTGGGGAGGAATCGATTTCATTAAGCTTATGATCGATTCCTTGCAACAACTTGGGAATGTTTAAACCTATACAATATGACACCATTTTAGGATTGTCAAGGTAGAACTTAGACAAATTACAAGATATATAAAGATATAATTTGCAACTTTACCATACGATCAATCCCATGATAAACATGCAACCAGTAAATGCATGAAATAAATGCATTCGGCTTTCATAGTCTAAGTGAGGTAGTGACCATAAAAGAACATGCCAATGATCAATTAAAGAATCAACGTAATTAAGCATAAGCTAAAAAGTAAAACACTTGAAATTTTATCTTAGTTATACATAGTTTTATCTTATAGAAACTTTTATTGGAGTTCAATTATTGTTATAACATAGCTTAAGGAAGACCTTTGTATTTGCATACATATCTTATCAATGGGGTTCTAGATAGGTGTAATAGGAGCAACCGCACAGGACCCCTAAAAAAGAGAGGCCCAAAATTTTTGTAAACTATATTCATTAGATGATGCTAATCTTGAAATTTAGTATAAAAATTTTGAAAATACTCTTAAAAAAGATGAGTTATAATTGTTTTCTAAATGTGATAATTGATTATAAAATCTTATTGATTATTCTTATTACTTTTGTTTATATAGAACTAACGAGGTTCTGGACAGACGTAATAAGAAATACCATACATGCACCCCTAAAAAGGATAATTGCTTCTAAGGGCCACATTTTTAGAACTAGTGGGGGTTATAGACACTTTTAAGAACCATATTTTAATAAATTGCATACGACCCCTAAAATCTTTGAACCGCCTCTGTATCTTATTCCGACAAAGTCTCATTGGAGGTTCCTTTCAAATTCATATTTTTAACAATGTTTGCCTTAGATTCACATTTGGACATAGGTAGCATTCGTCCGTGTTACACATAGCATAAAACACAAAGCATTGGCTAGGGTTTAAGCATATCAAACCTAACTTCTCGTCATTATCCAACCAAGTATCTTCAATCTCCTTACTATCTCTTTGTTATCTTCTCGTCATTATGTTTTTACCGGGTTAAAGGCGATGAAGTCAGATCTGGGCGGTAACCAATCATACGAACGAGTAATATCGTGTGTGGTAGCCACGCGGCATATTAAAAGTTACACGTGGTGGCCACGCTCTAGAGGTTATCAATCACAAGATCAACGTCTAACAGGAAAAATTATATCATGGGTCAGTCCCATCACATCATCCATGAAACCAACCACTAAAAATTACCCACCTCATCAATTTTTAATTTTTCAAGTGAAGATTCGCTTGAAAAAAAAGTATGACGTGAAAAAATTGATGAGGTAGGTAGATTTTAGTAATTGGTCTCATGGACGTGATGGGACTGATCCATAATATAATTTTTCGACTGACAGGGAGGGTTGCTAGGGTTTAGTTTGTTTAGGTTAATTGTTGGGCTTGAGTCATTTAGATATGGGTTATAAGTCATCTGGATAGTGGGTTGATAGGTTTAGAGTCATTGGGTCTTCAGATTTGGGTTTTAGGCATGGGTTTTATATATTTAAGTTGTGAATAATAAATGGGTTACTATAGTTGTTATTATTTATTATTTAGCCTTCGTTTTATAATAAAATAACATCTTATCTGTAAATTAAAATTTTACTTTTATAAAATAAATAAAACACATAAAATAATACATTAATATGAAAAATATTAAAATATGGTTATAAATATATATATATATATATATAATTCTACAAAAGTAGTGATTTTTTAAAAACAAATCATGTCTTCTACAATAGTTACCTATTATGTTGTAAAGTTTGTAATCACGACATAAACTATAACCACATTTTAACACTAAGATCTACTCCAAGTGAGAAAAAAGTGGTTTAGTTCATCCTTTGGGGCCTTTTCATGTTCCAACCACAGGCATGTTCTAGAGTGATAGGTTCTGTCCCATTGTTGAATGCAAACACATGAGCCATATCAAATACTGCCATTGTTGGATACACCCTGTTGGAGATGACTGTTTTCCCATACGCAGCAAAATTCTCCACAACAGAATGATCAATCTGACAAAACAAATATACAGACATTATATGTATACAAACACTACTTTAAGACCAATATAATCTCATAGCACATGCAGTCACGCACCAAACTCCGAAGAGAAAGTGTTTTATCAGACAAATCAACATCGACAAAGGCACCATACATTGGTCTGTAAACATCAGTCTTCAAAGTGGAACTGCACAAAGAAATCAAATAAAAACCAGATTAAAATGTTTATATATGTGTGTGTGTGTGTGTCTGTAATGGAGGAAATGAGTTGAACTCAGTATGGGAGACAGACGGTTGTTCATCAGAGCACATGAGAACAACAGGTTTGTTGTGTTTAGCTTTGAATATCCTGAAGTAAACCGGAGTGAATTCTTCTAGCTTCTCCGTAGCCAACACCATGAGACCGAACGGACCGATTGAGCCCTGCACTGATTTCTTTTTGAAACAAAGGTCTTCAGGATCTTTCCAACTAGGATCAAATGGCTCAGCTTTGTCCAAGTTTGGTATTGAGAAAGTGACTTCAACATCAGCCTGAGCACCAGTTATTCCGTGGAATAGTTCAACAGGCTTTCCAGTTTCAAGCTTTTCACTTCCCATATGATGCATCTTTCCCTCCCTTAGAGTCTCAATCTCTTCAACTGGCCATTGCACCAGTTGCTTTCCACTGGGATCAAGCAACACTGTTCTAGGAATCAACTGAGATCAAAATCAATTAAAGTTCATTAATGTATTTATATATAACTCACTTTATAATCAAGATATACATACAATAGGATCTGTCTACACTGAGCATGAAATTTTAAGTTTTACACGTTTTTCGGATGAGCAAAAATGAATGATAGAGATTTACAGTAGTATGCGAAGATTATCGATCGGAAAAAAAGTAAGGAATTGATCTCATTCATCTATTTCACTTAACCAACAATTTAAAAATCTTGTAAAACTCATAATTTTACGTAGCATGTGAGTGAGTCATATATGATAGAGGGTACCTGAATTCCAGCCCATCCCTTTTTAACATCATCTTGCTTAGTATCCGACTCATTGCTCCAACCCCATACAATCCTCCTGTGCTTCACTGGGTCAAAGAACGATTTTGATGCATAAAAGTTACCATAATCAAACTTAAGTCCATCCCACCCATCAGCTAAGCCCTGGTCGGGAACATACTTATCTTGGTCCGGGAAATAAGTTCCAATCGTGTAATAATCATATCTTATCGCATCCAAGCTCACTTTCAAAACATGTTTCACGTCTTTTCCTTGTACAGAAGTATCCAGCCCCATTTTAGCAGAAACAGGATAAAAATCGGGACATTCCCAATTGCCTGTTCCTGGGACCTGGTGCAAAGGATGAGCAGCTTTGACCCATGTCTTTTGATCCTTGCTCTTGAACAAATAAGCCACCCCTATATCGTTTTTCCTACTCCCTACCAATATGTTCCAGTACCCATTTGCCTGCCATGCAGTTGTAGGGTCACGAAAGGAACTGCCATTGATTTCATTGTCGGGAACCACCATCGGGTTCCCTTCCTTCGGCTTTATCCATTCACTTAGATATGGATCGAATGGATCTTTTGGCACGGCGTAGTTCTGCAACTGCTGTTCTTTGGCGTCAATCCCTGTGTAATAAATTACCACCTTATCGCCTGGGAAAATGGTGGCTGAACCTGACCAAGTGCCCTTAATATCAAATGGCTCTGAAGGTTCGAGTGCAGGTTGAAGGGGTTTCCAATTCACCAAATCTTTGGAGACTGAATGGGCCCATATTATGTTGCCCCATACTGACCCCTTGGGATTGTACTGGTAAAACAAATGGTAGAATCCCTTGTAATACATGGGGGCTGTAGTCATACACCACAGAATCATGACTTGTTCAAATATAAAGTATCTTAGATTCATTCAAAGAAGCCAATACTCAGTTACTCACCATTTGGATCTATCCATTGTTTTCAAAACACGTCCCCCAGTGCCAAAACACAAAGACAGAAACCAGAAGTTAGTGCCAATGTTAACTTTGTATCAATCACAATCAAATAGATGGTGATTGGAGATAGAATTTATGCATTAAAATATATGGTTAGGTTTAAGTTATGGAATGATTCCATGGAGAGCTTAACAAATGCCATTGAAGATGACATCCACCCACTAGTTCTTAGAAGATGCATCCACTGAGTCGTGAGGATTCCATATAGATTAGGGTTATAATCGGGACATACGTATGATTTTATGTAAAGAGATGTAAACTATTAGGAAGTACGATTTTAGGGTGTATGACTTCCCATCAACACTCCTCGGTCCATCTCTATTTGTATCTTAATGTCAACTTTGTATGTTTCACTTTCATCTTTGGTTCGAACTTTAACATCTACAACCTTTAAGCTATCTCCTGGTTAAAATTTAGAGCTAAAAGAATATAAAGGATAACATACCATTGATCCAATGCTTTGGAGGCTGAAAATGGTAAGCTGTTCTATGGAGTTGCCTAACAATTGTTGCAGATAAAGATTGAAACTCAGGTAGAACCCTATGAGAAGCTTGGACTCCCATGAGCATTGAAATGATAAGATTCCATACTAGTAAACAAAGAGAAAGAGGCTTTGAAACATCCATCAGTAAGGTATGATTAAGTGTAATAATTTGGCCTCATGATTTATAGTGTTAGGCGAGAGCTACTCCAAGGTGGCGATAAATTTTCAGAACATTCAATGGATTATTATACTAAATATGGATGAAGTTCAGAAATTTTTGGTTGAAAGTATCACTAAAAGGTGGATGTTGAGCAAGTATTAGGGACATAATGTCCTTGATTAGATTACGGTTTAAAATATATATTTAAAAATAAATAAATAGTTTTTAAGAAAAAACTAACCACTCTTTAGTAAAACATATATGAGGTAACAAATTAAAAAAAATCATGTAGTTGCATAAATATTTATCTTTTCTGATAATACAAATGTTTTGCTCTATTTTAGTACCTCGATCGTTAAAAACTAATAGAGATAGATGATGTGGCTTAGTATAGTCACAGGTTTTGTCTCAAAACTTATATATATAATCAATTTAGTCTAAAATTCATCAATTTAAAACATCATCTTAATTTTGCAAAGCTTCGATCCCATTTTGTCATCCCTTTCTTACTCTCTCATATTCTCGTTGGTATCGTAATCATGAAATTTAGATCCTCCAATAGATCCTGCATTAGCTCTCATTGATCCCTAAATCTTAAAGTTTAGATTGTCCCTAGCATGTTTTATAAACCCAAAAGATAATCCGGAAGAAGAAGAAAAGTTAAAAATTTATTGTTTTAATCTAAATTTAAAATAATATTTAAATTGATAAAAAATTTAGATTATTTTTTGGACTAAAATTGTTATTAACTCAAGTCGTGTCACTATTTCACTAATTTTAAATAATAAAGAAACAAAAATGCAATATTAAACATTATTTTATCAAAAATAATAATTAAGGTAAAAAATTAGTAACACGAGAATAGTTAGAGATACTAAATATGTATTTTCCTATATTTTTAACTATAATAAATAAAGATTAAATTTAGTTTGATTGACTTAGAATAAAGTCGTAAGATCAAACAATATAATATTTTTCCAAGCAGGGTTTGATTAATCTTGACATTTAAAAATTTGTAAACCTCAAAAAATTAAATGTATACAATGTAAATAGAAAACCCTAATGATATAATATACTAATTTTTTAATTTTTATAATTTAAAACCTAAATTCTTAAACTTAAACCCTTAAAAATAAACCTATATAACTCTAAACCTTAAAATATAAATCCTAGAATCTAAACCTAACAACCTAAAACATTAAAACCTAAACTAACATTCAATACCTTAAAATTAACAAGCTTGAGTTTACTTAATTTGTGCAACAACGTTTTTTTTCCCTAACAGGGTGTTAAATGAGACGTGACAGATAAAATAGTTACTCAAGTTCGACACGATCAAAGATCAGTCAACACTTGACTTAATTGGGCTCGAATCAAGCTCAAACTCAACTCGAGTTCTTAACGGTTGAGTTGAACTCAAATTTTTTCATCTCGTTAAAAATTATCCTAACTCAAAATCTTAATAAGTAGAGTCGAGCTCAGTACTATTCGAACTCGACTTGTTTATACTCCTATATGCAAGTGTAATTTTGAATTAATAAGAAGTTATCACTGAAAAAAATATAAATATAATAATAAGGGTAAACTACTGTGAAAGTCACTTTCGTTTACCCTCAGTACACTTTTGGTCACCGATTTTAAAAAACAACCAGTAAAATCACTATCCTTTTTGAGATATAAATATTTGGTCACTCCGTCGTTAAGGGTCATTAAACTTAAACGAAAAAATATCCTGACGGCTGATGAAGAATTTTTTTCCACCTATCATCCGTGAATTACAGATGGATTGACTTTTTTCTGGTCTAAATTTTGAAACTTGTCTTCTTTGACCGCAGCTTATGCCTGCTGCACCGAGAACAATATTAACATTTGAAAATTTCTTCTGCAGGTACAAGGAAATCAACTCAAGGGTTTTATCCCGTCGGAAAGCGACAACTTCTGTGTCACTCTATAGTTACTCTGCTGTAGCAGATTAGTAGGGGCTTTGATGCTGTAAGTTCCAGTGCATTTCTTTGAATTTGTTTAATTTTCTATGAAAATTTTATTCAGTTTAAGGACTGCTAATTTTTCTTACAGTCATATAAGGATCTTATGAAAGCTTTCATCCAGCATAATAAAGTACGATTTTCAATCGAATTGTTGCATTTTGATATGATTTAGAACTGTTGGTCTAGAATTTTTGTTGTATTTTGTTTTTATATTTAAAATTCAGTTTGACAATCTTCCTTATGATTTTTGGGCAAATTCATGGGTTGTTCCTCCTGCGGCAGTGGATAACCCGTCAGCGAAAATTGGGGAGGAAATGGAGGGGGACAAGGAAGAGATGGTAAACGTGACAATGACAGGTGAAAAAAAATTCTTCATCAGCTGCCACGTCATTTTCCCATTTAAGTTTAACGAACCTTAACAATGGAGTGATCAAATATTTATATTTTGAAAAAAATAACGATTTTACTGGTCGTTTTTTAAAATCGGTGACCAAAAATATACTAGAAATAAACGAAAGTGACTTCCGCAGTAATTTACCCTAATAATAAAACAAATGGATGGTTAAACCAGTTATATTATGGAAAATTCACATTTCATTCTATTTAAAATATATAATCTAATTGAGAATACATCAAATTACAAAAATCAATTGAATTGTAAAGGCAGTAAAAACTAAAATAATTGAAAACATCATTTCTAAACTTAATTTATTTTTTATAAAAAAAAATATTGTGCGTGAAAAAATTGTGCATTTAGTCTCTTGAATTTTGTAAACTCAAAATTCGTAAAAATGTATTGAAACGAGATCATGCGGAGGGTTATTCACGAAAGCATAGCTATTTTCTTCACTTGCGTTTAATAAAGCTTAGGTAAAAAGCTTACGTTGTGGTTAACGAATTAAGTAGTTCGTGAGTTGTTTAAATTCGATTTAGGTTGGTTCGATTTGAACTCGATTTGATATTTTAATGAGCTGAATCGAGCAAAATCTAACTCAACTTGATAAGTTGGCGAGCAACTTGTTAAATTTTAAAAATATTTTTTAGTAATCACTTTAAAATTATTTCATTCAGAAAATAAATCTAAATAATAATTATTAATTTGTGAATTACTACTTTAATTTTAATATGATAGTTTGGTGTATTTATGGATTGTTACTTTCTAGTTTAGATTTTAAAAGTGTTTTATATACGTGTTTGATATTATTGGTTAAATTTGTTAATTTATGTTAATATTAAGCCTTGTATAATATTAATAAACTTTACTTTTAATTAAAAATAAGGTAAGTTTTTTAGTGAGTTTAACGAGCAACGAGTCGAGTTGAGTAACAAAATATTTTAACGAGCACGAGTCGAGCATAATTTTAACAAGGTTAACGAGCAACGAGTCGAATCGAGCAACAAATTTTTTTAAAAAAGCAACAAATCAAATCGAGAAACAAAATTTTTTAACGAGTACGAGTTGAGCAATTCTTAACTCACGACCACTCGTTTGATAAGCACCTGGACAATTTTAAAGTAACAAAAATACATAAAATATACGAGTTATTAAAGAAAATAATTCATAATTAAGTAAAAATTGTGTCAGTCTTCAACGAAATTATCAAGTTATGATAATGGAATAGTTATCGATTTTTTTTATATTAGGCATATCAAAACCCTAAAAGTAAACCAGAAATTTTAGAATTTCGAGGGTACGGGGAATGATTACACGTGGTAAAAGAGTAGCATTCCATCACTCCCGAAAAACGATGTTTAATCAGTAATATTTTCATGGTAATCCATATGAATGCATGCAAAGATAATATAAAAATCTGTAAAATTCTAAAAATGACCCAAATTTATTCACAACCGAGGGAACTCGGATCAAATTTAGGCGCAATTGAATTAAGACATTAGTTCTTAAAATCTAAAAATATAAGAGTTTTAACCATTCTTCAATTACTATGAGAAAACCAAATTAACCTACTTAAAAAATATTATGATTTTTTGTAATGCAATAAAATCTTTATTTAATGACATTTTATGTGCTTTTAAATTTTGTGGGTGATTTTTCAGGATAATTAGTATTTAAGAAACTAATATTAAAAGTTTCGATTAAATGCTATACATAATACGATATAACCCTTCAAGCTATGCGAATAATAATAGTCGCAGTGATTTTTTCTTGTTATACTTATGTATCCAATCAAGTTGCACTCCTTATCCTCTCATAATAGAGCTAATAGCATAATTCTTGTAGGACGAGATTATTTACTTATTTTAAAATAAAATTACCAAATTAGGTTTTTATTTATCATTATTTATAATTAAAGGGAAATATATTAGTTACCTTTGTAGAAGATTACTTAAAATTTTTTATTTAATTACTTACCATTTAATGAATAAAAAGACTTTTTTTTAAAAAAATTTACCTAAAAGTGTTTTATTTAAAAATAAAGAGAATGAATTATTTATTTTTTTAAAAAACAATTACCAAGTTAGTCAAGTTAGTTAACTTAACAATATTTATAATTAATATATTATTTATCTCTTGTCAAAATTACCCAATGATTTATTTTGTTATTTATAATTAAGGGAAGATATCATCTTCCTTTTACTAACTAACAGAGTTAATTATTAAAAGTCAAATTGTTTTAGGAATCTAAGCTCTAGGTATTTAAAATTAAATTTTATTGGTGGTGAAATAATCTTACAAAAATATTTATGTTGTCTATTAGGGAAACTAGCCTAAAAGTGATTATTCTAAAAATATTTTATAAACTTTTATTACAAGAAAGAACATTAATTGTTAAGAAGCTCTAGGTGTCAAATACTATTAACCATCGTTAACGTTAAACACTGTTGAGTATTATTAAATTAATTAATAAATATTAAAAGTCTCAAGAACTAATATATAATTATTAATTATGTAATAAATCTATCATTCTTTTATTAATTACATACTTAGTTTTTAAAATTTTTAATCTTTATTAATTACTTTAATAATGTTCAATGATATTCAACATTAATTGAGTTTAACAATATTCGACGCCCGTCGTAGAATTTTCCCAATTTCATCTACAAGTGCAAGTTTTTGCTTTCCCAAACTTCTTCTGTATAAATCAGTTTGAACATAAACTTTTAACTACTCATTTGGTTTAAAATGTGTAAAAGTAGAGCCGAGTCAAACTGTACCACAACTGTTACAGCATAACATGGCAGAACTGCCTCCTGGTACTCGGGTTTTTTACATAGCATGAGACACTCTGCCATTCTTCAAATCTAATAATCGCTCAGGATGAGGAATAAGCTCAATTATAACAACTAGACATTCCTTCATTATGCAGAGGAGCAAGCTTCGAGCTTAGGAAGAAGACTTCTCCAGGCGTCTGCAATATTATTTGCCAGCCGGGACTGTCCCTTGGCAAATTCATGAAAAGCAATCCCCATGTCTTGTGTTTTCTGTTCCTGGAAACGTACAATCTCTTCATTCATCAGTCGGACGATTGTCTCAAATCTTCTGGTCGCCTCCTCACTCGCTGCCTTCAACTGCAACCATAAAACTAATTGTTAGCTTAGGTAGAAGCAATAAAGACCAAAAGAGGCATCAAGCCAAAGCTTGGATGGAATGACTTGCCTCCTTGTATTCATGCTCAGCTTCTCCCACCCTGTCAGAGCGTGTTAGCATGAGCTTGTCACTGCAGACAATGGATCTAAAATTACATATCTGATTGGAGTTCTAAAGATTGTCGAAGTAAGATGCATGTTTGCAATTTTCGTGCAAACAGACCACTGCTAATGGCAACAAAAGATTGCAAAAAAAATGGGGAAAAGGGCATTATATATGGCAGAGCAGAAGCATACAGATTTATCTCCTTCAACTTCATTGTTTCAGCCAGTTCATACTGTTGCCTGAATGCATTGCTTCTCTCTCCTATTGTAGCCTGTTATGAAACAAAAATATAATGGATCAGCTATGAAATTGTTACCAATCATCTACATTATCATAAAATGTGATGACAAAGAAGCTGAGGTAGGAAGATGCATTCCATCCCCGATTCCACAATATCATTACTTTATCAGTTAACTATTTCAGTCTTGTAGGTAAAAATATAAATAGTTCTTCATCATTTTCTCAAGGAATGCTACATATTTGCGAAGAATAAATGGCATTCATCAAATAAAACACAAACGAAGCAATCCAACTCACCTTTATGGACTGAACAGCACGAACATAATCCTTCAACGGTTCTTCAAAATTCATCAAGAGTTGATGGGCCTGTACTCCATTATATGATGGTATAAATGTAAAGTTACCCATATTACCAATTATTATGGAAAAGTTTAGGCATCATTTATAAGGATACAATTATGCATGCTCTCAAGGCTAGAAGAAGACAAACTACTGAAAGAAAAGGATCAGAATTAAAAGACAGCTTACCTCCTTCTGCAGCTTTACCGATAGTGCCTCAGATTTAGCCCCAAGATCAGAAAATGCCTTCCCAAGAACTTGTCCTTCACAGGCACCAAGAAGCTTGGCTGCCTTACCAAAATCAAATAGGGATTGCCCCAACTCTGGGAATAGTTAGAAACAAAAAAATGTTCAATTTTTGTTCGAAACATAAGGAGATAAACACTTGATAAAAATATAAATGAGAAGCATGAAGTGTTCAGAGCCTCAAAATTCTCCTTACCTCTGTGTCTCTTTACAAGACGATATGCATGTTTCTGAGCTTCAGCCAAATGATTTTCAAGCTCAAAAACATAGTGTTTAAGTTTCTCATATTCTGGATTTGATTCTTCAACAGGTTTTTCCTTTCCAAGGACAACATCACTCACCATAGACTGTACATCCTGTTAAGTTTCCACACAAGTTATTTCCAGATTAGGAATTCCAATGCTAAAATTCATATTCAAGCCTGAGGAACCAGCTTCAATAGAATGAAACATAAAATCAGCCAAATATTGCATGTTAAAGCAGTAATACAAGGAAATGAAAACACAATATAGAAAGCAAGTAGTGATTTCCACTGTTCTTCAACTTCAGAAAGAAAGAAACAAAAGCAGGGAAAAAAGGAACAAGTTAATTATGAAAATCGATCTTTAAGGTCTATTAGATGTCTTCTCAGCAGTGTCATGACCGTGTGTTTGGGATTGATAGTTCAGTTCATTAAATGAACTTTCTTAATATAGATTTGAATTTTGGCCCATAACATTACTACTATCCTGTAAAAAAGGTTATCCTTGAGCTTATAGTTAGGATAAACTTGGCAAAAGGCCCCACAAAAAAACTTCAATTATTAATGGTCGAAACTGTTAAGGGCAGTGGACCTCCACAAACTTATTTTTAATTATCATCCCCATTGAAATAAAAAAAATCACAATCTAAGCCTTCATTGGAGATTAAGTATAAACGACCTTTCAATACAGATTCAGTCCATAACATCATGTTACCTGGTTGAATTTCTAGGATTTTTTTTTTTTGTGGCAAGAATTTTTGTTTATAATAATTTGACAACCAAATCATATACTGCAGAAAACTCTTTAGATTAAATATTTTGACATCTCAATAATCAGCAGAAATTTTATTAGCACTGTCTACTATACAGTCACTAGCCCTAACTCATTATAAGGTCATGAAAAACTTGTTTACCTTGAAGATCTGCATCAAATCAGTCGGCTTCTTTTTAAAAATACCAGTCTCATAAGATCTCAGTCTCTCCATTGTCTGAAAAGTAGCCGCAAAGTTAACGTCAAATTCTTGTTAAAAAACATCAAATACACAAAATGGGAAAATAAATGTGGTCAAAATTTGAGCAATTTGTTGCAGGTTGTCCCGAGAATAAGATGATTAACATTAGTAAAAATTACAAGTTATAGCATGAAGGAAGATGTGACAGCATGAAAGGAGTCCTGTCAGGTAAATAAAATCCCAATGCTTCCTTATCAACTTATATTATCCGAAGAAAATCACTTATATCAGCATGGTCCTGATGGAGCAATAGAGTAATTATCTTCAACAACAATTCATATAGGAATGAAAAGGGCACCTTATCAAGGAACTGTAGAGTTGAACATTGCAATGAAGACAAACGTGAATAATTGTTTATCCCATATTCAAAGAATTGTAAGAAATTAATAGTTCAATAATATATATAATTCAACACAAATTATATGTTTATAACAATAAATTTACTTGGCAATTTTATAGAACAGTAGCCATTGTATCTATACTGAAAAACGAGCTTAAGCAGTTTAAATGCTAAATCACGATTAGCTATATATACAACACTCAAAATAAGAAGTATCAAAAAGGGATAATAAGACAATAGTAGTTCGAACATGCACAAGATAAAGAAAACAAACTGAACCATTCAAAGCAACAAAACTTAAAAGCATCACCTCTTCATCAGCCTGCAGAAAGGTCCTAAGATCTTCACTCTGTTGAAGCAAATTATGAGAAGCAATCCGGTTAACAAATATGTCCAGCGCTTGACGTCTCATTTCAATAAATTCAGCACTAAACCGAAACTTTTCTGCAACAGTGACGAGGAAGAACTTGGATCACTTTCTAGCTCACGCACAAGTAACTTTACACTCAAAACGCATTGATCATGAACCTATTGCTATAAACTATTCATAATTAAAGCAAAAGGGGTTCAATTTGATTACCTACAGCACTCTTTTCCGGAAGAGGAGGAATGAAAATGCCTTTGTACTTCTCGAAAAGGCGATCCCGTAACCAAATAAAATCACTGTAACGCCTAATAACAATCTTTTCCGTGCCCTGGTAATCTGGGAAATTGGTCTGTCCAAACAGCGAAATTTCCCCCAAAATATCCAAAATAATTACCAAAGCTCAAAAAAGAGAAGAAACAGTCATTTCGAATAGTAGCAACGATTACCTTGGTGATGACACGATAGGATATGTAAGCTTGGACACCATTGCCTAATTTAACGGGATCCGTCACGGAAACTGACAGATACGGCTGTGATGACGGAGATCTTGGGCTCTGCGACGACCCCGATACGCTTCTTTGCTGCTCCATTTTTCACACAGCCAAAAAACAGAACAACTAATTAGTACTAATAATCCGGAGGGGCGAAAATCGAAAGGATAAAGACATGCAGGTAGTGGTAGAGTTGTAATTCTGGTAGGACTCATGGTTTGTTTGGGAATTTCGGAGCCCGATCAATGCAGATGAGAAGTTCAGTTTTTTTTTTTTCCAGAATAATCGATTATATATTTTTTCCCCTTGATTTTTATTGAAATATTCTCCGGTTGAATCGATTTTAGAGAACAGAAGACTTGCGGAGAAAGTACTGTGTACATGGAATAGTATTTATTCATTTTAAGGTAAACTACACAGATAGTCACTATATTATAGGGTTGGTATCGATCTGGTCACAATGCTTTAAAAAGAATTAAATACACTGGTGAACTATTAATCTGGTATTAAAATAGCCATCAACCGTTAAAAACTAACGGACCTGATGACGTGGCAGTTAAAATAAAATGAAATAATTACACATTCACTCCCTGTCATTCATACATTTTTTTAATTTAATCCTAATTTTAATATAATAAAATAATTTAATTAAGTGGTGACATGTGTCACCATCTTATTGGACAATATTTTTTATATATATTTAATTAATTAAATTTATTTTCCTCCTTCAATCAGGTGGTGACACGTGTCACCACCTGATCAAAGGAAGAAAAACAAAACTCCCCAAGGTGTTAGAGAAGGGAATTGAACTCGTGACCTTAAGTGTAAGTAAGCAACACTTAAACAGCTAAACCAAGCCAATTTTAGTGTATTAAATCTCTTCAACATGTATATATTGAACGCAACTTTTTATATTTACTCACACAATCATAAAATTATTTTTTAATTTAATTTAAATATTAACTAAATTATTTTATATAATAAAATAAAATATTTAAATTATAATAAAAATTTATTTAACGACTCCTAAACTCTAAAGTCATTTAAATTTTTAAACCATAAACCCTAAGCTCTAAATCCAAATCCTAAACCCTAAATCTAAACTCCTTAACTCTAAACCCTTAAACCCTAAATCCTAAATCTAAAATTCTTAACCCTAAACCCTTAAACCCAAACTCTAAATCATAAATTTATTTTTTAATTTAATTTAAATATTAAATAAATTATTTTATATAATAAAATAAAATATTTAAATTATAATAAAAATTTATTTAACAACCCCTAAACTCTAAAGTCATTTAAAATTTTGAATTATATTTAAAATCTTATTTAAAAATATTAAAATCTAAACCTTAAATATTTAAATTTTAGGGTTTAAGGTTTGTGATTTTAGGTTTTAGAGTTTAAGGTTTAAGGTTTGTGATTTATGTTTCATGGTTTAAGGTTTAGGGTTTAGTATTTTTAAATAAGATTTTAAATATAATTTAAAATTTTAAATGATTTTAGGGTTTAGGGTTTAGTGTTTATGGTTTAAGGTTTATGGTTAAGAATTTTAGATTTAGGGTTTATGGTTTAAGTGTTTAGAGTTAAGGAATTTAGATTTAGGGTTTAGGATTTAGAGCTTAGGGTTTATGGTTTAAAATTTTAAATGATTTTAGAGTTTAGGAGTCGTTAAATAAATTTTTATTATAATTTAAATATTTTTTATTATATAAAATAATTTAATTAATATTTAAATTAAAAATAAATTTATGATTGTGTGAATAAATATAAAAAACTGCGTTCAATATATACATATCGAAGGGATTTAAGATATTAAAATTTGTTTGGTTTAGTTGTTTGAGTGTTGCTTATTTACACTCAAGGTTATGGGTTCAACTCCCTTCTCCAGCGCCTTGGGTAATTTTGTTTGTTTTTCTTCCTTTGATCAGGTGGTGACTCGGAGGAGGAAAATAAATTTAATTAATTAAATATATATAAAAAATGTTGTCCAATAAGATGGTGACATGTGTCATCACTTAATTAAATTATTTTATTATATTAAAATTAGGATTAAATTAAAAAATGTATGAATGACAGGGAGTAAATGTGTAATTATTCCATTTTATTTTAACTGCCACGTCATCAGGTCCGTTAGTTTTTAACGGTCGATGGCTATTTTAATACCAAATTAATAGTTCACCGGTGTATTTGATTCTTTTTAAAGCATTGTGGCCAGATCGATACTAACCCCATAATATGGTGACTATCTGTGTAGTTTACCCTTCATTTTATATCAGCATTTGTCAGAGCTTGCTGACAACATATTGATATTTAAATTTAGTTTAATGATTTAATTTAAAGATAATTATTTTATATAGCAACGGAAATAAAAAATATAAATATTTTAATTATAAATTTTACGTGTAGATTTTAAGTTCGATTAAGTTTTACGTTTAATGGTTTAAAATTGATGTGTTGTAGTATTTATAGTTTGAAATTAAAATTTAGGGTTTATATGTTAAAATCAGAAGTTTTTTTATTCACTTGTAGTGTATAAAATTAAAGACAGAGCCGTGATTGAAGTATGAAGAGGTAGTTGATTAATTTTTTAGAACAATAGAAGTTGATTAATTTTAAAATAATTAAATTTTTAAAAAATAATTAAATTATAATATAGGAAAAATCTCAAATTTCTCTAATTCAACCCCTTAGTCATTAAATCTCAAATTATTCTTTCATATTATAGGTTTTAATTAAATGTGTTTCTATCAAGTTTACTCTCAAACAACATCAAATTTAAGTTTTACTATAGATGACTACTCAAGCACTAATCTTAACCAAAATACATATTTTCAAGCAAACATACCAAAATGATGAGCAATAAACATACAAAAGTTAAAAATATACTAACCTCGAATTTAAAAGTTAAAATAAAGCTTACACCAAACTTTTAAGCTTTCTTCTTTCTCAGAGCCTTTGAAAGTTCTTTCACTTCTTTCACAAAAGATAAAATGTGTTACCACATTATACTAACATCTTCTTTATCTTCTTTAGGCAATTATCACTATATCTTCATACCATCTTTTCAACCCACACCCAAACAAAAAATTTAAACCTTAAAAGGTTTATAAGACCTATCATTATAACCCAAACATAAGGCTTATGCTTTAGATCAATCCGACATTCAGGTTCAAAACACGAGTCATAAAAACTTATCCTTAAAAAAATTATATCCTCAAAATTTACCTACTAAAAAAAATAATGATGGAACTTTTTCGTGTTAGTCTCAACCTCTCACGTAGTCTTTTCAATTCTGTGATTCTTTTACAATATCTTTATGGGGGTATACTCTTATTACAAAGCTCTTTGATTCTTTTATTAAACACTTTTACAAGCTTCTTTTCATACGTCAAATAAAATGACTTGCACAATACTACTGGATTCTGTTTTTAGCTTTTCGGAAAAATCTTGTAGAAAACAATTATTTATCAGATTTGCGGTAGCAAACGTTTGAAGTACATAGCATAGTGTAGAGATTGGAGAAGTTAAAAATGACTTGCACAATACAAATGGTTGAATGAAAGTGGGTGCTCTAGAATTATAGTTTGGTGCAGAGTTGAAATTCCAGTTAAGCTTGCACTAATAATAGGATACAACATTATTGTAAGATACATGTTGTTCTTAATACTTTGTAAAAAAAATCTGATAATCTGTCAACTTTCAACTGATACTGTTAGTGGAGCTATTGTACACCTGTCATCACTTGGCGAAATGTTTTGATTTGAGACCTGGGTAAAATAATTCTTCCAGGCCTTCACCTGCAAAACTTTTATGTGATTTTTCTAGAATGTTATCTGTTTCCTCGGCGAATTAGGGACAACACTTTTTGCCTTCAAGATTAAGTTTGCATTCAGATCATAGACATTCTGGTTCTAAACAAACTTTTGTTTTAAAGGTATGCTTTTGATGTTCTAAATTCTAATAACTTTTAAGATATGCAATTTTCAAAATAGATTTGTTTTTCCTTGAAGTTCTTAGATTTTCAAGGTTACAATTATTACAATATCTAGTCATCTCTTGATATATTGATGCTGGTCAATGTCCTTTCAATATTGTTGATTTGGTTTTGTTCTTCAAGCTTTATGTATGAATAAATAAACTTGTTTTCCTGTTGTAGATGTTAAGAGAGTTAAAAATGAGGTTGACTTGGCTCCAAAAGAAAAAGATATCATAAGAGGAAAAGTCAAGTGGGACACAAAATTTCTCATTTTCTTACAGTATTTATACAGTACATAGTCATACATGATTGCATTATTCTTGTTGGAGAAACCTATCAGACAGAAGAATACCCTTCAACCTCTTGATTAGCCACCACCTTGAGGCCAGTGATAACAAATACCTGGTGACTCTCCCACTTGTAGAGCCACTAGATCTTTGGAGGCCATTTCTAGTGGAGATCAATGGGTAACTCTCTTTTCCAAATCCTTATGGGCCCTGATGATTAGTATACACTATCTGATTAGTCACATCTTGTCACCAAATCCATCCGCCTGTATTAGCATCCTTTGGTTAAACCTGAAATGTCTTTCAAACATGTGCATTCTAGTTAGAATCCTGTAACCATGATCCCATACACATTGATATGTGGCTCAAGCTTCATTTAAACACTTTGATCATGAAAAATCTCTGTTTAACTAGTCACAGCCACTCATTCAAGGTTCGCTTGGTAGTTTTTATCACAGGACTTCTCCCATATCAAAACTCTTTTTAGTGAGTTTACTAAACTGTTGGGGATTAATGATTTTAATCATAACTTAGAACTATAGTTTTTTGTCTGTATGATTGCTTGATTAAGAAGATTCATTAGATGTTTTGATTTAATGGTTAAGTATGAGTTGCATAAAGCCGAGGCACTAGGCCTTTTTGATGCTTAAGAACCTTATATTTTATCTAGGTGGTGGATTCAGGTTCTTGAAAATGAACTGTAGCTGTAAATTTTTGTTTTAACAAATGACAGAAGAGAACCTAGTAGTCTGGTTGCATGGAGTTCAAGACCAATAAAATCCAATCCCTGTCAGACAAGATGTAACCCCTAAAATTAACTTAATTTCTTAGATTACAAGTTAGGGTTTATGTTACTAAACCTTGATTCACAAGTTAGGTTTTTATAAATAAAATAATAATATTCAGACAAATTATTAAATAATTAATAATTTAATATACTGAAAATAAAATTCTTCATTTAAAATATCGAGTTCAACCCATAAATAGTAAATAGTCCAAAAACTAAACAGTTATTCAATGTCCGATACATAATTATTAACTGAAATAAATTACAAGTCTGAAATAATAAAACGTACGATATAACAGAAATTCAAATTCAATTGTCCTCCAAGTACCGAGACCTATGACCGGGTATCTGAAACAGAAACTAAAAGGGTGTAAGCTAGGAAGCCTAGTGTGTCTCTAATAAGCAGATAAACAGGATTACAGAACAATGAAATGCAGATGTTATGAAGTATGCATGATATGCACCCCAACTCTGAACACCATCAGAAGAGTAGGTTCCCCCCTGAACCACTCAAACTCCATCACACCAACAGAAGTGGAACTTGACCCGCAGGTGGAGCCATTGAACAGAAGTGGTATATTACAGAACCACTGATCAGAAGTGAATTAATCACTAACTTCCTCCGTACAGAAATATTCAACCAGATGCAATGTTAAGTGCAGATATAAGATTAGAATGCATGCCTAATAATTTAACAGGAGGCATACATGACAAATTCAGAATCAGAAATATAATGTCAGGATGATGCATGATCATATGGAATTTAACAGAAATTTACACACATGGAATAACAGAATTAACGGAATTAACAGAAGAGAACACACCTGTAACAGAGGACTCAACGTCGATACTGACGTCTACTGGACTCGGCTCTACCACTAGAATGAGCAGGAGTAGAACCTACGAATAACAATTAACATTAGACGCCATACTATGCCACTATACCGAAGAATACACTAAACAGAAATAAACCGATACTCACGTGCAGGCCCCGAATGCTGATGAACGGGTAGTCTTCCAGGATGAGGAGGAGGTAGGTGCTCGGGGTCGGAATCCACGTCACCTGAAGCCAACAAAAATGATTTTAGAAACCACTAAAGATAACTTCCAAATAAGGCATTCGAACATAAAAGCCCTAAAAACAATACTTCGGGTTTGAATTTCGAAAAACGGACAACGCCATTGGACTCAGGACGTCGAAAAACATAAAATGGGACCAGGTCGGAAAAAGTCAACTGCTGACGTCAGCACTGGTCAACGCTGACGTCAGCAGTGACGTCAGCCGGGTCAGGTCATGGGTCGGGTTCGGGTCAGGTTGATTCGGCTGGCCGATCGGTTCGGGTAAGGGTTTTCTCAGATTTTCTGGGAAAATCTGGAAAAATCCCAGGAAAATCCAGAAAATTTCAACACACTCCCCTCTTAATTTGATTCAAAACCGAAATAAACACTCCCCTAAACCAGATTCGATTCAACATTAAACCAACTCGATTTAAAAACAAACAAACCCCTTTAACACCCTTAATCGATTCAAAACAAAATCCTTCTACAGAAACTACAAAGACCAGATCATTAAACATGATGCTAAATCAAACGACTGGAAGGAAAACAAATATCGAAACAAAACTAATGAACCGAATTTGAGAAAGGAACGATAAGGAAGGAATGTGGAACCAAGGCTTACCAAACTTACCGATTGAATGAAACGATGAACACAAGCCACCAAAGAGGATTCAAAGCAACAACAGAGTGTTTAGGTAGGATAATTCTCAGATTAAAACTCTCCAAAAGAAAACCGGATATTACAAAAAAAAATTAAATCGTGATTTAAATGGAGAAATAAATCTCCTTTCCGAAACTGAAGCGGGAAAAAGGGGATGAGAATTGATTCTCAAAAGAAAAAGGGCAAAACACAGGATAAGGGTCAGGACATTTATGGTTTTGAAACGGAGTCCTCAACCTTCAGAAAATTACATAAAAGTCACTGATTTCAAAAATCAAAATCCCCAAATTCTAGGGCATGAATTAGGGATTTTGACTTTTAAACAAAGGGGAAAAAAATTGGGTTGTGACGCAAGATATTTGATTGCGTGCTACTGGCTACAGTTATGAGAATGTAGCTTATTTTGGTGTTCTTTTTCATGAGAATTACAGATTCTGATTAGCATTTTCTAGACATTTCCTTTATTTTATTATATGTATGCCAGTTTAAAGATTATTATTTTTAAATAGCAGGAACAATCTACCAAATCTTGCATGCTGAGGCTGCTAGTTTCAAACCTCCTCCATCCCAATTTTCCATACATCTAGGTGCACTGTTTCATATAATTTGTTTGCTAATTTTCAGTAGATGTTGAGTTTGACACAATAGCGACAGTGTTCTTTGTTTTAAGTAACAGGTACGATCTGGTGATTGGCTGGCCTGCAAATTTGTATGATTTTATTATGTTTAAAATATTTCCTTATGTTATAATTTTATTCAAGATATTTACATATATTTTAATATGCTGATGATTTGTGTTATATAAATTCTAACAGTGTTGTATATTACTATCATATTCATATTATCTATTCAAATCTTTTCACAGGTTTATGGTATTATACCGTATAGGTTCCGATTGGGGTATTGAAGGCGATGCCGAGGGCATATAGAGTTAACTTGTTCCCCAAGGGAAACTCCAATTTTTTCTGCCCTTGCTGTTGCTGGAAGGCAACATTGAACATTCTATGCAACTTGCTTATCTTTGCATTATATATATTTTGATTAGAAATAACCATTGGAATTTTTTTTCTTCCTTTGACTGATAAAAGCAGGCATCAGCATCAGAAGGATTCCAGGATGACTTATTCCTTGTGGGATGCATAAGATTATGGAAGACCTTGTTCAAAAAGAGAGGAAGAATATGAAAATGCTTTGTATTTGTAAAGCTTTTCAGATTCTAACATCTGCAACTTACAAAAGTAGTAGAAAGCATAAAAAAACAGCTTGGGCTTGGATGATTAGATTCTACCATAAAAGTCAAAAGAGATATAGAGATGGGGGAGTGTCAGCCCACCCACCACCACCACCACCTCCATACCCATCCATCATTAATATCACCCCTACTCTTCTCCTATGCAAAAATCTGCAGAATCCCAACAGTCACCCCCAATAGTTTCCAAAACCACTTAGTTTTTCCCATTTAACAATTTGGTTGGCATCACAGGCCCATCCCCCTTCTTCTCCCTTGCAAACCTGTCTACCTCAATGCATTGATTCTCTCCCCTGCTTTAAGAAGAAAATAAAATTTGTTTTTTCTATTACTATTTCAATTAATAATAATAGTTTGAAATCTCCAAGTGGGGAATGGGAGGAGGGGTCAACAGAAGTGAAATCCTGGATGTCACATCTTCAGATCTTATCCTTGATGATTTCTCATCTGGTTCATATCTCTGGGGAAGCTCACATCCTGTTACAATCACAACAACAAATTAAAATCTGTATAGAATATGTGCCTAACTATTATGACTTGCCATGTTGACCGATTCAGGATGAGTAGTAATCCTTTTGGTTGATCCAAAATCTCTTGGATTTTATCATATATTTATAGGAATGAAAATATAAAATCAGTTTAACCAATCACTAAATTTATGGAATTAATTTGATTTCAAGAAGAAACTCAGATTTTCAAACTTTTATTTGGAGAGAATTTTCATGGAAATTATTGAAACCACAATTAGTTTGAACATGGAAAAACAAAAACATGTTTGACTTAACAATCTTATTTATGTGGACCATGTTCAGACCACATCACTGATTGTGCTACTTGATGTTCTAAAGTTGTGGTAAACAGTGTTTTTTTTTTCAGTTGAATTCTACAACTATATATATCTTAATTTTAATTTCAAGTAGTAGATTAAATGTAATTCAGAAAATTATGAATGAAAGGGAATCATATGAATACTTGGTCAGACTTTAATAAATGCAATTTGTCCATGTGCCAAATAGTATACTTGACTTACCAATTAATTATGGATTGGTATACCAGAATCTAAGTAGTATAGTAGCAGCAGCAAACAAACAACAGCAAGTTAGGGATAAAATATAAATAATTAAAAATATGGCTAAATTTATAAATAAATAAAATTTAAAAAATAAAATAAGGAATAAAATGAAAAAAATAGGGGTTAAGATTTAAGGTTAGAGGTTATGGAGAGTTTAAGGAATTAGAGATAGAATGTATTTTTTAGGGCATAGGATTTAAGGTTTAAGAAATAAAAAATTAAAGTTAAGGCTTAAAATTCAATTTTTTAACAAATTTTAACAGAAAACAAAAATGGAGGCATGAGAAAGAGACAAACGATTTCTAGTCTGATTTTATAATTCGAATAAGTTGCTGATAATGATGAAACATCATGATGCATGCGGCTTACCATGTAGTTTGAAGGGTATGACTCCGAGTTATAAAACTGGCGGGTGGATTGTCCCTGATGGCTGGACACCGTCACCGACGAGCTATTTTCCGGTGTAGAATGCTCCGACTCATCGAGCTGGCAATCTAGGTTCACCACAAACAACCGCACTAGCCTCCTTGGGTTCCTGGCTGCTGCACCTTCATTTTCGTCAACGCCTCCTGAAAATATGCAAAAAAGTGCTATTCACATTGCTAAATTTCACATATTTTACATACATACGTGTGTATGTATGTATATACCATGGATGTGCCCAAGATAAGGATTTCCTTGATACAATCCCCTACTACTACACAACCCTTCATCGCCACCGCTTCCACAGCTAGTATTATTTTCTGTCACGGTGTTTCCGCTATCATCTGGTGCCGAAGCTGCAGCACCGCGCCTCCTACAACCTATAAAGAACCTATCACCACTGTAACGGTGTCGTAGAAATAAAATAATGTCCCCGGCATCAAGCTGCTTCTCTTTGACGTATCGGCTCCACCCTTTGGTCAACACGTAGCTTTGGCTGCTATTCCAATACGAGTAACGGAAACGCCAACACTTTCCCAACTCGTCTTCGAAGCTCAGGATCAAACCTTTGTCGCTGGAGTCACCGCCGAGCGGGAAGTACTTCTCCGCATGTTGTTTGGGTATAACTAGGCGGTTGAGCTTGCCAACATCGCTCGGGGTCAAGGGCTTTTCAAACATGGGTTCCGTTTGATGGTTTTGTTCATGCCGGTTCAAGTTGAAGGATCTGGAAGTGTGATTGGAAGAAAAGAACATGGATTGTTTGAAGATTATGTGAGGTGTGAAGGAGAAGATGAAGGGAAGGGGGGTTGCAGAGGAACTACAGGCGACGGAGGAGTGGGCGGGCGGATAGAGGCGTAATGAGTGGTGTTTGATGTGGAAACTATTTGCATTTGATGCAGCTAAAAGGACATGACAATCAGAGATATAATACACAAAGACTACTTTTTTTAAACAAAAAGAAGAAAGAAAGGGAAAAGTTGCCGTAAGGGGTAGGGGTGTTAAAAAAATATATTGCATTATTCAATTATTCGAATATAAATAATTAAATATTTATTTAGATTTTTTATTTGAGTTGGTATTCGATTGGCTAAAATATATATTTTTTGTGTTAGATCTCAGTCACAAGAATACTTATTATCGGATATTTGATAATTCAATTGTTTATATTTTTATTTTTATAATAAAATTATTATTTAAATAAAATATATTCATATTCACTATATTCTCAAATCAAATAACTTAATTATAAATGTAATTTTTAAGAATTATAAAATTTATATTCTAAAATTATTTAAATTTGATATTTTGAATCTTAAACTCTATAATTAAAGAAAAATAAAAGATATATATTATGTAACATGATTTTTATAATAAAATTCAATCTTTTTAGACATCAATACTATTTTACCCCTGATTATTTAATTCGAACTTATGTTAAAAAACATATATAGCCTGGACAGACCTTGTTTAGACACCTAAATGCATTAGTTCTAGATTGTATATAAATGAAAAAACAATTGTTGTTGTAGAGTTTAAAATGATTTTTTTATAATAAAATTTAATTTTTTTAGATATCTATACCATTTTAATTTTTTATTATATAATTCAAACTTTTATTAGCTATAAAATTTTATTAATATAATAAAATGATTTTAGAAATAATAAATACACATTACTCAAAATTTTAGATACCTAAATTTTAAGAATATTTAAATAACGAATATCTAATTAAAATAGACCGAGGTACATATAAAAAAATTTAGTACCTAAGACTTCGAGCATCCAAAAACCGGGTAGCCGGTGTTCATAGTAAGGGGAATTGTAACTTTACAAGTACTAGAGTACATTTTAAGGTTTTGTGTGGGGACCGCAATTTGACTCGATTTTGTCGGGTTTTAATCTGACTCAATTTAATAGAGATATGTTTTTTTATTAAAAAATTAGATTCAAGCAAGGTTGAGTTACTGTATAAATAAGGTCGGAATTGAGATCGGGTTTATGATAAAAGTTCTTCGTCCTGATATATTTATATATAATATATAATATTTTTATTATTTTTTGGGTCGAGACATGTTTTTATTAATATATTCAAGTTGGATTAGAATAAAATTATAGATTTTGTTATTTTGGATTAAATCAAATAAATATATATATATTAAAATCAAATCGAGAGAGATATTTTAATATATCCGACCCATCCCTAGGATCAGGGGCGGTTTAAAGATTTTAGAAGCCCTGTGTAATTTATTAAAATATGGTCCTTAAAAGTAATTGGCCATGACCTTCACTAGTTATAAAATTGTAACCCTTAGAAGCAAATGTCCTTTCTAAGGGCTCTTGTGCGATCGTTTTTATTGCGTCTGTCCAAAACCTCACTAGTTCTGCTGAAATAATAGTAATAGTAATCAATAACATTTTATAATCAATTGTCATATTTAAGAAATAATTATAACATTTTAACAAAATTATAACTCATCTTTCTTAATAACGTTTTTAAAATTTTTCAATGAATTTTAAGATTAACATCATCTAATGAATGTAGTTTATTAAAATTTAAGCTTCCTCTTTTTCGAAATCCTGTACAGTCGCTCCTATTGCACTTGACCAAAACCCCTTCCACATAGCTTTGCCTACAACAAAACTTAACACACATCAGAAACTCACATCTCCAATCCTATGACACAGACATAAATCAGTATATTACTGATATGTATGGTATGGGGATGAAATCTTAAGAAAATAAAACGGAGATTCTAACAGGGTGAAGAGTAAGAATAAATTTTTGTGCTTCATGTTATTGCAGTGGCAACTGGCAAGCAAGTCAGAATGGTAGAGCCAATGCTGGCGCAATATGGATGGCATCCTACGGCAGCCCAAGCAGCAGGTGGATCACCATCTCAGTGGTAAAACAAGGTCAGGCCGTCAGGGAGAAGGCACATAGATGATCTTTTACCCTCGCCTGAAAAAAATGGGGATTTTGCATCATTTCAAACAGTGAAAAATCTCATACTTTATTGTAAAGTGACAACTGACAGAGATGACCATCCTTGTTAGGTTGGAAAGGAAGTTTTGTTTTTGGTTTTAAAAATACTAAACTTCTGAAAACGGAACAAGGAGAATCTGTCTGTCCTGTTTTACTCGCGTTATGGAAAAATTATTAGGTGAATTCTATTTATCATGTTATCTGTAATCTTAAGTAATTAAAATTATTCATGAATCATCTCTTTCTTACATATAATTAGTGGGTGGATAATTATTTAAAGATAAACGGTTCTGATTGCTTGGACCATAAATAATGTGGTGAACCTAATAATCTCTCCCTATCATGAGTTTCTTCAACCCCATTCTCTTATTTGTTAGGATAAATCGTAAGATAGGTTACTTAATTTTGATTAGAATTATATTTAAACCACTTAATTATTAAAGTTATATTGAATTACTTATTTAGGGATAAGATTAAGTTTGGGTCACTAATTATTAAAATTTATTTCTGGTTCATTCAATTATAAGTAAAGTTATATTTCAAATAATATCTATATTTAAAAAGTACATATCAATTTGTGTATTGGATTAATTAATGATTTTAAACGAAATATTATGATATTAACGAGGGTATGCAAGTGATTTGGAAGAATAATGACTAAATTGATATATATTTTAAGTATGAAAGGTGACACAAATATAACCTAGTGATTCAAATATAACTTTAAATATAATTAAATAACTTAAGTATACTTAATAATAATTGAATAACCCAAATATAATATTCCTCGTAAATTAAATCAACTTACTCATTTCATTTATTTATTTGTGCTTTTCTAATCTATTTTTGTTTCTTGTTCCTTAGATAATAATACTCGGGTATACAGGTGGCAACGGGACAGGACAAATTTTTTATTGTTTCGATTTTAACTTAAAAATTAAAATATTTATTTTAATTTTAATTCGATTTTAATATACTTTATTTTTAATTTGATATAATAAAAAGTATAATTTAATCTTTTTTATTCTTATATTTGAATAAAAAATTGACTAAACATGATCCAATCCAGAAAAATAATAAAAATATCAAATGTTATAGTATAAAAAATATATAAACATATTGAGTCAGGTCGGAGAATTTTCACCTTAAACCTGATTCCGATCCGACTTTATTTTTTAATAATTCTACTCGACCCAAATCTGATTTTTATTAACAAATTTTATCTCTATCAAATTAAACCAATCGATAACGGTGAGATTTAAATTCACACCAATAAATATCAATAACAGCCGTTATTTAATGAATAGCAGTCGATAATAGTCCATTATTATTGTTATTATACCATTATTTGACCGTTATTTCAAAAACTATTGAGTATAAAAATTTACAACCGCAACTCTTACAACAACCGCGATAACAACCGTTATATCCGTATCTGCAATAAACATGAAACTACCGAAAACACTTTTTAAATTTCCATGCAGATTTCAGACACTCTTTTCCATCCCAGAAAGGTCTGGACTTTTGTTGTTATGACTTAAATTCATGTTGTTTTGTTGTTCCATGAACTCATTCCAATGCTCTGTGTATAGCTATACAATACATTCAAATCACATGTCTTATAGAAATCAAAATTTTATGAGATCGAAACCATTTTTGTTGTGTTGTGAGGGTTATAATTGATTTTGGTATTTAATAAAAAAGTATGGTTTTATTTCGATATCAATTTATATTCGTAGATAGAGACTATTAATTAATTAATAATAAATAATTTAAAATAACATGATAAACGTATATAATAATATACACTAATATAATAATGTCATATAAATATATTCATACCTTTTTACCAAGAAAAATATAACAATGTCATATAAATACAAATATTAGTTTGACATAATGATACATCAGTTAAAAATAATTTTATATAAAATATAAAATTATTTTTTCTACTGATATATCATTCTATTAAATCATTTTAAAACTATTTATTGTAGTTGACTAATAATTTTTATCTACATAATAATATTTTGACCCAAAATAAAATATTAAAAAGTTTTAGTACATAAAAGATAAAAGCCAAAGTATATATCAAGCAAATATTAATGATATTCTTATATTATATCATTTATTTAATATTTAAATAATTATATTAGATAAAAAGAATTTATGAAATAAGATTTTTTGGTAAATAAGTATTTTACTTTATATAAACATAATCTATGTAAATTACATGTAGCATAATCTACCAGTATTCATATATAATTTCAATGTACTATAATTATTTTAATTAGTTTTAAAATTTTAAAAACTAAAAGTACTAGTATCCCTTTTATAATAAAATATTGAAAAAAATAAATTTTATATTATTTTCTAGATTTTCTATTATTTTTTTTACTTTAAAAATAATTAAATTTTTATTACTATAATAATTTTTACATTCACTTTAATTTAACAGTAAAGTTCACAAATAATCACTAAAATTTGAATAATAATTCAATTTGATAACCAAATTTTTAAATATTTCAATATTACATTAAATTTTTAGTTTTGTTTCAATTTGGTCACTAACCCGTTAACAATTATTTAAAGGGTGATGTGGTTGTTAAAATATTTTTTTATATTAACATATTTAGTCCTTCATATTTACACATTCAAATAATTTAGTCCTATTAAAAAATAATAAATTTAACCATATTATTTTAATTTAATCATATTAAAAATTATATTTAAATCACTTAATTATGGGTTAAATTTATTATTTCTATCAGATTATGATTAAATTGTTTGAATATATAATATCAATGAATAAATATGTTATTATATAAAATATTTTAACAGTCGAAGCACCCTTTTAACCATTATTAATAGGTTAGTGACAAATAAAAAAAAAATAAAAAAATAATAATATTAAAATATTTAAAAGTTTAATTCCGAAATTAAATAATTATCAAAGTTTAGGGATCAATCATAACCATAAATTAAAGCGATTAATGTCAAAATTATTATAATAATAAAAATTTAATTATCATTTCAATTATAAAATAAAAGAATATAAAAAATAATATATTTTTAAGATATAATTCTAAAAGAGAATAATAACACTTTTAAACCTTAATAATTTAAAATTAATTAAATAATTAATGATACATTACAATACGTATAAATAATAATACATCATGATATATAATAATTATTGTAAAATTATTTTCCTTATAATTATAAAAATAAATTATTCTGAAAAAAATACTATCCTTCAAATAATATCTATAATTATTACGATTATATTGTATAGACAAATATCGTAAAGACATAAATAATAAATAATTTAATTGAAACTAGAAAAATCATATAAAAATTATATTAAGTTTTTTACCCCCACAATTTGAGATGCATGACTCGATATATAAAATAAATTGTACTTCCAAAGTCTGTGTCATGTCCCATTGTGGACCCTATTCCACTCTCACATAAACCGACCAAAGGTGGCATGACAAGATACATGAAATTCACAGTAATCTACGGAGCCGATAAGTTTGACTAAGGAGGTTGACATTGGCAGCACTTGAGCAGGAAACTTTATTCAGTCATTCATTTATTAGACTTTAAATCATGATGACTTATATGCCACACATCGAGTCCCGAGGAGGTCTGAAGATACAACAAAAATCATAACATGTTGGGTTTCCCATTGGCTAGACGGTGCTGCTGCTTCGGACAGGCTAGCTTGCAGTGGGATTCTCAAATTTCCTGTGTCTAACAGATGAGGGAAACATGTTGTTGAACAAGAATTACTCGTGTAGAACAAGACACGTCTCCTCTTTTCATTTATTATGGTATTTTGTTGTAGCCCCATGGAAATGGATCAGGAAATCAATCTCAGATACAGGGAAGGGCGTGCAGATTATGAGGGAATAATATGAAAAGTTTAAGGTAGACGATGATATTAGCGTGGTGATGGTTGATGTCTGATAAGGATAATAAGGATGTAAGAAAGATGTTTAGGGGTTGATTTCAAAGATGAAGATGACATAAAAATAGTGGTAATGATGTAAAGATGGTAACAGATGTTTGAAAGGTAAAAGTAAAGATAGAAGAATCTTAACAAGAATCTTTATGATAAAGGAGAATTTTTAATCTTGTTTTTTTTTATAATTTTTATTAAAAAATTTAAAATATTAAATTCTAAATCCTAATTTTAATTTTATACGTATTAAACCCTAAACCTATCCTTTAAAATCTAATTTCCTAAATCCTAACCACAACTCCTAATCTTAAACCTAAATCTTAAACTTATTAATTTAAAGTAGAGGCACCAATGAAAACATGATTAAGAAATAGACGAAATAAATCTCCGTAATAAATAATATAGATCCGAACTTATAAAATCTTTTGATTGGATGAAATAAGACTTAGACTCTCTAGTTATGGAGAGATTATTAGGTGAATTCTGTTCACCACATAATTCATGGTCCAAGCAATCATGTCCGTTCATCTTTAAAAAACTACCTAAGAACTACTCACCCATCTACTAATTATATGTAGGAAAGAGGTGATGATTCACTTAAAAAAAATTAAAATAAACGATCCTAGTTACTTAGGACAACGGATGACATGATGAACATAATTCACCTAATAATTTTTCCTAGTTAATTATGAAACTAAAAACTAAAACTATAGGTATCAAAGTTAAGTTACAAATTAATCATACATTAACATAAACATGTGAACTATAAGTTAAATGCACGACTATCGTATAATATGTAAATCTTAATAAATAAAAAATAAAAATATATTATGTTATGAAACATTAAATGCATTCATGACATGTATGTATATAAATCGTATAAATAAAATGATTATTTAACATACAAAATATGAAAGTATGTTTATAATAGAATATAATGTTAGGAAGAATTTCCTTAAGATCAATCATGGAAATCTTTAATAGTGCGAGCAAAGCATGGAGGAATATGGTGCTGGTCAGGATTACATTAAATTTTGCTTTTATTTTTGGGTTAATTATCACAAAGGTAACATTTATTTGATTCTAATACAAAATTAGTTATCGATTTTAAAAATCAACTAATACAGTCACATATATTTTCTGGTTGTAAACTTATGATCATTCCAACATTAAAAGTCGTTAAGGGTTAACGAAAAGATGATTTGACACAATAAAAAAAGATAAATTACATAGATTGTCAGTAAATAATTATTTTATTTTATCTTTAATTTAACTTTAAAATTTTAAAATTTTATATTTTCAGACAAAAAAAGCAAGAAAAATATTTATCTTTCGATTCGCTTTGTGAACCCGACCCCTCTCCATTTTACCAGATCTACCACCATCACTCCCATGTTAAAATAACATGGTTAAATGCCACATCATAGTTTCGTTACTCTTCTGTTTGAATTTTAACAACAATGGTCAAAGTATGTCAATTTTTTAAGTTGAATGGCTTGATTGACGAGTTTGATAATTCGGTAACCAAAATAAATATCTCTAATTAATTGAGTAGTCACTGAAGTAATTTATATTTTTTAACAAATTGTATAAGACCCTAAAATCTTTAAATTGTCCATGTTCGTAAGGATATATGCCTTTGCAACATCCCTAATTTGCACGACATTATGTTGACATCTCTATTGTTTTCATTTGTTTCATTTGAAATCTCTTAGATTTGATATTATGATGGATGCACTTTTTTGTTTATCACATAACATATATTCATATGGTCTACATTCATATTTTCATTGTAATGACCCGAATTTCGGATCCGAGTGTCGGGTTAACCCGAAGCATTGATCTTCGACGTTTGGGCCTCGTTGGGTCTCGGGTTTGAGTAGTCACTGAAGTAATTTACATTTTTTAATAAATTGTACAAGACCCTAAAATCTTTAAACCGTCCATGTTCCTAAGTATATGCCTTTACCACCATTCTTAATTTGCACAACATTATGTTGGCATCTCTCTTGTTTTCATTTGTTTCATTCGAATTCCCTTGGATTTGATATTGCGATGGATGCCCTTTCATGTTTATCACATAACATATATTCATATGGTCTACATTCATATTTTCATTGTAACGATCCGAATTTTGGATCCAAGTGTCGGGTTAACCCGAAGCGTTGGTCTTTGACGTTTGGGCCTCGTTGGGTCTCGGGTATGAGTAGTCACTGAAGTAATTTATATTTTTTAATAAATTGTACAAGACCCTAAAATCTTTAAACCGTCCATGTTCCTAAGTATATGCCTTTACCACCATTCTTAATTTGCACAACATTATGTTGGCATCTCTCTTGTTTTCATTTGTTTCATTCGAATTCCCTTGGATTTGATATTGCGATGGATGCCCTTTCATGTTTATCACATAACATATATTCATATGGTCTACATTCATATTTCTATTGTAACGACCCGAATTTCGGATTCAAGTGTCGGGTTAACCCAAAGCGTTGGTCTTCGACGTTTGGGCCTCATTGGGTCTCAGGTTTGAGTAGTCACTGAAGTAATTTGTATTTTTTAATAAATTGTACAAGACCCTAAAATCTTTAAACCGTCCATGTTCCTAAGGATATGCCTTTGCCACCATCCCTAATTTGCACAACATTATGTTGGCATCTCTCTTGTTTTTATTTGCTTTATTTGAAATCCCTTGGATTTGATATTGCAATGGATGCACTTTCATGTTTATCACATAACATATATTCATATAATCTAAATTCATATTTCTATTGTAACGACCCGAATTTCGGATTCGAGTGTCGGGTTAACTCTAAGTGTTGGTCTTTGACGTTTGGGCCTCGTTGGATCTCGGGTTTGAGTAGTCACTGAAGTAATTTATATTTTTTAATAAATTGTACAAGACCCTAAAATCTTTAAACCGTCCATGTTCCTAAGGATATGCCTTTGCCACTACCCTAATTTGCACAACATTATGTTGGAATCTCTCTTGTTTTCTTTTGTTTCATTTAAAATCCCTTGGATTTGATATTGCGATGGTTGCACTTTCATGTTTATCACATAACATATATTCATATGGTCTACATTCATATTTCCATTGTAAAGACCTGGATTTTGGATCCGAGTATCAGGTTAACCCGAAGCGTTGAGCTTCAACGTTTGGGCCTCGTTGGGTCTCAGATTTGAGTGATGGGTTGTTAGTTGGGTTGGGCTTGAGTTTTGTTGGGACTAAGTGGTTTTTGTGAATGTCATTTTGGTTATTGCACAAGTTGAGACAAAAAGAAGGAGGAAGAGGAGTGTTTCTGCAGAAAGTTAAGAGGGTGAGGTCATTGGAAAGCTTTTTCATCATCTTCTTCCTCTATTCTTCAATGAGAAGTTTAATGAAAGTTGTTTGAATGAGTGTGATATTAAAAACAAGGTAGAAAGGTTGATGTTTGGTAGAGGAAGGCTTGAGGGAGGTTGGAGAAGCAAAAATAGGAAAAACGGGGTGTTGTTGAATTTTTTTCAAGTTTCCAGCTTTAGAATCATCTCTAACAATGTCTAATTGCTGATTTTAACATCTTATTATAGAGAAAGAAGTTAAGGAATCCTCTAGGAGGCTTGGAAAGGAGAAAGCTTGAGGGAGTTAGAATCTGAGTTTGCAGCTCATTTTGCCTAATGTTGGTACCCCTCTAACTCTCAATGCATCATTCATCTCATGAAATTAGGCTGCATTGCTTGTGATTATCATGTTTGACTTGGTTTGGTAGCTTAGGTTCTGTTAATGGTGAATTTCGTATTTGAATGTTTAATGACTTAATATTGATTGGTTTATGATAGTGTTTTTTAGAAAATTTCAAGTTCAAACCTACATTTTCTTGTAGGCGTATTGATACAGGTTTAGAGCGTATCGATAACATAGATGAAAAATAAGGGCTTAGATAGCAGGTGTATCTGTACGCCAAACCCGCGTATCGATACCCCTTTCTTAATTCAAATTACAGAAATGTTTTTGGGTATCAGTATGGAAGGGCTTATCGATATCATTGTTGCATTGGTTTAAGTATAGACAGACGCATCGATATGCCGTATCGATATTGGTACGAATCGATACTGATACGAAGTTAGGTTGTATTGGTACGAGTAGGCAGCTTGGGACTCTTATAAGGCTTACAGTATCGATACGCCTTGGGGGTGTATCAATACTGGGTGGCATACCGATACCCCAAATAGGCGTCTCGGTACTCGCTGGGCAATCTGTCCTAAAATTAGTGTTTGAGTTCGGGGGCTCTATAATTTGTGATAATGGGTTCTAAGGGTCTCTTATGGTGCAAAATAAAGATTAAAACTAAGAAACTGATAAATTAAACTCGTATGTGAATAATTGAACTAAAGATTTGGTAAGTTTTGGTTAATTGAATGGTAGAAACCATAAAGATTCTTGATGGTTTTAATGCTTTGTGATAGCTAGAACCTTGTTGTGTGTTGATATGTTGCTAAGTTTAGGAAAACCCCTTGTGTGATGGAAATCCGGATACCTAATAATAGTGTTGCAACACAAAGAATGTTATCTGATGTAACATTACGGCTGATGTATTGAAGACTATTCCAAATAGAGGATTTCGATGTTGTATGATCACTCGTAGTGTATGATCCCGATGTTGTGTAGACACCGACCTTACTACCTTATGATTTGTGTTGATTTGCATATGTTGTGTGCAATAGTATACATTCATGATGCCATGTTTTTAGGCAATTATGGTAGAGCCATCATATCATGCATGATATTACATGTGTTGCATTGCCTTATTCATTATATGTGCGATATTGATCGTATGACGGTGTAACCACTAAGCTTCTGTACCTCAACGTTTTAAAATGTGTTTTTGTGCGTAGGTTAGGTAAAGTCAAGGACCGTAGGAGTACCATCGAGGTTAGGATTTTAGCATTGACTTAGTGTCGGAGTACAAGTTATTTGATGTAATGGGGTAGTACTTGTCGAACCCTATATTATAATTTTTAACTCTTATTTAATTTGGATTTGGGTCAAATGCTTTTAATTGGTCTGTAACTATTTTGGAGCTCCACAATACTCTTTTGATATACTCGTTTTGTTTGGACTTGAATTAATGGTTTGTTTTAGACTTTGATTGGTTTAATGGGCTTTTGAAGTAAAATTTCATAATCCGGGTCGAGGTTGTTACATTTAGTGGTATCAAAACTTGGATTTAGTTAGTTCTAGGAATTCCTCATGGGATTTTAGTACTGTATATAGGTCTTAGACGAGTACATGCCCATGAATCAATGTCAGACTTGCTTTAAAATGAAATTTCAATGATGTAACCTTGTTTGCTTGTTGTACAGAAGTGAAATCATGTCAAGACGTGGTAGAGACCATGATGAAAGTTAGGGTTCTCGGGAAGAGGACTTTGATGCTTTGTATGTGCCCAATTTAGAGTCACCATCGAATGATGTGATTGGTCAAAGGTTTTACATTTATTGGTATCAGAGCTTAGATTTAGTCGGTTCTTGGAAGTCACCGGAGGGAGTTTAGTGTGATATATAGGTGTTAGACAAGTACATGCCAATGAGTCATTTTCATACTTGCTTTAAGATGAAATTTCAATGGTGTAACCTTGTTTGCTTGTTTTACAGAAGTGAAATCATGTCAAGACGTGGTAGAAACCATGAGGAAAGTTGGGGTTCTCGGGAAAAAAAGACTTTGATGATGAGTATGTTCCTGATTTGTAGGCACCATAGAATAATGCGATTGGTCAAGGGTGTTATATTTAGTGGTATCAGAGTTTAGGTTCAGTCAGTTCTAAGAAGTCCCGGGGGAGTTTAGTGTGGTATATAGGTGTTAGATGAGTACATGCCCATAAGTCGATTTCATACTTGCTTTAAGTTGAAATTTCAATGGTGTAACCTTGTTTGCTTGTTGTACAAAAGTGAAATCATGTCAAGATGTGGTAGAGACCATGAGGAAAGTTGGGATTCTTGGGTAGGGAAATTTGATGATGAGTATGTGCCCAATGTGGAGACACCATCAAATGATGTGGTTAGTTAAGGGGCCAACTCCATCTCATAGTTGAACCGAGATTTGCAAAGAATTGTGAAAGCTATACCGAGGTCTTCTACTACGCCTCGAGTGGCACCAGTTGAGAGGGTGCATAGGTAAGGAGCGGTAGACTTCCATGGGATGGGGTAAGATAATCTCGTATAAGATGATTAGCGGTTGCATGATACGCGTTGAATAATGAGACAGATGAGGTTGAGATCGGAGGACAAGTTATCATGTGTGTTGTCGCTTTTAAAAGGCAACGCTAGAGAATGGTGGAAGATCGTGGAGCTTGGATGGTATCCTAATTGTCCTACTTTTGATGACTTCCTCGACGAGTTTAAAAGAAAGTATGTGGGTTAGACCCACATTGATACCTTGAGAGAAAAATTTACCCATCTTGTGTAAGGGAACCGGATAGTATTTGTCTATGAGAAAGAGTTTCTAAAATTGAGCCGGTATGCTCCAGAGTTAGTTGCAACCGAAAAGATGAGGTGTAAGAGGTTTCTGAAAGGTCTGAGAAAGTAGATTTAGACTTACCTTACTGCTGCACCACCTAAGGTGTTTTTTGAGTTTATTGTCACTACTAAGTCTCTAAAACAAATACAAGGTTTGACTTATAGGTCGTCTTTTTGCCAAGTAGGTTCAGGTGGGATCATTCAAATCCATGCTAATAACTCTTAGTCTCACTCCAATAGGAGTAGGAATCGTTGGACCCAGAACAAAGGAACATCGAATCAGGGTTCGAGGTTCTAAGAGATCATTCAAAGCCAAGAAGGATTATCAATACCAAAGTGTTTCGATACCCTCTTTTTAGGCATATCGATACGGTGGAATTTCAATACCCCATATAGGTGTATCGAAACTCCTGGTAATTTTGCCCAAGTTTTTAAGGAATGAGTTTGGGGGTTCCATAAGTTAAGCTTTAGATTCCTATGGGTTAATTAAGGCATATAACGAATATTAAAACTTGGTTTTGGTGATAATGTGTCCCATATGATGATATATGCTCGAGTCTTGGTATTTGGTTTGGTCATGGTATAGTTTGGAGTAAAGATCCTTGGTGGATCATCTTGTGTGGTTGAGTCTTTGTGTGATGTGAATCCGGATACCCCAAACTAGTGTTGCAATAGAAAGAAAGTCATCTGATGTAACATTCTGGTTGATGTATTGAATACTATTCTGAATGGAGGATCCCGATGTTGTATGGACGTGGTCCTCATTCGAAGAAGCTCGATGTAGCATTCCGAGCATGAGATTTAGAGGATCCCGATGTTGTGTGGACGCGGGCCTCAATCCCTAGATGTATGTTCTTGATTTTGTATAAACACGTGCCTCATCCTAAAGTATGGGATCCCGATGTTGTGTGGACGCGGGCCTCACTTGTAGCGAAGGATCTCAATGTTGTGTGGACACGAGCTTCACTACTTTATGAGTTTTGGTTGACATGTATATGTTGTGTGCAATAGTATAAATTTATGATGCCATATGTTTAGGCGATTATGGTAGTGCCATCATATCATGCATAATATTACTTGTATTGCATTTCTTTATTCATGATATGTGCGATGCTGGTCGAGTGGCGGTGTAACCATTGAGCTTTTGTATCTCAACATTTCGAAATGTGTTTTCGTGCGTAGGTTGGTGAAGTCAAGGATCAGAGGAGCACCATCGAGGTTGGAATTTCATAATCGACTTATTGCCAGAATACAAATTAATTGATATAATAGGCTAGTACTTGTCAAATCCTATATTGTCATTTATAACTCTTATTTAAATTTGATTGAGTTAAATGTTTTATTGTTTGTATTAAATGGAACTCCCACTATTTTGATTTAGTTGGATTTATGTTCGATTTGGATTTGAATTTAAACAAATTTGTTATATTTTTTATTTGGACTCGTTACTTTGGGTTTTTGAAACGAAATTTTTGAAATACATGTTTTGGTTCGGAGTCCCAATGTGAAAACGGGTCGAGGGTGTTAAAATATGATTATTTCTGAAATAAAATGCGCAATTAATCATGGCAATTTATGCCTAGCAAACAATGTAAGTACTCATACTATACTTAGCATAAAAAATATTTTCCCATTTAAATACAAGAGAAAATATGAGTATTATTTCTTAAACTAGTAAAATATCAATGCTTCGAAGATCTTTTTAGAATTTACATTTGATAGATAACCGATTTGATATGATGTGTTATATTTAATATTTTTCCATTCCCCAAAGTGAATGGTATAAAGCACATATTTTTCATTCCTCGAAGTGAATGAAATAAATCACATATTAAAAGGTGCATAATTATGCATATTTTTTCATTTTAAATGTAAGTGAATAATGTGATTACTATATCCAAAAGTATTAATATCACAGAAGGCTTCGACTGAGCAAATATGTTATAATGAAATCGAACTTTATTTCATATTTATAATGCATTATACTCGTCAAATTCTCTTAAATATATTTGTAGAAATATATTGAGTATAGTTGAGAAGATACCGACTATCTTAATATTACGAGTATAACTCAAGACAATAAAAAAATATTTAAAAACAATTATATGCATTGTCATTCATATTATAGTATATAAGAATTAGTACAAACTGAAGCTCATACTAATGTAAATCAAAGTTTCCTAATAACTTTATTATTTGACATGACCGGTTAGACCATCTAGATTCAATTATGATGTGAAAATTTATCGACATTTTCATGTGGTCATTTTTATCGAAGAATTAAATTTTTTTTCAAGGTAATTTTTGATGTGATACTTGTTATCAAAACAATCTGATTATTTAATCTTCATCATCTAAGATAAAGTGTAAATATATTAATTTTCTGGAAAGGATACAAGGTGATATATTTAGGCACATACACCTTTCTTACAGTTCATCTAAATATTTTACGATTTTAATCGTGCATCGAATAGATTATCTTGGTGTTTTGCTTAGTTGATAAAATTACAAGCAAATTTTCCAAATTATCTTATAAAGACAATCGATGTTGATAATGTTGATGACATTTTATTTTACATGTAGTATCACTAATTCGCATCAAGCCAACAAATGATCATAAGTTCTCCCCATTACTAATTGATTTTGATCAAGAAAAAAAAATTCCATCTTAGATTTTTTTAGTGTGCGGTATATGTTCTAATTGCTCTACCACAACGCACAAACGATGAGTTCTATTGGGAATATATGTCAGATTTAAATTTCCCTTGATAATTAAATATCTTGAGCTTCTGATAGAGAATTTATTTACAACTCGATTTACTGACTATTATTTTAATAAGTTTACCCAACATTAAGAGGAAAAAATAAAATAGCTTGAAAAAGAAATAAGTTGAAATGAATTATCATTTTTTTAGTTTAATCCACGTATTCAAAAATATGAACTATAAGTTCAAAGGATAATTCTTATAGCAAATCAATTGCCAAATTACTCTGCTAACCTTAAAAGAGTGACTAAGTCACATATACCAGCTATGAATGCTCTGATTAAATTTGATATCCTGAAAGGACAAAATCTAGTTGTTAATGAGTCTAACTTACACCTTTAGCGTGGTAGATAAGTAGGTTCCAAAGATAAAAATCCTTGAAAAAGAAAAAGAGCTATATTTTATGATTGTCTGATCGAGGAATCAACATATTATGAAAATCTCTAAAAGAGATTAAAAGGTCTCCAACAGATACATTGACATGACTCAAGTACCTGATAATAAAGAGATCTCAATAGATTATGTCATGTCTAGTAATTAGTCAAAATAAAATTAAATAAACGTCGATAATATATTTGCATGCAATATAGCACTAGAGATTTTAGTTGATAATATGGATAGTGAATTATTGTCAATTGAGCAATATAAACAAAGAAATGATTGACCAACATAGAAAGAGACAATTGAGGCAAAACTAAAATCTCTTTCCAAAAGAGAAATAGTTGGGCTTATAGTCTGTATATTGAAATGCGTAAAACTCGTGGATATAAATAAGTCTTTGTGAGAAAGAGAAATCAAAAAGGGAATTCACGTGATATAAGATCATTTGGTTACACAAAGATTTTCACAAAGACATGAAATCGATTATGAGGAAAATATATTCCTCGGTGGTGGATGTAACTACTTTTAGATTTTGATCAGTCTAGCAATAAATAAAATTACTCAGTTTCCACCTAATGGATATTGTTACACCCTATTTATATGAGCCTTTTGATAGTAATATTTAACTTTCCGAAAGATTTAGATTGTCAGAAGCAGTTAATTCAAGTTCTCGAGAACATTATTCAATCATATTTAATATATCTTTTTATGGCTTGAAACAATTTAGTCGTATTTGGTATAATCACCTCATTGAATACTTATTATAATAATTTTATATGAATTATTTAATTTCCTTGAGCATTTTTATTAAGAATTTTAGCTCTATGCTTGTCTTTGTTTTTGTTGTTGATGATTTGAATATCGTTGAGACTCATGAAAAGATCTTCTTACAATGAAATCCTTGTGCATCAATTGACATACAAAAAATTATTTAAAGAGACTTTACATACATATGCATATGCGTTGATCACTATTTGATTGCTAGGTCTCTTAATGTAAACAAAGATTCATTCCAGCCTCGAGAAAAAGGTGATGATATTCTTAGTCTAAAAGCACAATATATACATTATTTGATCTAGAAACATCGTATTTTAGCTGGTCTAGAAATATTATTTAAGTGCCACTAGACGATTACCTTTAAACAATTACTATGCTTGAGGCAAAACCGAAATATGAGTTTGGCTAAACATATCCAGAAGATATGTGATTGCTTTCACAAGATATGATGCAAGCTATCTTGTGTAGAGATAATGCAAAATTATATCTCAAGGTGGATACATCAAATGTGATAAAACGAAAAATATTTCTTTAAAGTTTCGTCCCTCATGATCTTCAGAAGAATAGTATTTTATGAATCATTTCAATCAATAATTTGGAAGATTTATCCACTAGTGCATAATTTACTTCAACATTTGAAGATTGTATTCAAGATTGAATTATGAAGATTCAGAGATCTTATTTGATATTTTCATTAGGAGGAATAAATATGTGTTGCACTTTTTTTTCCTTAATCAAGGTTTTTTCCTAATGGGTTTTCCTGGTAAGGTTTTTAATGAGGCAACATGTTATGCTTATCAAAGATGTGTGTACTCTTTTTCCTTCACTAAGAATTTTTTTCACAGTATTTTTATCTTAATAAGGTTTTAACAAGATACATTATATTTATGGATATTCAAGGGGGAGTGTTATGAATATCTTTATTTATGGTGGATATCCATATATTAAATGAGCTTTTAATGTACTTTATTATTAGGGTTTAATACCCATTTAATTTAGGATTTTCATCTTATGTCTATAAATATAGAGTTTGGAGAAAACATTGTAAACAACCCTACTTTGAGAATATAATACAAGTCTCTCTCTTTTGTCTCCCATCTTTCTTTATCTATTTTGTTCTTGTTCTTTACATTATTCACAACAATAACAAGTATTTAGTTCATATTTTTATTTTTTTTTTAAATTTAAATGTTTTAAAAAATCATATAATGAATACATAAAATTTAAAAATTCATAGTACATATCCAGACACAAAAATTAATGATTTAAATTTAATTTTAAAATATTTGGATATATATCAAAATTTATCATCAAGAATACATTAAAAAAATTAATTTCATTTTTCGGTATTAATAAATTAATAAAATAATATTTAAAAGTTTTAAAACTTAAAAGTATATAATACAAACATGAAAATAATTCAGAGATTTAAATTTATATTTCAAGTATACGTAATAAGAACTTAAAATAAAAATATAATTTAAAACCAAAAAATATATTGGTCACATATCCGTCACCAAAAAAAATCAACTCAGACCCGGTCAAATTAGATACCCTGTCACCAAATAATTTTTTTTTTAAAAATATCTAACTTTCTTTTAGATCATAAGATCATCAAGTATCAAATGATTTTAAACACCCATATTTAGAATCATATTTTTATGTAAAATGTCACCGAAAAATAACATAATATTTTTTTGTCCTTCATTTTCTGCCGCTTGTCAAGAAAGAAACGAACAAAAAGGACTTGGAAATAATACTGTAGCAGGTATGCTAGGCCCGAGAAAGGTTTAGCTAGGCAACACAAGAGACACCGTCTGTTTAGTTACAGTAACCAGACACATTTTCTTGTAGATTCAAAACATCATGAGTATCATGGTCCCAGTTCTTATGGTTTCTGAACTCTGAAGGTGGAAAAAATGAAAGGAATTGCTTCAATTACACGAGAAAAAGTGCTTAGTTTGGAGGGTTTGAGAACCACCTTCTAATCCCCTTGACTCCTCTAAGCTTCATCACCAGTTCTTCACGCTGAGCTTCAACTTCTGCATATTTAAGGCTCATTTGGAGATAACGCTCGCGTATGTCGCTTAGCTCTGCCTCTAGAGTTGATTTTGTGCGTTCATATTTCTCTTTGGCCACAACTTCACCTTCAACAGATGATTTTCTTGGAGTATTTGATTGACTTCTCCGACCCTCTGATAACCTGGAACATAATTCATGGAGTTGAACTTCATCATGGAAGATAAATTATGGGATTCAATGCTGTAACATGTTCCTAGTCTCACCTAGTTACACGAACTTTATACTTGTTATTGGCTTCTGTGGCCTTGGTAAACTCACTTTCATGGCTTCCATCATTGGAATCTTGATGGCTATCCTGGATTGTAAGATGAAATGGAGAAATAAATAAAGTTATACCAGTTCTGTTCATAATGTTCATATAGGAATCACCAAGACTTAAGTTCCTTACCTCTCTTCTGTTTCTATGATAACTGGAATGCCGCTGCTTCTGTTTTTCTTCCACTTTCAGTTTCAATTTTTCTTCAAAGGTTTCAGCTTTTTTCAGAAGCTCATCTTTCTCCTCTTGAAGCTGTTTTATTTGCTGCTGGAGTTGCCTGTTTGTCTGCTTGATCTCATTAAGCTCATTTTTAATCTGTACAGCCTGCTCTAGTAATGCCTCTTTCTCCATGAGATCGCCTTCCATCTGCACAAGTTTTTCTTCCAAGGCTACTTTTTCATGTTTGTACACATCCAACTCTAAAACAATCTTTTGCAATGTAGAAATCTGCTGCATAAAGTAATTTCTCTCTGCCTTCAGATCATTACATTCTCTGGATAATAAATGAATTGAAGCTTGGAGTTCCTCTTTGCCAGCTTTAATGGAGCTGCATTCATCTCTTAGAGTCAAAATGGTATCCTCAAGAGTTTTTATCTTCAGCTGCTGAACCTTCATATTGTTAGATTGTTCTGATACTTTCTGCCATTCATATTCGGAAACAGTCAGCTTCAATTCGAGGTCATTCACAATGGTTTTAAGTTTCCCTTCACTGGACTTGTAACTCTCCAACAACTTCAAAGTCTTATCATGTTCCGCCATCGATATTTCCCGGTTTTGTTTCGAGGCTGCAAGTTCAACCAACAGGTCTTCCACTTTTGATTTAGCTTCACTTTCCATTTTCTCGAATTCACTCTCTGTAAGCCTCAGTTTAGATTTGGCTTCTTCAAGAGCTGCCTCTAGTTTAGCTTTATCTTCTTGTAAACCTGAAATTTCAGATAGAGCATCATAAGCAGTTTTCTCCTTTTCATGATTTGCTGCATAGAGTTGCTTAGCAAGGCTTTCCACCTCTTGTCTAAGATTCTCAACTTCATCTGTCTTCTCCGAATTCATTCGATTACGGTAGCTTTCTTCAAGCCTCAGTTCTGTCTCGAGTGTCTTGCTTTTATCATGAATTTCATCCAACTCCAATGTTAGCCTCTCCTCTTTCGATGCGAAATCTTTCATCAACAAAGTTAGATTTCCATCAAACACTTCAATCTTTTTGCTGCACTCCCTTAATCTGTCCTCCAACTGAGCACAATGCTCTTCCAATTCTGACTTGTCCTTCCTCAAGTCCTCGACCGACTTCTTAGTCGAATTGAATTCTTCCATTAGTGTCTCATTTGTTGCTTGTAACCCGGTAATTTCCCTTCTCAGATATTCACACTTATCTTCAGAAGCCAACCATTGATCATGCATACCCTCAAGTTTACTTTGATTCAATTTAAGTTCCATTATCTCCTCTTCCTTTGATTTCATAGTAGTCTCCATTGTTTGTATGTCTGTCCTTTTCTGAGACAACTCCTTTACTACATCAGTTACTTCAGCATTCAGTTCAATTATTCGGCTTTCGAGTTCCTGAATGTAACTGTTGTAATCACTTTGAATCTCCCTGAGAATCTTTTTCTTCAGTTTCTCTTCCAGGGAAAGCATTTCTGACTTTTGTTCACTCAGTGCAACTCCTCCATTTATTTCCTTCATCTTGAGTAGTAATTCAAGATTTTCATCAGTCAGCTCGTTGCAATCGGTTTCGAGCTCCTCTAGTTTTGCTTTCAACACTTCGATTTCTCTGATCAGATGCACATAGGAACCTTTCCGAAACTCCGGACTCGAAAAATGTCTTTCCTTTGGAGACCCGGATAGCTGTACTTTCAGACCAATGATTTCTCTTTCTTTAACTGCTAACTTATTCTTATATTCTTCTTCAAGGACATCAATATCTTCCTTGTCTTTCAAGGCTTGTTCGAGACGTTGCACCTCGGCCTGCAAATTCGTCTCTGATTCTCTTGATTGTTGAAGCTGGATCATCAAGTTCTTGTTTTCCTCTGAATTTTGCTGCACAGTGTTCTCCAGCTCCTGAAGAACCTGAACAAGCTCAACGTTTGCTTCTTGGCTCCTCTTCAACTGCAAAGCGAGGCTGCCATTAGACTCCTTTAGGAACTTAATTTCACTTTCCAATTCCTTTTGTAAAAGGGCTATTCCATCATCCTGAAACGTTGAATCTCCCAAGGTTGTTTGTTTCACCATTGATTTCTCCAACAAAGTGTTTAGATGCTCGATTTCTTTTCGTAGTCCATCTCGTTCCGCATTCGATGCGGATAGTTCTGTTGTCAAGTCTGCTTGAGTTTTAGACTGGTTAGAATATTGTTTCCTCAAAATGTCCAAATCAAGCATCGACTTCTCGGCATTCCTCTTCCACAACTTTGCTTCTGCATGAAGCTCTTCAATTGTTTTCTCTGCTGCTTCAAGGAGGTTCTTAGAGGAATCTTTCGCTATCGGATTCGATTCAGAAAACTGCAAAGAACTGCTTTGTGAAACAAAAGATGAATGATCTGAATGAGAAAGATCATCAATTTGAGAATTCCCATTGCTTAAACCATTATGATAAGTTGGTACATCTTGTTTGCCATTCGAAATGCTTAAAGAATATGAACTTTCCCTCCCTAAAGAACTCTCTGCTGAATCATAGCTCTGGTGTGAATCGGAAGCTGAGAAACTTACTTCCTGCGGAATAAATGCTATTAGTTCAACAATGCAGTGTCCTGTTACGGTCGTAAATAGTCGTTTCCGATCGATAACGTACCCTACTGGCAAGTTCTTCCTGGAGTGGGACAGAGACCAAATCTGGTGTAGGGGATGATTCTGCAGTCTTTGCTGTTAAACTCTCGGTACCGACCGAACTAAGGCTCGAATCCGGAGGGTGTTCGGTGTTATTACCTTCTTCCTGGGAATTTGTCTGCTTTGATTCATTGTCCCTAAAACAATGCAAGCTGTTATGATGCAATACAACAGTTCAAGGACAACAAAAGATGACAAGGCCTGCAGTGAATGATACAAACATGAGTTTTGGTCTTGGTGTCAAACACTGAATTTTCCCCTGCAGATCAAAAATCAAGTCTCATTCAGATTATCAGAAGTGTTTCTGTTTCATTCGAATCAAATATACTCGAATTTGTTTATGTCGATCAAAAGTGCTTCTGTAACCAACATACTAATCTGTTTATGTGAAAATATTTCCATGAAAATAATCAATGTAAATGCCAGTGTATGTTTTCCAATGCAACTGTTAGCCATAATGTCCAAGTTATAACGTGTTAATGATACAAGGACTAAAACCAACCCAATGAATGCCATTTACCCAGGTTTATGCATTGGACCCCGAATACAGAACCGATCGAATACGAATGATAATCGAGAAGAAATAAAATTGATCACCTGCAGAACTGTCCCATGGTTGCATCTTTTCAAAGGCAATGAAACCGGAACAATGGCGGTCGAGTTTATATAGCCTGTCATATTCACTGTCGCCTCCCCAAGGATGCTAGATCTCGTTGATCCCTACATTTCCACATTCATTTTTATGTTTCCATCATCTAATTTGTCACCTTAACTGAATCAAGCGGATCAAGTGTCCAAGAACAGTACAAACAGATGGAACAAGTATTTCTGTTCATATATGGAAACTAAGATCAAACAATATTTCACAAAACACAGTTACCGTTGCAACCACAAGCTTCAAGACACGATCTTCCGTCTCGGTTTCCGATACCCAAATCGACTCCGAAAAAGTCTCTGTCCAATGACAACTCCCATTTCGAACCACTGCTTTGCTTGTCTTTGCCATGGTTTTCCCATTCTCCATTGAGATAATCGACATGAACAATCTGTCCCATCCTTTTGGTACCTATAAAAGAAAACACACAATGCTTTTAAAAATGAAACATAGAAGAAGAACCCGAGTACGACGACGACGACGACAACGAAGACATCAACGTTTACCTGAACCAGTTTGAAGTTGGAGAAGTTAAAATCTATCTTCTCCCCTGATGTATTACCTGTAGGTGCCAGCCTTGTTCTGTGAAACCTAAACATTGTCTTACCACTTCTTTTTTTCCTAAATCTGCGAGTTTTTTCTCAGTTAATCTGGAAAATTTTCAGATCAAACGTTGCAAAAACATTAAAATTTACAAACAATTGAATTACCAAACTAAAGGGAAATGGTTAGCTTGCCAGTCATTGTTCTGAACCATACTTGTTAACTTTATTGTCACTCCCATGCAGAGGAACACTCTGGTGTACTGAATTTCATACCCTTACCCTCTCAACGTCTGACACGTGTTTACAAAGTCAACTTTTTTGAAAGACTTTTGAGGTGGCTGAAAATAATTGGTTGACAGTTGAAGATGTTCCACTAGGCAAGCGTCACAAACAGACAGGACATCTCTGCCTCCGAAGTACAACAAGAAGGTTTGTTGGTTGATTACACAAAAGATTCAACTGTCTAATCATGATTAACGACATAAGAACAAAGGAAGGAGATACTACCAATACTACGTTTTTTATTGTATTTACCGCTGCATGTTTAGGAATTATAAAATAACTTTAATAATAATAAAGCGGATACAAAATTTTATATTGGAGAGGATAAAAATAAAATTTTCGATCAAAAATATATAATATTTTAAAACTATATATAAATTTTAAAATTTTAAAGTGACGATCGACCTCTTCACCTTAATTTAATATATTTTCTTGCTCAGTTTTAACATGATGAAAATGTTTTTTTTTTATTATTAATTTTCATTTGTATAACTTCCAAAAATTTAAAAAGTTCATACATACTGAATAAAAGACAGTTGATTAGTAATATTTTATTTTTCTTACATTGTATGATTCAGTAACATATTTTTACTTTTTACCCAAAGTAAAATTAAAAGCTTATATTGGGTTCATAACAACTTGATCCAACAATGAGAGAGCTCAAAGTAGTTAAAGCCCAATCCAGATAAGCTCATTAGTTGTTCGTTAGCCTTATTAAATAAATAGGATGTGTCATTAACGTCTTTTAATGAAATAGAACTAACTAATTTAACTTGATAAAACTTTAGTGAAATTGATTATATTACAAAAGTCTAGCTTTTTTAAGCTAATTTTATTAAAAGAGAAAAAATTAAAAATATAATGAGATTTTATAACTCAAGTAAATAAACTTGATCCAAACATATTTTTAAAAATACAAAAACTAATGTATGTAAACTATAAATAAGACTATAAAAAGAAAAAAAATAAAAACTAGGGGTGTTCAAAAATATCCGACCCGACTACCCGAACATAAAAAATCGAGTATTTTTCTAATTTTTTTTAGTTCCGAACCGGGTACCCGACACGTCATTTTTCGGGTCAGGCCCGGGTCACAAATTTATAAAAATCCGGGTACATGATTCCTATTTTTTTTATTTTTTATTTTAAATATAATTATTATTTAAATAAAATACACTTATATTCACTATATTCCCAAATCAAATAACATAATTTTTAAATCCCGATCCCTCAAATGTTATTTTAAAAAAAATTAGGGACTCATTGTAAAAAGAAAATTAAGATTAATTGTAAAATTATAAATTTAGTTTTTTGAGTTGGATAAATTCAAACTTTACCAGTTTAGATAAGCACTACTTTTTTATGTGCATTAACCAATACGAAAATCAACTTAAAATTCTTTAATACTTAAATCATTAATTTATATATTAAAATAAATTAAACTAATTAAAAATATTTAAAAAATATTTAAAAAAATCATTTAGACCTTATGTTATATTTCGAATTAGATTATATAATTTGGGTCTTAAAATTTATGTTTAGATTATGTAAGTAGGATTTTAAAATTTAATATTTTGATGTTGAATTATGTAATTCAAACATTTAATTTTGTGTATAATTTTTAAAGATTAAATTTAAAATTTATAAAAAAAATAAAAATTTGGGTACCCGCTTAGCCTAATTTTTAGGTACCTGGATATTTAGGTACCCGAAGTACCGAGTAGCCGAAAAATTTGGATCGGTATACGGGCCGAATTTTTTACTACCCGAAGGTTCGGGTACTCGAATACCCGGATTTGAACACCCCTAGTAAAAACTTTAACGTATGAGCGGGGAAAAAAAGAAAAGAAAAAAAAAAGGAGAAAGTGATAGAGAGAGAAGAGAAAATTTTTTTTGGAGGATTTTCAAATTTTGATTTACGGGAATTTATCCGTTTGATTTTAACACCTCCGACATCATTGAAAAGATCTTATAGAGACGAGTAGGTCGATGGTCATCATGTCATCATTGATATCGTTATTTACCGGTGTGAGAAGAAACAAGTTTTAGATTTTTCAATTGAGAGTTATAAGGTTGATATTGAAAAATAAAAGCCATCATCGTGTTTAAGAGTATCGAAAGAGTTGAGAGGAGTTTTTATGTCGTCAATCGGCCACTGAACATCACTAGACGCCTCATTTGTCGTCATTCGCGAGTAGATGTGGTTCTACATTAGGTGACTAGGTCACCGAGTGGACTCGATTAAACTAACTTAGGTTGACTTAGTTTGAGTCAACTCAACTCGAGCCAAGCCAAGCCAAGCTGAGTTCTTCTAAGTCGATTCGAGTTGTTATCGTCTCCAACGATCGTTGAGTCATCTTTATTATCATTGACCATCATAGTTTCAATCATCGTCGTATCACTGTTGACCGAGGATTGATAATAACGTTTTTCAAGAAACTCAATAAAAGGGTTTCTCGACATTCCGAATTCAATGATGTAGTTCGTTTCACCAAATGCGAACATGATAAGCTATTTTTATGTGTTTGCCATGTTATTGTTATACGAGATGTATAAAATTTATGTATTTTCGTATTTGTTGATATACGAAAATTGTTTGAGTTTGGACATAAGATCTTGTGGATTATTCAAGAAGTTTGGATGAGCATTTTAGCGAGATCGACTGAAGGTTAGTACATCTCAAACTCTAAAATACTTTATAAACATCATAAGTTTAATTATTTTTTATGTTAGTGGTCGAAAATTAAAAAAATGTTTAATAAGCGTATGTTGAAACCAATAATACAAGACTTGGTAATTATTGAATTGTCTGATGAGTTTGCGAATATTTGAGTTTGTTATGAGCTTTAGAGGTTGTGTATGATTATTTAAACACTCATGATTTTATTTGATAACCGGTTATTTGATTGATAAATGATGATACCTTGTATGTTATCTTGAATAAAAGGATATGTTTGACTTAAATAACGATTAAGAGATAATATCGATAAGTAATTAATTTAATGGATAAAAAGTTGATAATTAAAATTAATTAATTAATTAATTAAATGTGTTAACTTTCATAAGCTTTAGGGATCAATTAAAAAAATATTAAATATATTCGCGTGTCAAAAGTGCGCAATTTGTGCAAGTGGACACATCGCAAGTAATAAAGTGATAAGTATTATCGTGTATCGTCTCCACAGGGATTGGTATACTTAATATGTCTTCTTCGTTTTCTTGTTCTGTAAAAATAAAGACACAAGTAATTTTGGTTTTGATGAAACTGGATAAATTGAAATAAAGGAAACTAAGAATAAGGATGAGATCTGATTAATAGAGAGAGAGGTCAGGATCCAGTTGCGTTGTATTGCAGAATTGATTAACTTGTCTCTGTCCAATGAAATTGTATATCACTGCCTCGGCAGGCAGCGACGATATTGTCCATCACGGCAATCCCTTGCTCGTATGTGGACTTTACCAAAGTTCGGCAAAGTGTCCTTGGATGACTACGCTTATCCCTAAGTCGAAGTACTGTTGATGACTAGTCCTTGATGATACCTCCCGGCATGAATCAGTTATACTCACCAACCAATCTCACACTTCTTTTAGCCGCTGAAACTCTTAACCTATCCCTAGGCCGAGTTAGTATTTCGCGATTGAAACACCGTACTTATCCCTTTCGTGAATTTAACTCTCCCGAGTCTAGATAAATGGATTACTCACAAACTTCTCTCCCGAGCTTGAATGCAAGAACAAAGAATGGCAAAGTATAAGAAAACCTTGATAGTTTTATTGCATTGAAACAAAGAACAAAGTACAATCTCCTCTCGCAAATACTTAGCAACCTTCACCTAAACCCTAAGAAAGCTTATAACATAATTTATGAGAAAGAAAACATTGAATCTTAGGGTAAACTCTCTATGAATTGGCTCTCCCATTACCTAAGACGGCTAGGTCTTATATAGGCTTGGCCTAGGGCAAACCTTTCCTAAGTAGAATATAACTTGGAGTAGGGAACAAGTCATGTACATAAATAAAATATTTCCAAGTTTATTCTAACTAAGAAGCTTTCCTGCGTGGCCTTGTCTTGGGCTTTTCTTCGTGCTAACCAACTCCGGTCCATGTGCTGCATGTCCAGAAACGTCCCTTGGATTTTTCTCTTCCGATCGCCTACAGTATTGCTTCCCGTCTTTCTGCTGCTGTCTCGGCATCAGGTCCTACCTCGGCCACGTTGCTGCCGCGACACTTGATTCTCCTTCGCAGATATAAAAATGTAGTAAAACTTGTTTTTTCTGTAAATATCATCTCTATAATCATAACTCCTAAATATATCACATTAAGTATATGCTTTGTTCCGAGTGGGTGTAAATTTAGTGATTAATGCCCATAAAAGGTTTAAAAAGTGATAGTGATTTGATCACTTATCAAATATCATGATTCAAGAAATCATGTGAACCTATAAATAGGGTATCAGTACAATCTTTAGTTGTACTAATATATGATTAGGGCAATGTATAGATACTCGTATTCGAATACTAATTTTTTATAAATTATATAATTTATAAATATAAATTAATGATAAAAATTAGTGCATATTTAAATATTTGAATGATGCCTTGATAAATGAAACAACATAAATTACTAGAGACAATGAATTAGATAAGTTTTCGCAATATGTTAACTTGATAAAGCTTGGGTGATTTCTTGTAATAATACAAAAGGAAATTACTTGTGTTAGCAACCCTTAGGAATCCTTGGTGGATCATGTGTGTTATGTCGTGTGTGGAAACTTGTTTGATTATGCATCTTTGTTTGGTGATATTTAGATACCTAGTGTATGAGTGTTACAACACATGATCACTCGATGTGAGATTCTTTGTAATAAAATGAAGGTCATCTAATGTGAGATTTTGGGTGATGATATTTAGTTGATTTGAGATTTTGAGCCTTAATCGATGTGAGATTCTTATTATATCCGCTTGATGTAAAATTTTAAGTATGGATGGATTTTTAGCGTCGAGTGACATTGAGCCTTAGTCTTGGTTTATTTTATTGATGTGCTTATGATATTTAGAATATTGCTTTGTGCTTGATATGTGTTTAGATGGATATAGTAGTGTCAAATGTTTATTTATTTCTTCTTATTACCCGTACTAGCATGATATGTGTTTAGGCGAATATGGTAGTCCTTTGACCAATTTTAACCAACAATTTTAAAGTTTTTTGTTGAGATATTAGTGTCACGTGACATGCTATAGTTATATCATGTGAAATTTATATATTTTTAGAAATATTTTTTTACTTTTAATGAATTTTTAAATAATTTTTTTAAAAATCAAGTGAAAATACTATAACATGATACATTGCATTAACTAGTCTAAAAAAGTTGTTACATTTAACCATCGACAATGGTAAAATTTGTGAGTTGATAAAAAATTAGAGTATAAAGACTTAATTAGATGTAAAAAAAAAAAAACTTCAAGAATTTAATTATTTTTTTTAAAAGTTTAAAGGCTTATGATAGATACCTCAAGCCAAGATATAAATAGTATTACCTATATTGGTAGAAGTCTTGCATATGAAAATAATTAAAACAAGTTTATAATATAAATTATATAAAAATATTTGATAAATTGAGCACATAAACAATTACTATATAAGAGCAGAAAAATAATATAAAGTGTTATAAATTCATAAATATATTAAGATCTTTATAAAAAATTATTAATATATATAATATTTTAATTAACAAAGTTCAAAAATTTAAAAGAACCGTAAATTAATAATATTGTTCAGATTAAATCATCCTAAAGATCATGAAAAATATGTAATGAATTGAGATATGATACCGTAAAAAACTTAAAATTAGATTATAATAAAAAATATAAAGAATGATGTATATTAAAATATGATACCAACTTAATGTGAGAAAAATAATTTAAATATAATATAAAAATCACTTGAGTAGAAGATGTTACAACTAGGCCAACAAATGTAAATGCCCCCGTGAAGAATGGAATGCCGGTTTGATCGTTAATTTGATTATCTTCTGAGTCTTGACGAACCGAGTAAAATCTAGAATGTTAAGCTCTATAGTAGCCCAAAAACTTATATTTGCAATGAGTTAAAGGGAAAAATCTAGACCAAAACTCCGAGCAAGATAGCTTAGATGATAAGGACATGTTACCTAAACCAGCCGCCTTGACATAAACCCAAATGGAAGCATATATGTTAATATGATAAGGATTGAAGCTGAATACTTTTCAAGGTCTCTAAATCCATTCATTCCTTTCATAATATGGTCAACTGTGTTAGAAGATCAATTGTAATCAATTTTAATTTTTTATTATTAAATTGTAATTCATTAGTTAGTTGGAACTCTAATTAGTTTATTAGACCATTTAATATTAGATTATAAATACCCATGCCGTTATAATGTATTGCACTCATTTTTTATTTACCTTTTAAATACACGTTCATATTTCTTTCTCTTTTCTCTAAGAACGAAAAACAAGAAACTATCGTCCACCTTTTTTTCTCTGCCCATCATCTCTTTTGACCATTATCATGTCCCTATTCTCATTTCGTATCATTCGCCATTGACGATCCTGGAGCCTATTACCTTCCGTTGTTTTGATTTCTTCAAATCTTGATCATACGAAGTTCAGATGTACTCATCAGAATGCTAACAAATGTTCATTGGATCTGTTTCTCTTCGCCTCTTTTAATCGGAGTTCCTACTTTATTTAGATCATATTCTATCATTGTTTTCGATCAACAATATTGTTTCTTGCTCCGAGACTCATTCAATTTTTTAGATTTGATTTTTAAAACCCTTGCTACTTTAGTTTCAGATAACATCAATTTTCATCTCAGATGTGTTCTATTACATCGTGGTTTTTTTTCATTGGTGAGATGTTTAATCTTTTTCTTGCTCGATACTCATCTAGTATGAATCTTTACAATGCTCAACATATTTTTTTTCGTTTCATTTACTGATATGATTTTTTGCCATTTTCATCTGGTTTCTTGATCTAGTTCAGTTGAATTCTTTTGTTGAAATTTTACAAGTTATTGAGTTGAATGTTCATTCATCCAGTAAATATAACATCAAGACTAAAATATAATTAAACGGTGCAATAATATATTAAATTTGATTGTAATATGACCTGGTTCTGTGACAGTTGTTTGGGTTTATGTTAAAGATTAAAGCATTTATGGTTACTTGGATTTTTCTTCTTCTTTTATTTAGTGCTCATAGTCATAATGGTTGAGTACAAGGTACTTCTATTGAATGCTTTTTAAGTTTAATGTTTTGGGAGTTTCATTGTTTTTTACTTTTTCTGTAAAGGTAAATGAAATTTTGGTTTAATAACCAAGTTTGGAGGATAGAAAATATTCAGGGAATGTATAGTGTTAGCAACTTTGCACTTCTAAACCGGATATAAGAGAATGTTTTCTTTCTTGGTGATGAGCTTAGAGTCCTTGAATTCTTTCACCTTTTGCCAAGTTGCATTACTTAAGATATCGATCCCTCAAGGACTAGTATACCTACGCTGCAAAATAATTATACACTTTGAAACTAAAAACAAAATTAATTTTGAATGATGATGATTTAATCGAGAATAAAAAAAAACTAAATAATTAAGAGAAATAGTTATGAGATAAGTAAGGCTAGATATTTTGCTTTGTAGAGGAAAATCCAGTTGCATTTATTATCCAGTTATTAACACATATGGTTGAACTACTGCCTCGGCGGGTCGCTCGAAGGGTCGCCTCAGCTGCCTCGGTAGGGTTATGCCTTATGGAAAACTTAACTTTTCATAGTTCGATAGAGTATCCAAAATTGTATCCTCCTTATCCCTAAGCAAGGAGAACTATTGAAACCCACGTCTTGATAATATCTCCCGACGTGAATCAAGGATGAATAACAATAGATTGTATGCTTTCTTTTAGTCGTTGAAACCCTTGCGGATTAGTCAATGCCAATGAACAAAGACCGTATTCTCTCGTTTCGTGAGCCTAACTCTCCCGATATTAGAAAAATAGATTTTTCTTCACAAACTTATCTTTCGAGCTCTTAAGTAAAGAAGAGTAAAATCTAAGAGAGAATAAACTATGAAAATAAGATTACATTAATAACTCTCAAATAAAATAAAACTTTCTTCCCCAAATACTCTACAAAACACCTAATCCTCGAGGGGAATTTAGAACATGATGGTTTTGTCGGTGGCTAGGGTTTTTTCTATGAGAATCGACTTTTCTTTCCTATCCAAGGAGTTTGCTTTATATAGGGCAAGCCTAGGTTAAAGTCTTCCATAAAGGTAAGAGTTCTAAAAGGAAACGAATACATATCCATATTAAATTACAACTCTTTTATTCTATTTCGTAACTTAAATCCTTAATTTTTGTGTTGACTTTGACAATGGCTTGAATCTATTTCTTCCCTTCCGTTTTGTCTCGCATAATGTCCATTGGAATCAGCATATTAATCTCTATTTATCGAGCATCAGTTGTCATATTTCCTCTACTACCGCGGTAGTCAATGTGCTACCGTGGCGGATGCTTTTCTATAATTTAGCTTCAGTTTCTAGCATCCATTCCACTATCTGGTAGCACCAGCATGGTTATTTCCTATCTAAGAAAGAAAACCAATAACCATACTTATTTTATACCAAATAATAGATAAAATGATCAAATATGTAGAATTATCCTTAAATTTCATTAAATCTGTCCTTTACAAGCAATAATCAAGTGGGATAATGATATAAAATTTAGAACTTTTATGCACTTTTCAAATAACCCCAAACTTGAACTATTGCTTTTCCTTGAGCAGTGTAATAAAATTCTTACGTCTGAACTTTTATAGTAATATACCTTTTTGCCTGTCGTTGCAGAGTTCCTTTCTTAACTTGGCCTCTTTAAAGTTTTAAGAATTCCTCGGAATTGGACTATAAGTCAGTGTGGGTGTGTGCGTTGCCTTAAAAAAGCTGATTTTCTAAGTTCTAATCCTTTTTTCTAGCTCAAAACTCCCGACTTAGATTTTTAATTATTTTTCCTCTTCTCTAATCTGTTGTATAAGCACACAATTAATTACATACTTATATTTTTTGAGTTGGTTTTGGGCACCTCAAGTTCTTAACTACTCTCACTAGAGCCGGTGATAGGCACCTCTAGTAAATGGGAAGGAGGCTAAGTCTTAGAGCCAGTGATAGGCACCTCTAAGAACTATACTAGAGCCGGTGATAGACACCTCTAGTAAAAATCTAAAGTCTAAGTCTCTATTGCTTTTCCAAGAGAAAGAACTTTTAAAATCAAGCAAGTCTAGAAGTGTTTAATTATTTTCAGGCTCATAGTTGAATCCTAAGTACTAATCCTGAGTTACCTTTCCGATTTCAAGTATGATGAAGGGTGCACTCGGCTATGGAGACAGAATGGAATATTGCTATTGAAGTAGTCCTCTATAAAATTAGCAAACTTAAAAAAATGCGTTAAAATATAAGGGCATAATTTGATACAGTATTAAGATAATCATACTAATTTCCATATATGGAAGTTTACTTACAAGTTACAAAATAGACTAATGTTCCCCCAAACTCAAGGGATGCATTGTCCTCAATGCATGAGAAAGATACACAAAGATAGAAAACAAGGGATATGGAAAGACAAAATAGGAAGAAAAGAACTAACGCCCTTAAAATGCTGAGGATGCAAAGGAATCCTCAGAGTCGCTGGTGATAAACAGCTTTCGGGTGCTCTTAGGTGGTGGTTGCGCTGTTGCCTTTAGCGGGTTGACAGATGGTTTCTTGGCAGAGCGGGATGGCTGGACTCGAAAGGGTGTGGGGTTGTGGCTAACCTCTTCTTCAGTGTTGATGTTGATCGGGGATGTTGTTGTGGCAGAGGTTGAAGCCTTCCTCTTCTTGCCTATTGAGATTGACGCAAGGTAGTCCTTCACTGCTTGTATGTGGGACTCCATGTCATCTGAGGAACTACTCCAATCTAAGAGATTGAATTCCTCGGATGTGACAACTCTATGTGTGGAGTCTACCCTCATAAATATTGCTGCTGAGTCGGCAAAGAACGATTCATTTGCAGCAGCAATAGTTGTGGCGGTAGGAGAGAGCGGCACGGTGGCATAGGCAGTGGCTGATTTGGCAGGGGTAGCAGAAGCCTGCTGAGGCATAAAGAGATCGACTGTGAATTCAGGGAAGATAGTCAAGCACGCCGGGATTTCTTCATGGATAGCGACAATGAAGACGCTGTTAAACTCACAAACATAGGTCATGAAGGTCAACTGCCTTCGCTCCATGCGTTGAAGTATTCCAGGACTCCTTCTGCTTCTTGTCCTGGAAGTGCTTCTCCTTCAGCTGTGCTTGCTGGTTTTGCTGCCTTGGTATAAGTTGCTTTAGCGGCTAGAGAGATGTATGCTCGAGGGATAGCATCTGCTACTTGCATCCGCTTCATATATACCTCCCTAGTCCATCATTTTCGCGTTGGTGTGTACAATTCGGACGGCAGAGATGGAACTCTTTCGAGGCGGCATATATTTGAAATTAAGCATTGAAAATAAAGCATACCTCTATGTTTTTCTACGCAGTTTATGATCCTGCCAACGTTGATTTGTCTATTGTGTATTATGGAGTGAATAAGGGCCAACCGCAGTCGATCCATCGTTTGGTTGTGGGAAGTTGGAAGTAGATTTCGCTTGATGAATGTATTCCAGAGCTTTTCCTTTAGTCGGATATCTCGGCGGTTGATAGAGCCGCGATGCTTCCCAGTGTTTCACTTGGCTCCTAGACAGTAAAGCTCCACCTTCATAGATTTATAATCGACGGTGGTGAGTCGATAGTGATGTCGGCTACTGAGATTGCTCTATCGCGGACGTAGATGTATAGGTTATTTGGAAGAGGTCTGTGCGCGTAGAATTCACGTACCCAGTCGATGTTTGATGGGTCTTGATGCATTGAAAATTGTTGTCATATTTGGAAGGTGATTTTGGATAGTATAAATGATTCTATGTCGAGATCATCGACGTCGGTGTAATAGAAGTCTTGCTCTTCCCAAACTTTTCGTGCCTTAAAGTTGCAGTTGTAGTCTTTTTCTACATCTGCGGTTGCAAATCTTTTGAACTTTGTTGTCTTCGTGACGAGTGTTTTTCTATCGGTTTTCCATTGATTTTTTTTGGAGAAGAAGAAGATGAAGAGAGTTTATGCAAATAAGAAAATAAAGATGAAGAGTAAAAGTGGTCACTGTTGCCCGTGTATTTAAAGGCGAGGAGCGGCGCAGCGTTTGAGGGAACGGGGCGTGATTATTTCCCTTTGCGTGCAAGAGACGCAACCTTAGCTGGCATCTATTGGCAGAAGAAACGAAGCAATTTTTGAATCTGGACAGCATAATTCTGGCCCAAAAATTTCTACCGCGTGGATTAGGCCGCTAATTGATTGGGTTGGTAACCATCTTTTATTGTTTTTTATTGATCCTAAATGAAAAAAATTAAATTAATATGAACTATGAAAAATATTGAAAATTAAAATTGCAGAAATTGAAAATCTAGTTCCTAAAACATACAAATAAAATATGAAAATTAAATTAAAATTAGGTTATTAGAGGAGTGCAATTAATTGCATCTCTAGTAGTAACCATCTTCCCCTTTTTAGGTGGATGAAGATTTGGTCCAGATAGAGTTTCCTCATCAGGTGGTTTCTTCCTTGTGTGTTTTTGGTCAGGGGGTATGCCGCCGCGTCAGCGGTTGCCTTGGCGGGTATTGTCTAGGCATAGTCAATGCATTGAAGTAAAATTCATATTTAACCTCAATTTTCTGACATTCATCTGGTTCTTCTGGATGCCTTAGAGATTTAAATACATTTATCTTCACTTGTATTTTGAAGGAATCCTTGGATTTTGAAGGAATTGCATATCTCCATGAAGGACTTGAGGTTCTGCCTTACATCTTCAGTTACAGACCCACCAAACTGTCCAATAGTGTTAAGCATATTGAACATGACAGGTTTCAGTTCAAAGTGGGTTGCTTCTATCTCTGGTGTAACGACTCCTGGGTTCAACCCATTTAAATCTTCTTCCAGGAAGTCTCTGACAATAAGCTTCTGCGGCCCTGGTGGAGGCAGAAGACCTCCATTGCCGGTGGGTAAGTTTTGTCCTGCCGGGTGATCTTCCATAGCTTCTTGGATTTGTCTCCTCAACCTTTATCGTGTACGTTCGATCTCTGGATCTAGCTCGTACAAAGGGTTGGTTGGGTTGGCCCTGGTCATACACCAAGAAAAACCAAAGTAAAATAAAAATAAAATAAAAAAAGAAATAATAAAATAAAGAAAACAAAATTTAGTTGCCAATCCCTGGCAACGGCGCCAAAAACTTGTTGCGTGTCAAAAGTGCGCAATTAGTGCAAGTGAATACATCGCAAGTAATAAAGTGATAAGTATTATCGTGTATCGTCTCCACAGGGATTGGTATACTTAATATGCCTTCTTCATCTTCTTGTTCTGTAAAAAGGAAAAAACAGGTAATTGTGGTTTCGATGAAACTAATTAAATTGAAATAAAGAAAACTAAGAATAAATATGAAGTCTGATTAATAGAGAGAGGTCAGGATCCAGTTGCGTTGTATTGCGGAATTGATTGACTTGTCTCTGTCCAATGCAATTGTATATCACTTCCTTGGCAGTACTGCAGATTACTGCCTTGGCAGCGACGATACTATCCGCCGCCGCAATCCCTTGCTCGTGGTTGGACTTTACCAAAGTTTGGCAAAGTGTCCTTGGATGACTCCGCTTATCCCTAAGTCGAAGTACTGTTGATGGCTAGTCCTTGATGATACCTCCAGGCGTGAATCAATTATACTCACCAACCAATCTCACACTTCTTTTAGTCGCTAAAACTCTTCAACTATCCCTAGGCCGAGTTAGTATTTCATGATTGAAACACCATACTTATCCCTTTCGTGAATCTAACTCTCCCGAGTCTAGATAAAAGGATTACTCACAAACTTCTCTCCCGAGCTTGAATGCAAGAACAAAGAATGGCAAAGGATAAGCAAAACTTGATAGTTTTATTGCATTGAAACAAAGACAAAGTGCAATCTCCTCTCACAAATACTTAACAACCTTCACCTAAACCCTAAGAAAGCTTAGAACATAATTTGAAAGAAAGAAAACATTGAATCTTAGGGTAAACTCTCTATGAATCGGCTCTCCTAGTACATTGGACGGCTAGGTCTTATATAGGATTGGCCTAGGGCAACTCTTTCCTAAGTAGAATATAACTTGGAGTAGGGAACAAGTCATGTACATAAATAAAATATTTCCAAGTTTAATTCAACTAAGAGGCTTTCCCACCTGGCCTTGTCTTGGGCTTTTCCTCATGCTAATCAGCTCCGATCCATGTGCTTCATGTCCAGAAACGTCCATTGGATTTTTCTCTTACGATCGCCTACTGTATTGCTTCCTGGCTCTCAGCTGCTGCCTCGGCATCAGGTCCTGCCTCGGCCATGTTGCTGCCGCGGCACTTGTTTCCCCTGCACAGATATAAAAATGCAGTAAAACTTGCATTTTCTATAAATATTATCTTTATAAACATAACTTCTAAATATATCACATTAAGTATATGTTTTGATCCGAGTGGGTGTAAATTTAATGATTGATGCCCATAAAAGGTGTAAAAAGTGATAGTGAGTTGAGCACTTATCACACCCCAAAATCGAACTATTGCTTGTCCTCAAGCAATGTAAACCATCAATTTGTCAAACTCTACTCTCTCTTGGTCTTATGTTTCCATCTATTCTCCCCACCATAACAATGCCTATTCTTTTGGACTTAACCTTTCGGCTACCCAAGGGTTTACCTAAAAACAAACTATAAGATTTGGTGAGTATGTGAGATTTGGTGGACAAGTTTGATTAAAGGCTTTCTTAGATAAACTCTAAATTCAAGACAAGTAGAATTGGGTTTAAGTGTTCTCTTCTTTTCTAAACAACCAATTCTTGAGCCAATTTCGGGCACCTCAAGGATTGTGTTTTTCTCTTCACTAATTCCTTCTTTCTTTTTGATATTCCTTATAACATACTAGAGCCAATTTTGGGCACCTCTAGCATGAAGAAGAGTAATTTCTAGAGCCAGTGATAGGCACCTCTAGTCACTTTCCCAAACATCTAAGTCTTTATCACCTAAGTTCATTAAAAGAATTCCTATAATCCAACAAGTCCCAAAAGTGTTTAAATTTTATCCTATAGTAGGCTTCTAAGTTTTCATCCTTGAGTATCCTAAGGTTAAACCTTCTTAACAGGACCTAATCATGGTAAGGAGAAAGATTTCTATAGCCTTAAAGAATAAACTAAGACAATACTGATGATAAGCAGTGCAAAAGTATGGGCAGTTGATTCAAGTAAGGCGGGGAACATAAAAATTAAAAAAAAATCACTTAAATACTCCCTTTTATTGGGAAGGCCTCGGCAGTAGATTGTTACCTTGGAAGTGGCTCTACACCCCCAAACTCGAACCAAGCATTGTCCTCAATGCTTTATAGTAGAAGGGCAATAAAAATATGAAAGAAGTAAGCAACATATCAAGAAACAACAACAAATAAAATTGAATATATGAAAAATTTAAAGAACTCCGAAGAGCTGCTTGTAACAAATTTTCTTTGGGGTCGTGTTGCTGATTGCTTCGTTCTTGGTGAGGGTGATGGCTGAGCTTTTGCTTGCCGGGGCGGTTGGACTCTTTTGGGTGGTGTTCGTTGCATTGGAGCATCCACTTCTTCTCCTTCTTCCACGTCGGCAATCTCTTCGGTGATCATGATGTCCGTTCCACCTTCATTTGCTTCAGCTGCCCCGGTATGGTGTGTACTCGGTCCGGCAGCGGTTGAGCTCTGATGTACATAGGCATCTATCTCTGCTGATAGATTGCCCATGATGATGGGGGATCGTGGTGGAGTGTTGAAGACTGCCTTCCGCTTTGATGGTCTTCTGCTGGCAGATGCTGCTGCGGCAGAGTCTGCTGCCCTTGATGGGCCGACAGCATGAAACTGTGGTTGAGGGCCCGCGTGGAAGAACGGTATCGGTCCTCATGGAGCTGGTGTAGTCTCTGTATAGGGTGCAGCTGTGACAAACGTGTTGCTTGGAAATTCTGAAAACTACGCACGCCCCTTGGTCTGGAAAGGCATAGAGCATTATTTGGGCAAGGGTGCTGTTGAAGTCCCTCTGATACTCCATGTATCTTTTCTGGCTAAGATCCATTGTTGCCATCCTCTGAAGTATCTCCTGGTACGGGTCTGCTGCGGCAGTGGTGTGGGCAGTGTCAAGCATGTCTATCGTGTATTGGGCCCCGACAGCAGTATTAGCAGTGAACTGTTGGGGCGTTGCTTGGACTGGTTCCACCTGCGTGATCTACATAATTTTTTGGCAAAAGTCTCTTGTCCATCCACGCCTTTGGAGAGTGTATTCGTCCGTGTCTTCTACTATTACACCTGTAGCAATACACAAACCAGTGATCAAACAAGGGAAATATAATGGTCCTCTATCCTTCTTACCGCATTCGTAAATTTTGCATAAGATGATCTCTCCAACGTTGATGATCATTTTGTTGATGATTGATTGGATGAGCACCAATCGCTTTCGATCCACCGTGCTGTTGTGGGATGTGGGAATGAGGCGTCTCTTGACAAAGGTGTTCCAAAGCTTGGCCTCGGGCTTTAGACTCTGCCTTGCTACAGATCCTCTATGGGCACCGGTTTCCCATGGAGTATTCGTTTAGCAAAGGTCATCTTTAATCAACTCGTAATCCTCGGCAGTGATATCCTCCATGAATTCAGCATGTACATTATGGTCAGGTATGAGGCCGTAAAATTGGTTGATAGTCTCGGCATCAAGCTGGATAGGTCTGCCTCAGCAGTGGACAAAGAGGGAGTCTTTGCTTGGCCCGTGCGTATAGAATTCTCGCACGATGATCGCATTTCCCTGGGCAGGTTGGAGGCAAAAGATTTCTCAATCTAGGTACTTGATCCTGTCGAACAAATAGTGCTCGATGCCATAATTTTCATCATCCGAGTGTTAGAACCCTTGTTCCTCCCACAACTGTCGGGCAATGAAAGACCTGTTGAAGCGGTCTTCAACATTGGCTGGGGCAAAGAGCTTGTAGGTGGCCATAAAGATTGTGAGAGATTAATTTCTTGGAGATTTTCTTGGAGGACTTCTGAGAATTTCAAGAAGGGTAGGTAAAGAGTATTGTGAGAGCAAGATTGTTGAGTATTCTAAAGAAACCAAGAAAGCAAGAGTGAATAGTTCAAGAGGGAGGGGTTGCTTATATAGGCCTCAGCCTTGTGACCGTTTGAACCACTAGCCGTTTTGTAGCCGTTAGTCTTTACTATCGTTTCCTTTTCTGTCGCGACAGATATCTCGGCAGACTAGCCGTTACACTGTTCTGCCCATTGAAACTGCTGCGGCTCTGACACTGTTTTCTGTCTCGACAGAATTCCTGCTATGAACTACTTCTCCTTTATTCTTGTTTATTATCCTAAATAAAAATTAAACACAAACAAGAAAAAATACTTAAAGCAAAAACACAAATTATAGAAAAATAAATATAAACTAAACTAATCCTAATATAATAATATAAAAAGAAAAGGGAAGGGATTAAGTCATTGGAGGATTGCATGCAAATGCATCTCCTAAGGTGTTTATCTCTTACTTTCTAGAATTAGAATTCAGATGTTGGCCACTCCCTTTTGTTTTATGTCCATCCTTATGTGCTCCTTCCGCTTTGAGCTTGATCTTTTTGCCAAATAACCTGCCGAGCATGCTGCCAAGGCAGGATATTTTGGTGTCTGTTGTGTGGATGGCTTTGCACACTTCTGGATCATTATATTTTTTGAAATTGTGGAATGTATTGAGTTTGACTTGTTGGTCATTAACCCTCATTGTCAATTTTCCTTTTTCCACATCAATTAAGGTGCGTCCATTTGCAAGGAAAGGTCTCCCCAAGATGATCGGTGCATTATCATCTGCTTCAGAATCAAGGACAAGAAAATCAGCGGGAAAAATAAATTTATCAACTCTTACCAGTATGTCCTCGATTTTGCCTTCGGGTTGCACATATGATAGATCCGCAAGTTGGAGCATAACTATTGTAGGTTTTGCCCTTCCTATTCCAAGCTTTTGGAAGAAAGATTTGGGCATTAGATTGATGTTTGCTCCAAGGTCACATAGGGCCTTACCTTCATAGTTGTTACCTATTGCACAAGGTATGATAAAGCATCCAGGATCTTTCAATTTTGGTGGCATGCGATTGTGTAGCATTGCCATGCATCCCTCGGTAGCGGCCACTGTTTCGAACTCACCTAGTCTTTTTCTCTTAGACACAATGTCTTTTAAGAACTTGGCATAATTAGGCATTTGTTCAATTGCCTCTACGAATGGTAAGTTGATGTGGACTTGCTTTAAAATATCAAGAAATTTCTTGAATTGATTGTCCTGTTTTTTGCTTTTTCATTCTTTGTGGGAAAGGTGGTGGTGGTCTCATCTCATCCAAAGTTTCTTTAGTTTGGAATTTAATACCTGACACCACTGGGGTTGTAGGTGTCTCGACAAACTGTTCAGGAGCTGCTGAGTTTTCTGTTGGGTCAGTGTTATCAGGATCAGTTTGTTCAGCCTCCTATTTTGCTGGGTCTGATGATGGAACTTGGCCCTCTAGAATTTCCGTCTTTTCCTTCAGCTGTAGACCACTCCTGGTAGTGATTGCTTTACACTGTTCATGGCCCATTACCTTATCAACTTCAGTATTGCTAGGTAGTCCTCCTTGTGGTCTAGTGTTTATATTTTGAGCAAACTGCCCAACCAGAGTTTCCAATGCCTTAATTGCTGCCTCTTGGTTCTGCAACCTCATCTCAGTCCTGTTTATGAACGCATCTGTTCTTTTGATGAAGTTGCTATTCTCTGCCATGTATGACTCAGTTTTCATCATGAATGCTTTCAGAGTATTTTCCAAGGAACTTACAGATTGCTGCTGGATCTGCGGCGGCGGCATTAGCTGCTGGACCTGCGGCGGCGACAGATGTTGCATTGGTTGCTGGAATCCTGAGGGTTGGGTGGTTGGGTTTAAGGCATTGTTAGGATTGCTCCATGATAGGTTTGGATGCCTCTTCCATGAGGGATTGTATGTGTTGGACATCATATTGGTTTGGTTATAGTTTCCAACATACATACCGGTTTCTTGATTCATACAATCAGATGAATTGTGGTTACCTCCACATAAATAAAAAAAAGAATCAATCACCTTAACCTCACGGGTATTTTGTTGTAGTTGTAAATTTTGCACCATCTTGGTAAAAGAGGCCAATTGTGCTACCACTGAATTTGATGTGTCTAACTCATTCACCGTGGCTTGTCGTCTTACTCCTCCTCGCCTAGATGTAGGGAATTGAAAATCGTTCTTTGCGAGTTTGTTTAATATCTCAATAGCTTCCTCAGGTGCCTTATCAAGTAGTGTTCCGTTCGCCGAGGCATCTAACATCATCCTTGTCGGAGCATTCGTGGCATTATAGAACATGGTCACTTGTGTCTATAGGGGAAATCCATGCAAAGGACACTTGTGCAGTAACTCCCTGTAGCGCTCCCATGCCTCGTACATCGGTTCGTCATCTGCCTGTCGAAAAGAAGTGATTTCATTACGAATTCTATCGTATAAATTTGTAGGATTAAAGCATGTAATAAAATCACGATAGAGTTCACTCCAAGATCCAATAGATCATGCTGGAATGCTATTTAACTAGGCTTTTGCCCTATCCCTCAGTGAATAAGGTAATAAATTCAATCTCAAGACATCTTCATGGACTCCTTGGATTTTGAAGGAATTGCATATCTCCATGAAGGACTTGAGGTGCTGCCTTGCATCTTAAGTTACAGACCCACCAAACTGTCCAATAGTGTTAAGCATATTGAACATGACAAGTTTCAGTTCAAAGTGGGTTGCTTCTATCTCCTGTGTAACGACTCTTGGGTTCAACCCATTTAAATCTTCTTCCAGGAAGTCTTTGACAGTAAGCTGTCGCGGCCCTGGTGGCGGCGGAAGACATCCATTGCCGGCGGGTAAGTTTTGTCCTGCCGGGTGATTTGCCATAGCTTCTTGGATTTGTCTCCTCAACCTTTGCCGTGTACGTTCGATCTCTATGTCTAACTCGTACAAAGGGTTGGTTGGGTTGGCCTTGGTCATACACCAAGAAAAACCAAAGTAAAATAATAAAAAAAGAAACAAGAAAATAAAGAAAACAAAATTTAGTTGTCAATCCCCAGCAACGGCGCCAAAAATTTGTCGCGTGTCAAAAGTGCGCAATTGATGCAAGTGGACACATCACAAGTAATAAAGTGATAAGTATTATAGTATATCATCTCCACAGGGATTGGTATACTTAATATGTCTTCTTCGTCTTCTTGTTCTGTAAAAATAAAGACACAAGTAATTTTGGTTTTGATGAAATTGGATAAATTGAAATGAAGAAAACTAAGAATAAGGATGAGATCTGATTAATAGAAAGAGAGGTCATGATCCAGTTCCGTTGTATTGCGGAATTGATTGACTTGTCTCTGTCCAATGCAATTGTATATCACTGCCTCGGCAGTACTGCAGATTACTGCCTTGGCAGCGACGATACTATCCACCGCGGCAATCCCTTGCTCGTGGTTTGACTTTACCAAAGTTTGGCAAAGTGTCCTTGGATGACTCCGCTTATCCCTAAGTCGAAGTACTGTTGATGACTAGTCCTTGATGATACCTCCAGGCGTGAATCAATTATACTCACCAACCAATCTCACACTTCTTTTAGCCGCTGAAACTCTTAACCTATCCCTAGGCCGAGTTAGTATTTCGCGATTGAAACATCGTACTTATCCCTTTTGTGAATCTAACTCTCCCGAGTCTAGATAAATGGATTACTCACAAACTTCTCTCTCGAGCTTGAATGCAAGAACAAAGAATGGCAAAGGATAAGCAAACCTTGATAGTTTTATTGCATTGAAACAAAGACAAAGTACAATCTCCTCTCACAAATACTTAACAACCTTCACCTAAACCCTAAGAAAGCTTAGAACATAATTTGAGAGAAAGAAAACATTGAATCTTAGGGTAAACTCTCTGTGAATCGGCTCTCCTAGTACATTGGACGGCTAGGTCTTATATAGGCTTGGCCTAGGGCAACCCTTTCCTAAGTAGAATATAACTTGGAGTAGGGAACAAGTCATGTACATAAATAAAATATTTCCAAGTTTAATTCAACTAAGAGGCTTTCCCGCGTGGTCTTGTCTTGGGCTTTTCCTCATGCTAATCAGCTCCGATCCATGTGCTTCATGTCCATAAACGTCCATTGGATTTTTCTCTTACGATCGCTTACAATATTGCTTCCTGGCTCTCAGCTGCTGCCTCGGCATCAGGTCCTGCCTCGGCCATGTTGCTGCCGCGGCACTTGTTTCCCCTGCACAGATATAAAAATGCAGTAAAACTTGTCTTTTCTGTAAATATTATCTTTATAAACATAACTTTTAAATATATCACATTAAGTATATGCTTTGGTCCGAGTGGGTGTAAATTTAGTGATTAATGCCCATAAAAGGTGTAAAAAGTGATAGTGAGTTGAGCACTTATCATGAATCAAGGATGGATAACAACAGATTGTATGCTTCCTTTTAGTCGCTGAAACCCTTGCGGATTAGTCAATGCCCATGAGCAAATACCGTATTCTCTCGTTTCGTGAGCCTAACTCTCCCGATATTAGACAAATAGATTTTTCTTCACAAACTTATCTTTTGAGCTCTTAAGTAAAGAAGAGTAAAATCCAAGAGAGAATAAACTATAAAAATAAGATTGCATTAATAACTCTTAAATAAAATACAACTTTCTTCCCCAAATACTCCACAAAACACCTAAGCCTCGAGGGGAATTTAGAACATGACGGTTTTTTCGGCAGCCAGGGTTTTGTCTATGAGAACCGACTTGTCTTTCCTAGCCTTAGAGGTTTGCTTTATATAGGCTAAGTCTAGGTTAATGTCTTTTATAAAGGTAAGAGTTCTAAAAGGAAATAAATACATGTCCATATTAAATTACAACTCTTTTATTCTATTTCGTAATTTAACTGCTTAATTTTTCGCGTTGACTTTGACCATGTCTCGACTCTATTTCTTCCCTTCCATTTTGTCTCACATAGTGTCCACTAGAATCAACATATTATTCTCTATCTATCGAGCACCAGTTGTTATCTTTCCTCTGCTACCGCGGTAGTTAATGTGCTGCCTTGGCGGGTGCTTCTTTGTAATTCAGCTTTAGTTTCCAGCATTCATTCCACTATCTGGTAGAACCTACATGGTTATTTCCTGTCTAAGAAAGAAAAACATTAACCATACTTGTTTTATGCCAAATAATAGATAATTATCAATTACGTGCATGGATGTTGGAATATGGAAAATACGCATAATTATCTTTAATTGTCATTAAATATACCCTTTACAAGCAATAATCAAGTTGGAAAATGATATAAAATTTAAAGCTTTTATGAACTTGTCATTGCTCAATAAAGAATTTAGATTACATCTAAGAGTTCGTAGCTTAACCGCCTTTCTCCCAACAATAAGAATGATCAAATAAACGACAAAATAAGACAATAAAGATAAAGCAAGAGTAGATTTATTAAGGAGTATTGAATAATAAAAGAAATTATTGATCGAAAGGTGAGTATGAAGAATGAAAGGATGAAGAACACTTTCGATTCTCAATAAACCACTAAAAAGAGACATAATTTTTGTTTTAGTTTGAAAGAATCCTAGACGAATGAAGCACTAAGCTTCATCTGTGCATCATTTTTTTAGCATCCAAGTAAAATATTGATAGTATTGATCACAATGTAGCAACAACAGTTCCAAATCAACCATGTTGGGTATTTTTCCATAACAGAAAAGGATTTAGATTCTTTTTTTTCTTGAGTAGTATGTTGCACCTAAAATGACAAGTACCAGGAACCTGTGTAAAGCCAGAACCATGAACATGGACAATTCTGGTAGAGTTAAGGAGACGTTTTCAAGTTGTTCAGTTAGATAACTCAAGGGTTAACTCATTAATGAAGAATAATAAGATTGAAAAAGTGGGGAGAATGTTAGAAGATCAATTGTAATCAGTTTTAATCTAATTTTGTTGTTAAATTCTAGTTAGTTAGTTAGTTGGATCTCTAATTAGTATTTTAGACCTATTAATATTGAGTTATAAATACTCATATCATTATAATGTATTATACTCAATTTTGATTTACCTTTTAAATACACGTTCACATTTCTTTTTTTTCTTTAAGAACGAAAAACAAGAAATCACCATCCACTTTTTCCTTTATCGTTCATCATCTCTTGTGACATCATCATGGCCCCATTCTCACAAACTGGGCCAACCAAAAGGCAACAAAACAAGCAAATTCAAGAGAGGGAAGTGTCAAGCCATGGTAAGATTTGAGAAAATGAATATTGTTTAATGGAAGAGATACCATATTTTTGAAGACTCTAAATTAAATAGAGTTCGAATGAAATTGCACAGGAATAAAAATTGCCCACAAAATGAAATTGCCCCGAAAATGAAATTTGCTCGGGCAATTGACAAATGCAATACTATTTTAAATACTTTTCTTTTATTCCTTTGAATCTCTTCTATTTTCTCTCACACTCTCTTTTATTCCTTTGAAAATGAAATTTGCTCGGGCAAGAGATACCATACTTGTAACACTTGTAGCACTCGATGTTGGAATAATTTGATCTGTCGCCTCTTCCTCGATTGCGTCCTCTTCCATGCCAATTTGGTTGGCTGGATTGTCCCTTCTCCTTATAATATCCTTTATGACTGCCGCTTTGACCACCGCGACCATTTCCACGACCTCCACGGCCATGTCCTCTACTTCGAAAATTTTGAGAGTAGAATATCTTCTCATCTCTGATTGACGTTTTAGTTTGAAGTGCTTGCTCGAGTGTATCCTCTTTCTTTTTCTTCTTACGTTGTTCATGTGCCTCAAGAGAACCGGTGAGTTCATCAACTGTGAGAGTTTCAAGGTCCTTTGACTCTTCTATCGTGCACACAACATTCTCAAAATTATCGGTTAATGATCTCAAGATCTTCTCCACAATTCTCGCATCGGTTAACTTTTCACCATTATGAATGAGTTGGTTTGCCACGGCTTGTACACGGGCAATGAAATCGGATACACTTTCTGATTTCTTCATCTTCATGCTCTCCAACTCGCCACGAAGAGTTTCGAGTCGCACTTGCTTGATTCGATTGGCTCCTTTGAACACCTTTTTTAAAGTATCCCACGCTTCTTTTGAAGTAGTTACCCCGACAATCTTCTCAAAGCTTGATTCGTCAACGGCTCTGAACATCATGTATAACGTCGTATTATCCTTCGATCGCGCCTCTTTCAATGCGTTGGTTTGAGCCGCCGTATATCCCGCGGTAGTTGTTGGTTCTTCGAACCCTTCTTCGACAACTTCCCATGCATCTTGAGATCCAAGAAGAGCTTTCATTTGAATGCTCCAATTTTTATAGTTCGTTTTTTTCAGACATGGTAGCGACATTTGACCCATCACATTCGTCATTAGCTCTGATACCAATTTGAAGACTCTAAATCAAATAGAGTTCGAATGAAATTGCCCAAGAATAAAAATTGCCCCCAAAATGAAATTTGCTCGGGCAATTGACAAATGCAATACTATTTTAAATACTTTTCTTTTATTCCTTTGAATCTCTTCTATTTCCTCTCACACTCACCACAACCACACTCAACCAGACAATTTCTCACTCACACTTGGCTCACTCTCACTACCACATTCACTCACAACCACAACTCTCACTCACATAATACAAAGCAATAGACAATGCCTTTATATAGACACTAGGCATTATTACATAATAAAATATAATAAAAACCATAACTCATATAACTCATATATTAAACTCCATAACTCTCATATTAACTTTTGTGCCTTTCAATTTTGTAACTCTTCATTAACTCCTAAATTTTAAGACTCACTAAATATTTCATTTAAGTTTATTCAACAATTTTGTGCCAGACACAACCAACCAAAGCTCTAAGGAAAGTAGGAACATGAGGACCACGGATACCAAAAGATGATCTTGCCAGGGCAGGGAAAGAGATGTCATATTCTTTGCCAAGGTGACCCATGAGGACCAAAGGAACTAACAAGATCATGTTGGCAGCAACAACAGTGGCAACCCCTTGCCACCAAGCCATCCCAAGATCAACAAGACTACCGGCCATGTAATATGACGGGACACCAACAACAAGACCGATCCAAAGATTGGCCATTTCCCACCAGTGGAAATTCCTTTGACTTGGGGTTGTTGGCTTGAGATCTCATCATTGGTGAGAGTTGGGTCGGGTTCAAACTCATCAAACTTTGTTACACCACTGGATTTCCCTGAAGTGGATGCCATGGGAGTTAAAGTGACGCATCTTTTGGGAAAATAGTGATATATCTGATTGTGAGGGGTCTTGATTTTATTAGTTTTGGCAGCTGAGAATTAGGGGGTTTGGGGTAATGAAGAGTGAAGGGAAAGGTTGTGATGGAGATGGAGAACTGGGGTTTGGGGGTAGTTTCAAAAGTTCATTCCAGAAAGCAAAGACTAACCATGGGACGAGAATATTAAAGTTGATGCAGTTTTTGTATTGTTGCTAAGGATGGGCACGGGACCCGAACCCGACGGGTTCCGACCTGATCCGGTCCGATCGGGTCGGATTTTTTGGTGAAAAATTCGGGTTCGGGTCGGGTCGGGTTTTTTTAAGGGTGATCTCGGGTCGGGTTCGAGTTTAGGGTGAAAAAAATTCGATCCGACTCGACCCGGGACTAATATTGTAATTTTCCCATATATATTTTAAGGATATTTGCAATAATGATCCCTCTTTATATATATTTTATACAATTAGATCACTAAAATTATTTTTTTACAATTAGGTCACTAAAATTAAATATTTTTACAATTAGATCCCTAAATTTTATTTTTTTACAATTTAGTCCCTAAAATTTTAATTTTTTTAATGATTCGAGTTGGGTCGGATTTTAAAGATTAAAAATCGAGTCGGGTCGGATCGGATTTTTTCACCCTAAACCCGGGTCGGGTCAGGTGACGGGTGGAGGGTGTGATTTTTCGGGTCGGGTGTGGGTGGGCCGAAAATCCAACCCGACCCGTGCCCATCCCTAATTGTTGTTGCTCAGTATCTCACATGGAAGCTATTGAGAAATTGTACCATGCAGATGCAGGCATGGGCTAATCTCAGTTGTGCTTGATCCAGAGTCAGATCGAATTAGAATGGCCGAATAAAGTTCTAGAGTCTCTTTATGTTCAATTGGTAATGGTAGCATTTCTCTACTCGTCGTATAAAAAAATGATAAATTTATGCTTAATTAGTAATCATGAAACAAGAAATAGCTTTAATTTACCTATCTTCAAACAATATTACTACTTACTACATTCAGCATCCAACGGAAAACATTGTTCAAGAGATAAATTATCTATAGAGTTAAAAGTTAGGGTAAACTATACAAAAAATCATCTAATATAGGGTTGATGTTGATAATGATCGTTATATTTTTAATTTTGATAAATATATCACTTAATTATTAAAATAGTTCTAATATAATCATTTGTTGTTAAAAATTAATAGAGAGGTGATGTGACAGTTAAAAACAAAATGTATAATTATGCTATTTTACTTTAGTTGTCACGTTACCTCTCTGTTAATTTTTAAAGGTAGGTGATTATATTAGAATCATTTTAATAATTAAGTGATATACTTGCCAAAATTAAAAGTATGATGATTATAATTTATTTCGATACCAGCCTCATAGTTGAGTGGTTTTTTATGTAGATTACCCTAAATTTTTTGACAACACACCTACCTTGTATTAGAGGTGTTTAAAACTATACGACCTAGTTGACCTGGTTCGATTACCCAATAACTCGAAAAAAATTAAATACTTTATTAAAATTTACCTAACCCAAGATTTTTTTCCTGGATAGTTAGATCAGATCTAGACTGATTATTTTGTAATCAGGTGCCTGACCTACTTTATAATATATTTATTTTTTTAGATTAAATTATTTTTTTATTTGAGCTTTTTTAATATTTTTTACCTAAAACTAAATTTAAATCTTTAAAATATTTCTATGTTTTATTATGTACTTTTAAATTTTAAAAGTTTCAAATATATTTTTATTAATTTTTTAAAATAAGATTTGAAAAATATATTAATATTTTTAATGTTTTTTTAGTGATAAATTTTAATATAACAAAATAATTATCTTAAAATTAACTTCAAATCATTATTTTTTGTACTTGGATTATATATTATCGACTTTTAAATTTTTTGTTTACTATATGATTTTTTTTTAAATTAAATTTAAAAATAAAATAATAAAAATATGAATCGGATACCCTTTATTTGATTTTTCGAATCGGTACATAAGCCGATAGATGTAATACCTTAAAGAACCGGATACCTTAAACCTATATATCTGAAAATAAATATTCTTACCTTATACTCGATCTTAAATTTCTAAAACCAATATTATCTTCTTTTCTCCCGAAACCGCTCATTAAATTATATTTGCACTGTTTTTAAATTGGTAGAAGATATTAAAAAAGGATTTGAATTTTGATTTGTTTCAATCATATCTTCGACCCTAGGGTTAGTCATCCTTAACAATAACCATATGAAAGAATCAAACACCCAGGGACGGAATGAGGGTTTGATGTTAAGGGAGACAAAATATAAATGTTTAAAAGTAGGGAATAAATTTATATAAAAAAATAATTTAAAAAATAAAAAAAAATAAAAAATTCTTCGAAAGTGGGGACGATTCCCTACCCCAACCCCACTTCTCCCCTGCACACACTTGTCCAACTATGTACACTAATTAACCACAACATTTTCTTAGTTTTGTCAATAAAATTTAAGAGTAATATGTAGAAAGTTGAAACTAAAAATTCGAATGATTGAAAATATACATTTATAAAAAAAAATGATTTGAGCCCTTCAAAAAATTTGGATTAAATTATTATGGATTATTTAAAATATTTTTAAAATTAAAAGCCCCTAAAGCTCATTTAAGATTTATTCGACATTCACCAAGAACTTGAAGATAATATCAAGTAATCGAAGTTTAAGATTCATGTGCATTGCATGTATTAAAGAACACTCATATAACTTTCCCAATACAATATACTCGATCCAGATTAGTTGGATATTGATTGTTAAAGTGAAGAAAATATTCTTTAAATATTAAAATTTTTAACTTTTAATTTGAACTTTTGAGTAAATTTACTCATTTATCATTACTTTAAATTATTTTTGGCATAATTATCGTTTCAATAAACAATTTTTAAAAACATTAATCTATCACACTTTTTAAAAATGATAATTCTAAATTAATAATATATAACCATAAAGACGTGGTGGATTACAATGGTTTCGATAAAAAACGAAACACAAACATTGACATTATTCTAAAAACCTCTTTCTCTCTTATCCTTTACCATTTTAATTATCATAAATTAGTTTATAATTTTCTGTCTTTTTTTAAATAAACTATCATAATCTAATTATATGATTAAATTACAAGATGTTTAAAAGGAAGCATTACAATCCCAATATATTTTAAATTAATTTTATCAAAATTCTTCCTATATTTAACAAAAAGTAGTTGAACTTAAAACAAGATAAAGTAATGAACAAAAGAAAGATGTCTCCATCCATTCCACAACTCAATTGAACTGAAAGGAGTTTTGTTTCTTTATGTAAACTACCCATGTGATGGATGGACCCCAGGAAAACTATAAAACAAAAAATACACACAAACACTTTGCTTTATATTTGTATAGAATTCCTTAATTACACAATGTGTACACCATACAACTATGCAATAAGTAACAATTTTTAATTCCTTCATTAGTCACTTTCTTACACAGAGAAATTATATCATGGGTTAGTTTCACCACGTGTCTATGGGACCAACCACTAAAAACTACCCACCTCATCAATTTTTAATTTTTCAAGTGAAGATCACATGAAAAAAAATATAATATGAAAAAATTAATGAGGTGGGTAATTTTTAGTGGTTGGTCCAATAGACACGTGATAGGACTGACCCATGATATAATTTTTCTTCCTCCACATCGTGGAGAGAGGAATTAGTTGTAAAAGGGGGCCCAATTCAAAAGCCCAAACCTACTTTACTTGCTCCCCTTTTGATTATTTGGACTTACCCCACCACCACCTCTATAGTTAGGACAAATGGACAAATTTAAAGACACCCCCACCAATCAATGGTACCCTTTTTTTTTATTCTTTGTGGGAAATAATAATAAAGAAATGGGTGAAATTTTGAATATAATAGTGTAGTTGGTGTTGTTTTTAGGACCCGAAAGGTGCACGGTGAGGGATTCCTTTTCTTCTCCTTGCATTTGAAGGAGGTGGGGGAGGCGTGGGCGGATAAATGCCGTGTTGTGAGCCTTCACGCAATTCTTCTTCTTCCTTTGACATGCCTTCTCTTATACTTTTATCTAGTTGCCCCTCATTCTTTGCCTCTAGGCTAAAACTGGCATTCCCATTCCTCCTTACTCCTACAAGCTAAGTTCATATTAAAAATGGGATTAAAACATAACTCAATGTTAGTACTTAGTAGGACAATCTTATGCATATGATATAGTAATGATTGATCAATGTGGTGGTAGTCATGATCATGGATTTAATCTGTATAGCGATCGTTATATAGCGGTAATGATGACAATTGTAAAGATGATGATAAATGTGAAGTAAATAGAGATGATAAACATGGTTTACCTTGCATCCCAATGAACAAAAACGAAATGGGTCTAAGAGGCTTCTTCCACAGATTTCACAGATATGAGCAACAACTCCTTTCCCAGATTTTGGTTGAGGCCTCTCATTCAGAAATAGAACCCTGGCACTGTTTATCACATAAGTTTGAACCCCACTTATATCCAATACCTTTTGAATCTCTGTGACTCTCACGACATCATGATATGAAGATCTCCTTATCTGAAAAAACCCCAAACCAGACCAGGAACAAGTTTGTAATTACAATACATATTTATCAGAACAAGTGTTAGACTGTTAGTCTTCATGCATTGAGATTGAATTTACCTGAATGACTTGATGATCTTTGTGTTTAAAAGATCGGCAATAGAAGCAAAATGCATCTCCTTTACAGTCTAAACAATACATGTTGCATTCACCCCTACCTGCATCTCCATGTGTTCTGCAAACTGTGAAAAAGGCTGTACTTAGCAATGACTCCAGCCATGGCGGCACCGGCATTGTTGTTTATCTCCAGAAAACCAAAGGAAAAACAAAAGAATAATAATGAGACCAAGAGCAAGAAAGTAGTAATATTACGGCAATGGCATTACCATCCAAGCAAAGCAATGGCCAATGGGGTTTGTTCTTTGATGATAATGGAAGAGAAAAGGTTTTAAGATCGAAAAGCCATGACAGAGAAAGAAAGAAGAGAGGGGGAGATAAAATGAATTTGCAACTTAGACTTCAACCAACAAAGCAGACGCCTGAACTAAGGGACAAGGCTCATAAACAAATGCGGGGAAGTATTTTGACGGCGGGGATGAGTGTTGGCGGCTGAAGTTTCTCGGCAGCCGTTGGATGAATGGACAAGGATGGGTTTGGCTCTTACACTACTTTTGGTTCTTTCTTTTGCGTCTTTACGTAGAGGCTCGGCACATCTACCTCCTTTGGCTACGCACAATTCAATATAGCTGTTCACACTTGATCATCACCTAACTTTGTGCCACATGTGCAACATTCCACGTGGCTTAATCAAGATGGCTGTTATAAATTAGGGGGTCCCATTTTTTAATTTTGTGCTTAGAAAATTAAAATATAAAATTATTATATTAATATAAATACTAGAATGTAATATTTTCTATCGAAAATCAAATGAACCCTCGAAATAATAAATATTTACTATATATTCTTTCTAGTACTTATCGTATTTAGTAGAATAAATTAAATTAACTATCCAGTTGTTTAATATATACTGGTGTTTGTGTGCACATAGTTGTAGGATTGGCCGGCAACACAGTTGTGAGTGGGTTCCAGCACAAACTATATATTATGCGATTAATTATATAGATAAAAGAATTAAAGCATGAACAATTAGAGAATGACATGATCTAATGTAAAAAGAGATTTATGTTATGAATTATTATGGATGTCCTTTAATTTTTTATATCTCTAAGTTATTTTTTCGGTAAATACGATTTTATTTAATATGAATAAATTTATATAAATTTTAGATCGAGATATAAATATCATTAAAAATATTTTTATATTAATCGAGAAAAAGAGTATTCATAATTAAGTATAATAAAATTAATTTGTTTCAAGAGCGTCACTATCTTTTTTCCTCTTTCATAGTTTTTTTTATATACATTGACGAAGATACAGATTTTAATATTAGTCACTAATTGTCAGATTCTATCGTTTTATTTTTAATTTTCAATAAATTATTCTGCTTTTATGGTACGATTTTACTCCACCTTTTGATATACTTTTTCTATGTCATTTGACACGTTTTCTCTCTTTTTATTTTAATTTTTTATTAAGGTTGAATTTGACGATTCCACAACTGATCAAGATGATGTTCCTTCTATTATGTTGTTGATTTCTCTATCTCGGATCCTCAAACTAGTCTAGATATGTGATTACATCTATCTTTATTTCTTCGCAATTGAGTTGTAATATGCCTATGTTGCTTGTCGATAGTTTTACTTATCATCGTTGATTTTGGTGTTGTTTGTATTCTTCCTTTATTTCGAGTCTTTAGGTTATGTTCTTATCTTTTCTTTATCTGATCCTCTTATGATCTTGTGACGCTAGTTTTTTTATTAAATATATATCTGTATTTAAATGTTTTGTTTATTAAATTATAAATTTTTATTATAATTTTTATATATTTTTATTTAATAAAATTATTAAATCGTTATTTAAAAAATCAAATACAGTAAAACTAAATCGAAATCAAATAACCGCTAACAACGAACATGAATAGGAAGTTAATTAATCATGATTTTCTTGTACCTTTTCTTTGTATATGATTTGTTCCCTTTGTGTAGTAATCAAGGCTGTCCGCAAGCTCTTTTTAGTTGTAAAATCATGATTAATTAATTAATACCAACCATCATTTTAATTTGCATGTTCTTAATGCTGATCACCCAATCATCAAAATGTTCCATGTGACCTTCAGACTGTAGAGTTAGATTTAAAAAAGAAAAAGAAACCAACATATCATATGAACCCACATGACAAGAACCTTGTAATGGTTGTTGAAAGGTTTTGATTCGATTCAATTCAATTTCAAAATCAAAAATCTAAATGCAAATAGATAAAGGTTGTTGTCAAAAATGTATATGAGATGATGACCTGACAACTTCAAAGAAAGGGACATCGTTTCGGTCGGGGCGGAATTAGAAATTTAATTTAAATATTAAAATTTAAACTTTTTATAATTTTTTTAAATATTGTGAACAAATAATGAATAATATTTTTTTAAAGGTGTCTATATTTATTTAATTTTTTTCAGCAGGTAAAAAGAAGGAAATTCCATGTGTTTTGATTTGAGTTCCTAAAAGTACCACTATTAGCTGACCAGATGATCCCATGGCAGGCAATGCTACGTTTACTTTTAGATTTCAATGGTTCGGTTCTTTTCTATTGGATGAATGCCACCATTGGAATCAAGTACAGCAGCTTTCCATTGGAATCAATGTGAACTAATAAGTATACACGTGTGATTCTTTCAAGACTCCATTGTACAAAGGAGAATGGCCTTTTTGATTTTATAGTTGAGCCCTTAACTACATATGTCAACTATTTGACAACATCTAAATCGTAACTCGTAACTGTATAAAATAATCATAAAGATCTTAAAAAATATCTGTAAAATCTTTCATATTTTATAAAATTTTTAAAAATATATTTATTTATCTATATATCCCTACTATAACTTAATAAAAAACTAACCGTAGTCTGGTAAGAAATCGGGTCAGAAATATCATTGATAAACAATAATAGCGATTTGTATAGTAATAATGATAATTTAAAGATGATTCAATACAATAAGATATTTCAATATCATTGTATCAATGCAATGCGGGCAGCAAGATGATACAATACAATTTTCAACATAATTCATCATCGCTCCAAGTACAATACAATTAACTCATCATATCCATCTTGCAATTCTTCATAAGCATCATATAATTCATCATAAGATAGATTACTGCAAGAGGTGTCAAGGGTTACCTTTGGCTCATTTTCAAAAGTCATGAGACACAAGTTGGCTAACTCATTTTCTTCATCGGATGATGATTCCTCATCGCTCCAAGTAGAAACATGAGACTTGTGCTTCTGTTTTCTCTCAAACCATTTCTTCTTGTATTGAGGGCAATCGATTCTTATGTGACCCAGTTTCTTGCACTCATAGTATATTAGTTGGTATTTTTATTCTTCTTTGCTCATCCCTTGAAGCCATTATTTCTTTGAAATCTTCTATTTCTATTTGACCTTATTAAAAGGGTGAATCGTTTGGCTATCATAGCCAATTCTTCTAATTCTTCTTCTTCACTTGTATTGCCCACCTCTTGAGGTAGAGAAGCATTGAGGGCAATTCCTTTTCTCTTTACTTTCACCTCTTTCTTCTCTATAGCTTCTTCTCATCTTTCTTCTTTTTTTCTTCCCTTATTTCCTTCATAATCTCGTGGGTGAGAAGAGATCTCACAAGAGCATCAAGACTTAAGGTCTTGAGATCATTGAATTCTATAATGATTGTTCTCTTGCTATAACAAGACTCAGGGAAGTTAATATACAAGCTTCTGAACAAGTTTATCCTTTTGAATGATTTCATCAAACCCATTAAAATCGTTGAAGATTACCGAGAATTGATCAAACATTTTGTTAATGTCTTCATCTGGTTCCATCTTGAAATTCTCGTAGTTTAGATTGAAAAGACCAATTTTGGTCTTTAACGTCATTGGTGCCTTCATAGGTTATCTCAAGAGAATCCCAAACTTTTTTTGTACTTTTGCAAGACGATATCTTCGAATAAATGTACGGGCCAAGTGCACAAAAGAGTATGTGCAAGGCTTTGTGATGAATTGAGACTTGTACATGCTTTGTCCGGAAGTAGATGTCATGACTTCGATTTATTGGATGATCAACACTCCTTAGGGTTTTCTCTTTTGGATTTTAAGCCCTTGAAGAGTCTAGGTCAGATACTAATTATTGAGTGGATAGAACAATAAAAGATGACCAAGAGAGGGTGAATTGACACTTTTAAAAATTTGTGGAATGTTTGGAAAATTGGAAAAATATGAAAACAATAATTTATAGTGGTTCAAGCTTCGAACAAGCTCTACATCCACTACCGTAAATCAAACTAAGGATTTTCTAACCAATTCACTATTGAATTTGACTTTTTTCTTGGTTCAAGGGATAACCATTACAAACGAATCAATCTTTCTACTCAAAGATTGATTCAAACTCACAAGGTTACAATAAAAAAGAAGATGAAAAATACAATTTTCTCTCACAGAAATAAATTTCCCCAATTACACTTAAATATTCCCCAAACTCAAATGAACGATTACAATGAAGACTACAAGAGTTGGGTGTAAATAGAGGTGACAAACGGGTCGTTCGGTTCGGATTGTTTTGGTTGGTTCATTTCGGGGGGTTTGCATTCGATTTAGATTAGGTTCAGTTCAGTTCAGATTTTTTTTCGAGTTTTAATTAAGATATATGATAATTCAGGTCGATTCGGATATCGAATTAGTGATTCGGGTTGATAAGTGCATAAAAGTATTATTTTATAGACCCCTATTACTATAACTATTGTTAGTTTTCTAGTCAATTGAGTGAGATTATGAGTCATTTCTGCATATTCTCTACAGTTCAGCATTAATGCACTTAAATATATAATTTATGCAATATTCTCTATAGATAAAATGTCACAATAGAAGGTTGCCTCGACAATATAATGCCACAACAGAAGGTTGCCTCGGCGAAAAAATGCCTTAGTGGAAAGGTTGATTTGGTTTGAGTTGGACTTGAGTATGAATCTAATTGTGTATATTATATATAGAATTAATCATATATTTTTATAAAAATATGTCTTTTTATTTTTTTAATAAAAACATGTTTTTTTATAAAAACTATCATCGAACATGTCTTTTTATTTGATAACATTATCATTTAAGTTTAATTTCAATAGTTCAATATTTCGAAATTAGTTACCATCATTGGTATTAATCATTTAACCTAAATTTAACGAATTACGAGCTAATTTTATAAATATATTTTTAATTTCATATTGGATGATGGTTTTTAGTATGGTAATTTTTTTATATTTTTAAAATACATGTAAAAAAGAGATATAATTTTATGGGCATAAAGTCAAACCTTAAACCATAATTTCATATATGATGAAAATATTGAAAAACTCTCTATCATTTTTATTTTAACTTTTAATCCATTTTTTTATCTTAAAGTAGCCAACTACTGTTGATTTTCAGTTTTTGATGGTTGATCTCCCTTTTCAATTCTTCTTTCCCTCTCACTTGGATTAAAATTAAATAATAATAATAATAATATTTTACTTTTTCCCCCTCGCTTTTCCCTCTCATTTTTTCTTTATTTTTTAAAAAATTAGAATAGACTTAAATCCATAAGACTTATATTAACTTTCCCCCTTTTACTATTATCTTCTTTCTCTCTTTTATGAATCACGCTAGCTCTGATGGAGACTGATTGAAGAAAATATATTGATTTTTAATGAAGAAAATGTGATATTAAATATTAAATTATTATCAGATGTAGTGATTAACTAGTATTATCATAATACAAAAAGATAATAAAACATATATTATTTTATTATTTATCATATTGTTAAAAATAAATTATTCATTCACTTTGACTCAATTATTAGGTTAAAATTGGATTGATGTTTGATTTAGATCGGTTTTGAGCAAGTTAATTTCGGGTTGCTTTCGGTTTGAGTGAAAATTAGTTTTGGTAAAAATCGATTCGGATCAAATCGGTTACAGTTCTATATCGGTTCTTCTAGAATTCGGATCGATTTTGGTTTCGATTTCTGTTTGGGTTTCGGATCATCTTGTACGGATTCAATTGGGTCTCAGTTTGGTTAAATCGGTTCAGTTTATGATTCTCGGATCAAATTTGTCAGGTCTATTTGTAAAGATTTAGCAATGAGGTGCTTGGAGTTGTATTGAAATGTTTGGATATTTTCTTGAGGATCAATAGTTTATGTTCCTGCTTTGGAAGCTTGTTTTTATACCCTCTCATTGAATTCTAGTGGTTGGGATCATCAATATAGCCGTTGAGACACCTTCTTCCCACCATAAATGCACTTCTGCAAAAAATGGTATCGATACTTAGGGAACCTGTATCGAAACGCTACTGAAATAGAAGAGTTGTTATGTGCATTTAGTAAGGGGTATCGATACGCTAGGTCATGGTATCGATACGAGTTAGTCTTTAAAAAAAAAGGTGTCAAAACAGCTACAAATATGTATTGAAACATTTTGAATCTGCCAAAACTAGTATCAAAACGCCTATAGGACGTATTGATATTGGCCAACTAATTTTTGAAGATCAACTGAAAATTAACGATCAAAATATTTAATGCTTCAAAAATCCTTAAAAAATACCCAAGTATCGAAACACCTACGTGTAGTTTCAATATTCATTTAAATATTTCAATTAATTTTGAAATACAGGATGTTATCGATAATAGTTTAAAAAGGTTTCGAAACCAAATTTCAAAGTTTCAAATGGTATTGAAACGGTCCAAGACTGTATCAGTATGCTTGGAAAAACTTAAGAACATTCATATAAAATAAGAACACGATATCGATACCAGTAAGGGTGGTACCGAAACACCTGAGAAAATAAGAATATTTTGGCTTTGAAAATGCTTAAAGAAAAATGGTTTTGGGTTATGTTTTGACTTTGAAAATTTTCTTTGACTTGCCAATTTGACATGAACTTAAAAAACTATTTACAAAATGATCCTTTAACTTCTTTATTATATCAAAATAAAATTTAGTTTTACAAGCATAGTTTGAAGGATCAACCCTTATTAAAAATAAACATTATAATATTTAAAAAATCAAACAAAATTTAACGAAATAAAATCCCAAAGTCCTTTACAATAAAAATAATCCGAAATATAAATGTAAAATCCAGAAATCTGAAAAACATATTGAGTAATAGATAGTTCTGAATCAGAGTCCTCCAAGTATTGTAGCCTAAGTTTGAGAATCTAAAATAGAAATTAAGGGTGTAAGTTAGGGAGCTTAGTGTGTCTCTAATGTGAAGATATAGTAAAAATCACAACAGTCCGAACATTATATACATGTCACAAGTACTAAGATATACAAACAATATACATTTATCATAAAATGCAAAAACATATGATGCATTATATCTGAATGCCATGCACCTATCTCTAACACCATCTGAAGAGTAGGTTACCCTGAATCACTCTAACTCCAACGTCACCATTTGAAGTGGAAACTCGACCCGAAGATGGAGATACTGATCCGAAATGATACTCATCTGAATGTGATATCACTGAATTTTCCCGAACAGTATTATCCCAACCCAATAAAATGTCATGATCCGATGTCTAAGTCTGAATGCATTCTCTATAATTAACAGGAGGCATACATATTAATTTTGAGAATAACATAATCCAAATTTTCAATGAATTCCGATTTCAATATTCATATCACATAGCATGGCATCATACAAGTTATTTCTGAAATCAAAATAGTAAAGATGAATGTAAATCACACACACACACACACACATATATATATATATAGGACAAAGAAGACACACCTTAGGCAGCTAAAGCTTAATGTCGAGAATTCTAGGTCGAGCAGATGCAGAACCTACAAATAAAATTTACATAAGTAATTACTACTATGCCACAAAACAAGAATTACCAAAATTAAATAATTATGAAAACTCACGTGTGGGTCCCGAAGCTTAAGCAATAAGAGATCGTTCAAGAGGAGGCGGAAGAAAGAATTCTATATCTAAATCAATGTCACCTGAATCAAATATTAAACTAATCTAGATTATGATATAGATAAACTTTTGATTAAGTATTTGTACAAAAATGCCTCAAAAACATCAATTCGGGTTTGAATTTGCAAAAACAGATAACACTATCGGACTCGAAACGTCGAAAAACATAAAATGAGCTTGAGTTAAAAAATCAACGTTGACGTCAACAGGTCAACAAGTAGGATCATTCAACGAGACCATGTAGAAAATCCAAATTTTTCACGAAAATATTGTATTACATCTATTTATATTATCGTTATAATATTGTACCTAATCAATATTTAATGAAACAATTTTTTGACTAATAATGAAACTTTTTAATTATTTGATGTTATTACATCTATTTGTAATGCTGCATATTTTAATTTTATTTGGTATATAAATACAATATTATTACGCGATAATCAATATGAAATAATAAATTAATTTAATATGATATAAAGTCAATTTCAATATTTCTATGAATGTACCTAATCAATATTACTGTTACTATTAAATAAAATTTAGTATATATTAAATATTATTTTTATAATATCAATTTAATAATTTAATTAATCATATAGAATTTTCTAGTCGCTTCAAAATTGTATTCTAAACCTATGTTTTTATATGTATTATAGATAAAAATTAAAACGGCTCACCCCTAATATATTCTATTAGAGAAGACTCGTACGTGGGGTGTGAAAAATTTTAATATCATATTTAAGCAATTGTTTCTCAACATTATTTAATTAAAAATTCCGTATGTAATATAAATATTATATTCAATTAAATTTAATATGTTGCTTGAAATGTAAATAACTGATTCGTCTAAGAGATAAGATGTTAAATCTTTAAAATAACATTATGATTTTAAAATATGACGTGAATGAAAAAATGATCAAGATAATCGTCATTGTATTAAATTTTTATAAAATTTGACATGAATTAATCTATAAAAAAGTTAAATACTAAAATTAAAAAATCATTGCTTGAAATTAGATAATAATAATAATAATAATAATAATTATTATTATTATTATTATTATTATTATTGTAATTATAATTATAATAATAACTAACACATTTGAGTGGTTCAAAGGGTTACATCACTAGGCTCTTAGGTTGTGGCCTGCCCAAAATTGACACACTACTTGAACATATTTAAGATTTAATTTAAGACAATGAAATGAATTAAACAAATAAATAAGTAGTTTAGAGATCTAATTACACAATATATGATAAGCTGCACATATTGGTAGCCAAAATTTGTCGGTAACCAAGGCTTTTTTTTATTGGTCCTTACGTTAAACCTAAATTCGTTCTAAAATATAATCCAATTTTAGTCGATGGGATTTGAGGAACATTTATAACGATGGACTTGTAAAAGTTTTAGGTCACAGGTTAAAAGCGATCGTTGTTATTAGAAGTTACGGGTTCAAAAATTAATAATATCAGTACAATGATTGAACGATTAATGTCTAGTGATTGAAAGTATATTCCAGAATAAATATTATTGTAGTCACTGTAGTTATTCAAAAGTTTAGGTATTAAATTAGAAAAAAAAAATATTGTTTAAGAGGTAATTTATCAATAAGGCAATAAAAAATAGTACTATTTGTAAAGCATTTTCAATTAAGGGTACGGAATTTCTTGATTCTTACAGACTTGAACACGTTGTCCTTGCTTGCACTAAATGTTCCTCTTCCATTTTATCACAAACCAAATGTCTTTCAAAGCATTTCCTTTCAAGCTTGCCTTACTGAATTATAAAATTTGGGGTTAATAAGGGTACTATTTTCTTTCAAACCGATTTTTTTATAAAATCTTGTGTTAATTAAATAAATGGTCACTAAATTATGTTAAAATATCTTTTTAATTACTAAACTTTCAAAAATTATAAAACAACCATTAAATTTATTGAATTATTACAAAATGATCATTGATTCATTGCACGTTATAAAATTATAAATTATTGATAAATATTAAAACTTTTAAAGATTATTTTTAATAATTCAATAAATTTAATGATCATTTTGTGCAAATTTATAAAGTTCAATGACATTTTATAATTTCTAAATGTTTAGTGAGCAAAAATAAATATATAAAAAAATATAAATATATAATATATAAAAATTTTGGCTAATTCAATTGATTAACCAATTCCGAACAAAATTAATCAATACCTAAACTTGAAAAAATTATTAACTATTAACCAATCAAACTTAAAATTAACTGATTGATTAACTAAAAAATTGTTTCGTTCAATTAATTCGATTAACAGAAGTTTTGAACACCCTTACTCATAAACTCAGCACTTGTACAAATCATTTATCTTTAAAAAAATATTATAATCTGGAAAAAATTAGTTAAATGTTACTCTTAATCTTTGGGATGACGAAAATACCCGTCCCCGACCCAACCCGGGGTGACCCGACCTGACCTGATCGGATTTTTTTCTTTAAATTTAGAGGATCGGGGTGGGGCGGGGCGGGTCTTAGAAATTATTGAGTCGGGTCGGGATCGGGTATTTGTTTGAAATTTCCCGCCTTTCCCTGTATATTTTTATATATTTTATTATATTTATAAAAAAAATATCATTATACATAAACACTTTTATGGGTTTAAGTAATTTTTATACTTTTTAAGTTTGTTCTTATAATAAAAAATTATTATTTGTTGTTCAAGTTTTAATATATTCGATTATGTCAGTCGATGATTCAAGTTTTTTTAAAATATTTAACATATGAATAATTTAAATTTTATTTTATTTTTTACATAAATTTAAAGTTACTTAAAAAACATAATTTATGATTGTGATAAAAGATTGATCGAATCTAACTTTTATCGTTGATAATTTTTTTTTAATTTTCGGGTCGGGTCGGGATCGGGTTTAAGAAATAATATATCGGGACGGGGTGGGGTGGGTAAATTAATATTTTAACCCAGATCGGGTTTAGGGGTTACTAAATCGGGTCGGGGTCAGGGCGGCCAAAAACCCGCCTCGCCCTATTGTCATCCCTACTTAATCTTGACTTGAAGAATATTTGTTTAAGAAAAAACATTGGGGGAATAAAGAAACATATGACTTGTGTCATTGAATACTGAAATTCATAGAGATATCGTTCAAATAATTTTTTTTTATCATGAACCCAAAACATGAGATTGATAATTTTTTAAAGATTTAGTATAACATCCCGATAATTGATTTAGTTGAAATTGAGTTTCGAACATGAGAATGATAATCTTGCAAAGACTTTGACCATTAGGTCAATTATATTGATATTGAACACTAACCGAGTCAATTTATTGTTTTGGTTACATTACTGAATTTATTGAAAATCATTTGATGATTATATTATAAAATTAAAAGTTTAGAAGTAAAAGTATAAAACATAAAATGATGAGAGCTTAGCCTTGTAATTTTTTCACTTTGAGACATGCTTACCTCCTAGCTTACCACCACATAGGAAAATGCTAGGGGATATGGGAAAGGATGACATAGATGGTGAATATTAATTATAGTTGAAAAGTTGGAAAATTATATAAAGAGACAAAAAAAATTAAAATTAAAATATAGTTTTCCTTCCTTAAAAGAGGAAATACAATGTTGGTTTATGAAAACCTAACAAAGTGTTAAAAATAGCTATTGAACACTATGACAAGACTGATACTTCATAAAGCTTAAATCCATGGAGAATCGAATAGCTAATAGATATTTTAATCTTAAATATTAATTTTGATATTTCCAATTAATTTTAGCATTTCATATTAATTTTCTCCTAACTTAAGAATTAGAGAACGAGGGTCATCATCTTTACCTACAACTATAAATAAGAGAGTGATAATCCAAGAGTCGTAAGAACTTCAAAAAATAAGGTGAGTCTAATTAAAGTCTTGGGAATAGACTATGCGCTTTTTTTTTATTTTATATATATCAATATTTGAATAGCTAACATTGTGTTAAAGGACTATTGTATCAAACCTCTTTGAATGCTTCATCAATAAATTATTTTATCGAAATATTATTCATATCATCATCGCTATTGCTATTATCAACATTAAGATATCAAAGCATAAAAATACTTTTCAATGGACATCGATATTTTCATTTTCATAGTAATTGGATATTGATATTTGCATTGTTATAGTCACTAAACACTAATATTATCGTTGAAATAGTAAGTAATATAGATATTGTCATTGTTATTATATATCAATATTAATAATGTTATTATTATTAAAGTATTGAAATTGATATTATTATCATTGATATCGATATTATGATTGTCATCGTTAATACTATTGATATAATTATTGATACATTTATTATTATTGATTGTAATGATCTGGTTTTCGAAATAACAAATCGATATTTAGACATGAGTTATGGGCATACGATAGAAAGCTCAACCAAAGATTTTTTGGTTGATCTTTATGATAACTATAAATGGGTAAAATGTTTTATTAAATGTTTATATTAAATAAAAGAAAAAAAATAATAAAGAAAAGGAGTTAGATTTTATTAAATGTTTATTACCATCGAGGAAGTATTCGGACGTTCATATATGGAGTGCTACGTAAAGAAAAAATGAGTTAGATTTTCTAAGATAATATAGGAGAAGAAAAGAATAAGTAAAGTCATGGTCAAAATCACGTGAAAATAGTCCAATAGGAATAAACTAGGAAATAAATTAAAGGTCTTTTATTTATGTAATAAATTTTTATTTTATTCCAATTTAAATTCCTACATTTAGAAGGAATTGACTTAGGCTTATTAGCTTATAAATACTATGCCCTAGGTAGATACCATGCCATAGTAAAATCAATTAATGGCTAAGTTAAAGAAAACATTCACAAATCTTTCTTTTAGATTAATTTTCATAGATGAAAAGAGGCAAAGCAAAGATAAAAATGAAAGAAATCCCAAATGCTTATACCGTGATGTCTTCTAGCTTTTCGTTTTTTCCTAAGTCACACAAAAATACTTGCTTGAAGCTCTAACTATGGTGGCTTGACTAGAGGAAGAAGATGATAAAGTGACCTTTCTTATCTTGTTTCTCTCACTTTTGCTCCTTTTCGACTTTAATTTTAGGGTCTTTTCCTCTCTCTCCTTTAATGCGGGAAATGCCCTTTCTATTTATAGGGAGCTTTTAGGGTTTTACGCCCTAAAGATACCAGGAATATTCTTATGAATTTTGTAGGGAATAGCAGTTGGCCAGACAATCATGTGAAGGGGCTGAGGGTTGCACTTTTTTCTTTTCTACAATTTTTTCTTGAGCGTCCAAAATGCTATAGTATCTGTTGAGTTTGATCCATCACCAAATATTTTGTAGTATTTCTTCCTTTCTCTAGCTTTTCCCCAGCAAATCTGCACAACACCAACAAAAAAACATCTTTCTCAAGTAGCATCTTTAAAAATAAAAATAAAAATATGCAAACCTAATCTAATACAAATGCAAATGAAATTCTTCTAAATGCAATGCAAATGAATTTGAAATCAAGCTAAATCTTAAATAAAAGGGTATAAAATATAGGTTTTTTAGAGCGTTAACACATGCTTATGTTTATGATTAACCTGAAGAATAGTAGTGTAGATGTGTATCACTAAGCTTTATAAGCTCAACGCTGGGAATCTTTGTTTCCATGCATAGTTTGAACGACGGTTCGTAAAATCGTGAAATATTATCATATCGAGATTCTAGAACATGATGAGTTTTAGAATATAATATTTGGGCTAGTGAAATATGAATTATAGAAACTTATATGTTGAAGTTTATATTTATTATTTTGAAAATTGTATTAACCAAACGTGTATTCAAATATTTTAAATTGGATCTCCTTTGTAACCTTTTATTATGTTATTGTTTTCATTGAACATAATTCATAGCATTATCATTTGTTAAAAAATGTTTTGGGCTGCATGTTATTGTCATTAATATTGTTTATGGCTACTTCACTACACAAAGTATGTCTAATATATTTCATCTCACGCATTTCAAGTTAAAGAAGGTTGATTAAGATCGGGAATAAAAAGGATTTGTCAAGTCACCACCATTTTGAAGTAATGTGTTTTACCTTTTAAAATCTTAGTATGGTGGTATATTAGCTAACTATTTAATTTTGATCATTTTGTATGTATATATTATATATGGCTTAGTATGTTGTAAAGGCTAAAAATAAACTTTTGAAATTTCCTAAAATGAAAAGATATGTATATCTAGCCTTATTAATCTAGAAAATAGATTCATTTAGCCATAAAATTGTGTATGTTATTAAAAATGGGCTAAACAATATTACTAGTAAAATGTCATTGAAATTGAACAATGTTTGATAGGTCAAATTTCATTAAAAAATCATACTAAAAATACATTACAAATCATGGTGTATCAGTATAAGTTTATAATATTGATCATAGATTATAAGGTGTACCGATACTGCTACAATGGTATCAATATACATTTTTTCACTAAAATTTTACTGTAGTTGAGTATCGATATAGGTAAAATGTATGATAAGTGCTTAAATAGTTATTATTTTGTGCTTAATTACTCCTTGGTTTGACGAAATTGTTACTGATCTTATTATTTTTCGTATCTTTTTGTGCAGGACTCTGAATCTGGAAAATGGGCTTAAATGGTCGATTTCTGAAGTTTTTTTATTTACTAGATCGAGTCTGGATTCGTGGGCTCGACTTTGGGCTTGAACTCTAACGCGGCCTTTTGTCATCAGCTTCTAGAAGATGACGTCAGCAAGCGCGTGATAGCTTATCAGCGTTCCAGATAGCTTATCAGTCGCGTTTTGAAGTTTAAATTAGGACTTATCTCTTTGTAATTTGAATTCAAATATTTTTAGGATTATCTTAGATTTATCTCTTATTTTTAGGGGTTGTAGAAGGCTATAAATACCCATTTTGGGTAAGCCAAGAACTAGTCCCTCAATTTTTCTTTTAATTCGAAATTCCTTGGGTTATTTTCTTCTCTTATTTTCTTTATTTATTTTTCTTTTTTTTACTTTATTTTATTTTTATGTCAAGCATAATTTCTTCCATAATTATGCTCGGCTAAATTTTTATTAGCCAAGGGCTTAAGCGATGACTTGATCCAAATGTGAGGATTGAAAAGCACACAAATAAATTCGTCTTTTTATTTCTTTAAAAGATTTCTTTTGAACTTATTTTTTTCAAATTGATTTCAAAACTAAAGATTGACTTTAGTCAATATTTTGATTTGATCATTTATGTGGGAGGAAGGATCAGCTATTCAAGTAATCCGACTTCCTGGGAACACAATTAGCAAATTGATTGCTAAAGCGAAAACTAAAGATTGGATTAGTTATTATTGAAATAACATAATCCAAGTCGGTCTTGAGATTTAAATGATTTTTCTACAAACATTGAGTTGGTGGATTAATCCATGAAACCAATATCAAAGATAGACTTGGGTATTCGGTTTAGAAGTTTTGCTTCAAGGATTGAAACCTTGAAAGCTAAGTGCCGACGTAAAATCCCAAAGTGAAAATATTTTTTCGATGGTCTATTAAAGCCGAGTCAAAGTGAAAGCCTAAGGCTAGTTTTTATTTTTATTAAATCACTTTCTTTATTTTATTTTCTCTTCAGTTATTTAGTTTATCTAATTCGACAAAAACCCCTTTTACTTAAAAAAATCATTTAATATTCTTGGATCACCGATCAAACAAGCGTAATCAGGAAGTTTCTAGTCCCTGTGGGATCGACCCTTACTTCTCCTTTACTATATTATTTTTATTTATTTGAGAATAAGGAATTTATTTTTGACACTATACGACGCGTTTCAAAATTGGCGCCGTTGCCGGGGACTACAACAAAGTTACTGAATTATTTTTTGTTTGATTTTTGACCAGGAAAATTAGGAATAAAAAGTGACGATGGGAGACGAAAATTAAACCATCCAACAACTCAATGCGGCACTTGATGATTATCAGTCGATGAGCATAACATTCCCAAATGGTGATACGCCATTCACCCTCAAGATAGGATTAATTCATCTCCTACTAGTCTTTCACGGTTTACCGAGCGAAAATCCTCACAAACACCTCAAGGAATTTCATATGGTTTGTTTGAGTACAAAACCACAAGGAGTTTCCGAAGACCAAATTAAACTTCGCGCTTTTCTATTTTCTTTAGCCGATATAGCAAAAGACTGGCTATTTGATCTACCTTCTAATTATGTAACAACTTGGACTGATATGGTTCGCCTTTTTCTTGACAGGTTTTTCCCAGCAGCTAAGGCGAGCGAACTAAGGCGAAGTATCCTAAGTAACCAACAAAAGGATACTGAAACCTTATATGATTACTGAGATCTATTTAAAAAATTATGTGCTAATTGTCCACAATACGGCTTAAGCGAACAAACATTACTCTAGTATTTTTATGCAGGTTTAACGCCGATGGATATGAAGGTAATTGATGCGGTAAGTGAAGGAGCACTTGTCAACATGACTCCTACCGCGGCTAGAATGTTAATATCTACCATGGCCGCTAACTCGCAACGATTTTATTCTACAAGTGAACCATCTCGACGGGTTCACGAGCTAAGTATCGTTTCATTAGAAAATAAAATTGATAAGTTAGTTGACATTGTTCAAACCTTTGTTGCAGATAAAAAGAGCACAACTAAACTTTGCGAGATAGGTATTAGTACAAAATCACCATTGGAGTCCATTGTTGAGCGATTAGCAACTTTCCAAGAAAATTTTCAAAACCGCACTGAGACCCACCTACAGGAACTAGATAAGAAAATGTCTCAATTAGCTCAAACCGTAGGGAGACTAGAATCACAAGGAAAGCTTCCTTCCCAAACCGAGCCGAACCCAAGGGAAAACGTTAGTGCTATCACCCTTAGAAATGGAACGGTTATTAATCCTGAAGTTCCGAAGGAAACCACTGAAAAGCCGGAGAAGGAGAAGGAAATATGAACCTCCGATCCTCAAGGTAAAACTTCTTCTCCTTCACCTCCTACCCCTACCATTTCTAAAGAAGTTACACCTCCATTTCCGTCATGATTGACGAAACGTGACAAAAAGGTTGAGGAAAAAGAAATTATAGAGGTGTTCAAAAAAGCGCAAGTTAACATACCTCTATTAGAAGTGATCCGACAAGTGCCGAGATATGCTAGATTTTTAAAAGAATTATGCACTAAAAAGAGGAAATTAACCGGAAATGAAAAGGTAAATCTGGGAGAAAACGTTTCTGTAGTTTTTTAGCGAAAGCTTCCGCCAAAAATGAAAGATCAAGGTATGTTCGCTATTCCTTGTAAAATTGGGAATGTTTTAATTAATCGTGCCATGTGCAATTTAGGAGCTTCAATTAATGTTATGCCTCTTTCGGTTTATAAAACGATTACTAACGAGCCTTTGAAGGAAACAAGAGTCATTATACAGTTAGCGGATCGTTCCATCATATATCCTGAAGGAGTGCTCGAAAATGTTCTAGTAAAAGTCGATATTCTCATTTTTCCTGCTGATTTTTATGTCATCGATATGGAAAGCGATAGAACCAAAACTTGTTCTGAAATTATTTTGGGACGATCATTCTTGAGTATCGCTCATACAAAGATTGATGTAAGAAGCGGTATTTTAACAATGGAATTCAACGATGAGGTAGTAGAATTTGATGTTTACAAAGCAATGAAATATCATGATCAAGTTGAAAAGATTAACTCTATTGTTATTATTGATCCACTTGTTGATACATTTTTAGAAACTAATTTTTTCAATTTTTTCAAGGATCAAGAAATTCACTATGAAGAAAATGAAAGGGAGTTGGAAAATGTTTCCTTTGTTAAATCTAATTTTTCTCTAACTCCTTCTAAATCTAAACTTTTACCTTCGATTTTGCAGGCACCTAAAGTTGAACTTAAAGAATTATCGGATCACCTAAAATATGCATTTTTAGGAAAAGATAATTCTTTACCGGTAATTATCTCAAGTAAACTTTTGAAAGAAGGGGAAAATAGTTTGGTAAGTGTATTACGCGCACACAAGAAAGCTATTGGATGGACCATCGCAGACATCAAAAGACTTAGTCCTTCGACTTGTATGCATAAGATAAAAATCGAGGAAGGAGCGAAACCATCTCGGGAAGGACAACGTCGTTTGAACCCACCAATGATGGATACAAAAGCTTCCTGATGCCGACATCATCTATCCGATATCAGACAGTAATTGGGTAAGTCCGGTCTATGTGGTTCCAAAGAAAACCAGAGTAACGGTAATTAAAAATTCAGAAGGTGAGTTAGTTCCAACACGTGTGCAAGATGGATGGCGCGTATGCATTGATTACAGGAAGTTGAATTCTTTAACTAAAAAAGATCATTTTCCACTTTCGTTTATTGATCAAATGATAGAACGTTTAGCCGGAAAATCTCATTATTGTTGTCTTGATGGCTTTTCAGGTTTCTTTCAAATTTTTGTGGCGCTTGAAGATCAAGAAAAGACTACCTTTACCTGCCCATTTGGCACGTTTGCCTATTGAAGAAAGTCGTTTGGACTATGTAAGGCTCCAGCTACATTTCAGAGATGTATGGGAAGCATATTTTCCGACTACGTCGAGAAAGGAATCGAGGTATTTATGGCTGATTTCACAGTTTATGGTAATTCTTTTGACGAATGTTTATCAAATTTAACAAAAGTCTTAAAAAGATGTCTTGATTTTAACCTTGTATTAAATTATGAAAAATGTCATTTTATGGTTGATAAAGGATTAATATTAGGACATATTGTTTCTTCTAATGGGATTGATGTAGATAAAGCTAAAATTGATATTATTCGTTCACTCCTTTACCCCCAAAACTGTGAAAGATGTTCGTTCCTTTTTAGGTCATGCAGGATTCTATCGCCGGTTCATCAAAAATTTCTCAAAAGTGGCACAACCCTTGTGCAATTTATTGCAGAAAGATCAAGTGTTCGACTTTAATCAAAAATGCATGAATGCTTTTGACGAATTAAAGATGAAACTTGTATCGGCACCAATCGTTCAAACCGCAAAATTGGAAGTATCCATTTGAACTTATGTGTGACACCTCGGACACGAGCGTAGGAGCCGTACTTGGCCAAAAGATCGGAAAGGAATCTCACGTGATAGCCTATGCGTCCAAAACACTAGATGTTGCTCAACGAAAATATTCGACTGCTGAAAAAGAACTTTTTGCTATTATTTTTGCTTTAGAAAAATTTTGTTCATGTCTTTTAGGTACTAATATTGTGGTTTATTCTGATCATGCAGCGCTGAAGTACCTTTTAAATAAAAAAGAGGCGAAACCTCGCTTGATCCGGTGGATTTTACTCTTACAAGAGTTTAATCTTCAGATCAAAGATAAGAAGGGATGTGAGAATTTAGTTGCGGATCACTTAAGTCGACTCTCAGTCCCTCAACATGGCGAACCAATTGAAGAAAAGTTCCCAGATGAACATTTATATATTACGCAATCCATATTGCCATGGTATGCGGACATGGTTAATTATTTAGCCACGAGAGTGCTTCCACCCGATTTACCATGTTCCGAGGTAAGACGAATTAAGCGAGAATCTCGGTTATATATTTGGTATGATCCATACCTATGGAAGCATTGTTTAGATCAGGTAATTCGACGTTGTGTTGCCGAAGGAGAGGTAAGTTCAATTCTTCAGTTTTGTCATTCTTATTCTTGTGGGGGACATTTTGGACCCAAGAGAACTGCGCACAAAATACTTGAATGTGGATTTTATTGGCCTAACATTTTTCGTGATGCTTATTTATTTTGTAAATCCTGTGATAAATGCCAACGTGCCGGTAATTTAAGCCGTAGAAATAAGATACCTCTTAATCCCATTCATGTTTGTGAAATATTTGATGTACGGGGTATCGATTACATGGGTCTTTTCATTTCATCTTTTGGTAATTGTTATATAATTCTAGCTGTTGACTATGTTTCGAAATGGGTAAAAGCTAAGGCTACTCGTAATAATGATGCTAGAACTACTGCCGAATTTCTAAAGTCTTGTATTTTTTCCAGGTTTGGCACTCCAAAGGCTATAATTAGTGATCAAGGAACTCATTTTGTCAATCGGATCATTGAAGCGTTAATGAAGAAATATGGTGTCACTTAAAGAATCGTCACAGCTTACCATCTTCAAACGAATGGACAAGCTAAAGTTTCGAATCGGGAAATCAAATCCATCTTAGATAAAATTGTGAAGCCGAATAGAAAAGATTGGAGCTTGAAGTTGAAGGATGCCTTATGGGCATATCGTACTGCTTACAAAGGTCCTATCGGCATGTCCCCATATCGCCTTGTCTTTGGTAAACCGTGTCACTTACCGGTTGAATTGGAACATAAAGCTTACTGGGTCGTAAAAGAATGTAATATGCAAATGGATGTCGTTGGCGAAGTCAGGAAACTTCACATTCAAGAACTTGAAGAGATTAGGCACAACGCTTATGACAGTGCAAAACTTTATAAGGATAAAACAAAAGAATTCCATGATCGACGTATTTCCTTTAAATTTTTTTAATATTGGTCAGAAAGTTTTACTTTTTAATTCCAAGTTAAAAATTTTTACAGGAAAATTGCGATCAAAGTGGACAGGACCTTTTACTGTGACTGAAGTATTTCCTCATGGTGCAGTCGAAATTCAAGACGATTCAGGAGTTCGTTTAAAAGTGAATGGAAAATGGTTGAAGTCATATTATAAAAACGCCTTTGTCGGTTTAATTGAAGAATTCGAATTGCAAACGCCTGAAGTCTGAATCAGGTCGTCGAGCTAACGACGTTAAAAAAATACACTTAATGGGAGGCAACCCATTTTTTTTATTTTCAATAAATTTTATTTTATTTTATTTGTTTACTTAGGTTCAGAATAATTAAATATATTTGCATATTAATAATTTATTTAGGATTAAGTTTTGTTTTATCCTTTCGCATTTTAAATTATTTTATTTTAATCTTTATATTTTTTATATTTTTTCTTATCTTGATTCTAATAATTTGATTTATCTATTTTACAGGTTAGGATTTGAAATAAATTTGAATTCAAGAGATAAGCCTAAATAAATTCAAAGGAACCGTGAACCCACCTTTGACCCTAAAATCTCATATATGAGACATGCCAAATCAGAGAAGCCTCTGGAAGTTTTCACAACTTTGCATTCAACACCAACACTTAAAACTTTGCGCAAAATCGCGGCCGCGGTCGTCACTAGATCGGGGAGTATTCCTTTTCCCTCTCTTTACTTTTTATTTTATGTTTTGGGACAAAACGGTTTAAGTGAGGGGGGATTGATTGTATGCCTTGCTTATTTTATGCTTGGAATTGAGTTATTTTGATGTTAATATGCTTGAAATCTCTTGTTTCCATTTATTTAATTTTGTTACACCTCTTATATCTTCTTGATGGATTTTAATCTTGCTTTAATTGGAACATAAGATGCATGATAGTGTATTGGTATGATTAGTTACTTTTGATTAAGAATCTTTGATGTTCCATTATTGGCTAGTTGAAGTGTTTCTAGCTTGATACAATTACCCTTTCTAATGTGAGATTTTAAGCCTAATGAGCATATCTTTTCATTCTTACTCTTTTCTTCATTTGTGTGTACCGAATTGATTTTTAGAATTCTAGAACCTGTGATGCGATGCTTTTTGAGACTACATTCATGAATATGATTCTTTGGAATGATAGAGGCACTTAGGTTTAACCACTTCACTTCCTAAATAACCTACCCTCTGTTTTTATCCCTTAGTGAACCACTTTGAGCCTTCACCCATTTTTCTTGTTTTACCTTATTAATGTAGTCTAAACCTTTCTTTTTCTATATTCCCATATTTTATACCCTTGTCAAGATATTAGATCATATTTGTTCCACGAGAGAAAAAAAAGAGAAGAAGAATAGAGTGCATTCGAAAAAAAAAGAAAAAATGGGAAAAAATTTCGAAAAAAAAAAAGAATAAAAGAGGTACCAATGTGTACTGATTCGAAAAAAAAATGAAAAAGTATCAATGTATACTTTTCAGAAAAAAAAAAGAAAAAAGATGAAAAGTTTCAAAACTCTTGAAAAGTTCGAAAAAAATTGATTGCTTGATTTACTCTTTCCATCTTTTTGTGCTTCATTATTATCGTGGATTGCTTCTTATGGTTAATATCTTTTGTCTTGACACTTAGCCCATCTTTTTCGGCCTTTTCCCCTACCTTCACCCTACCCCCGTTACAACCTTGTTCAAAGACCTCTTGACTTTTGCATCATGTTCAACTTTAGTAGTGGAGATTAGATTTATTTGCAGGCTTATGGTAATGCTTTGATCAATTTCGGCTTGAGCGACTATTTTGAACTTAAACACTTTGAGCGAAATGAGTGAATCCTTTTGAGGGTATCAAGACTTGCATCATTAAATTAGCTAAGAATTAGAATGTCTTGTTTCTTTTGAAATTGTTTCTAGTCTTGCCACTTGCTTGATTATTTCTTAGTTACATTAATTGCTTGATTTTCTTTCGTTAAGGAGATTAAGACTTGTAGTGAATTAAGATTTCCAACTTGAGATTTTGGCATGTTAGTTGAGGAATACTTGAGGACAAGCATTGAATAAATGAGGGGAAATTTGATAAGTGCTTAAAATAGTTATTATTTTGTGCTTAATTACTCCTTGGTTTGATGAAATTGTTACTGATCTTATTATTTTTCGTATCTTTTTGTGCAGGACTCTGAATCTGGAAAATGGGCTTAAATGGCCGATTTCTGAAGTTTTTTTTATTTACTGGATCGAGTCTGGATTCTTGGGCTCGACTTTGGGCTTGAACTCTAACGCGACCTTTTGTCATCAGCTTCTAGAAGATGACGTCAGCAAGCGCGTGATAGCTTATCAGCGTTCCAGATAGCTTATCAGCCGCGTTTTGAAGTTTAAATTAGGATTTATCTCTTTGTAATTTGAATTCAAATATTTTTTAGGATTATCTTAGATTTATCTCTTATTTTTAGGGGTTGTAGAAGGCTATAAATACCCATCTTGGGTAAGCCTAGAACTGGTCTCTCAATTTCTCTTTTAATTCGAAATTCCTTGGGTTATTTTCTTTTCTTATTTTCTTTATTTATTTTTCTTTTTTTTACTTTATTTTATTTTTATGTCGAGCATAATTTCTTCTATAATTATGTTCGACTAAATTTTTATTAGCCAAGGGCTTAAGCAGTGACTTGATCCAAATGTGAGGATTGAAAAGCACACAAATAACTTGGTCTTTTTATTTCTTTAAAAGTTTTCTTTTGAACTTATTTTTTTCAAATTGATTTCAAAACTAAAGATTAACTTTAGTCAAGATTTTGATTTGATCATTTATGTGAGAGAAAGGATCACTATTCAAGTAATCTGACTTCCTGGGAACACACTTAGCAAATTGATTGCTAAAGCGAAAACTAAAGATTGGATTAGTTATTATTGAAATAACATAATCCAAGTCGGTCTTGAGATTTAAATGATTTTTCTACAAACATTGAGTTGGTGGATTAATCCATGAAACCAATATCAAAGATAGACTTGGGCATTCAGTTTAGAAGTTTTGCTTCAAGGATTGAACCTTGAAAGCTAAGTGCCGACGTAAAATCCCAAAGTGAAAATATTTTTCCGGTGATCTATTAAAGTCGAGTCAAAGCGAAAGCCTAAGGCTAGTTTTTATTTTATTAAATCACTTTCTTTATTTTATTTTCTCTTCAATTATTTAGTTTATCCAATTCGATAAAACTCCCCTTTTACTTAAAAACATCATTCAATATTCTTGGATCACCGATCAAACAAGCGTAATCAGGAAGTTTCTAGTCCCTGTGGGATCGACCCTTACTTCTCCTTTACTAATTATTTTTATTTATTTGAGAATAAAGAATTTATTTTTAACACTATACGACGCAATTAATAATATTTAGAGTTTATATAACTCTTACTTGATAATCTATATTTGGAAAGAAAGTTAATCTCGAAAAATATTAATAATATTTTATTTATGTTATTTAATATTGTTTTAATTTATTGTATGAGTCATTTATGAATTTTTAATATGTATTTAGAATTTTAAAATTTATTTTATATGTAACATGAATGATGTTTTCGATTTAAACACTTTAGCTGGAATACTCCCTTTAAAATATCAAACTCTTTTTATGTACTTATAAACGCAATTAACTAAAGAGATAAATAATAGAGAACAAAAGAAGCACGCTTATTAACAAAAAAGAGTATATGGAGTATATGTTTATAGCTGAGTAATCATACATTGAACGGTTCTTATTGATATATATCAACGTCTAAAATTAAAATCTACCAACCATAATCAATATATTTTGATTTCAAGTCAAGTTTAAATTTTTAAAGTTCGAGTTAATCGAAAAATCGATTAACTTAAAAAATTTCAGTGTCTAATTACACATTTAGTTCTTGTAGTTTTATTTTCAGTTTTATTTCAGTCATATCTTTTTTTTATTATTATTTTTATATTTTTTTCTTTACAATATGGTCACTTTCTATATTCATTTTTTATTTCATTTAATATAATTTTTATTTGTATTTTTTATATTATTAAAATAATTTTAATTATTTTATATTTTTTAATTTAGGTATTTATATTATTATATTTAATTTATCATTATATTTATCTCGTTTTGGCCTTTTTTAGATAAAAAAAATTAACGGAGCTCGTAATTTAATGAAATGAAATATCTATACTTAAGGTATTTGATGATGATAATAATAATAATAATAATAATAATAATAATTCAAAATCTTATTTATACGTGTAAAAAATAATATAAAAAATATATATGTAGACATAAAGAGAAAGCCGTTTAAATTATAGTCAAAATGTACTATAATATTATAAATAGTACAATTAAATTTATACATAAACTCGAAAAATCGAATCGACTCGAACTCGCTAAAACCGACTCAAATCAAAAAAATTTAAAAAAAAAATTCAAGTTGTAAAATATGTTGACTCAACTCGAATAACTCAATTTTTTTGACTCGACTCGCTCGAACGCTCACCCCTAACAAAGATTACATTTGGGTCGTCCTTCATATATATATATATATATATCAATTTGTGTATGATATTAATTATGATTTCAAATGAAGTATTGTAGTGTTAATAAAGGTATAAAGTAATTTAGAAGAAATAATGGTTAAATTGATGGGGGGGTTTTAATATAAAGGGTGACATAAATATAATTTTTAATAATTGATTAATCTAAATATAATATTTTTTATAATTGAGTAACTCAAATATAACTTTGAATGATTAGATAACTTGAATGATTAGATAACTTTGAATATAATCTTACCCATAATTAAGTTTACACTTTTTTATATTCTAATCTCTACGTAAAGTGTCTCACATATTCATATCGTTTGTTCGTGTCGTGTGGATGATTGAACTTTATAGAATTTTTTATAGATCTAAACCTAGTAGTCTCTTCAATTCCCAAATCTCCTTCAAAATCTATTATTGAATATATGACTCAACCTAAATTTCTCCGCCGTGACACCATATTCCGGCTCAACCAAGTAAAAGAGTTTACGGACTCTCAACAAGCATGACTCACAGTTATACTCGTATTACTCTAACAGGGGAGGGGTAGAATCGGAAGAACAAAAAATTGCATGAAGAAACCTGGAACAATGAGGACGCTTGGCAATTGGTATGAGCTGCGAAGCATGATTCAGTACTTTCATGTCCACCTGTTTCTTCACTTGGACAGACTCAAAATTTTCACTAACAGTAACAGGTGAGGAAACGACAAAACCCTGTTTAAATAAGTCGAAACAATGGGATTTTTATAGAGACTGTGATGACGGCTTTAATAGCGAACTACAGATTTTCGAATTTGCATACAAAACTGTGAAGAGATCCTGAAATTCCTTTCGAGAAACTCAGAAGATGGGCACAAGTTGGTTTGCATGTTGTTTTTCAACAACGTCGTCATTGTCTTCTTCATTCAAAATCAAGTTGTTGTTCTTTATAGTTCCATTGATTCTGGTATCATTCGTTGCTTTTCATTTTAATTTTTCAAAAAGAAAACGAAAGACGATGATGGAGCCACGAAAATCCTTAGTTGACCCCCACATTTCAAACAAAGGTAACCTGAACCTGCCTTGGATCAGAGCCGCCGTGTCAAAACCGAAGGCTGAGATATCTTTTCCGGCCGTTACCTCTCTCGAGAACGCAGCCGTTTCGTCTTACACGTCGAGTTTTGCCACCGCTCCTTCTGTGTCGCGAAAGAAGGTGGCTAGTAATTCCCTGCAGTATCCGTCAGGGTACCTAGGTGCGTCACCAGAACGTTCGGAGGATGAAGGAAATGAGGACGTGATAAATGCAATGGAGTATTTAACAAATATATTGTCGTCCAAGGTTTACGATGTGGCCATAGAGTCACCGTTACAGTTGGCGACAAAACTGTCTGAACGATTGGGCAATCAAGTTTGGCTCAAGAGAGAAGGTTTACAGCCCGTAAGAAAAAAAAATCTTCATTCTTTACAAGATTGATTCTCATGTTCATTCTGATGAAGTATTTTTCAACTGTTCAGGTTTTCTCTTTTAAGCTTCGTGGAGCTTATAATATGATGGCAAAGCTTCCCAAGGAACAATTAGAACGAGGGGTTATTTGCTCATCAGCAGGAAATCATGCCCAAGGGGTTGCATTGTCTGCCAAGAAACTTGGTTGCAATGCTGTTATTGTTATGCCTGTTACCACACCAAAAATTAAGGTGATTTTCTGCGATTTCCTTTCACTGATTTCCTCGGTTATAAGATTTCTAAATTTGAGTGGTGGATTCTTATTTGCAGTGGAAATCTGTAGAGGGGTTGGGTGCAAACGTTGTTCTTGTCGGAGATTCTTATGATGAGGCACAAGCATATGCTAAGAAAAGGGCTAAAGAGGAAGTTCGAACATTTATACCCCCGTTTGACCACCCAGACGTTATTATCGGACAAGGCACTGTTGGGATGGAGATTGTGCGCCAAACACAAAGCCCGTTGCATGCAATCTTTGTACCTGTTGGTGGTGGGATTATAGCAGGCATTGCTGCTTATGTAAAGAGGGTTTCCCCGGAGGTGTGCTGTTTCTTCTTACAAACATGTGTTATTTCATTATGCTTGAGCTTGGCAAGTGCATGCCATGTCATGATCATTGATTTCTCTCCTTTTTCACACTTGTTCTTTTCTTCTGTTAACTTTTGTCTGAAATTACATTGTCTGAGCTTGTTGTTTGCTACATGAAGTACTACATCATCTCATTCAAACTTCACTGTTGTATTTACTTTACAGGTGAAAATTATCGGAGTGGAGCCTTTCGATGCAAATGCAATGGCATTGTCGCTGCATCATGGTGAAAGAGTGATGCTGGACCAGGTTGGAGGCTTTGCAGATGGAGTAGCCGTTAAGGAGGTTGGTGAAGAAACATTCCGCATATGTAGGGAATTGGTGGACGGTGTTGTTCTTGTTACCCGTGATGCTATTTGTGCCTCTATAAAGGTATGATCTCGGATGTTTCAACTTTCAAAATTTTCATCGATTCACTTTGGCAGATTCTTTTTATCCTCTCAATTGTTATCAAACTTTACTTTGGTTGTAGTTTTAATGTTTCTGTCCTCGTATGATACAGTTTTTAACTAAGCAAAAATGATGACATGAAGTTTTTTAATCTGAAACAAATGGTCTAGTTTTTATTTCAAATATATTGTACAATTTGTATGGCTTTGATTCTGCATGTAGTATTTTAGGAATTGGGCTGTGTCTTAGGTTCATATGAAGAGGTAAACCGGTTCTGGTTCTGGATGCTTAAGGATTTACAACTGGCTGTTTATGTTTAAGGATATGTTCGAAGAGAAGAGGAGCATTCTTGAACCAGCAGGTGCTCTGGCCCTTGCGGGAGCTGAAGCGTATTGCAAATATTACGGCTTGAAGGGGAAGAATGTTGTGGCAATAACTAGTGGTGCAAACATGAATTTTGATAAGCTTAGAGTGGTTACTGAACTTGCTAATGTGGGTAGACAACAGGAGGCAGTGCTTGCAACTGTTATGCCGGAGGAGCCAGGAAGCTTCAAAAAGTTTTGTAAACTGGTATAACCTTCCTACAGATTATCAATTTCATTCATTTCTACTGCTAAATCAAGTGTAAAAATAACTATTTATCATTGGGATTGACAGGTGGGGCCTATGAATATCACCGAGTTCAAATATAGATGTAGTTCCGATAAAGAAGCCGTAGTTTTGTACAGGTTTATCTCATACATGTTTTGGTGATGATTTGGTATTCAGAAATCTGTGAACTGAGATCACTTCATTATCCATGAATATTATTTTGCAGTGTTGGTGTTCACACAGTTTCTGAACTTGAAGCAATGAAGCAGAGGATGGAAGCTTCACATCTTAGAACATACAATCTTACAGCAAGTGATTTGGTTAAAGATCACTTGCGGTATTTGGTACTTATCATTATTGTCCCTTTTCAGTTTACCTGCGATTTGTCGGTCGTGTACGTGCAGGTGCAGCCTTTGTTAGTTCTCTGTTCATCTCTTACAGATGGGAGGCAGATCGAATGTTGAACATGAGGTCCTATGCCGGTTTGTTTTCCCTGAGAGGCCTGGTGCTTTGATGAAGTTCTTAGACACGTTTAGTCCACGCTGGAACATCAGTTTGTTCCATTATCGTGGTCAGGTTAGCATCTAAAGACTCTTCTCTAATTGTTTTGGATATAAGAAAATACCAATCCTGATTTATTCGATTCGACAGGGTGAAACAGGAGCGAATGTTTTGGTTGGAATTCAAGTCTGGAAGAGCGAAGAGGAGGAATTTGTCCAGCTTGCCGGTGACCTCGGATATGATTACGTACTGGTAAACAATGACTAGAATTTCCAACTTTTGATGCAGTGATGAGTTTTCGTTCCGGGCTGAATGCCCAACCCCATGGCCACGGCCACACATCCATTTTTGTACTTGTTCCAATAAGAGTGGTTATGGTTGACAACTTTTGATTGAACTCATTAGATGTACTTGTTCAAATATTGCCAAAGCCGGTAAATTACAGTAGATGACTAATTTTTCTTTTTTACTAAATAGTCACTTTAATTTAAGTCTTAATTTTTATCATTCTCTTGATTGAACTCATTAGTTGACAAACGGTCCATTTATGCTCCTGTGCAAGATCCAGTTGACCTAGACTATTAACCTGGCGTTTGATGATGCAGCCTTATAATCCCAATGGACTGACTGGTCTAGCACTAGCAGTATCTATTCAATGGAATTCATGGCAAGATGCTGTGTTTGGAGTGTGAATGCGGTGGCCATTCATTGAAGTAGATTTAATTTCCTTCTCAAGATTACAATGGACAGGTTGCATTAATAAATAGGATTAACTAGGCATTAGATCATAAAATTTATTAAGTTCATTATTTTGGTCGTCGTTAAAATTAAAATTCTAATAGATGACGATTAATAAAAAATTTATAAATAAAATTATACATCGACGAGTTTAATGATCGGTTAATTTAATAAGTTTTATTATGATTTAATTAATGAGTTTTATAGTGTTGAATATTCACCAAGAGAGGAAAGGATGAAAGAGAGACGGTACTCTCTGTATTTTATTAATGAAGACTCGTAATATCTCACAAATATGAGACCGAGTATATTTATACATAGGGTGTATGAGTCAATCTACTAACGACAAGTCTAACAGTTTTCCTAACCATTTGTAACTAACTCATAACAACCCTCCTAATGCTTCTTTACAATCATATCTTAACTAGTCTTATAACATTCACTTTACTTCCTCAATTCTGTTGATCTTGTACTGTTCAAAAAACCTGCAGTGGCATGTCTTGACACAGACTTGAATTAAACAAAAAACCTGCAAAATAGCATAAGCAGAGAAAGGCAAACTAACAACCAAAAAAAACAATTAGATACCTTTGACAACTTTTGAAGAAGAAACCACAGCCAATTTGTCCCTAAGACGACATAAAAAATTTGCAGACAAAGGCTTTGTCATAATATCCGCAACTTGTTTATACACAGGAATCTCGTTGACTTGTAATTTACCGGCCATCACCTTTTCACGAACAAAGTAGAGGTCAAGTTCAACATGCTTAAGTTTGGAATGCAACACCGGGTTAGCCGATACAGCAACAGCACTAGAGTTGTCACACCAAAGTGTTGGTGTACTTGCAATTTTTACAAACAACTCACCAAGTAAAGATTCAAGCCACAATATTTCAGTGGTGGCACAAGCAACACTCCTATATTCTGCTTCAGCAGTGGATCGAGAAACCACAGGTTACTTCTTTGATCCCCAAGAAACTGGATTATTCCCAAGAAATATACAAAACCCGGTAGTAGAACGTCTATCATCAATATCGGATCCCCAATTTGCATCTGCAAAAGCTGTTATATCTAACCGAGAGGAAGATGTAAAGTGCAGCCCATAGTCAATCGTTCCTTGTAAATACCTTAGTATATGTTTAACAGCCTGAAAATGAGTATCCAAAGGTATTTGCATAAATTGGCATACCGAGTATATTTATACACAGGGTGTATGAGTCAGTCTACTAACAATAAGTCTAACAGCTTTTCTAACCATTTGTAATTAACTCGTAACAACCCTCCTAATGCTTTTTTACAATCATAACCTAACTGGTCTTATAACATATAGTTCGAAATGGTTACCTATGTAATTTATTTTAATAAATAATTGGTCGGTGGATGAGATATGAATTAATAATATCAAAATAGTAAGTTAAACTTAATTGACGATGTATTAGGTAATTTAAATAAATTAAAAGATTAAATTATATTATTTTAAATAAAATAAAATAGTCGCGAAAGTCATTATTTTCATAATATTTTTTTATCAATTAACAAATTAAAAATCGAATTATACATATAATTTGAGGGGGAAATGATGTTATAATATAGATATTCTTTATAAATAAAGATGAAGATGAATCTATATCGGACGACACATACCAATATACATCACTAACACAATATGTATAATATATCTTTAAATTTAATATCTTAAACTCTGAACCATAAATTTGGATTATTCCCGCAACACTCATGATTTCGGTACCATATGAAGGACTGTCATGGACTACATCAATATGGTTGTGCAGAAATACCTTTACCGGAACCGAAGCCACGGACCCGACCATTTCATGGTCGCCTGCCATGAACTTGGGATTCATATGGTTTTATATGCAGGTGCCGGAGCTAGTTTCTCACTTCCTTACCTTGAAAAGAACTCCATTCGAGCTCTATGCAATACAAACACCTCAGAAAGATTCAACCCGGCAAAGGATGTCTCGATTCCAAAAATCAATCTCCTAACCGATAAATTAGCCGGTCCGATCGGTGGACCACCGGCTTCTCGGCATAGTATCTAGGCATTCTTCGCAGGAGGTGTTCATGGTCCGATAAGACCCGTCCTACTGGCGACTAGAGCATTGGGAAGGAAAAGTGAAGACATTAAGGTACATAAATACCTTCCTAGAGGTGTTAACTACCATGAAATGATGAGAAACAGTAAGGATTGATTGTATAATTGTATGATAGATGAGTGGTCGAATGATTTTTTAGTTACTTTTATATACTTCATAATGTAAATAATAAAAAATAAGATTTAGAAATGAACAATTATAAATTTTATCTTTAGTTAGTAATTTTCTACGATACCTTTTCTTATAATTAAAATATTATTAATATTTTCGTCTTTAAAAAATTGTATTATTAATATATGTGTCTATTTTTTTTCTTTCAAATCTGTCAATATTTCTTACAGAGAAGTAAATATACACAAAATCTTAAATTTAATATTTATTTAAACCATATTAAATTATTTATCATTCGATTAAATTTTAAAATAAGTTTTAATTATTATAAGTAGGGACGGCAATAAATCGGATTTTATAAAATTCAAATCCAATTCAATTAATAATCGGACTTTCAAAAGAATCTAAGTTTGAATCTAAGGCATTTACATAAATTCAAATTCAATTCAATAAAATATCTAAAATCCAAATTTAAATCCAAAAATTTAAATTTAATTATTTTTTAAGTAACAACTCAAACATTTATCTTTAAATGAAAAAAAAATATTTTTTATCAAACAAATATATTTAAATTTCTAGCACAAATAAATTTTAACAAATATTAGAATCTAATATAATAACAACTCAAACTACAATTAAAAAACTCAACAAAAAATAAATGATCCTTACATAAACTACTATTATCTTACTAGTCTACTAACATATCTATTTTCCACATCACAATTATAAAATATATAATAAATATTACAATCTAAAAAATAAACTCAAAATATAATTAAAATATTCAACTATTAACATTAGACATAGAGAAAAAATTTATAACGATCAAGTTTTCATTGTTCCACAAAGACTCAACAAAAACCTATAAAATAAGAGGAAAACATAAATAGAATTATAGAAGATATTAATTATCTAAAATATTAATTGTATATAAATTTAATTAGGATTTTAATATATATTTAAATCTAAAAATTTTAAATATTTTTATTTGGATTTATATAGATCAAATTCATATCTGTTATTGATTCGAATTGAATTCGGATCATAACGATATTCATATTCGACCACTTATTTTTTTAAATACAAATTCAAATTTTTTAATCAAACTTAAATAAAAATAAATAAATCAAATTATATTCGAGTTATATTTTCATCCCTAATTATAAGTTTATAACATAAAAGACTTTACCATTTTACCTATAAACAGACACATGGCAAATTATCGGACAGGTGTAAAGATCTGGTAATGAATTTCACCGCCTGATGACATTAACACGTCTTCCTTTCATTAGCCTGGCTGGTGCCACTTGCCAATCAACCATCTCATGATTAACACGTGGCAGCTGAGCAATGTGGGTATTCTCCCTTCTACGTGTCATGCTCCCAGAACCGTATCAGATTCTATATTTAGATCGATCCCATGCCTTCCACCTTCACCTGCTTCAGAAAAATATATAAACATCAAGCGAAGGGGCATAGAATCACTAAACAGAAAATTGTTCCAGTGAGTTCGTGTTTCAGATTTGAAAATCTAGCCATGTCGACTAGGCAAGAGAAGGAGCGAAGAGCAGAGGCCGCGGCCAGACAAGCGGCAGATGATCTTAGGGATATTAACCGAGGAAGAGAATATGAAGAGAGAGTTGTTTACAAGGAAGAATGGGATCAATCGACGCCGCAGCAGCAGCAGCAAAGGAGGCCAGAAGAAAGTGTTGTGTATAAGGAGGAATGGGAAGCAACACCGCAGCAACAGCAACAGAGGCCCGGAGTTATTGGGACGGTGTTGAGGGCGGTGCAAGGAACATACGAGCATGCCAAAGAAGCTGTCGTTGGTAAGAGCCACGAGACGGCAGATTCCTCGAGGGAAGGGAACAAATGGGGTACGGCAGAAGAAGATTATACAACTGTGAGAGCCAAGGAAACTACCGATAAAGGCGCGACGGAGGCGTCCCGGAAAGCAAAGGAATATGGTGATCGCGCAAAGGAGACTGCTGGCGAGTACAGAGACTATGTAGCTGAGAAAGCAAATGAGGGTGCCGATAAGGCGAAACAGGCGAAGGATACTACAAAAGAAAAGGCTGCCGAATATACAGACTACGCCGCTCGGAAAGCAAAGGAGACGGGAGACTCGGCAGCCCAGAGGACGAAAGAAATGAGAGACACTGCAGCAGGTAAAGCTTCCGAGTATACAGATTATGCATCTCGGAAGGCAGGGGAAGCGAGAGACGCTACTGCCCAAAAGACGAAAGAAACCAAAGATTCGGTGACAGGTAAAGCTTCTGAGTATACAGATTATGCTGCCCAGAAGGCGAAGGAAGCAAGAGACGCCACAGCGCAGAAGGCATCCGACTATTCTAACTACGCAGCCCAAAAAGCCAAGGATGCAAAGGATGCTACAATGGGAAAAGCGACTGAATATAAAGATTACACCGCTGAGAAAGCTAAGCAGGCGAGAGACGCCACAGGGCAAAAGGCTTCCGAGTACGCGGACTATGCAGCACAGAAAGCTAAGGATGCAAAAGATGCTACAATGGAGACAGCCAAGGGAGCAAAAGATGCGACCGCGCAAAAGGCTTCCGAATATACAGATTACACAGCACAGAAAGCTAAGGATGCAAAGGATGCTACAATGGAGAAAGCGACTGAATACAAGGACTATGCTGCGGAGAAAGCCAAGGAAGCTAAGGACGTGACGGCTGAAAAGACGAAACAAGGGACGGAATATGCAGCGGAGAAGGCTAGAGAAGGAAAAGACTATACTGCCGAGAAAGCAAAGGAAGGTAAGGATGTTACTGTTAGTAAGCTTGGTGAGTTGAAAGATTCTGCTGCTGATGCTGCTAGGAGAGCTATGGATTTCCTCACTGGGAAAAACGAAGAAACGAAACAGAAACCATCAGAGACTGCAGAGAAGACCCAGGTATGACCGATAGATCTTTATGTACTCCATCTCGTACTTTGTTTTTCATATTGAAATTGTAGTGTACTAAGATTTTTGCTTAAATTAACTTTGATAGGAGAAGCTGGTTGAACCGACTGAATCAACTAGACAGAGAATGAAAGATATGAATCTGGGAGGTGATGAAGGTGGAAGGAAGACCCCCGGCCACCTTGACGCTTCAAAACCTCCAGTCGGTGAAGGTTTTACAGAGACTATAGTGGTTAAAGTTGAAGAATCCCCCTCAGGAGCCGTTGATGCTACGTTGAGATCATCTGATGGCAGTTTCAATGATGTTGGTCGTGTTGCTGAGGAAGGTGTTATACGTGATCGGTCTAGCAAAACCAAGATGTGATATGCACACATACCCTTTCGTATAGGGTGGAATAGTTATGTTTCCTTTCATTGTTTTGAAGTCTGTTTATCTTTATGTAATGGAAGTACTTGCCGTATCTTTCTTTTTTTCTTTTTCAATGGAAGTACTTTGGTGTGATTATTCTAAAAATATATAAACATGACATAATATCTTGCTTTTTAGGATTTAGATTTTTATTAGAATTTAGAATTTTTTATATAATATAAAATTTAAAATTCAGATAATTTTAAAAAATAGAAAGGACATAAAAAGTAAAAAAAAATACTGGTTGGAATTAGTGTAAAAGAAAAATGGAATCTCGTCGGGAGTTGATCACAGATTATTTTTCACTTAGTGGTAACTGATAAAGATGGTGGGAGATGGTTTGGGTTATATTTGATATTTATTCAATAATATAAAATTTATTTATTTAAGGCTTAACTCAGTAATAGGTGTCTAAAGTATATACTTTTTTTAAAATAGGTACCTAATGTTTGTTTTTTTTGAAATAAGTGCCTAAACTATATATTTTTTTTGAGATAGGTGCCTAATGTATTTTTTGGCTGAAATAGGTGTCTAAAGTTTTATTTCCTTAGTGTTTTAAGGTAACATTGTTAAAATAAAATTGTTTAATTTATAAATAAGTACCTAAACTATATATTTTTTTCTAAAATAGGTGTCTAATGTATTTTTTATTGAAATAAAAATAATTTATATTTCTTATAAGATATAAAATTATTTATATCAACGTTTTAATCTATTAAATTATTTATTATAATTGATTAATAATTTATTTAAATTTAAAATATTTTATCCGAGGCATTGTTTTTTTAAAAAAATAATTTATTTATTAATTTTATCTCATTTTTAAATATTTATGTTTTGTTTTCGATCTGGTCAAGTCGGGAAAGGAGCAACGATGGGAATTTATTTATACTACTTGAAGTTGTGTAGGGAACAAAATATAAATATTTAAAAGTGAAATAAAATTAATTAATAAATTGTTTAAAAAAAAAGAAGGCTTCGAATAAAATAATTTAAATTTAAATAAATTATTAATCAATTATAATAAATAATTTAATATATTAAAACGTTGATATAAATAATTTTATATCTTATAAGAAATATAAATCACTTATAAGAAAAAATTAGGCATTTATTTCAATAAAAGATACATTAGACACCTATTTTAGAAAAAATATATAGTTTAGGTACTTATTTATAAATTAAACAATTTTATTTTAACAATGTTACCTTAAAACACTAAGGGAATAAAACTTTAGGCACTTATTTCAGCCAAAAAATACATTAGGCACTTATCTCAGAAAAAATATATAGTTTAGGCACTTATTTCAGCCAAAAAAAATATTAGGCACCTATTTCAGAAAAAAGTGTATACTTTGGGTACTTATTATTGAGTTAAGCCTTTATTTAATAATATATAAAAGTAAATTTTATTTTATAATTTTTAAAGATAATAGAGAATCATTTAATATTTTTTTCCTAATTTACTTGTTCCAGTAAGAACTAATTTTTTATATCAAATTATATTTTTATTTTAACGATAAAATATCTCTACTAAGGGATGTAAACGTATTGCTCAAGGTTTGAGTAGTGTTAAATTCGATTTGATTAAAAAATTTAAGTTCGATTTGGTTCGTTAAGAGTTTGATTAAGTTTGAGTTTGATTTTTAATCCAATCGAATTTAGTGTCGACTGATCTTTGATTATGTCGGATTTAATTAATTCTTCATCTATTATGTCTCATTTAAAGTTTTGTTAGAAAAATATTGATATATAAGTCGTGTAAATTCAAGTTTGTTAATTTTAAGATATAATGTATTATTTTATAGTTTAAAGATTTTGATTTTTTGGAGTTTAAGATTTAGATTTTAGGTCTTTTACTCATGTCTAGAGTATATTTTAGGATTACAAGTTTAAAAGTTTAGATTTTAAATTATAAAAATTAAAAAATATATCATATCTCGTTAAAAATTCGAGCCGAGTTTGAACTCAAGTCGAATTCAATTAAGTTAAATTCTAATTAAATTTTAACTGAATCAAGATTAAATAACTTATAATCTGTCTCATCTTATTTATGTCTATAATCTCTGCTAAAAATTATTTCAATGATTAAATTATTGACATTCTTATTTTACTAAAAAACTAATAGAATTTTTTTACTAAAAAATTAATAGATTTAGGTTTGGTTATTGCTCACTCGGCCACGGCCCACCACTCAGAGCTGGCAATTTTGTGAATTTAACACAATACAAGGGCCGTTTTCCAGAATCCTTGATATATATATAAGCAACTCAGCTAGGGTTTCCAGGTATTCTACAGCTGAGCCGGAGATCAATCAGCAGCAGCCGCAACATGGTTCTCAAGTACGTTCTTCATCTCTTCCTCCCTTTCCCCCCCCCCCCCCCCCCCCGTTAAAATCAACTGTGTTTGATCTTATCTTGAAATGTCATTTCTTCCCTTTTTGCGAGGAATTGAATTTTCATCTATCATCTGTTTTCAGAAAAGAAAGAATATATATGTTTTAAATGTTCATTTTCTCGTTATCCGGCTTTTTGGATGGAATTTATCGGTTGAAATTTTGCAAATCTTATTTGTTTAATTTGTGGCATACATTTTAATCTGCTCATTTCTTAGTATTGCCGCGAATTGCATAAAGAATTATGTGGTGCAGATGATTAGGTTGATGCATGGCCATCTATAAGAGTCCTTCAGCTTGAATTTCTCAAATATAATCTATTGGGTTTCTTAGTTGTGCTGAAAGTAGTAGAATTTCTAGACCTTGCACTTGACTGTGTTACGTTGTTGTGTTAGGACGGAACTCTGCCGGTTTAGTGGTGCCAAGATTTACCCAGGGAAAGGCATCAGATTTGTCCGCTCTGATTCTCAGGTAAATTCTCCTCCAATTTTGTTATCTGATTTCTTAATTGAAGTGGTTGGTATTGTGTTGTTCTACTGGCAATAAACTGTATTTTTCATCAAATTTTAGGTCTTCCTCTTCTCCAATTCGAAATGCAAAAGGTACTTCCACAACCGTCTGAAGCCTTCCAAACTTACATGGACAGCCATGTATAGGAAGCAACACAAGAAGGTGAGTGCTCGCGTTGTTAACACAATGTTCTTGTTTAATTTGGAAATCCAACGTAATAATTTGTCAGTCAGCAAAATCATGATATTTGGAAATTGGTTTCTATTACTGAATATTTAATGTTTAGCTTCTCATTTTGTCTTATGAAAGTTTTTCCAGTTCAGGTGATTAACATGATGGGACTGAAATCACTATTTTCTATATTTTTGTACTTCTCATGTCCATTCTCATATTTGTTTGGTACTGAATTTGTATATATTTAGGACATTGCCCAAGAGGCTGTGAAGAAGAGGAGACGCACCACGAAGAAACCTTACTCTAGATCCATTGTGGGTGCCACCTTAGAGGTTATCCAGAAGAAGAGGAGTGAGAAACCCGAAGTTCGTGATGCTGCCAGGGAAGCTGCTCTCCGGTGTGTGCCTTTTTCATTTCACATATAAGTTTGTTGTTGCTGATTTTGACATTTTAATAAGTCGTGTATTTATGGATATCTTTTTTCTGTTTCATGTATGCTTTCAGAGAAATCAAGGAAAGAATCAAGAAAACAAAGGATGAAAAGAAGGCAAAGAAAGCAGAAGTGGCAGCAAAGCAACAGAAAACGCAGGGTAAGGGTAACATTCCAAAGGGTGGAGCACCGAAAGGTCCCAAGCTTGGTGGTGGCGGTGGAAAGCGTTGAGCTTTTAAGGTTGTCAACTGTTCTTACCTAGCCATCTATGTAGGTAAGGTGTTTATTTTAGAGGGCATTCGTTGGCCATATCTTTTTTCACTTTTCCTAGTTTCTCATATACATTGAGCTCTCTATCTTTGGTGATCAAGTGTCAAGTGATTTTATGGATTTTTGCCTACTCTGACATAGACTGAAGTTATTTGTTTATGATTAAAGTTCATTTCTACTAGATCACAAGCGAATTGTGTAACAACACAAATCCAAGAAGAATTAAAATTGAGAAATTGGGGATAAGCAGACAGTATTTCTTCAAGGCTTAATATTCTTTACAGAACAAAATTCTCAATCTTAACCCTTATTTAATCCTTTGTAGCTCATATGTGCAACATACAATGGTTTTATTTTAGTCCACGTAAACAAAACAGGATAACCTTAAAATTGTCAACCAACATTTCCCCCCCTTATTTCCCTTCATTATATCTTGTTATAAAGCTCTCTTTTTGAAACAGGTCCTTAACCTTCAAAATCAAAGGTAAGAGACTATAATTGTCAATGATGAACCTCCCAAGTGTCATCGCCATGGTGGAATCAACACTAGTCTTTGATTCCCTCGTCTGAGATGATTTCAACAGGAACATGTGAATGAAACTTAAAACTAATAAAGAATGTTCTATTTTGTTCTTTTTCCAACAATTATATCTAGCAAGTGTGTGAACAATTTGTGTATTTTTTCGTGACATCTCCAAGTTTATTAATGAAATGGAGTAACAATTTTCTTTCATTCTACTCGACTAAAATTATATCAAGATACAAGGTGGAATTTTCCATGACAGTTCAAGCTAGACCCATCTCTACACCAAATAAAATGTGTCACGATCCGAATTAGTAAAATGTGTCACGATTTGAATTCGGATATGATGATCTGATTAACCCGAATATTGGACTTCAATGTTTGAGTCTTTATTGGGCCTAAGTTGAGTTTTGAGTTTAGTTGTCTTGAGTTGTTAGGTTTAGAGTTTTAAGTTGGGGTATTTTGATAATTACATAAAAATGATGAAAATGAGGAGTTTGGGGTTTATGTTCTTATAGGGTTGAGTTTGAGATCATTTTTTTTTCTTTTTTCCTTCATTTACAAGAAAAGATATCTAGTAAAAGTCTCATCTTTATGGTGTTTTTTTTGGTGCAGCGACCCTTTTTCTTTTCAAAAATTTAAAAGTTTGTGAAAAAAAATAATTAAAAATTTAAAGTCTTAGAAAAGGAAAATATTAGAATTGAAAAAAATAGGGATTTAAAAGATTAAAAATTTGAGAATTTTGAAATTAGGAATTAAGAATTTAAAATTGGGGATTTAAGGTTTGAAAAAATCAAAAATAAAAGGGATCACTATTTTTTAAAAATATATTTTAAATTGGAAAATTGTTAAAAATAAACCTTAAAATGATGAGTTTTAAAAAGGTTTTTAGAAAATAATTTAGAAAAAAATCGAGAAACAATTTGAAAATTGGTTGAAATTGCTATCCATTACTTAGGTAAACCAGACACTGAAAAATCAAATATTCGAATAAAAACGGGTTTGAAAATTTGTTACGATAAAAAGGTGTTAGTATGTTAAAATCGTCCAAAATTAATACCTTTAAAAATTAATGCTTAATTAATTTTAAATTTTCCGAATTAAAGTGACATTCAAATTAAAATTTATTTATGATTTCAAATATATTTTAGAAATCTCTTTATTCGAAGGTAAAACACAATCCGTCACCACTATATTTGATACCGACTTCATTACGACCGAATAAAGAGATATCGCATTAATTAAATTATTTAGTGTGTTACCTTAGATAATGTGAAACAACACTAACAAATATATAAAACGAATACAACATAAATAACACAAAATTAAAAGCAAACATGAGTACAAAATATTAGTCCATTAATAATATGATATCAACATCTACTACTGATATTCCTACTATCTAACAAGATTCATTATATAACACGAGTAACACACACTACCAGATGCACACATTCCATACGGAACACGAGTAGCAATAACATACACGCACGCAATGCTAATAGTAGGCATAGGATACAATTCATAAAGCATTGACATGACACAACATCACATGGTACATAATGAAAACATAATTAACACATGTACAATACCTATAATACATGAATTGTAGCAGACAATGCACAACAAAAAATGACAAAATATGCAATTTAGTTCATGTTGCTCAAGCTGTAATATGACTCCATTGACCGACCCTTCCGGAAAGGAGGGCAATCAGGCTAAGTTCATGGTTTCCACCAGCTATGTAATTTAGTTCACAGTTACCGTATAAAAACTTAAATGGACCACATATTCAAGTATCAAAATTGGACCACACCTATAGAAACAAACCAATTCAAACCATGAGAGGGGCCAGGTTCTGGAATTTCATTTTCTTCTGTCAATTTCTAATACCATATCCAATAATGCAAATGGTTGACCAAATTCTCAAGGAAAAACAGGGGTATGCAAATGAAGTCAACATATTGAAACTAAGGTTTTAACCAACCAGTTGATGTCAGAGTTCCATAATCACTATTGCAGCTAAAACTAGATGAAATCAGCAAATCCATATAAGATCAAACACCTAAACAACCACAAACCAAGTCACAGAGAAGCCAAAAATTTCAGAATTTATACTAATATTCATTATAGTTTAACTGCTGAAAACAATGTAACAAATATTGCAACAGTAAAAGTTCATAGGGATCAGAATAGAATACAGCTTCTCTTAGCACCATGAGGCTTTTAATCATAAAGTAACCATGAAGGCAATAATGCTATGTTGATTAGAACAGGATATAAGAAAGAAATTAGATTACCTCATTTGCATCACAACTAAATTACAAAAAATTTAACAGACAACTTCTGGTGAAAACAATATGATAAATAAGCATAATTCCTTAATTTTATGTGCACAGGAGTGAAAAAGGAAACAAAACTGGATCAAATACATGGTAGTGAAGCTTACATAATCATAGAGGACACATACCTACTCCAAAAAACAATTAAGATGAAATCCTCTAAAACAACAAATGCCTTAAGAAGTATAAGATTTCCAGGGATCGTTGATGACAACAATAACTCCGACATATTTCTGACTATTTTAATTTTATGTGCACAGGTGTGAAAAAGGAAACAAAACTGGATGAAAAACATGATAGTGAAGCTTTACATAATCATATAGGACACATACCTACTCCGAAAACCAATTATGACGAAATCCTCTAAAATGACGAATGCCTTTAGAAGTATAAGCTGTACGAGAAACCCCACATGGGATTTCCAGGGATCGTTGAGGACAACAATAACTCCGATATGTTTGACTATTTCAAAGTCCCTCTTCTTTTACGCTCTTTTAGGTCAGTGGGGATAATCAAAACAGAATCTACACAAAGCCCCCTTTAGAATGTGTGCAATCTATCTGTTTCACGGAAAATTTGACTTCAGTTGTTGGTTCTGAGGCGTTGATGATAAATTCCCCTACCTTGTAGTCTATCCAGAATCCACGCTTATGGTTTCCTGTTTCATGATCTTGTTCAGTATTGTCTATATAGTGCTCACATGATGCTAGCTGACCATCAGAAGTAGACAACTCAAATTTCACAGGCTTTATGTCCCAACCATGGGTGTGCTCAAAACTAGACACACGTCTTCCCAACCTTTTGGAAAATCTTCCAAGGTGAAGCCTGAATGAGAGAGTATAGATATCAGCTGGAAGAGGAAACTGTACTACTCCATCTACTTCAAACCACCATATTTGCTGCAAATACGCTACAATATGGAATCTGGAAGAACAGCAACATAGAGAATATTAATTAAGAAAGAAAGCTGGAGAAAGAAAAAGGAGAAAAGACCATGTTAGCCACTGTCCGATGCAACTGAAATTCAATGGAAGCTAGTCACTGGGTGGGAACCCATTCTTTTGACACGCTGTAAGGTGATCATAGGAAGGAATAAAGATCAGGATTGGGGGCAATGTTAAAGCATCATACTATAAATATATGCCCTTACGATGGAAATTTTATCACCCTAAATACATTGAACACAGCAATCACTCACTCAAACTGATTACAGTGCATATACTTGTGAGATAAATATGACTATTAAAATCAGATCACTCTCTACTACAAAAATACACTCATTGACAGGGCGAGAATTACCATCACCTTGATCATTCTGATCAACACAAACTATTTCCAGTTAATCAAAAGTAAAAGGTTGAATCACACTAAATAACCAAATTTGAAATGGTGATATTAGTACAAAAACCTGGATGCTTGCCTCAACAATAAATTTTTGTTCTATCAAGCTCACTCAAAAAGACTACAAAGAAAATGCACTTTGAGCATTTCATAATTGTATCAAGGTCTCTGTACCATATCATGACTAACTAAAGGAGAGGCTTTATGGAAAGTGAAGGGCTATCTCTTAGTCATATTACCCAGGCATTGCAATTATATAAAGCAAAACGTTAAAAAAGGCTCTATTTACGACACCAATTGATAAATCGTCACTTGGAAGAAAGAAACTTGAAATCAGCCTCCCCTATCACAATTGTAGGGAATATAATTAGTATAGATGGAAGTCCATTTAAAAATCATATGATGATTGTACAACTTTTTTAATATATCCAAAAATAAAAGATTAATAATATGAAAATGAAACCTATTCTTTGAATCATAACATTCTTAACCATGACCTACCAATCAAGAGGTTTCAGGAAGAAATTATAAGATCCAATGTCTAGCCTTATATATGAAAGCCCTTAATTAGTCAGTCTCATAGTTGACCGTGGTAGAAAAGGTTCAACTAATGACCACTAAATCCCACAATTTTCACATTTGAATGCTTTTAACATCTGCCACCCCTTAAAAAACTTTTACCATAATTCAAGAATGGGAAACAAACCTAGAAAGGATGGGAAAATCAGTATGTTATGCAACAAAAACAAATTTCGATTCTACCCAGCTTTTTGGGACCATAATCACATTTCCTGAAGGCAAACTCTTAGCATTAAAAAGATTGAAATACAACATCCTGTCGAGAAAAACAAAGTTTTAAACATGTATAATGTGAGAGATTACTCTAGAACAGTAATTATGAGGAAGAGTTACGCAACCAATAGGTTACACACTTGCAGAATATATAACCATCTAAAGGCAAGCACAAACATCTACGGACGAGATTAATTTTCGAAAGGTAAGCAATAGAAGAAGATATTCTTTATTCACAACCCCTCGAAAATATAATAAATGTAGAAAGGAAGAAAGTAATGTACAGAAGTACAGACATAGATAGGGAAATGGCTAGTCGTTGTTTCACTGTATAGGCAACAGGCAAATGCAAATTAACTCTTAGTGCACTGAAGGGAAAATTAGTTCCAGCACAGAAGCACCCTTATGAGCAGCATACAGAGTGAGATGGAAATCGAAAATTTAACATATTAGTTAGCATCTTATCTTTCCTTATAATCCTCTTCCAAAATCCAACCTATAAAATATCCCTTGAGATTATTATGTAGCAATCAAGACAAACATAATCTCTAAACAAGATTAAGTAAAAGATCTCATCATCATCTCAACATTAACACGAATAAGCTTTCACTCTTTCTACATGATACCATTTGAATGAAGAAAAGCATCAACAGGCATAAAGAGCCTAGAATGCTGCCGTTAAGTAGCATCCAAATGCATTTCTTTCCACCAAAAGTTAAATGAGAACTGCAATTAATAATTCAATTCACCAGATATCACATTCCAATACAATGATGGTAGAAATTCTAGAACATACAATCAATTTCATTTTAGGGGTCATTCTATAATCTATATGAGTTTTAGGAATCAAATCTTAAATCTAATAAATTAGTCGTTTTCTTGGAAGGCTAGACAGTAGTTAGCAGTGAGAATTTTTTTATTTGAGTTTAAAGTTTAATATTTAAGGTTTTAAATTTTTAAATTTAAATTAACTAAAGTTGATATTTTATTTAATTATTAAAATAATAAAATATATAAAAATAATTTAATTAAAATTTTATTTAAAATAATTTATAATTATATATTAAGTTTTTGAAAATTTTAATCTTTATTAATTAATTTAATGATGTTCAATATAGTTCAGCATCGATGATGTTTAATAATGTTCGGCGTACGTTATAATGTTTTTTTAAATATATTTTGAGGGATCATATTTTTAAATTATATTTGAATTTTTATTTTTATTTTTAAGATATAATATAATAATTTAATACCAATTTTGGGTATGATGGGTATTAATCATTCAACATGCGTAATTAATTTCTGAACCCAAACCATTTTTGATCTCTAATATTTTATGGTGTCTAACTTATTAAAGTAGTGAGTGACGACTCTCTTATCCTTTTTTACCCTCTTTAAACTAAAAAAAATCATTTTTCCTAATAACGCGTCGAGCTTTCTATGACGGAACCGTTGTTATACAATCTATTAATGTGGCTTCAAATCTCACCTAGTTTAATCTTTTTTTATTTTTTTCCTTTATTTTTTAAAAATCGAGTGGTGATACGTGTTCTCATCTGATTGATGAGAAATAAACTTATTCAACTAAATAAAATTAATTTATTTTTTAATAAAATAGTGACATGCGTCATCGTTTGATTGATGAAAAATAAATTTATTGAACTAAATAAAATTAATTTATTTTTCTTTGATAAAATAATGACATATGTTATTATTAGATTAGATGATAAATAATAGAGACTAAAAATTTAATTATACAAATTTTTATTAATTATCACATCAATTTCTTTTTGTTAGATTTTAACCATTTGTAGTTAAAATAAAAACACTTTACTAATTTAATGATTTGATTAATAATTTTTCAGTTTAATAATTAAAATAGAAACGATCACATAAAGATAGTTTACACTTTGAACAATTAAATCCAGTCAAGAAGCAAAGTTTTCTACAATTATGTCCTAAAATGGATTGACATAACGTTAAAGTAGGGACGGGTTTATAACGGGCGTCGAACACCGTTGAATATTATTAATGTTGAATATTGTTAAACATTATTGAATTAATTTATAAAAAATAAAAATTTAAAGAACTAATCATAATTATATGTTAAATTTATTACGCTTTTATTAATTATATATTGAATTATTGAGATTTTAAATTTTTATTAATTAATTTAATAATGCTTAATAATATTTAACATTAGTGGTATTTAATAATGTTTAAAGCAGGTGTAGATTAAAATTTTCATTTAACATTTTTTTTCAAAACTTATTTTATTTATTTTTATATTATGAATTCAAGTTCCACTTATAAAATTTTCCTTTTTATTATGTAAAAATTGTTCAAAGAATTTAAAGAATTCCACTTGGTGCAGTAAGTCAAAAACTTGGAAGGCATGGAAGATGCCAAAGATTGATGAACGATTCAATCTCTGCAACGCCAGGTGGCAAAATTCAAGAATAGCAACACAGAACCTTCCAGCACCATGACTATTGGCTACAATCTCTGGAGGCTTCTTTCAAGTACCTTCGCTTTCTAATGTCTGTATTCGACCAAGATCAACTTTCTAGCACGTTCGCTTTCTGCATATAAATAATCAACTCCAATCCAATCGTCTATATCGCAGGAAAAACATAAGAGAATTCAGACAAGAAAAAGGAAGAGACAAAGAGTAGAAATGAAGCCGGAAGACAAGAAAGCTCCCGCCGTGCTTAGAGCAGTTAGCCATGACGAAGAGGGTCGAAGGAAAGTTGAAAGGACGGAAGTGCCGTCTGGGAACATAGACACCATCAAGTACATAGAGAGGAAGTTGGAGGACAAAGGGGTACAGAGGATGGAAAGACACCCGGCTGACGGGATTGGGATCGGTCGCCCACCTCCGAAGTCGGGTCATGGAGGGAAGTACACGTGGGAAGGACCAGATGGGGTGGCGGAGAACGAGCTGACGGTTGTGCCACCAGCTATTGACGAGAAGGATCCAAACTACGTGGAGGAGGAGGAAGAAGGGAAGATGGCGAGTGACGACAACGTCGACGTGGCTGAGCTGTTGGTCGGAAAAGTTGAGGTTGTCAAGGTTGCAGAGTGTCGAAATGGTGTGTCTAGAGTTGAGTTGGATCCTCGCCTCGAGGTTTAAACTAGTTTGATATGGCAAAAGCTTTTCTTGTGGTTTGATTGCCTGTACTGTTGTCTGCTGCTCCTGTAATAACTAAGGAATCATGCAATAAGGAAATTAAACCTCTCCATTTTCCACATTTATGAGAATGTCAAAAAATAATAATCAAATTATTTATGAAAAAAAAATCATCGGTCTCTAATCATGTGTTGGTCTAATATTAATTATTTTTTTATATTATTATTATTATTATTATTTTTAACGAATGTTATTAAATTTTTATTAAATTTATAAAAAAATTATAATTATATCATATCTTCCAAGAAGTAAAATAATTAGATTAAATAATCCAAAAATTTTTATAACAAAAAAATAAAAGAAAAAAGAAAACTTCTACGAAAATAAACATACAATTAAAATTCAGAAGCTTTCTGAATCTCTTTGTTTTTATCCAAACAAAACACTTAAAGAAGGAATAAAGAGTTGTATGCGATCCAAACTGTAATGCAAAAAGTATCGTTAACTCAGGATTGATTTCATTGGCAATCAACTGGGTGAGGATATAACTTTCTAAGTGACCACCGACAAAAACATAAATCAGAAACTAACATCGATTGAATCTCTGTGTGAACAACAATCGATCACTAGGGTATGTTAAAACATACTACAAAGACAGATGAATCAAATCACGAAACAAAAACATATCACAAAAATAGAAAGAACGTATTATACAAACAAAATTTTTATTAAAATTGAAAAAAATAATAAATTTAATGATCGATAATTAATATTAAAATTAATTATCGATAAAAGAAATTGATTAAAATAAAAAAGGGTTAAGAAAAAATTTTACAGAGAGAAAGGAGATTTTTAGTATCAATTCTTATGTTTGAAGGTATCAAATATTGAGATATCAATTGCAGTTGATGTTATTTTCTATTATTTTGTATATTAAAAGACGTAACATTTGCATTTAGCTATTTAATAAGAGATTTAAATTAATATTCATTATCAATAAATTTTTATGAAATTAACTCTAAAATAAAGATTTTTAAGTTATATTTTGATATAAAAAATATATAATTATTTATATTTATTTTATAAAATTTTAAATTTAAATTTTTAGCTTTAACGCTTTAAATCTTAAATTATAAATTTAAAGTTTTAGTTATAAATTTTATCTTTTAAACGTTAAATCTTAAATTTTAAATTCTAATTTAAATGTTAAACTTTAAAATAAAAAGATTTGTGTAAGTTAAATTTATATAATTTTGTGTATAAAAGTATTTTTTTAATAAATTTTAAATCTAATTTATTCTTACTTAAAGAAAAAAGAATGAGAAACTTTAAAAAAATGTTCCTACTGGCATTAGAACTCATGACTTACAAATATTAAAAAATAAAGATAAACAATTTGATTAATTAATTAAATAATTTTTAAAAAATAAATACTAAAATTATTAAGAACTAACAGGTAATTAATCAAATTAGATGCTAATAATAATTAATTTTATTTTAAATTAAAGAATTGACTAATCTTCTTATCGTCAAGTTTAATATATTTAAAAAAATTCGTTAATTTATTATTATTATTATTATTATACAAAAACACTAGATCTCAGATCTATCATTTATATCTCTTTGTTACGGTTAAATTTATTCATCAATTTATTAATATTAGAAAAATAAAAAATATTTCCTATAACATTAGAATTCATAGCTTAAAAAATTATAAAATAATAAAGATGAATAATTTAATCAATCAGATAAATATTTTTTAAATAAATATTAAAATTATTAATAATTAATCAAATTAGGAGCTAATAATAATTAATTTTATTTTAAATCGTAGAATTAACTAATCTTCTTATTGTCAGTTTATTATATTCAAAACTATTCATTAATTTAAAATTATTATTATATTATATAAACACTAGATCTCAGATCTATCATTTATATATTTCTTTATTACGGTTAAATTTATTCATCAATTTCTGTCTGTAACAGATGCATCCGTATTTTTTTTCTTTTTATTATAAAACATTGGAAATCCATATTTTTACACAAAACTTCGGAAATTCCTAAATAAACTTAGGTTTGAGAGGTTTAGGGTTTAAGATAAAGTTTATATAATATTATATTAATGAATAGTTTATTAATATTAGAAAAATAAAAAATAATTAACCAATTCTTTGATTTGAGCATGATTAATTGTTTTTTTTAAGATTTAGATAATTTTTAATATTCATTTAAATAATATTAAAAAATTATATTTTAATATATAAATTATATAGAAAATTTATATATATTTTTAAAATTTAAATCTAAATCACAAACCCTAATACTCTAAAATCTTAAATTCTAAATTTTAATCATAAATTTTAAGTTCGACATCTTACGCAATAAAATTTTAAATCTTAGCCTAAAACCCCATTCAAAATTGAAGTAAAAATCCTCTATCTTTTTTTTATCCTGCCTTCATCCACGTCTCTTGTTAAAAAAATTTAAAAAATTGAATTTAAACCCTAATTCTTATTTTTTATATCCTAAACCCTAATTCTTATATCATAAAAAATACATTCTACCTCTAATTTTCTAAACCCTAACCCTAACCCAAAACCCTAAACCTTATATTCTAAACCTCTAATTTAAAACAAAGACACAAATAGACCGTACTTGTTTGACGGATGCAGTCTCCATCCACACACATTAACCTTTCTGGTCCCAGCTGGTGGTGGATTCCAGCGCAACATCCGAGAGGTGAGGCTACCGCGTTGAATGCGTACGTTTGCCTGTCCAAAATTTCCATATCTCCCTACGACAACAAGCAAGACAAAATGATGAAACTCAAAGAGTCAAACAGCAGCCTCTACCACCATGTCTGGGTTCCATTCCATCTATCTGTCACCATGCGATTCAGACCACTCAAATGCAAGGCTGACTTTGCATGTACACGATCCAGCGTGACTCACGGTTCCACTCTCAGAGCCATAGCCACACAACCACCACCGACATTTCTTCCTAACCATTACAGTCGCACATTTTGAAATGTTATGAAAATAGAAATAAAAATAACAAGAAATAAACAACAACAAAACGACCAAAGACATTATAAAACACCCTCTTATCTCTCTAATTCTTTCCACTTGTGCTCTAATTCTTCGAGCTCGTTTCAAGTATTCTGCTTCTGTTCATTTTCCCAGATAACAGAAGCAGGAAAACGAAACATTGTCTTTTTCCTTTTAAAGTGTTTTTTTTTTCTATTGGTTAATGTTCATTTATTAGCTCCATTGTTTTCAAACAATGTCCTTTAGTAGTGCCTAACCAGATCGACCCTTTTTGTTCCCATTTCCTGTTTACAACCACAATTTCACTCCTGTTGTTTTTAGCTTCCTGTTTTTGCTCTGTTGTTTCTTCAAACTATGACAATGGATCGGTTTACGTGGGCGACGATTCTTCCCGATGCATTCTTCCAGGGAACGGTGGATGATATCTCTATACAAATTGCATTGATTTGGGAACAAATTGCATTGATGTGGGAACAAATTAAAGCGCCATTGATCGTGCCGTTGTTGAGAACCGCTGTCGTCATTTGTTTGATCATGTCATTGATGCTTTTCGTCGAACGGGTATACATGGGAATCGTCATAACGTTCGTCAAGATCATCGGTCGAAAACCAGAGACAAGGTACAAATGGGAGCCATTAAAAGAAGATGCCGAGTTGGGAAACTCAGCTTTTCCCATGGTTCTGGTTCAAATCCCAATGTTCAATGAAAGAGAGGTCATTTTCCATCACTTGTTTCTGAACTCAAGAACATTATTACAACAACATATGTTCTTGTTCCATTTACATATAGCAATGCAGGTTTATAAGCTCTCCATTGAAGCTGTATGTAGTCTCTCATGGCCTTCTGATCGGATCTTTGTTCAAGTTCTTGATGATTCAACAGACCAAGGAATTAAGGTGAATTGATTCGAGTTTTGTGGTTTAGGGTTATTGTGTTTTCTTGCATCGTAAGTAACATTAGAACTAAAAATGATGAAGGATATGGTGGAGTTAGAATGCCAAAGATGGGCAAAGGAAGGCATCAACATCAAGTATGAAATACGAAACAACAGAACTGGGTACAAAGCAGGGGCTCTAAAAGAAGGCCTGACTCGCAGCTATGCTAAAGATTGCGATTACGTTGTCATTTTCGATGCCGATTTCCAACCAGAACCTGATTTCCTTATGCGCACCATTCCTTTCCTTGTTCATAACCCGGAACTAGCTTTGATTCAAGCTCGTTGGATATTCGGTAAATCCTCTACTAATATTAGCATTGATAAAGATTACTGGTGCCTAGTTGATGTATCGATGGACCGAAATCTGTTTGCCAAAATGCCCTGGGAAAGGGATTGTTTGCAGGGACATATGCATGATTCTATGTTAGGGGGTGCAAACTGAGATTTTTCCGTTAATGAATTGCAGTGAATGCCGATGAGTGCCTGCTGACAAGATTGCAAGAAATGTCACTGGACTACCATTTCACTGTCGAACAAGAAGTGGGATCTTCGACGTATTCTTTTTTTGGATTCAATGGTAATGAAAAAAATGAACAAGTTAAAAATAAAAAAACTGGGACTCGTTCTATGGAATTTAATTCGGATCCTGTCTTGATTGAACTTGTATAGGAACTGCTGGAGTGTGGAGAATTGCAGCTATTAATGAAGCAGGAGGATGGAAAGATAGAACTACGGTAGAAGACATGGATTTGGCAGTTCGAGCTGGTCTAAAAGGCTGCAAATTCCTTTACCTCGGAGACCTACAGGTATTCTAAAATCGGGTGGAGATCGAGGTCGAGGTCGTATTATATGACACTTTCACATCTAAACTCCCCAGTTCATGTTCTTAATCAATAAAAGACACAATATTCAGATTTTTACTTCTGTGACTATAGGTGAAAAGTGAATTGCCTAGTACCTTGAAGGCCTTCCGCCACCAACAGCGTCGATGGTCTTGTGGTCCTGCTAACCTGTTCAGGAAAATGCTAGTGGAGATTATTACCAACAAGGTTTGCTACTCTTAAGTGGTCAGAAATTTGTTGGTCTCCATGAATTTAACCCTTTTACTGTTTCCATTTCCTGCAGAAAGTTTCCTTATGGAAGAAAGTCTATTTAATCTACAGTTTCTTCTTGGTGAGAAAGATTGTTGGCCACATTGTTAGTTTCACATTTTTCTGCGTTGTTTTACCTCTAACTGTTCTTGTCCCTGAAGTTGAGATTCCCAAATGGGGAGTTGTTTATATTCCTTCTATTATTACCATTCTGAATGCAGCTGGAACTCCAAGGTCTGGTAATATTTTTTTCAGTTCTTCCCCAACCAATGTTAAACAATCCAGTATTTAGTTAGCTTCCATATGTTTCTGTTTTCAGGTCATTCCACTTATTGATTTTTTGGATCCTGTTTGAAAATGTGATGTCTATGCATCGGTCTAAGGCCACCTTCACTGGACTATTAGAAGGTGGCAGAGTAAATGAATGGATTGTCACAGAGAAACTCGGAGGTGTTCGAAAGGGTAAAAAACCAGGCACTAAAGCACCAAGGAAATCTCGTTTCAGGTTAGGGGAAAGGTAAAAAACCCTTTAAATTCATGTTTAAATTAGCAAATATCTTATTAGGGGTGTTTAAAAATATCAATCTGAATTACTTGATCTGATTATTCGACTACTTGAACATAAAAAATTAAATATTTATCCGAATATTTTTTGGTGCCTGGGTCGGGTACCCGGCCAATGATTTTTCGGATCGGGCCCGGGTCAAAAAATTATAAATTTTCGCGTACCTAGATACTTTCATATACCTGATTCTTAATTTTTATTATTTAAATAATTATTTTTTATATATTAAATTAAACTAATTAAAAATATTTGAAAAAAACTTTCTTTAGACTTTTTGTTTTGTATCAAATTATATTATTTAATTTAGGTCTTAAAATTTATGTTTAGATTATATAACTAAAGTTTTTAAAAAAATTTATTTCGATTTATATTATGTAATTCAAACTTTTAAATTTATGTATATTTTTTAAGATTAAATTTAAGATCTATAAAAAATATAAAAACTAGAGCATCCGAAAAATCCGGTTTGGGACACAGGGCAAATTTTTAACTACCCAAAAGTCCGAATACCCGAATCTGAACACACCTATATCTCATACCCTTTCTCAAGCTAGATTCCAAAATTATTTTTTAGGTTAAATAAATGTTTAATATTTTATTTTATTATTTAAATAAATATTTTTAATCAACGACATAAAATAAAATATGTCGTCCATGATTTATTTTTTAATTTATGAATTTCTTTAAAATTCTGTTTTTTAATCAAAGTTTTAAATTCTTTCAATCAAACCCCTTATATCATCTCTAGTTGTCGGTCAAAAACTTAATCGAGTTTTTTTTATTGTTGTAAGTTCTTCGACGTACAATCGATGATTTATTCCTTAATTTTTGACGAAAAGATAATGATCGTGGGATCGACAAAATATATTGTCGGATTAAATTAATTTAGGGATTTATGATTAGATTTTAGGGGTTTTAGAAAAATGAAAGATTTTGATTTTTTTTATAAAATTAAAGATTCTTTAAATTTTTAAAATAAAAAAAAACAGAAATAGATCACATGTCTTATTCTTATTAGATAACAAAAATATTTTAACAATTGTGATAATTTTTATATAAAAGCGTAATACCTAGATAGGTATCTAAACTATACTTGTAGGTCACTTTTGGTGCCTAAACTATTTTTAGCTTTAAATAAGTACCTAAAGCTTCAAATGTGGTCATTTCAAGTACCTAACCATCAACAATCATTGTTTTTATTATTATTATTATTATTATTATTATTATTATTATTTTAATTTAATTTATTTTTAACTTGATTTTTTAAACATGAAAATCTTTAGAAAATAGTCTTAAATCTCTAACTCTAATCTCTAAATCTCTAAATTATCATCATTATCATTGTTTACTATATCATCTGAGACCACTATTACCGACGTTGTACTACCACGGCCGTTTCTCCTAAACACTCATTGTTGTTAATCGGTAGTAGGTGTTTCGATCGACTTTCTAACGTCGAAAGAAACCAAAATCGTGAAAATGAAGTCGTCGACATACCTACCGTCGATTATAAGCAATGATTAGTTGGAAAAACGATCATGATGGTTCGATGACAATAATGGTGGTTTCTGATATAGTAAACGGTGGCAACGATGATAATTTGAAGTTCTAGGTTTCAGGTTAAGAATTTAAGACTATTTTGTAAGAATTTAAAACTGTCAATTAAAAAAAATGAGATTTTAATTTTATTTAAAAAATAATTAAAAATTAAAACTTGTCACTTGTCACTTTTTTATTGACAAACAATTTTTTATTAATGGTTAGACACCTCAAATGATCTAAATTAAAATTTTAAGTATCTATTTAGAGCTAAAAATAATTTAGACATTAAAAATATATACAAACATAGTTTGAATACCTATTTAAATATTAAGTCTTATATAAATAAAACAACAAAACGCTAAGCACATAATTAAAATAATCTATATTTACAAAACTGTTCTAAACTTTTACCTTATTAGAATCTAATTTACAACTCTCCTTTCCGTTGGCAGAGTCCATTTTTTAGAGCTTATTATTGGAGCTTTCCTCTTCTGCTGTGGCTGCTATGATTATGCGTCCGGGAAATGCCACTATTTCATTTTTCTTCTGTTGCAATCGATGGCTTTCTTCATCGTGGGAATCGGGTACGTCGGCACCATTATCCCTAGTACCGGAGATTCAAATAGCACTCCGTTACTGCAATAACGGTAATAATATTATCAAAAACACGACTGCAATCGTAATTTAAATCCTCCCCAACACATAAAAGCAACTCGAAAGGTTGCCATTGGTGTTGGTGTGATTCTTTTTTGGCTGCCGGGGAAATCCCTCAGCAGGTGGTTTCTCTACTTCAGCAACTGAATAGTGGAGGGGCATTCTCTTGCAATCTATAGAAAGACAAGAACAAAAGGTTATTGTTGCAACTCCAAACATGTCTGGTCTTTTGTGAATATCTTTATGTTGTTATCCATGCTTCATACAGAGATAGTAAGGAGCAAATGGAGTCAGTTTCATGGTTTTGACACAAAATGGAGCAAATGGATGATTTTGAAGTTTATGGTTTGCAATTGTGATTTTTTCCTACTCAAACTACTATTTTCAGTGTTTACCACACCAAAATATGAAGTGAAATGAGCCTTTTCAACTTAACCAGGCTTTCTTTGATAAAAAAATAGAAGGTGAGTTGATTAAGGTGTTAACCCAACTAGGGACGGAACTAGGATTTAATATTGGAAGGGACAAGAATCTATTTAAACCTTTAAATTTAAAAATTGAGAGGGTCAAAAACCCTATTTAATTAATATTTAAACTAAAAAAGACTAAAAATACAATTATACCAAAAATTTTGAGAGGGGCAATAACCCCTCCCACTCTCTACACATCTCTGTCCCTGAACCCAAGACAATGAGTAGGCTTATATGGCCAGATATAAAAGACTTGGTAGTTGTTACAACAATGGAAACAATATCAACTAACTCTAACCAATACAATGCAATGCAATGACACAACTTTATTATTCTCTAACAAAATAAATTGTAAATATCTTTGCATTCCATATTAATTTTGGAAATGAGCAAATTATTCTCTTTCAAAAAAAAAAAAAAATCTTCAAAAACTTAATACGAAATATGAGATCTAAGAATAATATCAAATTTTAAGAACCATTTAGATCGCAATTAATATAGCAACATCCTAATATAATATGAGAAAACTTCAAAACTCTAAATTCAAAAAATCGACAAAAAATCATGATTTTAATATAGAAAATAAGATAATTGTTCTAAGCAGGGGCGGTTCAAAAATTTTGGGGCCCTGTGCAATTTATTAAAATATGGTTCTTAAAAGTAATTCTGTAATTGTTCATGACTTTCACTAGTTATAAAATTGTATCCCTTAGAAGTAAATGTCCTTTTTTGGGCCCTTGTGCGACTGTTTCTATTGCGTATGTCCAAAACCTCACTAGTTATACTGATGTAATAGTACTAATAATAATTAATAAGATTCTATAATCAATTTTCATATTTAAGAAATGATTATAACGTTTTAACAATTATAACTCATCTTTCTTAATAGTGTTCTCAAGATTTTTCAATGAATTTCGAGATTAACAATATATAATGAATGTAGTTTATCAAAATTTGGGCCCACTCTTTTTCGGGGGCCCTGTGTGGTCGCTCCTATTGTGCCTATCCAGAACCCCCACTGGTTCTAAGTAATCCTCCTAGACACAATTTGTTGGGTTACGAAGGTACACCCCATGGCTTAGCAAAAAAATTATTCAACGATCATCATAGCAACCCATGTACGAGGAATGAATTGGGGATAAAAGGGAGAAGAATTATGTGTTTAAAATCTAAAAGTTTGAATTTGGAGAAGATAAGTATCCAATCACAATCCCATGATGTCAATTCTTAAGTAGCAACTGACAAGTGCATAAAAGTCCTAAATATTATATCATTATTCAACTCGATTATTGCTTGTAAAGGATAGATTTAATGACAATTAAAGATAATTCTGCATATTTTTTATATTCCAACATCCATGCACTTAATTTATCATTTTATCTATTATTTGGTGTAAAACAGGTATGGTTAATGATTTTTTTTTAGACAGAAAATAACCATGCAGGTACAACCAAATAGAAGAATGAATGTTGGAACAAGAGCTGAAATACAAGAAAGCACCCACCACGGTAACACATTGCCCGCCGTGGCAGCAAAAGAAAGATGATAATTGGTGCTCGATAGATAAAGAAAACCTAATTTATTACAAGTTGTATATAGTTTATTATCCAAAATGTAATAAAAATCGGTAGGTACCGTATTTATTACAAGATCTCACCCAAACTCAGAAAAGCTGGACTTGGGGTAAGCATTTATGTACATACATATTTTTTTACAAGAAAACCTAATTTATTACAAGAACGGTGAGAATTTTAGTAGGTACATAAATTATTACAAGTTCTATGTAGTTTATTACCCAAAACGTAATAAAAACGATAGGTACTATATTTATTACAAGATCTCACCCAAACTCAAAAGAGCTCAACTTAGGACAAACATTTATGTACATACATATTTTCCTTAAAAAAAGTCTAATTTATTACAAGAACGGTGTGAATTTTAGTACGTACATAAATTATTAAAAATTGTACATAGTTTATTACCCATAACGTAATAAAAACTGTAGGTGTTGTATTTATTACAAGATCTCACTCAAACTCAAAAGAATTCAACTTAGGGTAAGCATTTATTTACATACATATTTTCCTACAAGAAAACCTAATTTATTATAAGAACAATGAGAATTTTAGTAGGTACATAAATTATTACAAGTTGTACATAGTTTATTACCCAAAATGTAATAAAAACCGGTAGGTACCGTATTTATTACAAGATCTCACCCAAACTCAAAAGAGCTCAACTTAGGGTAAGCATTTATGTACATACATATTTTCCTACAAGAAAACCTAATTTATTACAAGAACGGTGAAAATTTTAGTAGGTACATAAATTATTTCAAATTGTACATAATTTATTATCCAAAATGTAATAAAAACAGTATGTACCGTATTTTTTACACGATCTCACTCCAACTCAAAAGAGCTCAACTTAGTGTTAACATTTATTTACATACATATTTTCCTACAAGAAAACCTATTTAATTTCAAGAACGGTGAAAATTTTAGTAGATACATAAATTATTATAAATTGTACTTAGTTTATTACCTAAAACGTTATAAAAACGGTATAGGTACCATATTTCTTATACGAGATCACCTAAACTCAAAAAATCTCAACTTAGGGTAATTATTTAGGTACATACATATTTTCCTACATGAAAACTTAATTTATTACAAAACTATGAGAATTTTTATAGGTACATAAATTATTACAAAATATACATAATTTACTACAGAAACTATAAAAAAAAGGTAGATACTAAATTTTTTATCATATTTTATCTTTTTTACCTTAAGTTTTAAAATTATCGGTTAACTGTGTCACATTTAAATATTTTTTTAAATTTTTTAATCGAACAATTATTAATCACCTAAATAAATCTAACGATTAAAAACCCTTAATTTTCATTTAGCCTTATATTAGACCGTTTAATATAGATGATGCTATAAGGTAATCGAGTGTTATCTCATGCAAATTTTGGAGTTTAATAATATTTATAGATTAAATAATATATAAATTTAATTAGAGTCTTTTTAGATTATTACTCAAAATTAACAAGATTAGGGATGTAAAATACTGACCCGACCTAAAAATCCGCCTGAAACCTGTTCGAGTCAGAACTTGGTTTGACCCGAACTTGATCTGTATCCGACTGTTGTTGACCTGAACCTGAGTTGGACATGTTATTGTAGTAACTGAACCCGAACTGTATCCGACCGAGAATGACCCGAACCTGATTTCAACCTATTATTGTAGACCTAAAACTCGACCTGTATTCGACTGAAACGAACTCGAACCCAAGTCTAACCTGGAAAATAATCGATATTACCCGACTGAATTGACCCGAGATCTAATTTTACCCGACCTAATTTGAACCCACCTGTTTTAAACCCGACCTATTATTAACTTGAACTAATATCAACATAATATTTATATAAATAATTTATATAACATACTTATATTATATTTTTAATACAAATATTTATATTATACATATTCATATTTATATAAATAATTTATATAACATAATTATATTATATTTTTAATATCAACATAATATTTATATAATTTTTGCTTATTAATTTATAGTTAAATTATATTATAAATATTTATATTATACATATAATATACCTATATTATATTTATAATGATATACAAACATACTTATACATATATTTATTACTTATTACCAATGTTTAATAATCTTATATTAAAAGTACTTGTTAATTTTAAATTATATAATAAAAAATCTTATATTACAATAATTAATATCTATAATGAGATATAAATTTCCATTATAAATTATAGTTATAATTTTTTTAAAACAAAAAAAATAATAAACTTAATAAAAATTCACAAATTTTAAGTCCAAGTTATAATCTTAAGTAACTTAAGTGAGATATTTTAATTTTTGATATACTTATAAATTATAATTTTAAATATCACATGTACATAAATAAATTATTTTAATTTAGCATTACATATTTAATTAAATTAATTTATTTAATATTTTATTTAGTTTTAATGTATTTAATTTTAATTTTAAATTAATATTTCATTAAAAATTATAATTTTAAATTAATATTTAATTAAGTTAAATTAACTTATTGAATTTAGGATTAAATAAACTAAATTAAAATATAAAAACATAAACTACAAACATAATTAAAAGAATTCTAAAATCAAATATAGATTTTTATTAAATTAATCTAAATTATAACTTAATTAAATTAAATCAAAATAATTGATAAAAAAGTTAATTGATAGTTTAATATTGTTTTTTTTTTAAATATACGGTGATAAAACATTTTTTAAAAATATTTTAAAGCACATGCCTTATCAAATACAACTAAATATAGTTGCAGATTGTCTTGCTGGGATGATGAGAGGTAAACCGATTGGATTGTGTGTTTATGATACACCACCTAGTGAGGTTATTCAGCTAGTCCATGCTGATTTGGTCCCTAATTATTGTCCTGTTTTCTTGTAGCCGTTTGTGGCACTGATCTTGTAAGTACTCGCTTGTGCACTCTTTTTCCTCCATTTAAGTTTAGGGAGGTTTTTTAACGAGGCACAAGCGTGTACGCTTCTTTACCCATCAAAAAAAATACTTAAAACATTTTTAAAAATATTTTAAGAAAGTACTTTTGTATTGTTTAGTTTAATATTGCACTTTTTGATGTTATTTTCAAAATCAGTTATAAGTATATAAAATATTTAAAATAAATCTTTTATTTAAAAATATAAAAAATAATAATTTAAATATAAATAAATAAATTTGAAAATAATTTTTAAAACAGTTAAAATCTAGAAAATTGTCATTTTAAAAATATTTAACTTTAAAAAATTATCACCATTCGTTTGTAATAGGAGATCAAATTCAAATAATTTTATCCATAAAAATATATTATTAAATACCTAAAAATATAAAAAGTATGCATACGTATGCATATTATATACATATACATAATACATATATAGTTATACATACATGATACATCTAATTACTATGTATACATATATTAATGTATATATTAATGTTCTATGTATACATATACTAGTATAATATATATTTGTAAAACCAAAATTGATTTTGATATAACAATTATGTATAAGGACTATTTTGTAATAAAATTTTAAGTCCCTAGTCAAACTTTTGATTTCAAGTCAAATCAAGAACTTTGAAATAAAATTTTTAAGTGTGTTGACACGAGAGTATCGATACCATTAAGACTGATATCGATACCGATCTGCATTTTTAAAGCTTTGTTCTTGGAACTAAGAACAAGTATCGAAACATGGTTCGATACCAATACCTTACTGCCAATGCATGTTTTGAACCAAGTATCGAACCACGTCGAGTGTTTTAATTATTTTAAAATCATTTAAAATTATGACTCATGGTATCGATACCCCCTTTAATTCCCAACGACTATTTTAGCATTTAATGAGTTGACCGTTGGTGGCAGTTAAAACTTTAAAAGATGGTTGAGATGTTTCGAAATATGGTTCGATACCCACCATTACAGTGTAGTAATGGCATCGATACCTATTTTGTAATATCCCGGTTTTAGGTCTAGAAGTTTGAGGGTTAGTTAGGAAAGTTCGATTCGTGTCGAATCGGATTCTTCGGTTTATTAATTCCGGGAAATTTAAAATGATAATAATTTAATCGGATAAATAATAAATGTGTGGAAATGTTTTAAAAATTATTAAAATGATATCTTTGAATTAAAGGAATATTATTTGAGTTTTAATGGGGTTTAATTAAGCCTAATTATTACGTTAGTGATTAAATTGTAAATTTTGGAAAAGTTTAGGGATTTAAATTGAATTTTCAAAAAAATTGATTTTTAGTGACTAAATTGGAAAGTAAGCCAAAGCTTAGAATCCTTAGAGATCCATTAACCCAATAATTTTTAATTAAAGATTTTCCACCAAAATTGTTTTTAATTAGTTTTAAATAAGAAGTTATTTTCATTTTCTTTCCTAACTTCCCATTTTCTCATATTTTCTCTCAAACTTTCTCTCCACTTTCTCATATTTTATCTCTCCAAGATTACTTGATGAATTCTCCTCAATTTTCAACAAGATTTATCTCATTTTACTCATCATTCCATTCTTTACAAAACCTACTCATCAATTTTGCAAAATCAACATCCATTTTCAAGGAAATCAAGAGGAGAATTCTCATCTTTTTGGTGGAGTTAATCTCAAAGGTAATTTCTAATTTCTCTTCCTTTCCTAAGGTTCTTTATTGAAATTCCCAAGTATTTGGCTTGCTAATCAACAATTGAAACTTAATTTTGGATTTTAATTCAAGATCTTTGAGTTTTATGGAGGTTTTTGTGAAATCTTTTTAGATCTCAATTAATGCTGTAATTAGGATGATTCCTAAATGATATTATGTCAATTAAATGATTGGTTAAGTCTTGTAATGATTTAATATCAAATTAATCTCGGAATAATGGAATCGATGTTGAATTAAGGTGGTTTTCGGTTGTGTTTTCGGTTGTTTTAGGTGCTCTGGTTTTTCTGGAGGTATAAGGATGGTTTGAAGGTGTTTTTAGTTCATAATTGAGGTGGATTAGATGTTAGATTCATTAGGTTAAGGGATGATGTTGTTTCGGATGCGTTTCGGCTTAGTTTTTGGTCTTTTCGGCTAGGTTTTCGATAGTTTTGTGGAGGTTTGATGTGGCTGTTGTTTTGAGCATGTTATGATGTGCATATGCTCTGTTTTTAATTTTGTAGAGGAATTGCAAGAAGGTTCATAAGTGGCTGGTGCATTGACATTGCCGTCGGAGCGTTAGAGAAGGCTTGTTTCGCTTGTCGGTGAGTGATTTTGAGTTATAAGCGTTTCACAAAGGTTCGGTTTTGGGGACTATGGAATAGTGTGAAAACTTTCCATATTTCAAGAGTAAGTAAAGTAATTGATTTTGATGCATTATCATAAGTTTCGGCTATTTTCGGTAATGGCATTTAGAAGGATGATTCAATGAGATTTTGGAAATGCATGACTTTGATTTTGAAATGATGCATGCATGTGTTAATTGCTGGAAAATGCATGGTTTATAAAGACATTCATGGCTTATGGAAGCATGAAAATGAAATGGAATAAAATGAGGTTATTTGCCCTACATTTGATAATGCCGTTGAGCATGATTTATGGTTCACATGATGAACATATTATGAATGCATTATGAGCAGCAAGTTAACATGCATGATTGGAATTGATATTGTCTTAGTGACACTAACTTTAGATACGAATACAAATGACATGTCATTAGGATTGAGTGAACTATAAAGATTATGAAATTAAAGAAAAATGTCTACACGTAGCAAGGGTGACTATGTGTCTAACCGCACGTGGTAGAGTTGCCTACACGTAACAAGGGTGACTTCGTGTCCAACCGTGCGTGGTAGAGCTTGTTAAGGGTGACTTCATGTCATTTCAATGGTGACTTTGTGTCATGTCAATGGTGACTTTGTGTCATGACGAGACTAAGGGTCTCTAAAACAATAGATCCACGTATTCGATGAACTTAAGGTTCATAACAAGTGATCACTAGAAAGCCAATATGCATACATGGAATGAATTGGAACATTGTGCATTATTTACGAAACACATTGATTTGTTACGCATACTCAAGAAAATGTTTTGGTAATATAAACATGAACATGATTTGGTAAAGCATGTTTGATGTTAAGGAAAGCATTGCAAGCTATGATTTAAATGCGGTTTTAATTTGATGCATTAATGATCTTGTTTAGAGCTTCCTCACTAAGTATGTTTTGCTTAAGCTCTCTTTTCATCTTTTTAGAAAAAATAGAGACATTCGAGGGCTGCATTTGGAGCAAGAGGACCAAGGGGAAAGTCTACATAATTTTGATATGATTTAACAAATAAAAGGGCTTGGCAATGTGTAAACCAATCCCATAAGGAGTGTGTTTTGTCTTAGCTAAAGACTTGTATTAAGACCTCAAATTTTGCTTTGGTTGTTGGTTTGATTGGTATGCTATTGTGTGTTTCTTGTGGTATGTTTACCCTTGCATGGTTTTGACTATTGTGAAAAAGTTAGGAAGCATGCCTTTAGATGTTACGGGGTTTATGATGGCTATAATCGATTGTATAATTTACTCTAAATGCTTAGAAATTATGTATATAGTTGATGGTGGCCAATGGTTGTATCTTGTACGGGTTAAATCTTCTTAAAAGGACTGATATTATGTTTCTAGGCACAAAGTTTCGAAACCTTGGGGAAGGTTTCGAAACCTTTAGCAAATAGTTTCGAAACTTCCTGGTAGGTTTCGAAACCTTGCGGGCTAGATGGGTATTAGAACCTTACTGGAATGAAAATTTTGAAACTTTTAAGGAAAAGTTTCGAAATTTTTTTCATAAAGTTTCGAAACCTTGAATGAAAGTTTCGAAACCTTTAGCTGCTATGAATTAATAGTTGCTGAAATTGTATTTTAGTCCCATATATCTTCCTAAGTTTAATAATGGTAGCTACGAATGTTATTTTGAGTTAAAATTTTACCTTGATGCATAAAGTTAACTTAATTTCAATTTAGCTAACTTAAATTGGATGTAGCCCCTAGAAGTAAAAAGTTTTACATTTTGGTCCCTATTTTATTGAGGCATGTAATTGATGATGATAGAAAGCTCCGTTTGGTCTGAAATTTATCATGAGTGTTCTTTGCATGTGTAATTTAACTTTGATAGATTAAATTTCTAGTTTGATGATCGAATTAAATTATTTACGTTTTAGTCCTTAATTACTTATTTGCTAATTGAACGCTCAATTTTGAACCGAATGTTACCATACTTGTTTTGCATGAACTCGACACATATAGGACCATAATTATGCATCTAGTTACGAAAAAAATATATCGTTTTTCAGGGTTGTTTATCGAATCAAACCTTCGCGGGTTTGGTTCGATATTCCCTGTATAACCCATTAGAGCCGGTTCCGTCTAGGCCGGGCTAAGGGGGTTACATGTTTCGATACACCCCCTATTAAATGCACAACGTCTCTTTCTTTTTATAGGCTGTTTCGAAACAGGTTATTCGTGTTTCGATACCTGTGCCTGCAGAAGAGCATTTATGGTGGGAAGATGAGTTCCTAACGTCTTTATTTCAAGTCCCAACAACCACAACGGTTAGAAATCAATGAGGAGGTATAAAATGAATCAATTCAAGCAGCATTAACAACTATTGAACCTCAAGCAACATCCAAGCAATCAAATCCAACTCCCAAGCACTTTCATTGAAAATCTTGACTCTCATCTCTTGTACTTTAATTTAATTATTTGTAATTGAGTTTGGGGAGAGTTTGTTTGTATTTGGGGCAATTATCTATCTTGTGAGAGATTTCATTTTGCCTTTCTTTCATCTTTTATCTTGTGAGGTTGAATTAATTCTTGGGTAGAAGAATTGATTCAAATTGTAACGGTTATCCCTTGAACCGAGAAAAAAGGTCGAATTCTCTTAGTGAATTGATTTTAAAATCCTTAGTGGGAGCTAAGGTAGTGGATGTAGAGCTTGTTCCGAAGCTTGAACCACTATATATGCCCTGGATAACATGCCCCGACAATCAATTCTTTGGGATACTGACGTCCCAACACTAAAGGACAAAGAGGAAATTCCGGAACCTCTGAGTCTAGAATATGTTGATGAGAAAGATTGTCACACGTTAGATGAGTCTAAAGAAATAATTGCCCCGACAACTGAGGAGCCTGAATACAACGAGATTGCGACAACAATTAATGCCATTGAGGAGAGTACTTCTACAAAAAATTCTGAGGAGTCTGATTTCTAGGATGTTACATCAGCACTGATGCTGAAGAAGGAATCTGAGGATTACTCTTACTCACAGTTGCCTGGGCAATTACATGACAACATGCTCAATCAACGAGATGGCAATGCCTTGTTAATGGAATATGAGAAGGTAATGATTGAACCTTTTGAATTCTTTAAAAACTCATCTCTTTCATTGCAGGTATCTTCCGATGAGTCAACGTTAAAAGATTTGAAGCCATCACAAATAGGATATGATTGTTTGGAAGATGATATTTTATCTGTGGTAATTCCATCTAATATTAGTTCTAAACCAAAGTCTCTACTGATGGAGATTTTTGAGAAGCATAAAGAACATTGTGGATTGATTCTTGAAGAGTTCAAGAAAGATGGTTCTTCACGTGAGTTACACCGAATTGTGGCAAAAGATTACCACGGCAATTGGCTATCACAACAATTGCCTCGACAACGAAGGCTATATCCAACCATTATAGATATCAACGAGAATAAGGTAATTAAATGGTTGGATGTTGATATAATTTTTTCTAACGAGATATTCATGCCTTCAGGTATAATATCAAGGTGGAGGATAGGCATGTACTACAAAAGAACAAGAAAGAAAGACACCTCCACCATGATAGCACAAATGGGAGTATCCGTACCAGTATTGGCCCATATCTTTTTGGGCATAATTGTCACTCGATGGAGGGTGCGGATGGACTATAAGAAATATCGGAAATGACCCTCCATAAGTATTTTATATATTTTATTTTAATATTTATCTTTATTTTGGTATTTTTTTATGAATTTTCTTAATTATGTTTTTAGAAATAATTATCTTCTCATTACTTGAATAATTCTTGCTTTATTGACCTTTATCTTTTTAGGAAAGAAAATCAAGATTAAGGGAGATTTGATTGCAAATTTGGATAGACTTTAATATGGGTCAAACTTTGAAGAGATTAATTCCATAATTAACTCTAAAAGTTACCCATATTTTTTTGTCTATTTATTTCCTTTTTATTTTTAGTTGAAATTCTTTTCTTCACTAATGATCTTTGTCAATTACCTTCACTATTATTATTTTCATTTTTCTTGACAGGCAAGTGGAGTTGTGATTATATTGGAAGATTTGGATCCATTCGTTGTGATGATATGATCGCCACTTAACATTCCCAAGCAATTGTTATTACCCAGGCAAATGCAGCTCAAGATAATGAAAAAGCATCAATGGAAGACCTAATCCACCAACACAACCACCACGAAGAGGAATGAAAATTAAATCAATGACAAGTAGGAAATTACTAACTCAAGGTGACGACCTGTCTAACTTATTTGCAATTTATTTTTATTTTTTTATTTTTGCATGCATTGGGGACAATGCTCATCTCGGGTTTTGGGGGGTGTTTACCTTTAATTGATTCATGATAGTTGCATTCATAATTAGTTATTGCATATAGATTGCATAAATTATTTGCCAAGAATTTCAATTTGATCTAATTGCTTTAAATTTGATGGATAATCAATGATGAAAATTTTACCATTGCACTTAATTGAAATTGCCTTTAATTTTAGGAGTGTATTGGAAGAATCTAAAATTTTACTATGATGCTGATTTTTTTTACACGGTTGTGACTTGTTGATTGATAGAGACTTTGTGATTTTAGGTTGTTAGAATTTTGGGCATTTAAAAAAGTGGAAAAGCAATATCATTCTAGAGGTGCCCGAAACTGGCTCTAGTTTGTGTGCATTGAAGAATCACTAGAGGTGCCCGAAACTGGCTCTAGCTGATAAAATTAAAATTAAAAAAATTGCTTAATTACTAGAGGTGCCCGAAACTGGCTCTAGTAAAATTGAAATTTATGCCCAGACAATTACTGTGTTAAACCGACTGTTCACATAGAATCTTGAAAATTGACTTGTACACAACTACGCACACACTTTGTCACGAGTATTATTGTTTGATTCTGGATAATTTATTTGTTCTCCGAAAAATTAAAAGGTGATCATACTTTGTTCCCCGGTTCTGAGGTTGGAAGTTAAATTTTGAAGCATGTCTTTGAAGATTGGATGCCTTGGCAATTAATTGTTAGGTTTGCGTTGCTTGAGGACAAGCAATAATTTGAGTTTGAGGGTGTGATGAGTGTTTAAAAGTATTGTTTTTATTACCCTTTTACTCATTATTATTGTTATACTTAAGCACATAATTAGTTGTATTTTATTATTTTCATGCATTATTTCCTTGGTTGTCACTTTAATTCCTTAGTTGGTTGAATTTTGTGGAAAAGGATATTGTTGTGGTTTATTTCCATGTTTGCAGGATTCCTTCCTTGATGAGGAGCTATTTATTTGGGAAAGAAAAGGTCAATGGAGAAGACATGGAAAGAATTGGAGAATAAAGCAAAGAAGGAAAGAGATAATCGGAATCAAATAAAGAATGTAAATATTCTTTATGAATATTTCCAATTCAATCTTACCTTGTCATCCAAGTTGACCGAGCATAGCTATTAAAAGAGGAAGATGTCGTCCAATGCAAAGTGAGCTGATCGTGGGAGAGATTGACACAAAGAGGCTGCCGAATTTTCCTTCTTGTTTTCTTGTTTTACTTGAGTGTCGAGAGAATATTGTTGGATGTTTTGCCCAGCCATGAACTAATTCTAAGTTGGCTTGGGTTATTCTATTGTTATGGATGATTTAGTTTGATTTTTATTTAAGTTTGTGATGTGTTCTTAATTGGGGTTTACCTATTCTTGGCATTTAATTTGTTTGCGAGAGAATCGGGAGAGGAACTCGATAAACGATTCATTTATCTAGATTCGGGAGGATTGGATTCATGAAACGAATAGGTATGGTTCGATCCAAGTGCGAAAGAACTAATCCGGATTAGGGATAAGTGCAGGATTTCAACGGCTAACAGAAGCAACGCTTGCCGAAGTAATGCTTTACCGAACCTCAAGGATAGTCGCCCAAATTGCCCGAGCAATTCCCTCATCGCTATTGCCCAACGAATCTACGGACTGACAACTCGGAGAAATGTCATAAGCAATCGATTGAGCCCAATTGCCGAAGCAATTTGGGTGGTGCGAGCACCCACTTACGAAGAAGAAATCATTCGTCCATCACTCCATAATTCAGGATAAACCCAGCCTAATCTCTCTTATCGATCACTCCAATTTATTTTACTTGTTTATTTTATTGTTTATTAAATCAATTCTATCAACCAATTGTGTCTTTATTTTTTTAGTGCAAGAAATTAAATTCTAGAAGAAGCACCAATCCCTGTAGAGACGATATCTTTCTATACTATAACTTGAAACGTGTACACTTGCACGTATTTGCGAAGCTCTAAAAATACGCAACAAGTTTTTGGCGCCGTTGCCGTGGATTGGCAATAGCATATTTGTTTTTAGTTTCTTGTATTTTTATTATTATTATTATTATTGTTACTAACTTATTTTTTTTCTTAAAAAAAATATATAGGTGTACATCAAGTTGAAGGAACTTCAAGATGCAGAACGATAGAAAGAAATCTATTCGGGAGTTGATGTTGGAAGATATGAATCAAACCAATCAAGAATTTTTTAGATTAAATGATGATTATCTATGCCAACCAAGAGAAACCCAACAAGTTGATGCCACAGCAATGTTTTATTTTTATTGTGGAGAAAATCATTGGCTTAGAAATTGCCTGTACAATACTGGAACATATGGCCACATGGAGGACCATAGATGGAACCAACAACAAAATCCTTCATGGTATGATCAAAACGCTCAATTTTTTTTTACCATGACAATTTTGTTGATGCTACAGATATGCCATGGCATTATAGTCCTTTTCAAGAAAATCCAAATTCTTTAGAGGAAGTATTTCAAAAAGCAATGGCTAACATGGATAGATTAATAGAGAAGAACAGAGATCAAATAGAGTCCATGAATGCGAGGAAAATCGAGTTGGATACACCCTTGGAGGATTCGGAAGATCAATTGAGGAGATCCATATATGCCATGGATAACATGCCCCGACAATCAATTCTTTGGGATACTGATGTCCCAACACTAAAGGACGAAGAGGAAATTCCGGAACCTCTGAGTCTAGAATATGTTGATGAGAAAGATTGTCACACGTTAGATGAGTCTAAAGAAATAATTGTCACGACAACTGAGGAGCTTGAATACAACGAGATTGCGACAACAATTAATGCCATTGAGGAGAGTACTTCTACAAAAAATTCCGAGGAGTCTGATTTCCAGGATGTTACATCAGCACTGATGCTGAAGAAGGAATCTGAGGATTACTCTCACTCACAGTTGCCTGGGAAATTACATGACGACATGCTCAATCGACAAGATGGCGATGCCTTGTTAATGGAATATGAGAAGGTAATGATTGAACCTTTTGAATTTTTTAAAAACTCACCTCTTCCATTGCAGGTATCTTTCGAGGAGTCAACGTTAAAAGATTTGAATCCATCACAAATAGGATATGATTGTTTGGAAGATGATATTTTATCTGTGGTAATTCCATCTAATATTAGTTCCAAACCAAAGTCTCTACTGATGGAGATTTTTGAGAAGCATAAAGAACAATGTGGGTTGATTCTTGAAGACTTCAAGAAAGATGGTTCTTCACTTGAGTTACACCGAATTGTGGCAAAAGATTGCCACGGCAATTGGCTATCACAACAATTGCCTCGACAACGAAGGCTATATCCAACCATTATAGATATCAACGAGAATGAGGTAATTAAATGGTTGGATGTTGATATAATTTTTTCTAACGAGATATTCATGCCTTCAGGTATAATATCAAGGTGGAGGATAGGCATGGACTACAAAAGAACAAGAAAGAAAGACACCTCCACCATGATAGCACAAATGGGAGTATCCGTACCAGCATTGGCCCATATCTTTTTGGGCATAATTGTCACTCGATGGAGGGTGTGGATGGACTATAAGAAATACCAAATAGGGAAAAGGAAAGAAAAATAATTGAAGAAAAATCTTAATCGGAAGTCTTGAGCTAGAAAAAGTATTAAAACTTAGATAATCAACTTTGACACAGCTACGCACACACTCATCAAGACTCATAGTCCAGTTCCGAGGAATTCCTAGAACCTAGAAGAGGCTGAGTCAAGAAAGGAATTCTTTCGCGGCAGGCAGGACGGTATATTACTTTAAAATTCCTTACTTAAAAATCTATCTTTTGCATTGCTTGAGGACAAACAATAGTTCGAGTTTAGGGGTGTGACGAGTACCTAAAAATCTCATTGTTTATACCAATTTCCCACTCGATTATTGCTAATAAAGGACAAATTTAATGGCAATATTGGATAATTTTGCTTATTTCCATATTTCAGCATCCCAAAACTTAATTCATGAATTTATCTATTATTTGGCATAAAACAAGTGTAGTTAATGGTTTTCTTTCTTAGACAGGAAACTGCATCATAAGAATTGCCAAACAAGAAGATGGATGCTGGAAGCCGAAACTGGAATGCAGATTAGTACCCATCTCGGCAGCACTTGAAGGCCGCGGCAGCACCTGAAGAGCAAATGTCTATATGATAGGAGATTTGAAGAGAAAAATAAGGTGTACGTTTTAAGACAAGCGACATAGAAATCGGAGCTGGGAAACACACGAAAAGTCAAGGTCAAAGGCCACGTGGGAAAAGAATCCTTATAGGAATAAACTAGGAAATAAAATAAATATCTTTTATTTTTGTACTTAGCTTGTGTTTTACTCCAAGTTTTATTCCTAATTTGGAAAGGTTTTCCCTAGGCCAAGCCTATACAAACCATTGCTTATGTAGAGAGGAGGATATCTCAAAATCAAGTGTTCATAGAAAACCCTAAACTCCTCCATCGCCCCCTTGGGGTTTAGGTTAGTTTGTGGAGTCGTTGTGGAAGAAAATTGTACTTTGCTTTCTTGTTTCATGCAATAAAATATCGAGGTTTGCTTATTCTTTGCCATTCATTTTTTTTTGCATTCAAGCTCGGGAGAGAAGTTTGTGAGAGATTTATTTATCTAATATCGGGAGAGTTAGATTCACAAAGGGATAAGTACAGTATTTTTCTAGTTGGAAAATACTAACTCGGCCTAGGGATAGGTTAGAGTTTCAGCGGCTAAAAGAAGTGTGAGATTGGTTGGTGGTTATAGTTGATTCACGCTAGGAGGTATCATCAAGGACTAGTCATCAACAGTACTTCGACTTAGGTATAAGCGGGGTCATCCAAAGACACTTTGTCGAACCTTGATTAAGTCCACCCAAGAGCAAGGGATTGCCGTGGCGGACGTACCCTTCACTGTCGAGGCAGGAGAACTGCAGTACTGCCGAGGCAGTGTAGTGTAATTGCATGAGACAGAAACAAGTCAATTGAACCCACACTATGAAGCATTCTAACCTACCCCACTTTTCCATCCTTGATTTCTTGATCATTTATCTTTATTGCTTTAATCAGTTTCCTTAGTTATAATCCAACTCAATTATCCGTGTCTTTACTTTTTCATTGTGTAGGAATAATAAATTGCGTAAGTAAAGCCAATTCTTGTGGGTTCTACATCTTAAATACTACAATCTGACAAAGGTAGAAGGACGAATGCTTCATCATAAAAGTAAGACTTCCGAACCTCCATCAATTCACCTCCACTAAAGAAGATCCAAAGATTGTTGATCAATTTTTCAAGTCAAGTCAAATGGCCTCCACCTCCGGAATATGGAACGAGTCACACTCAATCACCAAGCCTTCATTCTTCAATGGTGACAACTATCCATATTGGAAGAATAAAACGAGGTTTTTCATCAATTCCAATGATTATGTCCTTTGGGATATAATTGAAGATTGCCCCTCAATTCCAATGAAGTTATAAGGAGATAGACAAGTACCGAAGAAGAGGAACGAGATGACCGATGAGGAGCGAAGAAGGATGTCTACAAATGATAAAGCTCCACACATCCTCTTTTATGCTCTTGGTCTCGACATCTACTCCAAGATGTCATCTTGCACAAGTGCCAAAGAAGTATGAGACTCTTTGGAGACAACATATGAGGGCAAAAATGATGTCAAGGAGACAAAGATATGTCTTCTCAATCTTAGCTATGAGAACTTCAAAATAGAGCCGGATGAAGACGTCACCAAGATGTTTGATCGGTTTTCTGTCATCGTGAATGGTCTTAAGGGCTTTAGTGAGATCATATCGGAAGACAAGCTTGTGAGGAAGCTCATTTACTCTCTTCCCGAGTCTTGGGATAACAAGAGAACGACCATTATTGAAGCCAAGGACCTCAAGACTCTCAAACTTGATGCTCTTCTGGGATCTCTTCTAACCCATGAGATCAAGAAGAAAGGAATAGAAGATGAAAAGAATAAGGAAGAAGTGAAGCTAGAGAAAAAAGAAGTTGAAAAGAAAAGGCAAGGAATTGCTCTCAAGGCTTCATCCTTACAAGAAGAGGTGGATACAAGTGAAGAAGAAGAGCTAGAAGAATTGGCTATGGTGGCCAAAATATTCACTAGGCTCATGAGGGCTAATCGGAATAGAAGATTCCAAAGAAAGAAGGAATTCAAAGGAAAGGGCAAAGAAGATGAGAAAGACCAAATCATTTGCTATGAGTGCTAGAAGCCCGGTCACATTAGGACCGATTGCCCACAATACAAAAGAAAGGGTTTTGAGAAGAAAAAGAAGCAAAAGGCTCATTTTGCCACATGGAGTGATGACGAGTCATCATCCGATGAGGAAAATGAAGTAGCCAATTTATGTCTCATGTCTCTTGATGAACCCAAGGTAACCCTTGAACCCTCTTGCAATGATCTTACATATGATGAATTATATGATGCTTATGATGATTTGCAAGATGTTTATGATGAGTTGGTTTTCAAGTTCCAAGAATCAATTTTGAAAAGCAAGAAAACCATTTCCGATTTAGAAAAGAAAAATGATTCTTTGACAAAAACGATTTTGGATTTGTAAGAAAAGGTTGTTACTTTAAATGATGATTTAAAGTTCTTTCAAAATGAAAATATGGATTTAAAAAACCTTATTTCTAGATTGAGTGAGAATCACCATAAAGTGGTGAATGAGCTCAAAGAACAAATTAAAGTGGTTGATAGTCTAAATTTTGAAAAAGAAAGTTCTTCAAAAACCAACCATGTGAAAAAAAATTTCAAAACCACAAACTAAGAGGTTTTCAAAGGCATGCTAGATATAGAAAAATTAGGAGTGTGTAGGTTCCTAAGGAACTCATTGTTTCTAATAATATTAATGCCATTGCATCTTGGATTCCTAAGGGAACCAAGCTTTTGGGAACTAACTCTCATGGACCCAAAATAATTTGGGTACCAAAAGTCAAACACTAAATCTTTGTTTGTAGGTTAAGCATTACTTCAAGGCCAAAGCTTCAAGTCAAAACATGTGGTACCTTGATAGTGGATGCTCAAGGCATATGACCGGAGACAAGGGACGATTTAAGGAGTTAGAGCTTAAAAGTGGTGGAGTAGTGACTTTTGGTGACAACTCCAAATGCCAAATTGAGGGTATTGGATCTATTGTTAATCACTCCTCTATTCTCATTGAAAATGTCTTGCTTGTTAATGGTCTTAAGCATAATTTGTTGAGCATTAGTCAATTATGTGATAAAGGGTTCTATGTGTCTTTTGATAAAAGTGTTTGCAAAATTATAGACATAGAATCTAATAAAACAATGCTCATAGGTCATCGCATAGGAAATATCTATATGGTGCATCTAGATGACATTAACCTATCTCATGCATACTTAGTTGCTAGTGATGAAAATGATGCTTGGTTATGGCATAGGAAACTAGGACATGCTAGCATAAGTGTTTTAGAGAAACTAGTCTCTCAAAATCTAGTTAGAGGTTTACCTAAGCTCAAGTTTTCCTTAGATAAAATTTTTGATGCATGTGCTCAGGGTAAACAAAAGAGAGTTTCTTTTAAATCCATTAATGATGTTTCTACTAGTAGAGTTTTACAATTGATTCATATGGATCTTTTTGGGCCTATTAGAACTACTAGTTTGGGTGGAAAATCATATGCTTTTGTTATTGTAGATGATTACTCTAGATACACTTGGGTTCTATTTTTAAGTACCAAAGATGAAGCCTTAGAAAAATTCATCACATTTTCAAATATTTCTCAAAATGATCTTGATCAAAGAATTTCTCATATTAGAAGTGATCATGGAACCGAATTTCAAAATTTAGGTTTTGAGAATTTCTGTAATGAAAATGGGATTAGCCATAATTTTTCCTCTCCTCGCACTCTTCAACAAAATAGGGTAGTTGAGAGGAAAAATAGAACTTTAGAAGAAATGGCTAGAACCATGCTTTGTGAAAATAATTTACCTAAGTATTTTTGGGCGGAAGCCACTAACACTTCTTGTTACATTATTAATCAAGTAATGATCAGGCCAATTTTGAAAAAGACTCCCTATGAGATTTTAAAATCCAAAAAGCCTAACATTAGCTATTTTCATCCTTTTGGGTGCAAGTGTTTTGTTTTAAACAATGAAAAAGATAATTTAGGTAAATTTGATGCAAAAAGTGATGAAGCTATTTTTCTTGGGTATTCTTAACATTCAAAGGCTTATCGTGTTTTTAACAAAAGAACCTTAGTTGTAGAAGAGTCTACACATGTAGTTTTCGAAGATAACCTCCTTCCTAGGAAGGATTCTTATGATGATGATGATGTAAGAATCATTGAAACCATTGATGATGGACAAGCATCAAAGGTGGATGGGGTTCCAACCAATGAGGAAACACAAGATCCTCCAATAGAAGCTTTAGGAGATGTAAAGCTTGAAGAAAGGGAAGTGAGCTACCCAAGGGAGTTCAACTATGTCAAAAGTGGTGAAATCTTGGGTGATCCATCCAAGGGGGTAACTACTCGTTCTTCTCTTAGATTAATGAATCATATTGCATTTATCTCATGCATAGAGCTTAAGAATATCAATGAAGCTTTAGATGATGATTTTTGGATATTGGCTATGCAAGAAGAGTTAAATCAATTTGAGAGAAGTAATGTGTGGGCATTAGTTGATAGGCCTAGTAATAAATCTACAATAGGAACTAAATGAGTTTTTAGGAACAAACTAGATGAGAGTGGTAACATTGTGAGAAATAAAGCTAGATTAGTTGTTCAAGGTTACACTCAAGAAGAGGGAATAGATTTCGATGAAACCTATGCACCCGTAGCTAGAATGGAAGCTATTAGAATGAAACCTTTGCATGCTATCATGATTTCAAGCTTTTTCAAATGGATGTCAAAAGTGCCTTTTTAAATGGTTTTATAAATGAAGAAGTGTATGTTAAACAACCATCGGGTTTTGAGGATCCAAAATTTCCAAACCATGTGTTTAAATTAACAAAAGCTTTATATGGTTTGAAACAAGCTCCTAGAGCTCGGTATGAAAGACTTTCAAATTTTTTTAATTGAAAAGGATTTTGAAAAAGGAAAGGTGGAAACTACACTTTTTATAAAAAAGGTTTAAAAATGACATCTTAGTAGTTCAAATTTATGTTGATGATATTATTTTTGGATCTACTAATGAATGTTATTGTCAAGAATTTTCTAAGCTAATTCAAGGTGAATTCGAGATGAGCATGATGGGGGAGCTCTCATTCTTTTTGGGACTCCAAATCAAGCAAAGGAAGTATGACACCTTCATCAATCAAGCTAAATACATCAAGGAAGTTTGGCATGGAGAATGTGAAACCTCAAGTCACTCCTATGAGCTCATCAACTAAGCTTGACAAGGATTAAGGAGGTAAGTGTGTTGATTCTAAATTATATAGATCAATGATAGGTTCTTTGCTTTACCTTACCGCAAGTAGACCGAATATTATGTTTAATGTTTGCTTATGTGCTAGGTTTCAAGCTAGTCCTAGAGAACCACACTTAGTAGCCTAAAAGACACACCTTGTTTAGGTCTTTGGTATCCTAAAGCCTCTACCTTTAATCTACATGATTATTCGGATGCGTATTATGGAGGTTGTAAGATAGATAGGAAAAGTACTTTCGGAACATGTCAATTCCTAGGTAGTATGCTCATATCTTGGTTCTCTAAGAAACAAAATAGTGTAGCTTTATCTACCACCGAAGCGGAGTATATATCCTTAGGGAGTTGTTGTGCTCAAGTCCTTTGGATGAAGCAACAACTCTTAGATTATGGCATTAAGGTAGAAACTATACCTCTAAAATGTGATAATACTAGTGCCATATGTCTTACTATGAACCCCATTCAACACTCTAGAACCAAACACATAGAAATTAGACATCACTTTATTAGAGATCATATGTCTAAAAATGATGTTGTTTTAGAGTTTTTTGACACCTTAAACCAATGAGCGGATATCTTTACTAAAACTTTAGACAAAGAGCGTTTTTGGACACTTATGTGTTATTTTTATGCAAATTTTGCTTGAATCTTGATTGAAATCATGCCTATGTTGTTTTGCATCTTATTGCTTCTACGCATGTTGCTAGGGGGAGTATGAACTTGTTTATGCACTATAATCATGTCATAACATCATTTGCATGCTTCTAGGGACTTTAGAGACTCATTTCTAGTACTTTAGAAGCCTAAAATGCAAAGCTTAGCTAAGTGGTATCGATACAGCTAGCACCTCTTTCGATACTTGTTCATCGTGTTCATCTGGGTAGCTTTTGGGAAGAACTGACATCGATACCAGTTTTGATACCAAGGTATCGGTACTAGCATCGAAACAGGCTGTTTCAATACTTGTTCCGATACACGCGGTGGCAGATTGCTTTAAAAGACTCAAAACCTAATTTCACTCTAATTAAAACTTTCCAAACATCCCTCTCTTAACCCTAGCCGAACTTCTCCTTTAAAAACCCCTCAAATTCATTGGTTTTAACACAAAATTAAATGTTTTTCTTGAGGGATTTTCATCACAACATCAAATCTAACGCTATATCAACGATTGGTGCTTCGCAAACCACAATTTCATCCTAATCTATATTCAAGGTATTTTTTTTAAAAACCTAATTTTCGTTTGATTTTAGGATGTTAAAATTTAGATTTTGAACATATTTTGAATGCTTATTGTGTGGGTTTTTATAATCTTAGGAAAATCTTTTCAAAATCAAGAAATTTTCATTCTAATATAAATTGATTTTATCGTATTGGTTTTTCACTGTTTTTTTTTAAATCTCAAAACCCTTGAATTATTGATTAATAGGATTGAATTAGGTTTATAAAGCATATATGTTTTTAAGTGCCATAACTAATCCAATTGTTTTTAATCTTTAGATCATGGCACCAAAGAAACGATCGCGTACCGAAGCTGGTAGCTCTTCATCTAGTCGTCCTTCCCGAGTGAATTTACCCGTGGTATTCGACAAAAGTTTGGATGGACCCGATAGAATTGACAACTTCAACACATTCCGCAATTACACGAGTGTGTGGATGTGGATTTCATGACATCCTACAAGTTTCCTTTCCGCTATTATGACCAAATCGTTGATTGGAAGTTCTTGCCCTTTCTCACCCACTCCTGTAAGTTCTACCCAACCCTTGTTCTTATTTTTTATGCTAATGCTAAGTGCATTTGATAAGTGCTCAAAAGATCATTATTTTATACACCTTTCATGGGTAATAAGCACTTATCTCATACTTACTTGGACTGATGCATGCGCTTAATATGCAATATTCAGATATTCTGCTATTATAACTTACAAAGCTAATATCTACAGAAAAATGCAGAATTTACGATATCTTCTGTACATGCAGGAACAACTACTGCCGAGGCAGGGTTGAGGCCGAGGCAGAAGCTGGGCCGCGATAGCAACTGAAGCTCCAACATCAATACTGTAGGCTATTGGAAGAGAAAAATATGATGGACGTTCCTGGACATGCATCACATGGATCGAAGCTGGCTAGCACGAGGAAAGCCCAAGTAAAAGTCCACAAGGGAAAAGCCGCCTAGTTGAAATAAACTTAGAAATATTTGATTTATGGGAATAATTGTAATCCTACTCCAAGTAGTATTCCTACTTAGGAAAGGTTTGCCCTAAACTTATACTATATATACCATAGCCTTCCAATGTATAGTGAAGGCGGATTTTAGAGAGAGTTCAACCCTAAGAACTATTTTGTTCTTTCTTTCATTATGTTCTAAGCTTTCTTAGGTTTAGGTGAAGGTTGTCGAGTACTTGTGAGAGGAGATTGTACTTTGTTTCTCATTTCAATGCAATAAAATATTAAGATTTGCTTACTCTTTGCCATTCTTTGTTCTTGCATCCAAGCTCGGGAGGGAAGTGTGTGAGTAATCCATTTATCTAGACTCGTGAGAGTTAGATTCACGAAAGGAGTAAGTACGGTATTTGAAAAATACTAACTCGGCCTAGGGATAGGTTGGAGTTTCAACAACTAAAAGAAGTATGCGATTGGTTGATAGTTAGAATTGATTAAGGACGGGAGGTATCATCAAGGACTGATTATCAACAGTGTTTCGACTTAGGGATAAGCGGAGCCATCCAAGGACAATTTGCCGAATCTTAGTGAGGTCTACCCAAGAGCAAGGGATTGTCGCGGCAGACACGCATTGTCGCTGCCGAGGCAGTAATCTGCAGTACTGCCAAAGCAGAGTCATGCGATAGCATTGGACAGAAACAAGTCGATCGATTCCACAGTACAACGCAACTGGATCCTTCCCACTCTCCTCATTCGTTCTCACTACCTTTATTCTGTTTTTATTTAATTAGTTTACTCAAACATCCTTCCTACTTGTGTTTTTACTTTACTTTTACAGGACAAGAATATTAAAGAAGACATATTAAGTATACCAATCCCTGTGGAGATGATACACGATAAATACTTATCACTTTATTACTTGACGTGTAAACTGAACAATTTGCACTATTTCTACACGCAACAAGTTTTTGGCGCCGTTGCCGGGGATTGACAACTAAATTTTATTTTCTTTATTTTCTTGCTTTAGTTACTGTATTTTTATTTTTTTATTTTACTTTGGTTTCTTTTTGGTGTATGACCAGGGTCAACCCATCCAATCCGTTGTATGAGATTGACTCTGAAACTGAACGCACACGGAATCGGTTGAGGAGAAAAATCTAACAAGCAATGGCAAGAAATCAAGTAGATTAAAACATACCTGTTGGCCACGGAGGACTTCAGCATCCACCCATGCCGCAGCAACCACTGCCGCAACCCATACTGCCGCGGCAGCTCACTATTAGAGATTTCCTGGTGGAAGATCTGAATGGATTAAACCCTGGAGTCGTTGCACCGAAAATAGAAGCAACCCATTTTGAACTCAAACCTATCATGTTCAATATGCTAAATACTATTGGACTATTTAGTGTGTCTGCAACCGAAGATGCCAGGCAACATCTCAAATCTTTCATGGAAGTTTGTAACTCATTTAAAATTCAAGGAGTCTATGAAGATATTTTGAGATTAAAATTGTTTCCCTATTTACTGAGGGATAGGGCCAAGACCTGGTTAAATAGCATTTCAGCAGGATCAATAGGATCTTGGAGTGAACTCTGCCGAGATTTCATTACGCGCTTTAACCCTACTAACTTATATGATCGTATCCGTAATGAAATTACTTCTTTTCGACTGGCAGATGATGAACCAATGTACGAGACATGTGAGCGCTATAGAGAGTTATTGTACAAATGCCCATTACATGGATTTCCCTTGTGGACACAAGTGACAATATTCTACAATGCCACTAATGCCCCCACAAGGATGATGCTAGATGCCTCAGTCAACGGGAAACTCCTTGACAAAGCTGCTGAGGAAGCCATAGAGATTCTGAACAAGCTCGCAAAGAATGATTGTCAGTTCCCTACATCTAGGCGAGGAGGAATGAGACGCCAAGCCACAGTGAATGAACTCGAAACATCCAATTCAGTGGCAGCACAATTGGCATCTCTAACCAAGATGGTTCAGAACATGCAATTACAACAAAATACTCATGAGGTTAAAACGATCAATTTTCTGAGTATGTGCAAGATGAGGAAACTGGTTTTTATGTGGGAAACTACAACCGGAATAATAATATGATGTCTAACACATATAATCCGGCATGGAAAAGGCACCCAAATTTCTCATGGAGCAATCCTAATAATGCCTTGAATCCCACTAATAGGACCTCAAGTTATCAGCAGCCGATGCCACAATAGAATATACAGCAGATGCCGCAGCAGCCGTTGTCGGGGCAGCAGTCCGAAAGTTCGTTGGAGAACACTCTCAAAGCCTTTATGATGAAAACAGAATCATACATGACAGAGAACAGTAATTTCATCAAAAGGACAGATGCTTTCATGAACAGGACTGAAATGAGGCTGCAAAATCAAGAAACGGCTATTAAAACTCTAGAAACTCAAGTGGGCCAGTTCACTCAAAGAAAAAACACTGGACCACAAGGAGGATTACCTAGTAATACTGAAGTTGCTAAGGGAATGGGCCATGAGCAATGTAAAGTGATCACAACCAGAAGTAGCCTACATTTAAAAGAAAAACTAAGCAGTTCAGCAAACAAAGTCCCACAGGCAATACAAGAGGACTCAGATAGGGAGGACCAGGATGCTGAACCAGAAAGTCAGGCCTCAGAAATCCCAGAAGAAAACTCTGCCGAGGCAGACAAACCGGCAGCACCTCAACCAGCTGCCGAGACAGTAAAAGACCCAGTGGTGCCAGGTATTAAATTCAAAACTCATGGAACCCTGTAGGAGATGAGACCACCACCACCTTTCCCACAAAGGTTGAAAAAGCAAAAACAAGATCTCCAGTTTAAAAAATTTCTAGATATCCTAAAACAAGTCCACATCAACTTGCCATTCGTTGAGGCAATTGAACAGATGCCTAATTACGCTAAGTTCTTGAAAGACATGATATCTAAAAGAAAAAGGCTTGGTGAGTTTGAAATAGTGGCAGTAACTGAAGGATGCATGGCAATGCTGCACAATCGCATGCCTCCAAAATTAAAGGATCCTGGATGCTTTACCATACCTTATGCGATAGGTAACCATTATGAAGGAAAGGCCCTATGTGACTTGGGAGCAAGCATCAACTTAATGCCGAAATCAGTCTTCCAAAAGCTTGGAATAAGAAGAGCAAAACCCACAACTTTGGTACTTCAACTAGCGGATAGATCATTTATGCACCCTGAAGGAAAAATTGATGACACATTGGTAAGGGTAGACAAATTTATTTTTCCCATCGACTTCCTTATCCTTGATTGTGAAGCAGATGATAATGCACCAATCATATTGGGGAGGCCTTTCTTAGCAACTGGACGCACCTTAATTGATGTGGAAAATGGAGAGTTCGCAATGAGGGTTAATGACCAAAAAGTCAAACTCAATGTATTCCACAATTTAAAAAAAATGATGATCCAGAAGACTGCAAAGCCATCCACACAACAGACACCAAAATATCCTGCATTGGCAGCATGCTCGGCAGGCTATTTGGCAAAAAGATCAAGCTCAAAGTGGAAGCAGCACATCAGGATGGACATAAAGCAAAAGGGAGTGGACAACATCTGAATTATAATTTTGGCCAACAAGAGATAAATACCTTAGGAGATGCATTTGCATGCACTCCTCTAGTGACTTAATCTCTTCCCTTTTCTTTTTATATTATTATATTAGGATCATTTTAGTTTATATTTACTTTCCATATTTAATTTTTCTTGTTTTTGTTCAATTATTTTTAGGTTAATAAATCAAGGATGGAGGAAAAATAGTTCACAACAAAAATTCTGCCAAGACAGAAAACAGTGTCAGAGCCGCAACATTCCCAACGGGCAGAAAAGTATAACGGCTAGTCTGCCGAGATTTCTGCCGCGATAGTAAAAGTAATCGACAGTAAAGGCTAACGGTTACAAAACGGATAGTGGTTTCAAACGGATACAAGGCCGAGGCCTATATAAGCACATTCCTTCTCTTGAACTATTCACTCTTGCATTCTTGTTTTCTTTTGAAAATTTGTTAATCTTGCTCTCATCATACTCTATACCTAGCCTTCTTGAAATTTTTAGAATCTTTCCAAGAAACTCTTCAAAATCCTCAAAACTCATCCATGGCATCATACACTCGCTTTGCTCCTACCACTATTGAAGACCGATTCAACAGATCTTTCGTTGCTCGGCAGTTATGGGAAGAACAAGGGTTCCAACACTCGGATAAGAATAAATACGGCATCGAGCACTATTTGTTCGATAGAATCAAGTATCAAGATGGGGAGAGCAAGGATTCTCTCTACGTCCACTGCCGGGGCAGGCCGATCAAGCTTGATGCCGAGTCAATCAACCAATACTATGGCCTCATACCTACCCGCGATATCCATGCCGAATTTTTTGAAGAAGTTACAAACGAAGACTACGAGCTGATCAAAGATGACCTTTCCTACAACAACACCCCTTGGGAAACCGGTGCCCATAGAGGATCTATAGCAAGGCAGAGTCTTAAACCCGAGGCCAAGCTTTGGAACACCTTTGCCAAGAGACGCCTCATACCGACCTCCCACAACAGCCCGGTAGACCATAGGAGATTGGTGCTCATCCAATCCATCATCAATAAAAGGAGCATCAACGTTGGAGAGATCATATTACGAGAAATTTACAAGTGCGGTAAGAAGGAAAGAGGGCCGTTATATTTGCCTTGTTTAATCTCTGGTTTGTGCATGTCAACATATTCTTTATTAAATTGCAAAAAATTAGGGAATTCTATTCCTAAATATCTACCTACTGATATCTAGGAATTTTTTTAATTAATAAGAGCAGATTTGTAGCTGCTGATTTTGTTTAATAGGAGCATATTTATAGCTGACACATTTGCAGGTGCTGATTTTTTGTAATTTTCCATAGATAGTTCTCTTTTGTAAACTATAAATAGGAGCTATTGTTATCAATAAAATATATACAAAAAACGGAGAACATTCTTCAATATTTCTCTTATTTGTCATGGTGTTAGAGCCAAAAATTCTGAGATAATTTCTTCTTGTGTCAGATTCATTGTCTAGCTTGAGATCTTAGTCTTTTGTTCTTGGTTTTCTTGGTATTCATTTTGTTTTCTTGATTTTTTTCCCCGTGGAATCATGTCTTTGGAGCGATCTGAACATTTTCTTGTTCGATTTAATGGCAAGAACTATTCTGCCTGGGCATTCCAATTTCAGATCTTTGTCAAGGGAAATGAATTATGGGGTCATATTGATGGAACAGATCCTGCACCTAACCACAAAGAGGAGAAGGAAAAATATGGAAAATGGGAGGTGAAGGATGCTCAGATTATGTCTTGGATTCTTGGAAGTGTGGAACCCTCTATACTTCTTAATCTCAAACCTTATAAGACCTCTCAAGAAATGTGGGGTTATTTGAAGAGAGTTTACAACCAAAGCAACACAGCACGGAAGTTTCAATTGGAACTAGAGTTGAGTCAACTCAGTCAAGGGAGTATGTCAATCCAAGAGTTTTATTCTTCTTTTGAGAATCTTTGGGCTGAGTACACTAATATTGTATATGAAAGTGTATCTCCCGAAGGACTTATTGCTGTCTAAAATATGCACGAGACTAGCAAGCGTGACCAGTTTTTAATGAAGTTGAGGGGGGAGTTTGAAGCAATCAGGTCTAACCTGATGAACAGAGATCCAGTTCCTTTATTGGATATTTGTGTAGGAGAGCTTCTCAGGGAAGAACAACGACTCATTACGCAGACTATCATGAAGCAAAAAGTTCAAAATTCTATTCCAATTCTTGTTGCCTATGCTATTCAAGGGAAGTCTAAAGGAGGTAGAGATATGAGTAATGTCTAGTGCTATAGTTGCAAAGGGTTTGGGCATATTTCCACTAATTGCTCTAAGAAATTCTGTAATTACTGTAAGAAAACAGGGCATATCATTAAAGATTGTTCCATTCGGCCTTCAAATAAATCTGAAACTTCCTACAATGTCTCGGTTGGTTCCTCAAATGCCCATAGTCCTGGTCAGTCTTCTATTACTCCTGAAATGGTCCAGCAAATGATAGTTTCTGCCTTTTCTGCTTTAGGCCTTTCAGGTAAAAAAAATTCTGATCCTAAGCCTTGGTATTTTGATTCCGGTGCTTCCAATCATATGACCAACACTGTCTTACCTCTAAATAATGTTAAAAAATATAAAGGAGGTCTTCAAATTCGTACTGCCGATGGAAATTCATTACCTATAAAAGTTGTTGGTGATATTTCAGCCTCTTTAAATACTATTTTTGTGTCTCCTAAGTTGTCCACTAATCTTATATCTTTTGGCCAATTAGTTGAGAACAATTGCACTATTAATTTTTCAAATTCTGGTTGTCTTGTGCAGGATCAAGTGTCCGGGAAGATGATTGCGAAGGGGCCTAAAGTGGGACTTCTCTTTCCTTTGTTTTTATCTCCTTCTCCAGTGTCAAATTATGTTACTTGCAATGTTGTTCAATGTGATAATCAGGTGTGGCATAGACGTTTAGGACATCCTAATTCTCATGTACTTCGTGTCTTGCTTAAATCTGGTTTACTTGGGAATAAAAATTCAACTTCTTCTGATATTGCTGATTGTGTAGCTTGCAAACTTGGTAAAAGCAAAACTCTTCCTTTTCCTTTGCATAAAACTCGCACCACCAAACCTTGCGAACTTGTACATACTGATGTATGGGGTATTGCACCTATAATTTATCATGAACATTACAAATACTTCGTTACATTTATTGATGATTTCACTCGTTTTACTTGGGTGTATTCTCTTCGATCTAAAAGTGAGGTTTTCTCTATGTTCAAAATATTTCTTGCTTTAGTTGAGACACAATTCTCTGCCAAAATCTTAACATTGCAATATGATTCAGGTGGTGAATATATGTCAAATGAATTTCAATTTTTTCTTCAAAGTCATGGGATTATATCACAACGTTCTTGTCCTTTCACTCCACAACAAAATGGTGTAGCTGAAAGAAAAAATCGTCATCTTCTTGATGTTGTTCGAACTCTTCTAATTGAATCTTGTGTTCCTTCTCAATTTTGGTGTGAAGCTTTGTCTACTGCTGTTTATTTGATTAATTGATTACCAACTCCCATCTTAAACAATGATTCTCCTTACTTTCGATTGTGTGGGCATGCACCAGATTATTCTAGTCTTCATATATTTGGATGTGTTTGTTTTGTTCATCTTCCTGCACATGAGAGAAATAAACTCACTACTCAATCTGTCAAGTCTGCTTTCTTAGGTTATGCTGGAACCCAAAAAGGATTTCTTTGTTATGATCCTAATTCCCGACGCACTCGTGTATCTAGGAATGTAATTTTTTTTTAAAACCAGCCTTTCTTTAGCATCAAACAGATTTCAGAATTCCCTTCTCTATCTGTGTTACCTCATTTTTCTGAGTCGCCAACATCTTTACAAAGATTTAAACCTGGTTTTGTTTATCATCGACGCACACCTGATATCGATTCTCCTACTGGTCCCACTGAGGTTCCTCTAAATCTTCCTATGGCATCTGATCCTGTTCTACCCATTTCCAATGATCCACCTCCTCTTTGAAGAAGCTCTAAAAGTCATAAACCCCCTGAACGGTATGGTTTTTCAACCCCAGTGGCTATGTCAACTACTTTGTCTTCTATTTCTATTCCCACTTGTTATAAACAGGCTATGGAACATAAGTGTTGGCAACAAGCAATGGAGGCTGAACTTCAGGCACTTGAGGAAAACCATACTTGGGACATTGTTTCTTGCCCTCCAAATGTCAAGCCGATTGGTAGTAAATGGGTCTATACTGTGAAACTCAAGTCTGATGGCTCTTTAGATAGATACAAAGCTCGATTGGTCGCTCTAGGCAATAAACAAGAATATGGCCTTAACTATGATGAAACTTTCGTACTAGTTGCTAAGATGACCACAGTGAGAATTATTCTTGCTATCATATCCTCTCAATCTTGGCATTTACATCAGATGGATGTCAAAAATGCCTTCTTGAATGGAGATCTTAAGGAAGAGATTTACATGAAACTTCCACCTGGTATGTCCATGACTACTTCTCATGAAGTTTGCAAGCTAAGACGGTCTTTGTATGGGTTGAAGCAGGCTCCTAGAGTTTGGTTTGAGAAGTTCCGCAACACTCTTGTTAGCTTCTCTTTTACACAAAGTCAATATGATTCATCTCTCTTCTTTCGTAAGACAACCACTGGTATGGTCTTTCTTTTAGTGTATGTTGATGATATTATCATAACTGGTAATGAAAATGGGTTGATTGCTAAGCTTCAAAATAAATTGCATAGCACATTTCAAATGAAAGATCTTGTCCATCTAACATATTTTTTGGGGTTAGAGGTTCACACTCGTGATCATGGATTATTCTTGAACCAGCATAAATATATTCAAGATCTTATTGAACTAGCTGGTTTACAGGAGGCTACTGCTGTTGATACGCCAATGGAAGTGAATGTGAAATACCGAAAAGATGAAGGCGAGCTTTTGCCTGATCCTTTTCTATATAGGCAACTTGTTGGTAGTCTTATCTACCTAACAATTACAAGGCCTGATATTTCATATGTTGTTCATATAGTTAGTAGATTTATGCAATCACCTCGGCATCTTCATCTTACTGCAGTTCGTCGCATTATTCGATACTTAATTGGGACACCAACTCATGGGTTATTTTTTCCTCGAAGATCTTCTCTTAATTTGACATCTTATAGTGATGCAGATTGGGCTGGATGCCCGGATACTAGAAAGTCTACAACAGACTGGTGCATTTTTCTTGGTGATGCCTTAATTTCTTGGAAGTGTAAGAAACAAGATTGTGTTTCTATGTCTTCCACGGAAGCTGAATATAGAGCCATGTCAGCAGCTTGTTCTGAAGTTGTATGGTTACGTGGTCTTCTTTCTGAACTTGAATTTCCTCAAACTAATCCTACTCCACTTCATGATGATAACACTAGTGTCATTCAAATAGCTGCAAATACAGTATATCATGAACGCACGAAGCACATAGAAGTAGACTGTCATTACATTAGGGAGGCTTTTACTCGTGGTATTATCACTCTTCCTCATCTTTCTACTGATCTTCAAATTGCGGATGTTTTCACCAAATCTTTGACACGCCAACGACACAAGTTTCTTAGTAACAAATTGATGTTGATCGACTTATCCGCATCAATTTGAGGGGGGATGTCAACATATTCTTTATTAAATTGCAGAAAATTAGGGAATTCTATTCCTAAATATCTACCTACTGATATCTAGGAATTTTGTCAATTAATAAGAGCAGATTTGTAGCTGTTGATTTTGTTTAATAGGAGCATATTTATAGCTGACATATTTGTAGGTGCTGATTTTTTGTAATTTTCCATAGATAGTTCTCTTTTGTAAACTATAAATAGGAGCTATTGTTATCAATAAAATATATACAAAAAACAGAGAACATTCTTCAATATTTCTCTTATTTATCAGTGCATTGCTACAGGTGTACCAGTGGAAGATACAGATGAATACACTCCAAACAGGCAAGGATGGATGAGAGACTTCTGCCACAAAATAATGCAGATCACGCAAGCAGAACCATTCCAGGCAACTCCTCAGCAGTTCACTGCCGGAGCCCAATACACAGCAGATATGCCTGACATTGTCCACACCACTGCCGCAGCAGACCCTTACCAGAAGATTCTACAAAGGATGGCTACCATGGACCTTCGTCAACAGAGATACATGGAATATCAACGCAACTTCAACAACACACTTGCACATATGATGATGCAAAATTTTCCAAGTCAAGGGATGCACTTTCCAGAATTTCCAGCAAACATATTCATCACAGCAGCACCCTATACAGAGACCACTCCAGCCCCAGGGCCGAGGCCATTTTTCCCTTCTCAACCTCAACAACAGTTCAACGCAGCTGGCCCATCTAGGGCAGCAGGCTCTACCGTGGCATCATCAACCAGCAGAAGACCATCAAAGAGGAGAGCTGTCTTTAGTACTCCACCACGATCACCCATCCCCATGGGCAGTCTCTCTAGAGAAATATATGAGTATGTACATCAAAGCTCAACCAATGCCGAGCCAAGCATTCATTATGCTGAGGCAACAAACGTTGAAGAGGAAGGAGGGACGGACATAATGCATCCGGAAGAAATTGCCGACGAAGAAGAAGGAGAAGAGGTGGATGCTCCTTTACAAAGGACACCACCCACACGAGTTCAACTGCCACGGCAAGCAAAACTACAACAATCACCAGCACAAGGATCAAGGATGAAAGAATCAACAGGGAGGCCTAGAAGAAAAATTGTTACGACCAGCTCTTCGGAGTCCATTTAAATACTAAGCTTTTCCTGCCTTTAATTCTTCACTACTTTAATTTTTGTTGAAATATTGACCTGCTGTGTGATTAGAGCATTGAGGACAATGCTCAGTTTGAGTTTGGGGGTGTAGGTGCACTGCCGAGGCAGCCCACTGCCGCGGCTTTACCATGAAAGGGAGTAAAATTTTTGCCTTGTTTGAAATTTTTTTTAGTGCATCTATCTGCTTCCTAATTGATTTACTGCCTTTACTTTTGCACTGCCTTTCATCAGTATTTCCTTAGTTTATTCTTTTAAGGCCATAGAAATCTTTCTCCTTACCATGGCTAGGTTCTGTTTTAAAGGATTAACCTTAGAATACTTAAGGTAAAAAACCTAGAAGCTTGCTATAAGGTTAAGGTTATAAACACTTTTGGGACTTTTTTGATTTAGGAGTTATTTTAATGAACTTAGGTGATAAAGACTTAGATTCTTGGGAAAGTGACTAGAGGTGCCTATCACCGGCTCTAGGAAACACTCTTCTTCATGCTAGAGGTGCCCGAAATTGGCTCTAGTATGCTTAAAAAAGAAAAGAAGGAAATAGAAAACACATACCTTGAGGTGCCCGAAATTGGCTCAAGCTATTGATGTTTTAAGAAGAGAACACTAGATCCAAATCTATTTGTCTTGAACTTAGAGTTTGTCTAAGAAAGCCTTTAATCAACCTTGTCCGCAAAAACGCACACACTCACAAAATCTTATAACTTGTTTCCGGGTAAATTCCTTGAGTAAACGAAAGGCTAAGACTAAAGAATAGGCATAGTTATGGTGGGGAGAATAGATGGAAATGTAAGACCAAGAGAGAATAAGGTTTGGCAAATTGATGGCTTGCATTGCTTGAGGACAAGCAATAGTTCGAGTTTGGGGGTATGATAAGTGCTCAAAAGATCATTATTTTATACACCTTTCTTGGGCAATAAGCACTTATCTCATACTTACTTGGACTGATGCATGCGCTTAATATGCAATATTCAGATATTCTGCTATTATAACTTACAAAGCTAATATCTACAAAAAAATGCAGAATTTACGATATCTTCTGTACATGCAGGAACAACTACTGTCGAGGCAGGTTTGAGGCCGAGGCAGGTTTGAGGCCGAGGCAGAAGCTGGGCCGCGGCAGCAACTGAAGCTCCAGCATCAATACTGTAGGCGATTGGAAGAGAAAAATACGCTGGACGTTCCTGGACATGCAGCACATGGATCGAAGCTGGCTAGCACGAGGAAAGCCCAAGTCAAAGTCCACAAGGGAAAAGCCGCCTAGTTGAAATAAACTTCGAAATATTTGATTTATGGGAATAATTGTAATCCTACTCCAAGTAGTATTCCTACTTAGGAAAGGTTTGCCCTAGACCTAGACTATATATACCATAGTCGTCCAATGTATAGTGGAGGCGGATTTTAGAGAGAGTTCAACCCTAAGAATTATTGTGTTCTTTCTTTCATTATGTTCTAAGCTTTCTTAGAGTTAGGTGAAGGTTGTCGAGTACTTGTGAGAGGAGATTGTACTTTGTTTCTCGTTTCAATGCAATAAAACATTAATATTTGCTTACTCTTTGCCATTCTTTGTTCTTGCATCCAAGCCCGGGAGGGAAGTTTGTGAGTAATCCATTTATCTAGACACGGGAGAGTTAGATTCACGAAAGGAGTAAGTACGATATTTGAAAAATACTAACTCGGCCTAGGGATAGGTTGGAGTTTCAGCGGCTAAAAGAAGTGTGCGATTGGTTGATAGTTAGAATTGATTCACGCCGGGAGGTATCATCAAGGATTGATTATCAACAGTGTTTCGACTTAGGGATAAGCGGAGCCATCCAAGGACACTTTACCGAATCTTAGTGAGGTCTACCCAAGAGCAAAGGATTGTCGCGGCAGACACGCATTGTCGCTGCCGAGGCAGTAATCTGTAGTACTGTCGAGGCAGAGTCATGCGATAGCATTGGACAGAAACAAGTCGATCGATTCCATAGTACAACGCAACTAGATCCTGCCACTCTCCTCATTCGTTCTCACTACCTTTATTCTATTTTTATTTAATTAGTTTACTCAAACATCCTTCCTACTTGTGTTTTTACTTTACTTTTACAGGACAAGAATATTAAAGAAGACATATTAAGTATACCAATCCCTGTGGAGACGATACACGATAAATACTTATCATTTTATTACTTGACGTGTACACTGCATAATTTGCGCTATTTCTACACGCAACAGCATTCTCTCAAAAGATAGGATCAAAGTGGTTGCGATAGAATCTTATCTCATGGGCCGAACTTTCCGAATCGATGTCGGTACCTTTGTCGATGTCTTTGGTGTTAAACATGTGGGTATTGACGATGAAGACTCTCTTGGATATTTTACCGATTCGGTTATCTCTCTTGACGTCCATAACCGGTTCTTGCACCTCATTATCTCTTGGTGGGTTCGTCCATCAAACGGTAAGTACTCCCAGATCCGTCAAGTAGATAGCTTTTGGTTGAAATGCTTTCGTGAGGCTCGACGCCCAAATCTAGCCCAAATTGTCTTCTCCGACATTGTGTAGAATATCAACAATCGTGTCACTCTCCTTGTCAAATCATTTACTTATGCTTGTGTGCTATGTTCCATCTTTATGCATTTGGGAATTGATTGCTCCTACGACAAGGTGGAATCGGTTAAAAAACCCATAGGCGAGACTTCTCTCAACCGTTCCCAGTTTCAGTATGCCTCTAATGGTGAATGGGTTCGAGGTGCTCCTCCTCCTCTTCCTCCTCCCGTTGTTGATTCGGAGCATCTCCAACAAGTTGCACCAAACGCCGAGCTTATGGTTTTCTCACTTTGAGGTTTGACAGTTTGGATGCTCGTTTTGACACCTTGGATGGAAGGTTTGATTCCTTATCCACTCAATTTAATTCTCGTTTTGATGCCATGGACATGATATTGATGTGTTTGGAAAATCAAAACACTTCCATGAGGATCTCCATTGAAGCTCTCCGTTACATGCAAACCTCTTCCAATAAAGATGGAGATGACAATGAGGAAGAAGATGATGAGGATGATGAGGATGGTAATGATGAGGAGGACATGGGCGATGAGTGATCTTAGCTTTTATCTTTTCTTTGCTATGGCTTTCTTTAGGTCTAGTTATGCTTTTCTTTAGCATTATGTTGCATTTCATTTCATATTAGAACAATATGCACCTATGTTATTTCTTTTATGCTTTGAACTCTTTGTTGGATTTGGATATTTTATGCTATGGATTCTATTTTATTTAATGCTATGCTTGTTATAAATTGTGCCTTATATTGATTTTGATCTAACAAAAAGGGGGAGAAATATCTTGTTTTTAAGTTAAGGAATCATTTTTAAAATTTAAAGTTATGCACCTATTAAGGGGGAGTCCTTTTAAAAAGTTTTGGAACTTAAAATTGAGATTTTAAAATTGTGCCTTATAATGGTTTTGTTATATCAAAAAGGGGGAGATTGTAAAACCAAAATTGATTTTGATATAACAATTATGTATAAGGACTATTTTGTAGTAAATTTTTAAGTCCCTAAGTCAAACTTTTGATTTCAAGTCAAATCAAGAACTTTGAAATAAATTTTCTAAGTGTGTTGATACGAGAGTATCGATACCGTTAAGACCGATATCGATACCGATATGCATTTTTAAAGCTTTGTTCTTAGAACTAAGAACAAGTATCGAAACATGGTTCGATACCAATACCTTACTACCAATGCATGTTTCGAACCAAGTATCGAACCACGTCGAGTATTTTAATTATTTTAAAATCATCTAAAATTATGACTCATGGTATCGATACCAATATCGATACCCCCTTTAATTCCCAACGGCTATTTTAGCATTTAATGAGTTGACCGTTGGTGGCAGTTAAAACTTTAAAAGATGGTTGAGATGTTTCGAAACATGGTTCGATACCCACCATTACAGTGTAGTAATGGCATCGATACCTGTTTCGATACACCCCTTATTAAATGCACAACGTCTCTTTCTTTTTATAGGTTGTTTCAAAACAGGTTATTCGTGTTTCGATACCTGTGCTTGCAGAAGAGCATTTATGGTGGGAAGATGAGGTCCTAACGTCTTTATTTCAAGTCCCAACAACCACAACGGTTAGAAATCAATGAGGAGGTATAAAATGAAGCAATTCAAGCAGCATTAACAACTATTGAACCTCAAGCAACATCCAAGCAATCAAATCCAACTCCCAAGCACTTTCATTGAAAATCTTGACTCCCATCTCTTGTACTTCAATTTAATTCTTTGTAATTGAGTTTGGGGAGAGTTTGTTTGTATTTGGGGCAATTATCTATCTTGTGAGAGATTTCATTTTGCCTTTCTTTCATCTTTTATCTTGTGAGGTTGAATTAATTCTTGGGTAAAAGAATTGATTCGAATTGTAACGGTTATCCCTTGAACCGAGAAAAAGGTCGAATTCTCTTACTGAATTGATTTCAAAATCCTTAGTGGGAGCTAAGGTAGTGGATGTAGAGCTTGTTCCGAAGTTTGAACCACTATAAATCTCTTGTTCTTTATTTTCCAATTTTTACCGAAAATCTTCCACAAAATTTTTAAATAGCCAATTCACCCCCCTCTTGGCCAATTATCAAGATCGATCAACTCAACAATATTAATGTACTACTACTAATCTACTATGTTTACATCTAATCACTATAATATATGAATGTACTATGTATACATTATACATATATGATATTATTAATGTATACATGATACATCTAATTACTAATATATAATTATATATACATATAACATATATTAATGTATACATCTGATTACCAATATATATTATATATATATATATTTATATTAAATTATTAATGTATTATATATAGGGTAAACTACATAAATGGTCCCTCGACTATACCTCAGTTATTTTTTTATATCCTCTGACTATCAAAAGTTACAAATTTATCCATTGACTATCTTTTTTGTCACAAAGTGATCCTCTGTCGTTAAAAAAATAACGAGAGTCTGACGTGGACGTTAAATACTGAGTTAAGAGTCCACTAGGCATCCCAATCTTTTTAATTCCAACACTCATCTTTAGAAATTCAAAAACCATGATTTTAGAAATCACTAAAATCTTCTTCACCCTAAAATCTCTTCAACAAAGATTCAACTCAGCATTCAACTCAGTAGACTGACCATTCTCTACGTACTCAAAACGAGATGGAAAAGCTGACCCAACTGGTACAGTGTCATTAGCAGGGGAGGCAACAGGGACAACTCGTTCTTCAGGCTTTTGATCGTAGAGATTTTCACTTGGCTGCAAGTAAAGAAAATTATGTCATCAAGAAGAAGAGAATTTAAAATAACTACAAAATAAGTGACCTCTTTAATCAAAATATCCTTATGATTCTTCTTCAGTAATTGCATTGCCCAAGAAGGTCAGGTAAGAATACCTTTGAAGTAAGCTTTCTGGCACCAAGTCCTCCAGTTTTCCCAGTTCTTTTTGTACCTAGAGGCTTCTTGACAGTACTGGTAACAACTTTACGAGAAGCTTTCGGTGAAGGAGGAAGCTCTGGTTTTTCTTTCCCATCTAAAGAACTTCCTTTACGAGCTTCATCAGTATTGCTATGAAGAAGTTCATTGGGTGCTTGTGGTGACTGAGAAGCAACATGGGATGTAGGCAAACCTACCTCTTCTGCCATACTCTTAGCAACTTCTTTAGTTAATATTTACCTATATAAATCAGCAGCTCTTGAAGTATATTTGGCCTCAATTTTGCCTCCATCAGACCATCCATGCTGCTTAAAGAAAACCTGAGCACTGTTGTTTCCTCCATAGATCATCATTTTCACTTGTTCAGGAGACCAAGAATCTAAATTTGTAGACCTGCATAAAATATTCATACTTTTCAAGGGAAAAAGAAATACAAAGACTAGGGAATATAAGCAGCAGATGTAACAGGGCATGATGGCATTGACATCAAAATAGTCAAATCCTCGGTAATAAGTACCAAATATCTAAGAAAACACTTCTGTTGACCAGTAAATAGGTCACTCTTGACTCTTGAGAAAGAACACTGACAAAAATATAGGGAGGTAATGTGCATACTACATTGCTCACCCACAAAAAACTCATAGACAGGTTAGTTAATAACAGATCAATCTCTACAAAATTTATTCTACTATCAGAAACCCCAAAAGGGGTACCTTCCTAAGTAAATTTCAAAACTATATCAGAGGAGAACATAAGCTAATGCAGGGACAGTTACTCCATTTGGGTGTATACATCAAAGAGTGAGTTTAACCTCATACTACCACATATCAAAAGCCCAAAATAATATTTCAGTTCAGGATTCTCTCAGCACAAGAAACAAAGAGTTTACAAACATCTTTTGCATGTGAAAATTCATAATTTGGCTAAGAATACAAAGAAACGAATTTTCTCTCATTCATTCATTCATTCATTCATTCATTCATTCATTTCCTTCAACTGAATTTCAAGAAACCCAAAACTGCAGAACGTACTCTGCTCAATTAAACGTTTTCCATATTTTAATTTACAAATTTCCACTCCAGATATATTGTTTATGCATAGTATAATTGAGAACATGGAAGCACAAGATTAAAAGGCATAACCAATTAACGCAAAACACGAAAATTAGATCCAAAAAACATATTATTTATTTTATGGATTTTTAAAATTAGGGTTTTTGAATTTTAATTCTTCAAAGTGTTGGGATTAAAGAGATTGGGATGCCACATAGACTCTCAACTCAGCATTTAACGTCCACGTCAGACTCTCGTTAGTTTTTTAACGGCAGAGGACCATTTTGTGACAAAAAAGATAGCTAGTGGATCAATTTGTAACTTTTGATAGTCAGAGGATATAAAAAATAACCGAGGTATAGTCGATGGACCATTTATATAGTTTACCCTATATATAATATTATATATTCTATAATATAAATTTATTTTTCATATATAGTTGTAAATCCATTTATAATATTATTCCATTTTTAAAAATAGTATTATTACATATATTATTATTCTATTTCCAAAAATAGTATTATTCCATATATAGTATTAATCCATATATTATTATTCTATTTCTAAAAATAGTATTATTCCATATATAGTATTAATCCATATATTATTATTCTACTTTTAAAAATAGTATTATTCCATATATAATATTATTCTATATATAGTATAATTTTTATATATAATATTATTCTATTTCTAAAAATAGTATTATTCTATATATAGTATAATTTTTATATATAGTATAAATTCCTTATATGGTATAAATTTTATATATACTATTATTTCATTTATAATATAAATTTTATGTATAATCTAAATTTTAATTTTCCAATTTTAAAATGTATTAATAAGATAATATTTTATTTTATGAATGTTTATTATTTTTAATTTAAAAGTTTATTTTTTGATTTTGTAGTCCAATATTTATTCCTTATTAATTTTAAAATTTTTTAATTTAGTATGATTTTTATTTTTAAGATATGAATTATTATTCATTATATGATATTTTTGTTAAATCTACTACGTAATATTTATTTTTAATGTGATTCATGCTAGTGAAATACATTAGATATTAAATAATTAATTTGAAATGAATGATCAACCATTCAACCAAAAGTCTATCGTTTATTTACTTATTTTTACAAAATCAAACTTAATAATTTTAATTATTATAAATTTAAAACCAAAATTAATTCGACCTGAAACAAAACCGACTTGAAATGAACCTGACCTGAAATGCAACTGAACCGAAATGGACCCGACCTGAAATCTACCCGACCTGAAATGAAACTGCCAATTATCCGATTTGGACCCGAAACGTTTGAATCCAATCTGAAATGGATCCGACCTAAAACGAACCCGACCTGAAATTGACCCACACCCGACCCGAATCGAGTCAAAACATCAAATCAACCTGAAATGACCTGCATCCGATTTTACCCGACCTGACAGTACCCGACCTGAAACCCATCCGAATAACTGTTTTTACATCCCTAAACAAGATCTTAATTTAAAAGTCATTGAGATTTTAAATAATCATTTAAAAATCATTAAAGACTAATAATATTAGTGATATATTATGTTAGTGGTGTTTAATGTTGCGTGTAGTCTATTCTAAATTTTTTAATTTTTAATACAAAGTTTAATATTTAAATTACTTATAAATTATATCATGTGTTCAATGACGTGCATTTGGATCAATTTAAATCTATCTTATAAATGTATAACTTCATCTACTGATACCATATACTATAAAGTATATTTTGATAAAAAAAAAATATAGATACTATAAATTATTTACTTGAATTAGTGTAAGAAGTCATCTCGATATAACTCAATTAAACGATTATAAAATTATTAAATGTATTATGGACACAATACAAACAATAATTCCAAATAAATGTATAATTGAGAAATTATATTATGGGTCATTCTAGTTATGTCATTCATGTAACCAATCAATCAAATATATTTATTTAATTAAATTTTTTTACCTTATTACTAAGTGAATCTTTACTTGGTAAAAAGTATTATTAAACTTAATTTACAGTAATTTTTAGTAAAGATTCACTTGATAAAAAATGAGATGAAAAAATTAATTAAATGGATGCAATTAATTGATTGGTCTAATGAATAACGTGATGAAAATGACACATGATATAATTTCTCCATATAATATCAAGGAATAATTTTACAAGTCATTTTAATTAACTATTTTCTCTTGTCACAGAACCATGCCTCTTGTAGGTGATATGAAGTTAAGGGTTTAGAGTTCATAATTAAGAGTTTAAAACTTAAGGTAATGGTCAGAATCTAGAGTTTAAGATTAAAATTTAAGGTTTATAAATTAAAATTTAGATTGTAGGTGATATGAACAAGAATTTAGGTTTCGATCTATATACATCGCCTAATATTTCTGAAAATTTATTAGTCAGTGATGATGTGTAAAACTCAACCATGCATGTGACATTATATATATGATATGATTGGAGCATTATTTATTTTTGAATATCTGATAGGGCTATAATGCTACAAGTGTGCCAGCGTAAGCCATGACGCATGCTAGGATACATCTAAAGTTTGTCCCTTTCCCTTCTTTTGTTCCTCCTATATTCCTCTTTTTGTCTAATACTTTATGCAATTGCAAACCTCTTACTTGCTCTCTGACTTTTTTTCAAACTATATATACATTACTAATCATGCATTCTAATTTTTGTGTGCCCCAGAATCTTGGGTTCCTTGAATCTCTCATAGGTTTACTACTTAAAGCCTTTCAACAGCGACAACACTGTCCTGTCCAACAGGTACTGCTCTCCTAATTGTTATGGTTGGTTGCAGGGAAAGAGAACTGGAAAGAGTTCTGAGCTTTGGGATTTCATATTTTGCTTAGAAGTGAAACAAGTTTAATCGCTTAAAGCACCCAATGGGGACGGTTTTTGAACTTAAAAACTTGAATCTTTAGTCCAATTATCATTTTTATGAGCTACAGAATTGGTTGTGTAATACCACAGATTGAGATTGTTTTGTGTTCCTTTACTCTAAAAGTGGCTTCGGTTGCAAATTAACCTTTTCTGGTTTTATTATGTTTGAATCTTGGTTGGAAATTTGATTAATTTCTTCTAGTATTTGTGTTCAGAATTCAGATGTTTACAATTATCATTTGCTTCAAATCTTTTAATGTTGTACTATGAGTTCTTTTTTATTTTTTTTGCAGAGAGGACATTGTGTTGAAGAGCACAGATTGGGCAGTGTTTTAGTAAGTCATTAACTAGGCATAAGATTTCCTGTTACATTTCTATCACGTGAGGCAGAAGCTGAGTTTAGTAAATATCTGATCCATTTTGTGCCTTTCAGAGTGGTGGTCAGCAATGGCGTTTGAACCATTGGTTTGGTATTGTCAGCCAACGAAGAATGCAGCTTGGGCAAAGCTGGTTGATGGTGCTTTCGGTGCATACACACCTTGTGCTATTGATTCTGTTGTGTTGTCCATTTCTCACCTGGTTCTTCTGGGCCTCTGCTGTTATCGTATATGGCTAATTAAGAAGAATTCCAAAGTCCAAAGGTTTTGTTTGAGTACTAAATACTATTGCTATATACTAGCTTTTTTGGCTGGTTATTGTACTATCGAGCCATTACTAAGGTTGTTGATGGGCAATTCAATCTTTAATTTGGAGGGAACAACTGGTCTTGCTCCCTATGAGGTAAGTTCCTGTCATACCATGTTATATGATATTGCAGCTTAGCTGCTTGCTTAAAGTTGGATTTGCTTTATAATTGCAGGCAACCTCTTTGATCATTGAGGCTGCAGCTTGGTGCTCCGTGCTTGTTATGATAGGACTGGAAACAAAAATTTACATCCGTGAGTTTCGGTGGTATGTGCGTTTTGGAGTTGTTTATGTTCTGGTTGCGGATGCTGTGCTTTTCAACCTCATTCTCCCAGTCGAGGATCTGTATAGTAGGTTAGATTCCTCCCATTCCTCAGTTCAGTTCTCATTCTCCCAGTCAAGGATCTTTTCTTTTCCTTTCATTCTTACATACTAGTACTTCTAGAAGACCCACCATCAGTATTAGTGACTCTTTTAACTAAAGAAGAACTTTAACCACAGTCCACAGGAAAATATTTTTGTGTTATATAAAAACTTTCATGCTTTTGGGAACAGTTGACTAGTTGGAGATTCAGACATATAATTCAAAGGAAAGGTTTTTGTCAATCATTTTCTTTTTTGTTTATTTCTTTGGCCTGACTAGATAGAATATGGTCCATTTAACTGTGTAAACAGGACACATGCAATGATATGTTTGTTTGCCCATGCAGCTATGCATTGTATTCGACCATCAGCACGGTATTCTGTCAGGTTTGTTGTGCATTTTTTCCTTTTGATATATCTTCTGTAGTATCAATATAGGAGTTTTAATGCTTTTGTCTTCAAGTCTTTTTATAGCAGTCCGGTTTATTTGTGCTTATTTTCTGCTGTAGGTTTTATTTGGTATTCTTCTGCTTGTTTATTTTCCTAATCTCCATCCCTATCCTGGGTATGTTTCGATTGAAAGTGAGTCTCTTGATGATGAAAAATATGAACCACTTTCTGGAGGAGAGCACATATGCCCTGAGAGGCATGCCAGCATTATTTCAAGTAAGTACTCTGATTGAGAGGTCTGATACCACAAGTTTGAAAAGTTCATATGCTGCAGCTTTACTAATTATTTTTAGAAAAGCATAATTTTGATGGAACTAAAACCAGGTAATTGCTTGGCTTGACTGTAAGGACTGATATTATATCAATATGTGCAAGTATTGGGATTGGGATGTTCTACTTTGTGAACAGAACCAATATTTATATTATGAATGTATGCATTTTCTTTATCAGAGTATGTCCTCTGATTGTTTGGTCATGATACCATTAGTTCAAAAAGTTTAAACGGTTGCAGTTTTTTGGTAGAATAAGTACCATTATGATGGAACTACAACTACATGCGGACTTGGATAGTCTGAGATAAGATAGTAATATGTACAAGTTTTGTATGTTCTTCTGAATATATACACTCTGTATAACAAGTCAGGAACCCTTTGTCCATGTTGCTCGGACTCAAGAGTAAGTGTCGAACATGGTTATGTGTTCACCAGTTACATTCAAATTTCTCTCTAACATTTCGAGGGTTGAATACCTGAGTCCCCATACCCGTGTCTACTGTAAGTCGTCGAGGAAAAGTAAATAGCCCTTACAACATAGTCTCTCTATATAAGGACAGTTTGTCCTGTTGTACTGAGCTTATGTTTTCCATTATTTTACAAATATCTATTTTGGAGTAATCATATAAGTGATGCTTTCTATGGACTTGTGAGCTTCTAGTTTAAACTTTGCTGCAATATGCTGTGACAGGAATTTTTTTCGGATGGATTACTCCACTCATGCAGCAAGGGTATAGACGACCTATCACTGAGGGGGATGTTTGGAAGTTGGATACATGGGATCAGTCTGATATACTGATTCATAAGTTAGCATTCTGTCACTTTCCTTGCATTTTGCTTGCACATGATAACGCAGACAGTTACTCAAAAATGGCAATTTCTACCATTACAGATTCCATAGATGTTGGGTCAAAGAAGCTAAAAGATCTAAGCCATGGCTTTTGCGAGCATTGAATAGTAGCTTGGGAGGAAGGTTAGTTAGCTGTGAGATTCATTTCCCCCCTTCCTTTATAATTAGTGGTAATGAATATTTGTGCACCCTAAAGAGTTCATCTGTTAAGTTTAGATGTTTCATATTGTCTTACTTATTACTAAATCTTTTATATAAATGAATTACACAGGTTTTGGTTGGGAGGTATTTTCAAGGTAACGAGCATTCCACTCATATTTCTCTTGGAAGTTAATTTGATTTTAAATTATTAAGTTCTTTGAATAAAGGGAACAAGATCATCTTTAGGTAATCCATGTTTTGTGTTTGGCGAGCTTGGAATTGTTAGTAACTGGAATTCATTTTACTTATGGTAGCTACTTTTCTCTGTTTATCTGTTGTATCCTTTACTAGAAAGTCATACAGAGATTTAACATTTCATGAGAATATGACTAAGTTGTGTAAAGCATTTGAAAACAACTATTGACTGCTGAGTGCTGACTTATAGATTCATTTGAACATCACAGATTGGAAATGACCTTTGTCAATTTGCGGGGCCTATGTTGTTAAACCATCTCTTACAGGTTTGTGTTTTTCTTTCGTATTTCCTGGTGAGGGCCTAATAAAACAAATGATCTTGTGTCTCTTTGTTTATTCTGCTATAGAAGAGAAATATTATCATTGATCTCATTTTGATAATTTTTTCTTCAGTTTCAGTAGCCTATAGTTATACTGATGATGTATATATTTTAAGAAATTATATAAATTTAAATTTATAACAAAATACACAATTATCACTAGCCAAAGAAATTTTCTGCGGTAGATATTTATTTAATTCTTCATTTTAGTCATGATCCTACTTTGTGCATTCTGTGCTTTATGTTAAAATTATAATTCTTTTGTTATGGTCTGCAGTCTATGCAACAAGGTGACCCAGCATGGGTTGGTTATATCTACGCCTTCTTGATGTTCCTCTCAGTGGTATGATCCCTATTGTGTGTTTCCATAACAGGATTTCCAATTTAACATAAACCTGGATTTTCCCAGTTTATACTTTACTTTTGTCCAAATTATTTGTAGCATAACATGGTATAATCTCTTTTGCAACAAAATCTGAGTCTCTTGGTGTGTTTAACTTAAGGGTTCTAATTTCAACTCATTTCAGTTATGTGTTGTACTGCTTGAGGCTCAGTATATGCAGAATGTTTGGCGTGTTGGTTTTCGTCTACGGTCTACTCTGGTAAAATATACACAAACAAGGACTTGTTTCTATTTTCGATGTGTTGAATGTGCTCCTTTGCTTTTCAAGTAGAGCACAGTTGCTTTAGTTGGAGCTGAGTTATTCATTTCAATTTGGTAGTCTAATTGCATTTCTGTTTCTGTCATAGGTGGCAGCTATATTTCACAAATCTCTGAGGTTGACTCATGAGGCTCGCAAGAATTTCCCTTCTGGAAAGATAACAAATATGATTACAACAGATGCTACTGCACTTCAGGTATGGTCCTTGTCTGATTGCCATGAAAATGCAATGTTAACAGACGCCTAAAATGTATAGTATGCATTTATAATCATAGTTCACCATAAAGACAAAATATAATGCAGCTAATCAAATTTTTAGTATATATAACCTGTTACATTTCAAACATTGTCTTGTGTTGGTACTTTTAAGAAATATGATGATCCATTGACAGTCATCAAGATGAATACACACTTGAACCCATGTTCATGGTGCAATGTTACCATTGATATATCAGTCAATCGAAATTTGCAATTTTGAAACAATTAAATGAACATATAGGCCATTTGGCTCCTAAAATAGAAAAAAATTCAGGTTTGGATTTCTGATGTTTAAAGTAAACTATGTTAGCCTTTTCTTTGTATAGTGTTAAAAACAATATGCATGTTAATATCTGGTAGGTGCTCCTTTCACAACTTGTTCAGAACTTGTTGACTTAACAAGAACATATCGACGGGGAGTGGGGTGGGGGAATCTAATACTATTCTGGTTCTGGAACAAAAACATGCTTAACATTTGCAAGTTGCAATTAATCGTGTTCTTTCATTTTTTTCTTCATTTTTGTTTATTCTTTCCGTGTAGTTTAGGGAGTTAATTTGAAATATCACTGATACTACTTTACTTGGTTCAGCAAATATGCCAACAACTTCATGTATTGTGGTCAGCTCCATTTCGTATCATTATTTCCATGGTTCTTCTTTATCAGCAACTTGGTGTTGCTTCACTTCTTGGATCACTAATTCTAGTTCTCATGGTCCCACTGCAGGTAAAAATATTTATCACCTTCCCTTTTTTTATTTATATAAAATTTTCTTTATTAATTGTATCCTTCCAGTTTTACTTTTTTAAGCATTGGGTTTCATTTTCTTAGCAAAGTGAGGATGTACTTGATGACATTTGATTGAATTCATAATCATTTTCTGCATTTAAGGCTGTAGTCAACCCCCTTTCCTCTAGAGTTAACAGAGAACTTATCTCCATAATTCATTCAGACTAATTTTCAATCAGAGAGAAAAAATGAGTAGTGAGTGACATTGGTAGAAAAAAAAACAAATCATTGGATTAAATCTTGTCTCACCTGGAAGTCTGCCAATCAATGCAAGCTACTGTTATACTTTTAAGTTGGGAAATTATTTCATGTCAATGGTCTACTGATATCAATTGTCTTTATGAATGAAATTGATGTGTTTTACCTTAACATTATCTTTATTTATGTGGAGACAGACCATTGTGATTAGCAAAATGCGAAAAATGACTAAGGAAGGGCTACAGTGGACTGACAGAAGAGTCAGCCTTATGAATGAAATTTTAGCCTCTATGGACACTGTGAAGTATGGTTTAATTTAGAAAGCACTTCCCTTGAATTTGAATATACTGTCTTACCATTTAACATTTCTTATTGGCTTCATGCTTTGAAAATTTTCAGATTTTATGCATGGGAGAAGAGCTTTCAAGAAAGAGTTCACAGTGTACGAAATGATGAGCTGTCATGGCTTCGGAGAGCTCAGCTACTATCTGCTGTATGATATTTAAAATTCTAGTCCATTTATTTCTTTGCATGTGTGTATACTATATGAAATGTCAAAATGTAGTATGAAGTTGCTAGTTTCCATGCAAAATTAAATGGTGTACTTGCTTTTACATTGGACTGTGTTACACCAACCATAATTCTTAACATAGTATGTTCTCACAATTTGATTTAAGGGAAAATGAGATTATGGTTGTCTCCATTTGTAATTTTAGACCCTCCATTCTAATCCAGTGTATGAGAAAGATGGATTACATTTTTGCTACCTTGATTTTGATTTATGACAAGTTGTGACACACCCATGATCTCTCACTATTAGAGTATCTGGGCTTGTTATACATGTTTCTTTCATAATGAACATGGACAAATACTCATTTATCTATCTGGTTGATTAAGCTACATAAAGTATTGATGTGTTTTACCTTACAATTTGAGTTTATTTCCCCCTTTTAACAACTTATATCTCTTGCAGTTTAACAGTTTCATGCTGAACAGCATACCAGTTGTTGTGACTGTAGTTTCATTTGGAGCATTCACTTTGCTTGGCGGGGATCTAACACCAGCAAGGGCATTCACATCACTTTCTCTGTTTGCATTGCTACGATTTCCTCTCAACACACTTCCTAATTTGTTAAGTCAGGTTTAGACATTACCTCTTGCTTTTGGTATATTGGCTAGACTAGAAAGCTGTTTGGCAACTCAATAACTTAAGTGCTATTTGATAAAATTTAAGTATTTATGGAACGAAAGGAAAATAACCCTAAAGAGAATGTAATTCTTTTGTTGATTATTATTTGTAATGTAATGTAGTGTTGACAAATTTCCAGTTTTTCTCATAATTAAGTTCAGTACGTTATATAAGAACCAAATAGCTTCAATTGTCTATTTGACGTCTAAAACTTGGTTTCCAGGTTGTAAATGCAAATGTATCGTTGCAACGTCTTCAGGAGCTTTTCTTAGCTGAAGAGAGAATTCTAGCTCCAAATCCACCTCTTCAGCCAGAGCTTCCAGCCATCTCAATTAAGAATGGAAACTTTTCATGGAATTCAAAGGTACTTCCAATGTGTTTTTCTTGTTTTTATACTTCTCAAATCATGAATCATCTGCTTTGTTTTTATACTTCTCAATACATTTAGTTTTCTTCGTACTTTGTGAGAGTGAAAAGACTGATAAAGTTTTAGATATTGAGTCTGCCTCAGGGCATCTAGCTGAAACATTTAGCTCAGGGTATGAGGGACATCCTGCTTTAGCAATGAACACTACAAGTATTATTTATGAAAACATTGCTTCATGTCCCCATGGGTTAATTTATACTAAATTAAAACTCTATGAAAACTAAGATCAGGTACTATTTTGAAGGGTTTCCCATTGTATGATATCTTTAAAAGAAAATAACCCTTAACAATGGTTTATGACTATGTTTCTTCTGATTCACAAAGAAGGTAATGCCATCATGATCTGGAGCACCTGACTTGTCCTTCATTACAAGCTACTTAATAGAGGTCCCATAAATGCCTGCCTATTTGTAAACACACACTCTTCATTTGATTCTTAGGATTTAGTTGACCACTATACTAAGAAGCCTAGTACCTCTAGGTCATGCTTTCACAGCTTTATAGTGTGGAATCATCAACATCATTGACATTGCAATGTGCTTCTATGGTAGATGAAAACACTTTCGAGATTTTCTTTTTCAGGCTGAGAAACCTACCTTATCAAATATCAATTTAGAGGTGCCAGTTGGTAGCTTAGTTGCGATTGTTGGTGGAACTGGAGAAGGAAAAACATCACTTATATCAGCAATGCTTGGGGAGCTACCTGCAGATGCAAATTCAAGTGTTGTTATAAGAGGGACTGTCGCTTATGTTCCCCAAGTTTCATGGATTTTTAATGCTAGCGTAAGTTGCAGATTGCTGATGTTCTTCATTGATATTTGCTTCCATTTCAAATTTCGAACTATTCTTTGGAAATGAAAGTTCTCTTTCTACTACCATACATGTTTCTGACCTTCAAATTTTATTTCACAGGTTCGTAACAATATATTGTTTGGGAGTAGCTTTCAACCTGAACGATATTGGAAGACAATCGATGTTACAGCCCTACGGCATGATCTCAACATACTTCCAGTTAAGTGATTTTAATACATCTATATGTAATTTCTTTTGCTTGTTGTGAAATGTCTCTGTAACTAATTAATCGTCTCACATTGACCTTCAGGATCATGATTTTACCGAGATTGGCGAAAGAGGGGTGAATATCAGTGGTGGGCAGAAGCAGAGAGTTTCCATGGCTAGAGCTGTCTACTCCAATTCGGATGTGTATATATTTGATGACCCTTTAAGTGCCCTTGATGCACATGTTGCACAGCAGGTAGTTTGCTTGTTCTATTCAACCTTTGCAATTTCCTGTCACATTCTACACTGACCATTACTCATTTCACGCTCTAAACATCAAACCCATTAGAAAAAAGGCAATGGTCAAAATTGTTCTCGGGATCTAATCTGTACTTCTCTTCAAAACTCTGTCATCTGCATCATGATTCATGCCCAGTGTCCTATAAGGATTTTCTTTTTCCTTTTTCTAGGCAATATCTTATTTGGAAACAAAATGAGCTATCTCTTCTTTTCAAGATAAAAGCTGTTATAGGATAAACACAAAGTATAGCACAATAAAAAAGACACTAACAATTTACATGGACACAGTAAAAAAGACATCAACATTTTACACTGGAAAACCTTGATGAGAAACCATGAGCAGAGGAGGAGAAATTCACTATGATGTTGAAATAATACGAGAGATTACAAAGAAAACTTGTGTAGCAAGAAATCTACTCAAGCTATGTTTTCTACTTTAATCAAAGTCTAGCAGAATAAGTATAGTCGTGTACAGACTGGAGTTGCGGCAAGGTCATACTATTTCTCCCAATTTTACTTTTTACGAAACAGATAGCACCACAAACTTTTTGCGCCAGAGCAATGCGAAATTTTGGCCACAAACTCTAATAAAAGCTTCGTCCAGTTTCTATCTAGATGTTTTTTCAACTTTTAAGGGGTGATCATTCACCTTTTTTTTTTATTCCAAGAGTGTGCTTGAGGTTATGCCATACAGATTTTGTCTAAAGTCATTTGCAGGTTTTTAACAGATGTATCAAGGAAGAGTTGCAAGGGAAAACCAGAATACTTGTCACAAACCAGCTACATTTTCTTCCACATGTAGATCACATCGTCCTTGTCTCTGATGGTGTAATTGCGGAAGAGGGTACCTTCGAGGAGATCTCCAAAAATGGAAGGCTATTTCAAAAACTGATGGAAAATGCTGGAAAAATGGAGAAACAAGAAGAGAAGGATTATGGGAAAAACTTTGACCTTGAAGACTTGAAACCAAAGTCAAATGAGATCGGTGAGATGAATGAGCTGCTAAAAAAGGAAAATCCTTCAAAAAGAAGGAAAGGAAGGAAAGCTGTACTTGTAAAGCAAGAAGAAAGGGAAACAGGTGTGGTCAGCTGGAATGTTTTGATGAGGTAATGCTTCATTTTTCTGACATAAACTCAGTTGTTGAAAAGCTTCCTTGGTCAGCTTTGTTTGGTTAATGATACCTATCTCTTTACAGCAATAAAAAATTGAACAAGAATTTTGGAAGATTTAAATAGTTTAGTGTTGTCAGAAATTGTATATAAAAGTTGAAGGTCATTTATATCCATAAACTGTTGGGAAATGGTCACTCAAAAAAAGGTACAACAATAGAGTGTCTTGCATCCTACAAATGATATTAATACCTACTTTTCACTGATCATTCACCCAAAGATTTGCCCATTGGACTTTATGGCAATGCTCATTAAATTCTTCTTGAGCTTTAAATCTTGTACATTAAATTCACTGGTAAAACGAACAACCAACTTAATAATTGATATGTAATCCCTAAAGAAATTGCAATTTATGTCAATTCAACTTGAGGTGGGCGTAGAACTGATTTTTGTTTTGCAGGTATAAGGATGCCCTAGGCGGCCTATTGGTGGTTATAGTACTCTTTACATTCTACTTTTCAACTGAAGTTCTTAGAATATCGAGCAGCACTTGGTTACGCTTTTGGACTGACCAAAGTACTTCAATGAGTTATAGTCCTGGATACTACATCGTCATATATGCTCTCCTAGGCTTTAGCCAGGTGTGTATGTCTTCATCTGCAGCTAGTATATGGTTTACATCGGTATTCATTTACACTTGTTGTAACATCATATTATAATGATACCCTCTTTTATCTTCTATTTTAGTAATTATTATAACGATTTATTTACCATTTTAATGAATTCAGGTAACTGTTACGCTTACAAACTCTTTCTGGTTGATCACTTCAAGTCTTCGTGCAGCCAGAAGGTTACATGATATGATGCTAAATTCCATCCTAAGAGCTCCAATGTTGTTTTTCCAGACCAATCCAACTGGGCGTGTAATCAATAGGTTTTCAAGAGATCTAGGTGATATAGACCGTTATGTTGCTAATTTTATGAATATGTTTATGAATCAGTTGTGGCAGCTTCTCTCAACATTTGCACTGATAGGCATCGTGAGCATATTTTCATTGTGGGCCATAATGCCACTTCTCATCTTGTTTTATGCAGCCTATCTATATTACCAGGTACGTCCAATAATTGTCATTTTCTCATCTGTTTTAAGACTTTGAGTTTTCATGTTTTGTAAGCTTTGAGAATGGTACTTACTGAGTAGGGTATATACACCACATGGAATTTAATAAAAGAGAAACTGTTACACTTTTCTTTTTGATGGTATTGAAATTTCCTTTCCACCATCATAGGGTGCATTCATTTGATGGATAATTTATTTTCCAAACTGAGTCTAGAATAAGCAAGTATTCTACCTCAGTTGCATGCACCAAAGATATTCTTTGGTGGCTCTTACCTTTCATTTAATGAATCTTTGCTTTGGACAAGTCTCAATGGTCATTTTCAATGGCAGAGCACATCTCGTGAAGTGAAACGCTTGGATTCGATTACCAGATCACCTATTTATGCACAATTTGGAGAAGCATTAAATGGTCTGTCATCCATTCGTGCATACAAAGCTTATGATCGGGTTGCGAATATTAATGGGAAATCCATGGATAATAATATCAGATTCACCCTTGCAAATACAAGTTCAAATCGTTGGCTCACAATAAGGTTAGAAACATTAGGAGGCCTTATGATTTGGTTGACAGCAACCTTTGCAGTTCTACAGAATGGAAGAGCTGAAAACCAGGCAGCATATGCATCCACAATGGGGTTACTTCTCAGCTACACTTTAAATATTACTAGTTTATTGAGTGGTGTTCTAAGACAAGCAAGCCGGGCTGAGAATAGCTTAAATGCTGTGGAACGTGTTGGCACATATATCAATTTACCTTCAGAGGCTCCAGAAGTGGTTGACGACTACCGTCCTCCACCTGGTTGGCCTTCATCGGGGTCAATTCAGTTTGTGGATGTTGTCTTACGCTATAGGCTTGAACTTCCACCAGTCTTGCGTGGATTGTCCTTTACTACTGCTCCAAGTGAAAAGATAGGGATAGTTGGAAGAACTGGTGCGGGGAAATCCAGCATGCTGAATGCACTATTTCGGATTGTAGAACTGGAGAAAGGAAGAATCTTGATTGATAGTTGTGATGTTTCCAAATTAGGACTAGCAGATTTGCGAAAGGCTCTTAGTATTATACCACAATCACCAGTTCTTTTTTCAGGTACGTGGTTTATCTTTTAACTATACTTGGTGAAATGCTTGGCTTAATCTTTAAAATGTTTGTTCAACTCTACCATTCATTTTACCACGTTTTCTGAAATATTCAGTCAAAATTGTGATAAATGCATAGCCACTTTTGTGTCTTGGAATCATTAGAAACTGTTTCTGTAACAATCTAAGAGTTTAAGAGAAAAGTAGTTTCTCTAAAGCATATGCATGATTACAATCTACACTCCCGCTCAAGTTGAGGAGTAGACATTATATAGTCCAGCTTGCATGTAAGCTTGTCGAATGCAGTTCTTGGAAGTACCTTGATAAGTACATCAGCTAACTGTTCTTGAGTTGGTACAAAGTTTAGCTTAACCATCCCACTTCTAATTTTCTCTGAAATGAAGTGCCTATTCTAGTTACACATACTTGATTCTATCATGGTGCACTGGTTCTTCGTAATGCTGATTGTAGACTGATTATCACAGTAAAATTAAAGTCTTTACTATAATTTAATTTTAATTCAGATAATAGACTTTGAAACCAAATTCCTTCACAAATTCCATTTGCCAAAGCTCTAAATTCTGCTTCTGGACTGCTTCTGGCAACTATTTGTTTCTTGCTTTTCCAAGTCACCAGATTCCCCCAAACTCTAGCACAATAACCACTAATCGATCTTCTAGATGTCAGCTCCCATGCCCAGTTTGCATCTGTAAATTTCTCCGCTATTCTACTTTCATTTTTAGCGAAGAACATCTCATGTCCTGGAGTCATCTTGAAATATTTTCAGATTCTCATTACTGCATCCTGCATCTAGATATCTTCTCTAGGATCATTCATAAATTGGCTGACAACACTGACTGAAAATACAATGTCAGGTTTAGTGAGTGATAGATAGATAAGTTTACCCACTAGTTTCTGATATTGTTCTTTGTTCGTGGGAATTCCTTGGTCATCAGTCCTGAATTTTAGATTGGATTCCATAGAATTCTGCAGGCTTTCATCCAAGCATTCCTGTTTCTGAAAGAAGGTCGTGTATATACTTTCTGATCTTGCAGTGTTTTACTAAGATGTAGATCTATAGAAAGAGTAAACTACCCGTCCTAAGTTTGTTAATGTTCTTAGATCTGTCTTTCAGGATGAGGATACATCACTATAAGCTACTGCAGAATAATATCACAATACCAATGTTAACTTTAGGCTTGATTAATGCATTTATTTCTTCTGTGCCTTGAACTAGAGTTAATGGAGGATATTGAACCGTTCGAATCTTATTCCTAGATAAAGTCCTTAATTCACAATTCGGAAACAAAGTATGGTTAATGCCTTAATTTTGTAGGAAAGGGTTCCATCTATTGCAGCTTTCAAGTCATATTCTCACATATACGAATCAAACTATGAATTAGATATCTTTTCATTCTGCTCCTTGTAACCTTGATGATCTATCTTTTTGATTATCTAATTATCTATGACCTTTTATATACCTTGATAATCTCTCCTAAGGTAGGGACTAGGGAGAAACATTCAAGAGTGAGAAATTTAAAATATCTGTTAACTTCCTCAATATTTTCTAATATGATATCTCCTAAGATTGAAATTTCAGTTTTATTTTTTATGATCATCTTTAATTTATTCAGGAACTGTTCGATTAAACCTCGACCCATTTAACGAACACAATGATGCTGACCTTTGGGAGGCTTTAGAAAGGGCACATCTGAAGGATGTAATCAGGAGGAACGCTTTTGGTCTTGATGCTGAGGTACTAAAATGAAACATAATATCAAAATAAAAAGTAAAATACTTACAGAATTCTTTGGTTAGATTAATCTGAATGAATTTAAGTTGTTGCTCAAAATATCAACTAGGTTCAGCAACAGATACATCAAATTGCATGCATACTATTGATGTTAGTAAAGATGGGAAATAAAGTAAAATCAAGTGTTTCTGCAAACAGTCCCTTAAGTTCATGTTGGTTAAGTCTGTCATGGGAATTAAAGTAAAATTTTGTCTTCTTTGAAACAAGAGAAAGTGAAATGTTTACGAAATAATTTCGCTTCATCTTTGTCAAGGTTTTGGAGAGTGGGGAAAATTTCAGTGTTGGGCAGAGACAATTATTGTGCCTTGCTCGAGCTTTGCTGCGCAGGTCAAAGATTCTTGTTCTTGATGAAGCAACTGCTGCCGTCGATGTTAAGACGGATGCTTTTATCCAGAAAACCATTCGTGAAGAATTCAAAACTTGCACAATGTTGATCATTGCTCACAGACTAAACACCATCATAGATTGTGACCAGATTCTTGTACTTGATGCTGGTCAGGTGTGCATTCTCATTCATTATTATTTATTGAATAATTCTGGTTCCTTTTCTTTCTGAGATCTCTATCCCAATTAGCTGACATTTTGTAGCTATAATATATCCTTAAGCAAGATCAACTCTTTCTAAGCTATGATTAAGTCATCTTCTGATTAGAAAAAAAATAATATACACATTAGTGGTGACTAGATAACTTCTGATTCTGTTCTTTTAGGTTCTAGAGCACAATAGGCCAGAGGAACTGCTAGCTAATGAAGAAAGTGCATTCTCTAAAATGGTTCAAAGTACAGGTCCTGCAAATGCTGAATACTTACGAAACTTAGTTTTTGGAGTTGGGGAGAATAAGTTGGGTGGAGAACATGCCATGCAGTTAGATGGTCGGATGAGATGGCAGGCATCATCTCGCTGGGCTGCTGCTGCACAATTTGCCATAGCTCTTAGCCTCTCTTCATCCCAGAATGATCTTCAAAGGCTTGATGTTGGAGATATGAACAATATCCTCAAGAGAACGGAAGATGCAGTTATAACTCTGCAGGGTGTTTTGGAGGGAAAACATGATGCAGTTATAGAAGACATGCTTCAGCAGCAACAAGTTCCCAGAGATAGATGGTGGTCTGCTCTTCACAGAATAATTGAAGGTACAGATATAATATTCTCTCATACATGTAAACTACACCAAATATATATATATATATATTCTCTCATAATAAGCTTCAATATCATGGTGCTGCATGCCTTTTTCATAACATGGAGAAGCAAACAACACTCGTAGCATAACAGATATTAGCAGCGGTGGCAAAATGAACCCAACTGATCCTAGTAAATTCTCCTGTGAAAAAATGACTCAACTACAAAAATGTGAAACAATGATCTAGTTCTCCTAAATAATTTGCCTTCTGATTGTTAGTGCACACTGCTCTTTTAAAATTGATCCAGAGAAAAGCAATAGTAGGAATATGAATATGTATGAACGTCGGTATGACTACGACCAAATCCCTGTACCTACCAGAACGCAGCTTTGTTTGATTCTATTATGATATCATTGTTCATCATGAGTTGTTATTTCAGGTCTTGCTGCAATGAGTAGGTTAACTCAACATAACAGGCTTCAACAATTAGAGTGGGAGTTTGAAGACAGATCGATCGAATGGGACGAGATCGAAACATCATAATAAATCTGATCACTGAAGAGTGGAGTGTACATCTGCATATATTGAATTGCAGATTTCATATCTGATATTCCCACTTGTATAACTGATCAGCTTAAATTGTATTCCAAAGTTGAAGCCAAGTACTTCAATTCCTGTGAACTGGAATTGGATTTTTAGAGTAAAAATACTTTTCGGTCACACTTGTAGCCCAATACTATGTTGAAGAAATACTTTCTTTTGAAATGTGGGCCATTGTCCGAACGGATTTATAAGCTTTCTTACAAATATATTTAAGGTCAATTAGCCCAATTCGTTTTGAAGTTCCTCGTTTTTTAGAAAATATAACTTGGAGAAAATTTTTAAAAAATATTATTTTAAAATAAAATTAGAAATCACCATCGATCACTTGGTTTAGATAGATCAGACATCAAAAAATAATCAGAGATTCTCATTTCTTAGAGTTCGATTTGAAAAGTTTATACCCCTACCACGCCCGTGATATCAAATCGATTACTATTTTTATTAACATGGTATTTTTGCAAGTCGTAGTGACAATTAAATTAAAATTTGGTTATCCATACAAGTTCATTTTAAAAGACTATAATGTTTAAAGAATAAACAAAAACCATCACATACATTTTAATTACTAGTCAAATTAATACTTAAATAAAGGAGCACAACGTTAACAATTTATATCTCGGATACAATAAACAATATAATATTATATATTAATAATTCAGTGATTTGAAGCCTTTCAATGATTCAATAATATTAAGGGTAAATTACATAAATGATCGTTAAATTTTTAGAGTTGATTCATTTTGGTTATCGTATTTTTAAAATATTCGATAAGATCATCTAATTTTTAATTCTTGTTCGATAAGGTCATCTAACTTTTAGTTCATATTTAATAAGGTCACCCAACTTTTAATTCACATTTGATAAGGTCACCCAACTTTTAATTCACATTCGATAAGGTCCTATAGTTACAATCAGTTAAAGTTTACCATTAAACCCTATTTTTGCTTAATAAAAAAATACATAAACTATAATAATCATCGCTCAACTTTCTTCTCACTCCTATTTTGGTTACTAAAATTTATTTTTTTTAATTTAATAACTTAACTTTTGAATTGTTCATATCTTGGCAACTCTCAAATGACATGATTATATAAATTAAAATTTGATTAATCCTATAAAAAAATCAGGAAATATTTTTTTTTACTTTTCTTATTAAATTTATCATATTATCATATTATATATTTTAATAAGCAAAATAAAAAATATTACTCGAATAAAATTATTCCAATTATCTTATTTAATTGGTATACCATAAGATGGAGAAATGAATAATTAACCAAAATAATTTTTAAAGATTAATCGAACCTAATTTTAGTATAAAATTTTAAAATAAATTATTTTGATTCGGTTACGGTTTATAATTTTAAGAGAAATTTATTAAATGATATTATTTAGTAAATATAATGTTTATAAATTTTATGTATTATAATATTTTATAGTCTAGATAATCTATTAATCAAAATATTTATTTCTGAAAATATTTTTTTTACTTTGTTTATTAAAATATCAAATATTATAATATGATAAATCTAATAATTTTTCGGTTGCGATAAAGTGTCAAAACAGCTGAAAAGTCAAAAATTGAAATTTAAAAAAAATCAAAAGGGTATCAAAATTACTAGACAAATTTTAATGGATGAAAAAAATTAAGAGTGAGAAAAAATGAGTGATGATTGTTGTAATTTATACATTTTTTATTAACAAAAATAGAATTTAACGATAAATTTTAACGGTAGGGACCATATCGAATATAAACTAAAAATTGAATGGAACAAAGTTGGATGACTTTATCGAATGTCAACTAAAAATTGAGCGACCTTAACGAATATTTTAAAAGTACATTAACCACAATGAATCTAACCTAAAAGTTGAATGACCTTATCGAATATTTTAAATGTACAATGACTAAAATGAATCTAACCTAAAAGTTCAGTGACTATTTATATAATTTACCTAATATTAAAACGGTGGAATATGGATGATAGATACCATGATATTCATTTTTATGACCAATTTAAATTTTTTAAAGATTATAGGAATTAATTTGTAATTTTTACAAATTAGGGATTCTTAATAGTAATTAAATTAACTAAAGTGAAATTCATGGTATAAATATCATGCATGTCAATTTTCATCAAATTTACAGATCATTTAACCATTCAATTAATTAATACTAAATTCAATGATCTATTTATAAATTTTTAGATTTAAATAAGTAGTTTTAACCAATTATCTGTATTAGTAACAATATTCGAGAGGCTGTATCGATATACCTATACAATTATCGTTAATACTATTATGGTTAGTGGACTTGTACTGTTTCAAGTCTAAGTCGTATCGGTAGGCTATGCATAAACCAAACTATAATAGATTTCAGTAACGTTTTGGCTTATCGATACATACCCAACTATAATAATACTTGGTTTCTTATACAAAGAAGAATCGATACGTGATAATCCGTATTAATACCCCATTTAAAACATAAATTTTAGTGATCAATTGGTGTATCGATACACCCTATCAGTATCGGTATACCTTAACGTCTAACGTTAATAATGCACACATACCGATATACCTTATTTTATGATGATAGATTTATTCTGATCTTTATACAATCCAACTAATCCCAAATTTAATGAGATTTTACAAGAAAATTTAGTTAACTTAAATCATATAGCATGCAAATTTCGTAGCAATATGAATTTGTTTACCATATTTTTACCTTTTAGGACAATAATAACATTTTTTTATCAATTTCATGCAATGCCATAGTGTCCTCTAGAGCGTATTAAAAATACAACCACATATATATATATATATATATGTCTTGTCCAATATATTTGGGTTTGTGACAGTCGTATAATTGTCCAATACAGAGGTCTAGTCGGACTTGTCCAGATCACCATACTTGATCCAATACTTGAAGAATGCTAGAGAGTTCGTTTTGAATATGGTAAGAAACAACTATTTAGATAAGGTATCTTTTAGTCTCGTCTTGAAGTATCCGAGGAGGATGCCAAAGGGATTTAAGGTATCTTTTAGTCTCGTCTTGGCAAACTGGAATCCTTGGAGGACAAGGTCAAGGACGAGACATAATACATTCTCTCAACAAGTTGTAGGCAATTCGAGGGAGTAATACTTGTGAAGTCGAGTTGAAGGCCTTGCGGGTTGAGGTACATGAGCTCAAGAGTGATCTGCTTATTTGTAAGAGTGTAATGAGCGAACGAGGTGTGCTGAATACCTTCTTAATGGAACAAAGGCCAAACCTCGTAGTAGAGCAAATAGATGTCCATATTCTTTCAAAGGTCAATGACGAGATTGAGTTATTGATCGAGCTTGCGGGAGATAAGCTAACCAGTATCGAGATGTCCAAGCCCACAATAAAAGACAGTGGGAGATTAAAGTACTACTTTTGTGACGATTCACATTTGATAAGAGATTGTTCCGAAAAGAATCGCTTTGCTACCATAGTCAAAGAATAGTACGACCTAATAAGTCGAGTGAGAACCATGGATATTTTTGTTGTTTTGAATTGGTCGAATCGAATTTTAAATAAAAGATTAGAAGGAATTTAAATAAAAGATTAAAAGAAGAAGACAGTCAATCAAGTCATGTTCATCATTATCAAGAAGAAGATTTTTGTTTCTTATTTTGTTGTTTCATTTTCTGCTCCATCTTTGAGAGAGGTGGTTTTGGCTTAGTTTTCAGCACTTCAGAAATAGATGAGGTCAGGCTTTGAATCGGCTAATCATAGTTCATAAGAAAACAAAATAATTAGTTTTATAAATTTAAAATCGAATTTAAAAGAATTCAGTTATAAATAATAAAAAATATATTAAAAAATTTTTTGACAAAAAATATATTAAATTTTAAATCTATTATAACAAACATAATATTTTAATAAATAAAATAATTAATACCATATATTAAAGAATTTTTTTTATACAATATCCAAATAATTTTTTCGTTACCTTTGATTCTTTGTAGAGTCTCCCCTCCTTTATTTAAATTCAATTATTAAAATATTGGAAGAAACTTTCAGACCATTATTTAGTATGGTCCATACATCACCGTCAAGAGCGTAGACAATACTAAATTATTTAATTCCATATCTTAAAATCAAAATCAAAATTAATTCAATGTCATAAATCAAAATTCTAATATATTATTTTACATTAGTTGTTTAATTCAATATCAAACACTAAATTAATTCATGTTCGGCGATTGGCGGACAAGTGATAATTGATTATATTAATTGATATTTTATAGTTGATTATATTAGTCGATTTGATCAACATGTTTTATAAAAATATATGATAAAATTAATTAATAACGGATAGATTTTTATTATTTAAAATAAGCAAAATAATACACAAGGATATAATTGCTCGATTTTTTTAAATAATTTATTAATTATCAATATTTTGTATCTATTAATATTAATAGTTTATGAAAAGTAACCTTTTAATATAATACAACTAAATATATTTGAAGGATCCATTTATTAATTTATTATTTATATAATTATTTTTAATATTAATTAATTAATTAAAATATAAATATAATGTGTAAGGATAAAAAAGTAAAAGATATTAAAACTGAAAAGGTTAAATTTAAGTTCTTTCGAGTATTTTAATAATTGTTATGGATAAAGACCAATTTAAAGAAGTCTTATTAACATTTTTAAAATTAGAGATTTTACCTTAATTTGTTATTCACTAAACATCCAAATTAACAAATTTGATTGATCAAACTTTTAATCGTTATCCGTAATCGTTAATCGGAATAACCGTTATATTTTATAGGTTAATTAACCGAATTGTTAAAATTAAAAGGTTACAGTTAATCGAACCGTTAAAAATGATGGTTAATGGTTATGATTACGGTTATGAATTTTAACTAAGGGTTAACTTATAGGTTAACCGTTATTAAATTATTTATATATATATATATATATATATATATATATATATAAAATATAAGATAACTTTTTAAACTTTTGTGGTAGTTTTTATATCTTGAACTTTGATTATTATATGTTAGTTAAATATTCATCTTTAAAACTTTAGATGATTTTTATGTTTTGAACTTTAATGGTGTATTGCTACAACATTATATGTTGTAAACTTTTTAAACTTTTAAATATTATGAAACTTGTATGTTTTGTCTTGTGTTAAAACTTTGTAAAATATCTTTATTTAAGTATTTTTATCAATTTTTAATAGATTATTTATCATACGTGATAATTATATTATTTTTCTAAAAAATAATGAACATGTGGTAAAAAATTGTAATACGTTATAAGTTAACCTATAATCAAACCATTGGTTAACTGTATCTTAATGGTTAACTATAGTGGTTAACCGTTTTTAATGGTTAAGTTATAGTTAGTAAAATTTAATAAGGATGAGTCTACCACGTGCGTCGAACATTGCTGAACACTACTAACGTTGAACACCGCTGAACATTATTAAATTAATTAATAAAAGTTAAAAATTTTAAGGACTAAACATATAATTTTAAATAATTTTAAATAAAATTTTAAATAAATCATTTTTATATATTATATATATTTTTAGTATAAATTATTTTTAATTTAAAAAATATTAAATAAAAACCTAAAACCCTAAACTCAAAGACCTAAAATTATTAAACCTTAAACCCTAAATTCCAAAATACTAAATCATAAACTCTAAAATAATTAAACCCTAAACTCTAAAATCTAAATATATAACCACTTAAACCCTAAAATAGAAAATTTGAAAACATAAAAAAATATAAACTCTAAACCCTAAACCCAAAATTAGTTTAGGGTTTATGATTTTAAGGTTTAGGATTTTAGGTTATTTTATGGTTTAGATTTAATGTTTATGGTTTAGTATTTTTTAGTGTTTTAGGTTTTGGATTTAAGTTTTAGGGTTTAGGGATTTGGAGTTTAATGTTTAGTGATTTTTGTTTTAGGGTTTGAAGATTAGGATTTTTTATTTTTAAATTAATTTAAATTAATATTTTATTCAATTATTTAAAAATAAAATAATATATATAGAAAGTAATTTAATAAAAATTTAATTTAAAAAATTTATAATTATATGTCCAGTCCTTAAAATTTTTAATCTTTATTAATCAATTTAATAGTGTTCAACGGTGTTCATCATTAATGATATTTAGCGGTGTTTAACGCCCGTTATAGAATTTTCCAATTTAATAATCGTTATTATAGTTAACTGACCGTTTGAGTTAAACAGTACAATTAATCTACTAAGAACACCCCTCGGTACTTTCAGCTGTGAACTTCTATAAACAAGTAGTTATTTTGTGAACTACCTCTACCATTTTGTCCAACGCTTCCCCTTACTGTCTACGTTCAATCAATTCAGTTCACATCTCTGCATTCATTTGCCACTCAAAAGTCTAAAGACAAAACTCACGCTTCTCAATAGGAGTTATTGCTTGCAAGTGGGAAGGTGTACTCTGCCCAACGAGTCTAACTCGCAATAAGTTTAAAGTACGATTGATAAATATTAAATTTTGATATTTGTATTAAAATTTAAAATATTATCTTCTTTATAATATTTTAGGTTGGTTATTTTGTATTTTTAGACAAATATCAATATTTATCTGAAAATTTAAAATATTATAAAAAACTAATATAGATATTTACAAAATAAGTATCGATATTTATCTAAAAACATAAAAAAATTCAAGTTATGTTATGAATATTTTTATTTATGATGGATATTCATATATTAAATAATACTTTAATATACTTAATTATTAGAGTTTAATTTTCATTGGAATTAGAACTTTCATCTATTTTATTATTTTTGTTCTTATTCTTTACTTTATTTACAATACGTTATTAGCACGAGACTCTAACCAACAGAGGTATTTGTGATTCGAATCTTAAAGTAGTTATTGAAAAGAATTTGTTACTAGCATGAATCAAAGATAAGTTCTTCTCCCTTAATTATATTCTAATTATCGATTTATCTTTCTTTTTTGATTTTTGACTTGATTTTTAATTTTTAAAAAAACTTTGGTTGTTTAGTGTTTGTGTAGCGATAAAGTGGCTCAATTACCGTGGTGCTTGTCGACAATTGCTGAATAAGATTTTTAACAAAATATTGGTGATTAAACCTACCATATATTTAAATTAGTGAAAAGTTCGATATGTTTTATTTATTTAATTTGAGATTTTTTTATCTTTATTTAAATCAATATTTGTTTATTTTATTATGATGATGAAAGTTTATGTTTTAATCATGTTCTAAGTATTACATGATATTAGAAAAAATATTAAACCTTTAATTAATTAATATGTTCTTTTTTATGTTGGTTTAATGCGAGTATATTGGATGAACATCCCGTTTTGCGAGACTACGGGTCTCAAAGGAGGTTCTTTTTAAAGGACCTTATAGACTGGTTTAACAACGCCGCATATGAGGATTAAATTTAAGTTCCTTGTATGTATTGTATATATATTGGTTGATCAATTATTATTTAACAATATGAATATTATAAAATCTATATTTGCTTGAAAGCAATATTTTTGTGTCAAAAAACTTGACTATAGGCTTTTCCCAATTCAAGTTACGAAAATTTTCTTGATCCAATAATTTTTATGGAAAGCATTCACTGAAGTGAATGCATGCATGATGAGTATTCCATGCAATTATTGGATTTATGTCCTTGAGGTAAATGCAAGCATGATGTTTATACCATGTGATTATTGAATTTATGTCATTCCCTAAAATGAATGCAAGCATGATGTTTATTCCATGCGATTATTGATTTGTTTCATTCATTAAAGTGAATGCAAACGTGATAATTCACTATATGATTAGTGAATAAAAACTTAGTTATGTGCCAAAGTATCATTGATGAGGATATGTTAGAAAAACATATTTCACTTTCCACACATTAATGTTGTCTTGTAGAAAAATATCATGAAAAAGTTTTAAATACCTATTAGTCTTCGCTTCATTCTCTGATGTGAATGTGATATTTTATAGCGGAAAGAATAAATGCCACATTAATAATTGTGGTCATGATTGAGATCATAAAATAGGCATGGATAAGGTGATTATTCTGAGAATCCTTATATCCACAAGAAGTTGAATTATAAGGATGACAAGAATGATAAAGATCATATCAAAATTTTTATGTTATCAATACGATGGTACAAACCACTGATCTCGTACTTGTCGAACGCCGAAATATTATGGACTTTATCTATAATCATGAATGATAAATGAAAAAAATATAAACAAATTTTCGTTGTGGCGTAAATAATTATGGCGTTGTTGGTCCAACTCAATTGTATATTGTAAATTTTCTCATAATCCTTCAAGAGAATAATTCGTCATTTATTTTATTTCCCTTATAACATCTAAAGGAAATAATTGATCTTTTATTGGTTCTTATTCTAGTTCATGAGATCTTTACAATTATATCTCATATGTTTAAAATAATTCAGTGATGAACGAGAAATTGATGCTCAAAGTAAGAAGGTCGTGAATAGATTAAGGAATGATTCCTTATTATCCCACATGGATGGGATAAATGAAGTGAGAAGTATTTATATATATATATATATTTACCCACATAGTTGTCATCGAATGACTTAACTCTTGTGTTAGGGGTGCAGGATGTGGGCGTTACGAATGTTCGGACTAGTCGGGCTTTTCGTAGGCTTGCGGATATTTTACCCGTTGTGATTAATTTTTTTCCTCAAATTATTTATCTTTTTTAATATTCGAGAAGAGTTTGTATTTTATTTAAATACAACTTAAGAATATTAGATATGATAAAATTGACTATTCATAGTAAATTCAAATTTAATTTGGATTAGAACTCTTACTGGTTTTGAACTAATTTTTCTCTATAAATAAGAATGAAACTCTCAGTTTCTAAACACACTCAAAAATCATTTCTAATCTCATTTTATTTTGGTGACTGGCGAAGGCAAGAAAAACTCGGGATCTTTGTATTTGTGCTACTGTTGAAGATCCTCTTGTTGTTTTATCTTGGGAGACAGACTACCAATAAACACCTCAGGAGTAGTAGAAAATCTGTAGGAATGGAGCGGAGACTAATAGGCATTTAAAACCAATTGTGTTTATAAGATAACATTAATGTGTATAAAGTGGAGTATGTTTTTCTAACATATCCTCATCAATGATACTCTGACACATAACTAAGTTTTTATTCACTAACCATATAGTGAATTATCACGTTTGCATTCACTTCATGGAATGAAACAAATTCAATAATCGCATGGAATAAACATCATGTTTGCATTCACTTCAATGAATAACATAAATCCAATAATTGTATGGAATAAGCATCATGCATGCATTCACTTCAGGGAATGCCTCCCATAAAAATTCTTTGATCAAGACGATTTTTGTAACTTAAACTTGGGAGAAGTTTATAGTCGAGTTTTTCGACATAAAAATAATATTGCTTTCAAGAAAATATAAACTTTATAACATTCATACTATTAAATAGTAATTGATCAACCAATATATACAATACATATAAGGAAAAAAATTAATCCTCATACGCGGTGTTGTTAAACCAATCCACAAGGTCATTTAAAAAGAACCTTTTTTGAGACCAGTAGCCTTACAGAACGGGATGTCCAGCTAATATACTCGGATCAAACCAACATAACATAAAACATAATAATTAATTGGAATATAATTGGCTTTTACCATAGTGATCAATTTTTACCCTTTGCCTAACTTAATAGCTTATTTTCCATAAGCATGCAACCAATTTTACCAGTATATTATTCAACATCTTCATTAATCAAGCTATAGGATTGAAAGGAAACAAATTAAAGAAAAATCTTTTTCTAGAATTGTCGACAAGAACCACGGTAATTGAGTCACTTTATCGCTACACAAACACCAAAAAACCAAAGATATTTTAAAAATTAAAAATCAAGTTAAAGATCAAGAGAAAAAAATAATCGATAATTAAAATATAATTGAGGGAGAAGAACTTATCTTTGATTTATTCTAGTAACAAATTCTTTTCAATAACTCCATCAAGATTCGAACGAAAAACACCTCCGTTGGTTAGAGTCTCGCGCTGATAACGTGTTGTGAATAAAGTAAAGAACAAGAACAAAATATGAACAAAGATGAAAGGTAAAAGAGAGAGACTTTTATTATATTCTCAATATTGACTTGTGTACAATGCCTTCATAAACTCATCTATTTATAAGCATAAGAAGTACATAATATATTAAACTCAAATTAATGAAAATAATATTCCTAATGATAGAGCTCTTATTATGATAGACATCCACATAAATAAATATTCATAACAATCTAAAGATTAAACATAAAATTGATGGATTTATATACAAATCTTTTGAAACTTCAACTAGTTATAATAGTCAAATTAAATCGGTGAAAAGTTAGAGACGATAACGAGTCGAATATTTTATTGTCCTGATCTAAAATTTAAAATATGTGTTCGATCATAATTTAATCCGATTTTAATATATATATATATATATTAATTTGATTCAAAATAATAAAACTTATAATCTAACTTTGATATATTGATAAAAAACAATATTAAACCTAACTCGACCCAAAAAATTAATAAAAATATTAAATATTATATATAAAAATATAATAAAATATATTATATTGGGTTGGGTTAGGAAATTTTCAATCTAAATCTAACTCAGATCCAGTTTGACTTTATTTTTCTAATAACTCGATCCGACCTAAACTTTTTTTTAAATAAAAAACCCGGTCCTATCGGGTCAAACTGTGAAAAGTGCATAATAAAAGGACTATTTATAGAATTTAACATAAGTAGATCAACGTGCTGAGTAGGTTTTGTAATGCTTATTCAATGCTAATCTAAATTCATTTACGCAAACTCCATTTTTCAATTATTTTACGTAATATAATTTTTAAAATATTATAAAAAATCAATATATGAAGTAATTAATAGGATAAGGTAATTACTATATAAGGAGCTCTAAGCTATTCGTTATACCACTCAAAAAGCTTCATTTGAAACCTAACAATGGCGGCTAAACTGCTCATCTTCTTGTTTTTCACCTTCCCTTTCCTTCTCCAGTTTCACTTCTCCGCCGGACAGAATCCTGTGCGAGCAGCATACTGGTCCGCCGGAAGTGAATATCCGGTTTCAAGCATAGATTCCACTCTTTTTACCCATCTTTTCTGTGCATTTGCTGATCTTAATCCTCAAACCAACCGAGTCACGGTTGCTCCGGCGAACCAGGCCCGATTCTCATCCTTCACTTCAACCGTCCGATCTAGAAACCCAAACGTCCAAACCCTCCTTTCAATCGGTGGTGGAAGTTCATCGCCGGCGGCTTTCGGTTCTATGGCAAGCCAACCTAGTTCCCGGAAATCATTCATCGATTCCTCCATAAGTTTAGCTCGATCGTACAATTTCCATGGCCTCGACCTCGATTGGGAATACCCATCTGATGGAATTCTGGTATAACTAAACACTAAGCTTACAGAAAATTAAAGAAGAAAAGGAAAAGAGAGCTAAGAGAGAATTAATGAGAGCTTCATTGATTTCAACGTGTATTTTACAATGGGGGGCTAAGGATATATATAATAATTAATACCCATGCCAACTGTCTAACAGACTGACCCCACACAATTAACTTTTCCTAACTGATTCTAGCTGAGTCATTACTTATACCAACACCATCGACGCCAACGGAGATGAATAACTTGGGTTTACTTCTCACTGAATGGAGAACTGCTTTGAATTACGAATCCACCGTTACTGGTAACACAAGATTGCTTCTCACGGCGGCGTTTTTTCGCAACTCCGATTATTATACTCTGCTTTACCCAATCACCACCATAAGAAACAGCCTGGATTGGATCAACGTAATGGCCTACGATTTTTACGGTCCTGGATGGTCAAGCGTGACCAGACCTCCGGCGGCTTTATACAATCCTGGAACTCAAGTCAGTGGGTATTATGGGATCCGATCATGGATCCGGTCAGGTATTCCGGCGAATAAATTAGTTCTTGGTTTTCCGTTTTACGGCTATGCATGGCAGCTTGTGAATGCGAACAACCATGGTTTTTTTGCGCCGACTAGTGGAGCTGCTATAACGCCCAACGGAGACATGGGTTACGGACAGATCCGATCGTTTATATCTCAGAACAACGCCGTTCAAGTTTACAATGCGACGGTGGTTTCAAATTATTGCTACTCCGGTACGACGTGGATCGGATATGATGATACTCAGAGCATCCGAGCCAAGGTGTCTTATGTTCGACAGAATGCGTTGCTGGGTTACTTCGCATGGCATGTGGGAGCTGATGATAATTGGACTCTATCAAGAACAGGTCAGTGAGATAATTCATTTTTTTTTCTGTATTTAAGTACTGATTTCGAATTGATATAATATAATTAAAAGTTCAGATCATAAATTACGAATATAAATTATAAAATAAATAATAATAATAATAATAATAATTTAATTTTGACCTTTTAAATTTTTTTAGTAACTTTCTTTGATTAAATAAACGATTAAATTTTTATCATGTACGTCTGTTATCTGCTTACACATAAATTATTATTGTTGATTGTTATATACGTTAATGATTACGAGTTAATTTTATTGACTTAACAATAAGGACGAAAAATTTTAAAATGGATCAACTATAACATAGACCACTCAATTATAGATAAAATTATATTTAGATTACTCATTTATGGGTAAAGTTATATTTTGATCACTTAATTATTAGATGTTACATTTGAGTTGATCAATTGTGTGTAAAGTTATAATTTGGTCATCTTCATATTTAAAATTTCATTAATTTGATAATTTTTTTTCTTTCTAAATCACCTGTATACTATTGTTAAATTAGATTTTTTCATTTAAAATCATTAATTAATCTAATACACAAATTGGTAAATTTTTTAAAATATAAAAAATGGCTCAAATATGATCTTACCTATAATTAAGTGATCTAAATGTAACATTTATTAATTGGGTAATCCAAATGTAATCTTAGTCATAATTAAGTGACTCAAATATAACTTATTCATAATTGAGTGACCTCCGTGGTAGTTTATCCTTTTAAAATTAATTTTATTTTATTGACATTAAAAAAATGTTGCCCTTAATTATGTCCCCTTCTATGTTTCTACTAAAAAATTATAAAATTTTAATCTCATAAATCATAACCTTAATTTCTGCGTACTAAATTCTAACCTTAAAAAATACACTTTACTCCTAATTTGCTAAACCATAACCCTTAATCATAAACCCACTATATTAAAGTGAAAGTACAATAAAAAGAGATACAATTTACGACTTAATATTTATTATATTATTTTGTTATCAAATTAACTTATTATTTTTCATCGAATAATATTAATTTATTTAAAAATATAATAATACTATTCAAACAGAAATTAATAATAGAATGTTTAACATTAATAAATAAATTAATTATTTTTTTCAATATTTGTTGATGAATTTCTTACCTTGTTCCTGTTTGTTTGCAGCATCACAAGCTTGGGGTTCTGGACGTCAATTGCAAGCGGCGATGTAAACTTTACGTATATATCGAAATAAGATAATCCTTCAAAAATTATGTTCTAATTTTGAAGACACTAAATAAGAATGTTTTGTCTATTTTCTAGACAAACCTTTGAAATTAATGGCTGATTAATACTTGTAATGAAACTAGATTATATACGTGTATGATTTAACATCTACTAGAATTTTAATATTAATAGGTACTGATTCATCATTAATTTCTTGTTGGTAAACCTATAGGAAATAATTACTTGTCAACAAATATTAATAATTATTAAAAAAATACTATGTAAAATTAATAAACAATTTATTAAATAATTTAGAATATTAAGAAAGTTATTAATAATGAGACTTTATAGAATTTTATAAGGATTATATTAATAAGTCAGATTTATATAATTATTTAAAAATATTATTTTTTATTATCTATTATTCTCTAATCATTTAATAGCTCACATCTTGTAAATAAATTTTTCGATATAATAGTATTTTATTCTGTAGCCCAAACATGATATTTAATTTATCTTTTTAAATTATATAAATTATTATCAAATTTTATTTTTAAATTTATTATGATATTAAAATTTTAATATATTTAATTTATTAAAAGTTACTGTGATATACATTATTTTATATTTTTATTATGATATATAATTTTTATTAATATTAAATGTTAAATATAATTTAAAATAATAATAAAAATTAAAATTCTGAATACCTGTAACATCCTAAAACCTAAATTAATTCATATTTTAAAAAAAAAATATTTTAACTCTAATCTTAATTTTTTAAAACATTAACCTCAAATTTCTTTAACAATCATGGAAATTTTTCATCTGGACCAATTAATTGTTTTCCTTGAGCTTGTTGAATTCAACATCATCCAAAAGCACATGTGGGTAAAATTATCTAGATGAATCCTCCATCTTCAAAACCTAATTTGTATGCTTTCAACGATAACCATGAACTCGTATGACGATTTTAATGATAAAAGATAATATATTTTATTTAAATAATCTGAATTAAAATATCATATATACACGATATATGTACTACTATTTTATTAAAAGACAAAAAAAATCAAAAAAAAAAAACTTAGAGATCTTGAGATCCTCATCCCTTATGAGACCAACCACTCAAAGAGAACGTCTTTTACTGAAAGTTCCATTGACAAAGAGTCCATAGCGTGAGACGCTGCGGAGGGTTTTAATTATAATTATTTATCATATTAAAATATAATTTGATTATAATATAAATGTTATGAATATCTTTATTTATGGTGGATATTCATATATTAAGTTAAACTTTAGTGGGCTTTATTAGGGTTTAATACCCACTGGAATTAGGGTTTTCATCTTATGCCTATAAATATAGACTTTTGGAGAAAGCATCGTACACAACCCTACTTTGAGAATATAATATAAATCTTCTCTCATCTTTGTTCTTCTATTTTATTATTATTCTTTACTTTATTCACAACACGTTATCAGCACGAGACTCTAACCAACGGAGGTGTTTTTCGTTCGAATCCTAAAGGAGTTATTGAAAAGAATTTGTTATTAGCATGAATCAAAAATAAATTCTTCTCCCTCAATTATATTCTAATTATCGATTTATCTTTCTTTCTTGATTTTTGACTTGATTTTTAATTTTTAAAAAATCTTTGGTTGTTTGGTGTTTGTGTAGCGATAAAGTGGATCAATTACCGTGGTGCTTGTCGAAAATTCCCGAAAAAGATTTTAACAAAATATTGGTGATTAACTCTACCATATATTCAAATTAGTGGAAAGTCTGGTATGTTTTATTTATTTAATTTGAGATTTTTTTAATCTTTATTTATAACCGATATTTGTTTATTTTATTATTATGATGAAAGTTTATGTTTTAATCATTTTCTAAGTATTACATGATATTAAAACAAATATGAAAATTTTAATTAATTAATATATTCTTTGTTATGTTGGTTTAGTCTGAGTATATTGACTGGACATCCCGTTCTACGAGGTTACTGGTCTCAAAGGAGGTTATTTTTAAAGGACGTTGTTGTTAGTGTATAATGTTAGATTGTTATTGTACCTAGTATATCAATGAGTACATATAAGTTTTCTATTGTACTGTACCATTGAATTCACAGGTCGATTAGAGGTGGTTAACAATGGTTAGGAAAACTGTTAGATACCATTTTGCTTAACCAACTCTACAATGACCTATAGATTGTATAAATTGAGTTGGTCTCATTTGATATATTACAACTCTGATCAATAAAACTAACTAGAGTGCCATCTCTCTTTTACCATTCCATTCCTCCTTCAGTCTCTACTTTAATATGGTATCAGTCGCCTTGAATCTGGGAGCTTCGTTTTTACTGTTTTTTCTCTATTCTCTCGATTTTTTTTGATTTCTATGCTCTAATGCAACTGTAAGGTAAAGAAACAAGTGATTCAGGTTAATCTTTTGCTCATTGTGTTTCGTTTATTGTGAGAATTTTATTGTTCTTTTCTTCAAAGTTTGTTTCTGAACAATAAATAGCATCAAGCTGCCTCAATTGTAGCACTGATTTCCTGTATGTCAATGTTTTGATCTTACCTCAACTCTACATCTCAGTCGTGTTTAAGAATACAATTCGGATCGTAAGTAAGTTTGTTTGCGGTGACTCATTAATTGAAGAACAAACTAAGTTATTCTTATGTATTTTTAGATCTGGACTTGTTCTCTCTTGAATTTATTTTTAGATTCTTGAGCTTGTGTTAGTTGCACCCTTCACATTTTCTGGTTTTCTGATTTTCTGCCTCTTAACTGTTTGTGTTTTTGCTTCACTGAAATTGTGGTGGTACTCTATTGTTTTCTGGTTCATTACTTTGGTCTTCTGTACATCTGCTGATTTTTTGGTTTTATTTTTCCTTCAAACATGTCTCAAGAAGTTTATGGTGTTACAAATCCACCTGCTGTAGTTCTGAATGCTGATAATTCACCACAGTCGTCATCTGCTATATCTACGGCTCTTATAGAACATAACTTCTCTCAAGTTGGTGTTATTCAAAGTTTTTCAAAGCATGATACTGTAAAATTGTCCGAAGCCTTTTACATACTTTAGAAACATCAGGTTATGTTAATCATCGATGGTTATGGTTTATTACAATTTATTTCTGATAATATGGTTCCTCCAACTCAATATGTTACTACAGAATCTGATCAAGTCAAAATAAATCCTGAATTTGTTGCTTATAATCAACAAGACAAATTGTTAGCATATTGGTTATTGTCTACTGTTCATTCTGATTTGTTACCTCACCTTACTTGACTTAACTCTACGAGAACAATTTGAAATGCAATATCTAGGATATTTGGGGCTCGGTCCAGTGCTAAAATCTCATCTCTTAGACACAACCTGCACTCTCAAAAGAAGGGAAATCTTTCGGTGAATGAATTTTTAGCCAAAGTAAGATTGATCTATGATACACTTAGAGCTGCTGATAGTAATATTACTGAGCAAGAGCAAGTTAGTGTTATTTCAGCTGGTCTCTTTGCTGAGTTTGAGTCTGTTATTGTTATCGCCTCTAGGGAGGTATTGATATTAGATACTCTAACTGATATGTTATTGGACTGTGAGATTAGACAAAAGAATTTTCTTGTAGATAATTTGACTATCCAAGCAAACTTGGTTTCACAACAAGGAGTTTTGACTTCTGGAAATGTTTCAAAAACAACTGGGTTAAATCACACTCAATCTTTTCCAACCATGGATAATCAGAATTATGGTAGAGGCAATCGATTTCAAAATTTTGGTAACCGTGATAGGGGTCACAGTCGCTATAATAATAATAATAATAATAATCATTCTCAATGTCAATTGTTTGGACGTTTTGGTTATGTTGTTCAAAAATTTAATTATCGATTTGATATCAATTTTCAATGTCAAACTTCAGATGATGTACAACATGGACAACAGAATTATCCGACAAGTCATAGGTCTGATGCGTTCGTTCAAGTACCAAGGTTATCCTATAATAGGCCTGATGCCTCTACTCAAGCATATAGTCATCAGTTTCAGCTTTTTTTTTCCAGCAAAATGCATATGTACCATTTCAAAATATGTCTCCGCAGGTTACTTGTTATCATGAGAATTCTCTACCTACTGCTCCTTTCACTCCATCTGATGGACAATCTCTTCCTTTTTCTTTTTTTCCCCAAGATTGGTCCTACACTTGGGTCTGGTTTTGCCACTGAATTCTGCTACACATGGATCTGGTTTTTCATTGAATTTTTCTGCACATGGGTCTGCTTTGACACTAAATTCTGCTGCACAATCTTCTAATCCTGTTGCTCTTTTAGCATGTACCTCAAAGAATTTTTCATCTGGTGATGTTGTGATGAGTGTTCAAAAGTATTGTTTTTATTACCTTTTTATTCACATTATTGTTAAACTTAAGCATATTATTAATTATATTATTAGTAATTCATACATATTTACATAATTTCCTTGTTTGTCATATTTATTTCATGTCTTGGTTAATATTTGTGGAAAAGAATACTACTGTGGTTTATTTCTATGTTTGCTGGATTCCTTCCTTGATGAGAGCTACATAATGGGCAAGAAATTAGTGGAGATATGGTCAATGGGAGATTAAAGCAAATGTGGAAAGACATTATTGGAATCAAATGAGATTAGAAATATTCTTTTGTAATTATTTTCATTTCAAGTTTATTCCATCATTTTAGTCAACCGAAAAAGCCATTAAAAGGAGGACGTCTTCCAACTAGCAAAGTGAGCCGATCGTGGGAGAGATTGACACAAAGGGGCTGTCGAATTTCCTTCTTGTTTTCTTATTTTACTCGAGTGATGAGAGGATATTGTTGGATGTTTTGCCCAACCATGAACTAATTCTAAGTTGGCTTGGGTTATTCTATTATTATGGATGATTTAGTTTGATTTCTATTTAAGTTTGTGGTGTGTTCTTAATTGAGGTTTACCTATTCTTGGCATTTAATTTGTTTGTGAGAGAATCGGGAGAGGACCTCGATAAACGACTTATTTATCCAGATTCGGGAGGATTAGATTCACGAAATGAATAGGTATGGTTCGATCCAAGTGCGAAAGAACTAATCCGGCTTAGGGATAAGTGTAGGATTTCAACAGTTAATAGAAGCTACGTTTTGCCAAACCTTAAGGATAGTCGCCCAAATTGCCCGAGCAATTCCATCATCGCAATTGCCCAAACAATCTAAGAATTGACAACTCGAAGAAATGACATAAGCAATCGATTGAGCCCAATTTCCGGAACAAATTGAGCGGTGCGAGCATCCACTACGAAGAAGAATTCATTCGTCCATCACTTCATAATTCAGGATAACCCAGCCTAATCTCTCTTATCGATTGCTCCAATTTATTTTACTTGTTTATTTTGTTATTTAATTTCAATATCAATTCTATCAACCAATTATATCTTTATTTTTTCAGTGCAAGAAATTAAATTTTGGAAGAAGCACCAATCCCTGTGGAGACGATATCTTTCTATACTATAACTTGAAACGTGTACACTTGCACGTATTTGCGAACACTTAAAACACGCAACATGTTGCTTGGTATCCTGACTTATGGGCTACCTATCACATCACAAATTTTAGTTCAGCTCTGTACACAGGTATGGTGCATGGAGATAATAATACTCTTCTCATGAGAAATGACAATGGTGTCTCTATTAGTCATATTGGTCATTGTTATTTACCTACCAAGTCAAAACCTTTGATTTTACGTAATTTATTTCATGTGTCGACTATAAAGAAAAACTTATTATCTATTTTACAGTTAGCTAAAAAAATAGTGTATATTTTGAGTTTCATCCTAATGATTATTGTGTTAAGGATGCTTAGACTCAGGATGTTCTGTTGCAAGACAACCTTACACCTGAAGGTCTTTACAAGCTAGCATCACCTAGATTTTCTACTTTTTAGGTTCAGTTTGAGAACTGTAGTTTGAATAAAGATAATATTTTACTTGATCTATGGCATAGACGTTTTGGACATCCATCTCAATATGTTCTAAGATCTATTCTTTCTTCTTGTAATGTGGATATTAGTTACAATAAAATGCTTTATGTATGTTTCAGCTTGTATGAAATGGAAAACACACAAATTATCATTTCCTGATTCTACCATAATATATAATTGTCCTTTTCAGTTAGTTGTCTCTGATGTTTGAGGTCAATCTCATGTCTCCTCAGGAGGTTACAATTACTATGTTTCTTTTGTGGATTTTTACTCTAGACATACAATACTATATTTATTGAAAAAGAAATCAGAAGTAACATATTGTTTTATTAATTTTCCATAAGCTAGTTTCTAATAATTTAAACATCAAATCAAAGCTCCTCAGACAGATTGGGATGGAGAATATGTTGTACTCAAAGGTTGGTTGTTATCAAAAGGCAATCTTCATAGGATATCTTGTCCTAAAACCTTAGAACTTAATGGTACAACAGAAAGAAAATACAGACATATAATAGAAATGGGATTGACATTGCTTGCTCATGCTTCTTTATAATTAAAATTTTGGAGTCATGCTTTTGTTACGGTTGCCTATCTGATAAATAGATTACCTACACAAGTATTGAAAGGAAAAACTACATATCAACTGATGCATAAAAGAATACCAGATTACTCACATTTAAGAGTTTTTGATTGTGCATGCTTTTCATATCTTAGGCCGTTTAATCGTCATAAATTGAAGTTCAAGTCATAAAAGTGTAATTTTTAGGGGTACAATACACAATATAATGGATACAAATACTTAGATGAAAATGGAAAAATTCTTATCTCTAGACATATTATTTTTAATGAAACTAGCTTTTCTTACATGTTACTGTTTTGACTGTCAAAGAAAAATGTGTGTCAAATTATATTCCTCTATTTCATGATTTACCTTCCTTGATAGCTTAATTTAAAAGGTCTGATGATTCAAAAAAAAAACACACACAGGTGAACATCAAGAAAATATGTTAAGTTCTGATATTGAAAGGTCTCTTGATTCAAAAAGAAACACGGGTGAAAATCAAGAAAATATATTTTTTGGAGCAGTACCAAGTGTGCACCCTGAAGCAACACCAACTATTTCCAGTTTTGATATGGAAAGGTCTTCTGAAGCAACATCTAGTGTGCATCCTGAAACAACACCATGTATTAGTAGTTCTAATATTGTTTCAAAACCTTTGCATCCACCTTTTTTAGGTTCTTTTGAACATACAATTGAGAATCAGGAAAGAGTTCAGATTGTTAGTACTAATCCTTTGCAGCAGCCTAATTATTTTAAAGAATTACAAAATGAGAATCACACCCTGGCTCATGAAATCTCAATGCTACAAGCTGAAATTTCTAGTATAGATCAAGAAGCATAATTGAGACAATATTTTTCTTCTAGAGGTATGTCTTCTTCACATTTTATTAATAATTCTGTTGGTAGTAATTTAGAGCATCATCTATATAAAATTGATGTTTTAGAACATGAAACATTAGAAGGTGTCAATTTATCTTCTAATATTATTGAGTTACAAACTGAGTTTGCTGGGGTAACAAACTTTGATAGTGTACAAGCTGATCGTGTTGCTTCACTCGATGTAATAAAAAGTGTTACTAATCTAAATCCTATGATTATTAGAGGAAAAAATGAAATTCGTAAGTCAAAAAAGTATCAAACAGAATTGGGTCAGATGGACATGATAATTGAACCTAAAACTATTCAAGAAGCCTTTGAAGATGAAAAATAGACAGCTACTGCACAAGCAGAATATGTTGCACTCTTAAAGAATAATATTTGGTCATTGGTTTTTTTACCTTCAAATAGAAAAACAGTAAATAACAAGTGAATTTTTAAACTTAAAAGAAATGTGGATGGTTCTATTGCTCGATACAAGGCAAGACTTGTAGCTAAGGGATATCTTTAGGAGGTAGGAGTGGATTTTTCATGAAGTTTTTAGTCCAGTTGTCAATCTTGTTACAGTTAGAATAATTATATCTCTTGTTGTAACAAGGAATTGGGTTTTAAGACAAGTGGATATAAATAATGCCTTTCTTAATGGAGACTTAAGTAAGGAGGTCTACATGACACAACCATTAGGTTATGAAAAAGGTGAAAATGGACAAAAATTAGTATATAAGTTAAATAAAGCAATCTATGGGTTAAAACAAGTTCCTCGAGCATGGTTTAAAAAGTTAAGAAATTATCTTCAATCTGTAGGCTTCATTCTAACAAAATCTAATGCCTCTTTGTTTGCGAAAAAGAATGGAAAAATGTAGTTTATCTACTCGTATATATTGACGATATCATTTTAACAGGAAATGATGATCAAGAAGTTAACTTGGTAATTGCTCATTTGAATCTTGCCTTCTCTCTAAAGGATCTTGGTAGATTGCATTATTTTTTGGGAACAGAAGTAAATTACATGGATGATTTTATATTTCTTAGTCAAAGAAAGTATATAATAGATCTATTACAAAATAGTGGTCTTGATCAAGCCAGAGATCTTCCTACACCTACGTTAACAAGTTGTAGGTTGTTTAGTCATGAAGTAGATCCTATTGAATGTGTTACATAATACAGGAGCATAGTAGGTGCTTTACAATACATAGTCATCACAAGGCCTGAAATGTCCTTTACTGTGAATAAAGCCTATCAATATATGCAAAATCTGTTAGACACTCATATGTAGTTGGTGAAAAGAATTTTGAGATATCTTTTTGGTACTTTAGATTTTAGTCTACGTTTTGTTCCTTCCTCTCGATTGTCTATCACAGGGTATGCTGATGCGAATTGGGGCTCAGATAGTGATGATAGAAGATCTACCACTGGGTTTTATGTTTATTTTGGAGCTAATCTTGTGTCTTGGGGTTCTCGTAAACAATCTGTTGTTTCTAGATCAACAACCGAAGTAGAATATCACAGTGTTGCTTGTGCAACTACATAAATTCTTTGGCTTGAGTCATTGTTGAATGAGTTAGGGATTGTTGCAGCCGATAAACCTGTGTTATGGTGTGATAATTCTAGTGTTGTTGCTCTCTCAGTCAATCCAATTATGCATTCCAAGTTTAAACACGTGGAGTTGGACTTTTACTTTGTACAAGAAAAAGTTACAACGAGAAAGTTAGAGGTAAATGAGGTTCCTGCATTTGAACAAGTAGCAAACATCATGACTAAGCCATTATCAGCACCAGTGATTAGTGCTTAAATTATACATTATTTTTATTAATAATTATTCTTTGATTAATTGTTATAAGTTGCTAATTTGAATATTTTCGTTTATTTTTTTATGCAGGACAGTAATATCAAGACATGTTCTAAAACTGATGAAATTATGCAACTTTTGATATTTTTGAAATCATGGCCAAAGACACGGACACGATTTGCGGTATAATAATATACGATATAACAGATTCTACAACTCAGCCAGCTGCAGCTTCCAGAAGATAATCCAATCAGCAAAAATGTGTGGAAAACAATTATTAAGGGATTTGGATTAGGATTGACTATTGAATATTTGGAAATTATGTTTTTATTTGGATATTGTTTTCCTAGTTTTTAGGCTTTTATTTTTTTAGGATTATTTTTAGGAGTTTTAAATTATTTTGTTGCTTTATCTTTAGATTTTCTCAAGCTATACATACCCCATGGGTAAAGCTTGAGAAATCACCTCTTACTTTTCCTTTTACCTTTCACATCTTTTTCATTGTATTTGTTTTAAGCTTTTAATAAAATTCTCTTCTTTTTATAATTGTTCTTTAGTTTTCCTTTTAAAATATTAAGCATGGTTTTCACCATAATCATGCTTATCTAAATTTTCTAAGCCAAAGTCTAAAGCTATTATTCAATTCTTTTCGTGAGAATTGAAAAGCACTTCATACCCTTTAGGGTTACATTTTCAGTTTTCGGAAATCAAGGATTGGTAATCGACCATCCTTTTACAATCAAAACGATTTAATTTCAAAAAGTGCAAATTGGAATTGAATTTCGGTTTCGATTAATATTTGGGAGGAAAGATCGGCTTGTGGCATATTCGACTTCCTGTGAACAACTTACCGTTGATCCGCTAAGGGAAACTGAAATCGGATTAGATTCTCATTTGAGATGGTACAATTCGAATTAGTTTTTTCCAAATTTCCAATGCGTTGAATTAAGTAAGCGATTTTCGTGATTAATTCACAAAAGGGTTGAGATATAAAAATTGATTTTAATGTCTCGATTCATTTGAGAGAAAAACAAGTTATAGGGGTTGGGCCCTATAGACTGTAGCCGGCGTGAGCCCAAAGGTAAAATCCTATTCAAGTATCGATTTGAATTGAAGCAAAGCTTTATCCCAAGGCTGATTTTTGTTGGGACCGCCAAAACACCCCATGGCGCAGCGGAACAAAATTACGATAATCTTTCCAGTGATCCATGTACGTTTAATCCAAAATCGAGAGAAAAAGATGAGATGACTTACATTGGGTTCCTTGATAAGCAGCAAAAACAACAACTAGATATGCTACAATCACGATCGTTCAACAATTCGAATCTTTAACCTCCACGAATATCGTCTCAGCCTCTATTTAGTTCACCCGGTTGAGAGCAAATCTCGAAAAACTATTTTTCGTAATTTTAGGTCTGGGAATACGGGATTCTCTGATATTCGGCTGCTAGACCCAAAGATCCCTTATATATATGCGTAATCCTTAAACTTATGGATCTATATTTAATTTGAATTTAAAAAGGAATATAATTACTTTAATTATATCTTTTTTATTAAATTCAAGATTAAATATAATCTACTTATACATATATATTTGTTGTTCCTTTTCAACCATTGGGTGTGACCCTGTAGGCTCATTGTAACGTTAGTAATAATATTAGAACAATTCCAATATTAAAAACAATGAGTGATATCTAGCAATATATCATTGTCATCTAAGTTACAAGAGATCGTGATTCGATATACCATGTCCGTGACCAACTCTCTTAATGTATTGTATCCTTTTGTCCTTTTATATCTTTAATAGGCACAAGTCTTGGAATAGTCACACTTGTATAGCCTATTTTAATGTTTCTTGATATCTAGAGTGGATTACTGTTAATGAATAATTTGTGATATCTCATATCAATCTATTCAAGCATGGCCATACATTTCTAGTCTCACTCAATCAAGTGTCCTTTGATATATTTTCCTATTATGTAGGAAGGATAAATCATATCTCGATCATTCACATCTCACTACATACATTATAATATGTTCAATGTCAGTTTTTATAGTGTAACTAATTACGAGACAAGTTTAACTGCATCAAAACATAAAACAATATATGTTGAGATAGTAATAATCTCAAGTCTAAGGATTATACATATGGTTGTCACTATGAGCAATATCGTGACCGTCGCATAATAATCCAAGACATATTCTCATAGCAGGTTAATCCAATATATTATTCTCTATTAATATATTCATGTATTAATTTTGACATCTCTATGTCAATGACAACTCATTGTCATCAATTAGTCACATGTTAGTCTTAAGCGTATTATTATTGTCCATACCCATAATAATACTTGACTAATGATCTTTTAATAATAATACATATATTATTATGTGAAACTTATTGTTTCTCAGTTTATGTTATACATTGATACATATATCTGAAAACAATAATGGTAATGTCTTTATTCAATAAAATTGGTAAATAAAAGTATCCTTACAATCATCATATGATTGATCTTTGGGCATACTCTAACAATTTTATCAATTGAATTTTCATCTCAAATTACTCTTTTCATTTTCTTTCAATCATATTTCATTTCAATCTAAACACCAAACGTATGCCCAAAGACTAATCATATGAATTTACTTTATTTCTTTTATCGAGATTAAGGATTATTTTATTTTCTTTTATTTACGCAGGATCAAGAACAAGATACTTGTCAACATCCTAGTCCCTGTGGATCGAACCTTACTCTCACTATTCTACTTTACTTTATTTCTTTTATCGAGATTAAGGATTATTTTATTTGACATCACAAACGACGCGTTGTCAAATTGACGCCGTTTTTGGAGACTACGACAAAATACTGATTAAATTTTCTTGTTTTTGATTTATGACCAGGAGAAATCCAGGAACATTTGAAGAATTTGATCCTGAAATAGAAGAGCGAGCAAGACGAATTCACAGTCAAACACTTCGTGAAAAAGAGAAAGAAACAACAAGAGCAAGCAAATTCCGAAATCCCTATTGACGCAATACACGAAGAATCAACTTCCATGCCTATAGACAACCCAACGCACAACGCACCAGATCTAATGACTTATCAAACAATCAAGGAGTTAACTGTAGCACCCGCTGTTCAACAACCCCTTTGCATCGCTTTTACTCAAAGCGAAAAACCATTTCAACTTAAGTCGGGGCTAATACATCTCATTCCTAATTTCAACGGTCTTCCTAGTGAGAGTCCACATAAGCACTTGGTGGAATTTTATTTGGTCTGTTTGAGCATGAAACCTCAAAGAGTATCCGAAGACCAAATTAAATTAAGAGCATTCCCATTTTCTTTATCTGGCATTGCAAAAGAATGATTATTTTATTTGCCTCCTAATTCGATAAATACTTAGGCTGAATTAAATCTTATTTTTCTTGACAAATTTTTTCCAATAGCAAAGGCAAGCAAACTACGAAGAAGCATCCTTGGAATTAAAAAAAAGCATGATGAATCACTTTACGATTATTGGGAGCGGTTCAAGAAGCTATGTGCAAGTTGTCCGCAACACGGATTATCCGAAAAAACGCTTCTAGAATATTTCTACGAATGATTGCTTCCAATGGAGATGAAAATGGTTGATGCTACTAGCGGAGGAGCTCATGTCAATATAACCCCAAACGTAGCAAAGGAATTAATTTCAACGATGGCAGCCAACTCTCAACAGTTTGGTACTATGAGTGAACCTAGCTGACGGGTTCACGAGGTAAGCACAGGTTCACTTGAAAATAAAATTGATAAATTAACTAACATCTTTAATTCTCTTGTTGCAAGAAAAAATGAATCAACTAGAGTACGTGGGATATGCACCATGCCAGACCACTCAACCGATTGTTGTCCGACATTACAAGAAGACGTAAGCGCACAAGTGAATGCAATAGGGAATTTTCCGGGACCTCCCCAAAGACCCTATAACCCCTATAGCAACACATACAATCCGGGATGGCGAGATCATCCGAATTTTAGCTATGCACAAAACCAAAGGCCGAATTAAACTTATCAACAGAGGACAACTCAACCACAACAGTTTCAACCGCAAAGATCTTCACTTAAGTCCATAGTGGACCGATTGTCTCAATCCCAAGAAAAGTTCCATAATCGTACAGAGTCACACTTGCAAGAAATAGATAAGCAAATTAGTCAACTAGCACAAACCGTGGGGCGCCTAGAATCGCAAGTTAAGCTTCTTTCTCAAACTATAACAAATCCACGGGAGAATTTAAGTGCCATCACTCTTAGAAGCGGGACAATTGTTGAACAACCGGTCCGAAAGGAGATTAATGCAAAATCCCAGAAAGATAAAGAAGCAGTTGACAACAACTCCCAAGAAAAGAAGGAAGATGACGCCATGATCCAAAGAAAGGAAAAGAGTTCTGAACCAGCGTTATCTCCATACCAGGTACCATATCTTTTCCCCTCAAGATTCATTAAAAAAGACAAACAAGCCGAGGAGAAAGAGATTCTAGATGTATTTCGGAAAGTCGAGATCAATATTCCACTCTTAGAAGTAATCCGAAAGGTACCAAGGTATGCCCGATTTCTTAAAGAATTATGCACTACAAAAAGAAAGCTTAATGGACACGAGAAAGTAAATCTTGGCAAGAATGTTTCTGTCGTTTTTCAACGACGAGTTCCACCAAAGTTGAAGGACCAAGGAATGTTTGCAATTCCTTTCAAAATTGTCAAAGTGGGTATAAAGCGCGTAATGTGTGATTTGAGAGCCTCAATAAGCGTGATGCACTTATCTGTTTATAATACTCTTTTAGTCGAACCCTTGAAGGACACAAGAGTTACCATTCAATTGGCGGATCATTCAGTTGTCTGCCCAGAAGGACTCTTAGAGAATGTCTTGGTAAAGGTAAATGAACTAATCTTTTCGGCCGATTTCTATGTAATTGACATGGAAAACAACCGCTCAAATACTTCATCTGAGATTCTTTTGGGGAGACATTTCCTTAGTACTGCCAATACAAAAATCGATGTAAGAAGCGACATTCTTACCATGAAATTTGATGGTGAGGTCGTTAAATTCAATGTTTATAAAGCGATGCGGTGTCCTGATAATGTTCAAAGTATAAATTTTGTTGATATAATTGAACCTAAAGTTGATGAATATATTGAAATTAATTTTGTTAATAAATTTTGCAGGGATATGGACGACATTAACAAGGAATATAGGGGATTGAACAAACTTTTTTTATTTCAATTAGTTCTGATAAATTGATTACTCCATCCAAATCTAAACTATTACCTTCTATTTTGCAGGCTCCTCAGATTGAATTAAAGGAATTACCGGATCACTTAAAATACGCATTCTTGGGCAACAATGATACTCTACCGGTGATTGTATCAAACAAACTAACCGAGGAAAATGAGAAGTGACTTTTGACGATGTTGCTCACACACAAAGAAGCCATTGGATGGACTATTTCCAACATTAAAGGATTAAGTCCCTCAACTTGTATGCATAAAATAAAGACTAAAGTAGATGAAACATCACGGGAAGGACAACGTCGATTAAATCCACTGATAATGGAGGTATTAAAGAAGGAAATTCAAAAGCTTTTGGACGCGAAAATTATTTATTCGATCTCGGATAGTAGTTGGATAAGTCCGATACATGTTGTTCCTGAGAAGACTGGTGTTACGATGATCAAAAACTCGAAAGGTGAATTGGTTGCAACTAAAGTACAAAATGGATGGCGAGTCTGCACTGATTACAGGAAGTTGAACTCTTTAACTCGAAAAGATCACTTTCCTTTACCTTTTATAGATCAAATGATAAAAAGACTAGCTGTTAAAACTCATTATTGTTGTCTTGATGAATTTTTAGTTTTTTTCCAAATTCTAGTGGCACCTGAAGATCGAGAAAAGACGACATTCACATGCCCTTTCAGTTTATGCAATGCACTCTTCATATTTCAACGATGTATGCTCAACATCTTTTCTGATTTCATCGAGAAAGGAATAGAGGTATTCATGGACGACTTCACGGTTTACGGTAAAATATTTTACGAATACCTTTATAATCTATCTAATGTTTTAAAGCGATGCCTAGATTTAAACCTTGTTTTAAACTATGAAAAATATCATTTTATGGTTTATAAAGGGTTGATCCTAGGATATATTTTTTCTTCTAACAGAATTGTGGTCGATAAAGCCAAGACCAACATTATTCGCTCACTTCCATACCCTTCTACGGTAAAGTAAGTACGTTCTTTTCTTGGTCATGTAGGATTTTATCGACGATTTATCAAATATTTTTCAAAGATAGCGCAACCATTATGCATTCTTCTTCAAAAAGATCAAGTTTTCGACTTCAATCTTGAGTGCCAAAAATCATTCAACACATTGAAGGAAAAACTAATCACGACTCCAATTGTCCAACCACCAAATTAGGATTATCCATTCGATTTGATGTGTGCAGCCCTCGGACAAAAGATTGGAAAAGAGTCACACGTCATAGCTTATGCATCTCGCACCTTAGACTCGGCACAGAGAAATTATTTAATAACCGAAAAAGAACTTTTCATAGTATTTGCTTTAGAAAAATTTCGATCATATTTGCTTGTTTCTAATATTATTGTTTATTTTGATCATGCAGCACTACGATATTTGATGAGCAAAAAAGAAGCAAAGCCGAGACTGATCCGTTGGATTCTGCTTCTTCAAGAATTCAACTTGGAGATTAAAGATAAAAAGGGCGGGAGAATTTGGTAGCCGATCACTTAATCCGAATTCCTATCACCTCAACTGATCCGCCAATTAAAGACGAATTTCCTAAAGAGCACTTGATGATGGTGCAGAAATCAACTTCTCCATAGTTTGCCGACATTGTAAATTATTTAGCTATAGGTAAAATTCCTACACATTTACCACGATCGGTAATTAATCGGATTAAGAAAGAATCTCGTTTCTACATTTGGGATGACCTTTATCTCTGGAAGCACTAGTCCGATTAGGTAATCAGACGTTGTATCGCTGAAGAAGAGGTAAACTCGATCCTTAATTTTGTCATACATATTCATGTGGCCTTTATTTTGGACCAAAGCAAACTGCTCACAAGATTTTATAATATGGTCTCTTTTGGCTGAATATATTTAGATATGCCTATCTTTATTGCAAATCATGTGAAAAATGTCAACGAGTAGGTAATCTAAGTCGTAGAAATGAAATGCCTTTAATTCAGATACATATATGTGAAGTTTTCGATGTATAGGGTCTTGATTATATGGGTCCTTTAGTTCATCTTTTTTTTTTTGATAATTTTTCATTGTATTGCACAACCAGAAATCAATTACATATGTTAACGTTTACATAATCACCTAGACATGTATACCCCAATTAGCGCATAATTGAGCGATAGAGTTATCACCCTTTCTAATACATTTCTTATATAGTTTAGTGCTAACAATATCTTTAATTCTATCAACAATAGCTTAAGGAGATTGGCAACCCTTTCCATGGTATCTGTGATTCCTTTCCTCCCAAATACAATACAAGAAAGCACTCCAAGCCAGCTTTAAAATGCATACAATTAAGGATTTACCTCTCAACATAGTAACAACTCATTGTAGTTCATCATCCCATTGCATAGTTGGTCTACTTACATTGCAAAACCGAAGCAAAGCCATCCAAATTCTAGTGGAAAAAGGACATTCAAAGAACATATGATTCCTGCTTTCCACTCTTGAATCGCAGAGCAAACAGGAGGCCTCAGTAGTTATACCCAAGTGGATCAATCTATCGCGGGTAGGCAGACTATTAAGGATTGTCATCCAAGCCACCAAAGCATGCTTTGGAACATGAGAGGGAAACCAAACCAATTTCTGCCAGCTAACTTTAGTTCCTCTGTCTCGCACCTGGTCCCAAACCCAAGCAATATTAACATCACTCAAATTTTGGCCCTCAAAGAGTCTTCTAGTTTCATCTCTAAGCTTCAATAACTTTCTTACCACCCAGCTGAAATGTAACTTATATCTGACTTTCCAAAAGCTTTCTGTTTTAAAGACGTAGGCTTAAAGCCAAGCAACCCAAAGAGAGCCTTCACCAGCAAGGATAGTTCGAATCAAATATAGGAGACAAGCTTTATTTCAACTACCCAATTTCTTTAAGCCCAAGCCTCCCTCAGATCTCAGCCTACAAATTTGATCCCAACTAATACGGTCCCCTCGAGCAGGAGCGTCATGGTCTTTCCAGAAAAATTTCATACACAACTGTTCAACTTTATGCACTACAGCTTGTGGTAATACCAGTTGCCTGCACCAATAATTTGTAATGCTAAATAGCAAAGAACGTATGAGTTGTAACCTAACCCCATAACTAAGCCTCCTATCTTTTTTCCTTAGCTTTCTCGTTACTAAAGGAACACCTAGGTACCTCACTGGAAGTCTTCTATTTTTAAACCTTGTAAGAATTTTTATCTCAGTTAAGCATATATCACTCACTCTAGACACAAAGAACTCGGTCTTTTTAGCATTCAACTTCAATCCGGACATACCATAAAACTGATCTAATACAGCCAAGACAACCATGATAGAATCAGTGGTACCCTTACAGAAAATAAGTAGATCATCAGCAAAGCTTAAGTGAGTTAGCTTGATCTTCTTACACTTAGGATGGTAGATAAAAATCTTGTTCTCAGCAGCCATATTAAGGAGAGTAGAGAGCACATTCATAACAATGAAAAAAAGATAAGGAGAGAGTGGATCGCCCTGTCTTACACCTTTTTGTCCCTGAAAAAACCCCACTAAGCTCCCATTGAAACAGACTGAGAACCATGGCGTAGTAATGCAAACTTTTATCCAGTGTACAAACAGTAATGGAAATCCCATTGCCACCAAAACTTGCAGTAGAAAATTCCAACTGATATAATCAAAAGCTTTTTGAAGGTCAACTTTTATGGCACATCTAGGAGACAAAGTGCTTCTAGAGTATCCCCGAACAAGCTCTTGACCAAGCAAAGTATTATCAACAATGCTCCTTCCTTTAATGAAAGCAGATTGGTTGGGCAATATAACCTCTAGAAAAAATACATTAAGTCGATTAACAATAATTTTAGTAATTGTCTTATAAAAGACACTGCAACAAGAGATAGGTCAAAACTCTTTTACTCTGCAAGAGTTTGGCAGCTTTGGTACTAAGATGATTGTTGTTGCATTAAACCCATGCAATAATGTAGAAGTTTGGAAAAAGAATTGGACAGCATCAATAAAGTCATCTTTCACAATGTTCTAAGAAAATTTAAAAAACCAAGATGTATACCCATCAGGGCCAGGACTCTTGTCATTTCCTTGAGAAAATAAAGCCTCTTTAACCTTTTGAGATGTCACATCTTTGCATAGCTTTCTAGCAGCACCTTCCGGGAGAGAAAGTTTTAGCAAATCCTTCAATAAAGCAGTAGAACATTCCGTAACATTAGAATCAAGTGTCCCAAGTAGTTTTTGATAGAAATGTACCATTTCATTAGACATATCCTCAAAAGTCTCTAATATGTTTCCTTCGTCATCAAAAAGAACTCTTATAGTATTTCTCTTCTTCTTAAGAGACATAGTTGAATGAAAGAATTTTGTACTAGCATCACCCTTAGTTAACCACTGAACCTTAGCCTTTTGCTTATAAAAGAGGAATTCTGCTTGTTCCAGCTCCTGAAGTTCAACAGAAACGATCTTCTCTTCACTCAAATTCCTCAAACTAGTATCCCTCAAATTCCGTAATTGAATCTCCTCAAGCTGAGCTCTTTTCCTTATCACTCGACCAGAAATATTATCACAATAAACTTTGTTAAAGTCCCGTAGCTGGTACTTAAGGTTTTTTAATTTCTGCAAAAGTTTTCTCATAGGATTACCCAAAACAGGAACCTGCCAAACCTCCTTTACTATATCTTGATAAGCCGGATACATGGTCCAAAAATTAAAAAATTTAAAAGGCTTAGGGCGATGAGATTGAGTGTCCTTAGTAAACCAGACCATCCCTGGACAATGATCAGAATCACCCTTAGCAATAAATTCAACAAAAGAGTCAGGCCAACACTAAAACCAAGATTGGTTAATTAATACCCTGTCCAATTTCTTAGCCAAAAACCCCTCCTCTTAGTTATTAGACCAGGTAAAAATAGGACCAGAATAAGGATGATCACAGATGCTTAACTCTTTCATACATTCACAAAGATCATCCATATCTTGCGTAACATAATGACCCTTGACATCTATATCAAAGCTCTCAGTAGCAATAACAAAGATATTGAAGTATCCTCCAATCAACCAAGGCCTATCACAAATAAAATTATCAATTTTCCTAAGTTGTGACCACAAATCTCTACGCTTGTAGTCATCATTGCTTTCATAAACTCCTGTAATAACCACATCATACCCATGCAACTGTCCACTTAATGACACAGACTGATTAGTAGTGTGAAAGATAGAGAGACCCAAATTAATCCTCCAAAGCACCCAAATTCGACCATTGTCAATAACATCATAAGCATGGAAAACATGCCAATCTTGAACCAATTGAGACATAATAGAAGTCACATTATTAAAACGTACTCTCGTCTCCAACAAGAAAACTACCTCTACTTTTAAGCTAGCTAATCTAGACATCACCCTAGCTTGTTTGAGAGGATTATTAAACCCTCTTACATTCCAAAAGCAAATTGTCATAAAGAAGCAATAGTGGTTTTCTTACCACCACCAGGATCTTCCTCACGTGTGTTTGATTTTTCTAAATATCCTTTCTTTTTCCCACACATCTCCTAGAGGAGGGATGCAACCCCCTGTAAAGCAGCTCGAGGTTGAAGCCCAACATCTGTCAAAGAAGTGTTTAACGAATCTCCTAACTTTGCACCCTTACCCTGTTTAATCTTCTTAACAGATTCTTGCAAAGAGGAAAATCTGCAGCATCATTTTGGTCTGATGGAAGCGGCCTTGAATCAATTTCCTGAACTTCAGGACTAGTAAACTATAGCATAGCATGTTCCACAGCCTTCATAGGTTCAATAGGCTCAACAGGTTTAACAGGCTTAGCAGGTTCAACAGACTCAACAGCCTGCTCAAGAACAGAATTAGTAATTTTTGCTCTCCAAACTTGAGTAATTTTCCCCACTGGTTTAACAAAACAATTTTTATCAGAATGACCAAAAAAATGGCAGTGAGAACAACAAGGAGGCATCCAAGGTACTCCAACCCGTATAGAGACCAGAGATTTATCTCGCATAACTACATTCACAGCTTTAGGTACTTGTTTTCCTGCTTCCATCTCAATACAAACTTTAGCGAAATCAAGTCTCTCTTTAGATGCAGTAATAGAATCCATGTAAAAAGGCACTCTTATAGCACTATCTATGTAGCTTAAACCTCTTCTATTAAACAACTCTGATGGAACATTATATAACCGAACCCAGACAGGTATTCAACGCAAATCGAAATCAAGCCGCTGCAGATTAGGCTCCCATTTTCGAAGAATTAATGGCTTATTATGAATATGCCATGGACCAGTCTCAAGAATCGAATCTCTAGAAGAAAAACTATTAAAAGTAAAAACATAAAGATTTGACCCCGCAATACTAACCTTAACCGTAGAATTTCTCCCCCATATTTGATCAACAATCATCTGCAGTGAAAAGAAATTTGGGGCTCCACCAAAAAATTGTCCAACCAATGCATATTTCCAGTCCAAAATTCCTTCTTCAAATACTGATAATGGCGGCTCAACAGCAGAGTTATCACCTTCATTACCGGAGGGGAAAAATCCAAAGTATGCACTTCCGCCGTCGCAAACAATTGTCTCCAATCAGTAGGCTTAGTAGAAGAAGAAGCCATAACAAAAGAAAAGAAAATATCACCCAGATCCAAGAAGAACACCAGAAAATCAGATGAAAACCAGAGCGCGATGATTGAATCTCAAGGAGAAACATTAGACCTGCTAACTTACGCCCAGAGAATACCGTTATCGTACGCCATTTTACCCACAATCCAAACATTAGTCAAAGCAACCCATAATAATGATGTTAGAACAAATGTTTACTTTCTTAAAAATTTCATCTTTTCCAGGTTTGGCACACCACAAGCAATTATCAATGATAGAGGAACTCATTTCATCAACCGGATTATTGAGGCACTTATGAAGAAGTTTGGAGTGACACAAAGAATCGCTGAAGCTTGCCATCCACAAACAAATGGGCAAGCAGAAGTGTCAAATCGCGAAATCAAAGCCATTCTAGAGAAAATTGTCAAGCCAGATCGAAAGGATTGGAGCTTAAAATTACCTGATGCACTTTGGGCGTATCGGACAACTTATAAAGGGCCAATTGGAATGTCTCCATACTGCCTTGTTTTTGGTAAATCATGTCATTTACCAGTAGAATTATAACATCGATCTTTGTTGGGCTTGATGTGGCTCGATTGATAACCGATTAAACTCGCCAAGTGGTGGAGAAGTGATTAATGTGGGTGTTTGTGGTGGAAGCAAAAAATTGGACAATAAACACAAGGATTTATAGTGGTTCGGCCACGCCTATATCCACTACCTTAGCTTCCACTAAGGATTTCCCAAATTCACTAAGAATCTCTTCCTTTTGAGGGCAAAGGGCTAACCTTACAAACCTTGACTCAAACCCGAATCAAGCATCCAAAGTTCACAACCCGAACTTTGGGAATCCTCTCAAACAAGAGATAATCTTAAGCAAACTTTGATAATCCTTCTAACAAGGCTAATTGTTTGCAACTAAGTTCTCACCCAATCCTAAGACACTTGAGCATACATATACATTAAGCTCACAAGTGTTGTCTACCCAAATATTGAAATTTAAGCACTAAGACAAATATTTGATCATATTGTTGTTTACAATGAAGCATTAGTCTTCTCTTGATGCTTGAGGCTTCCTTTTATCATCTCAAATCATGATCTAGCCGTTTATAGCCTTTGGAGATGTTTTGGAGCCGTTTTGAGCTGATTTCAAGGCATATTTCTTCTTCTAGTATAGGCAGTATCGATACCCCTGAAACCGGTATCGAAACACCCTTGTTGGGAAATAGCCGTTGACCTGCATTTATGAACAGGTATCGATACCAGTATCGATACTGCTCCTAGCCGTTGGGGTTTTTCAAAAATCATTTTGACCGTTGGGGGTGTATCGAAACATGGTTCGAAACCAAACATCACAGTGGTGAAAGGGTATCGATACCAGTATCGATACCGTTGTGATTTTGCCTTTGAAAACATGGCATTGATGAACAGGTTTCGAAACACCTTGAAGGTGTATCGAAACACCTAGGTAAAAATCACTTACTATGGTTTCTATAAGTCATTTAAAACATATTTAAAATCACATCTTAAATATATTTTCAAGTAGTTTGGACATAAGAAACATTTTTGAAGTATTTTCAAATTAGTCAAAAACTACTTTTCAATTATTATATCAAAACATTAGTTCTACAATCTTATTGGGTGGTTAAGCAATGCAACATGGAGATGAAAGCTATCAGAGAAGCGAGGAAGCTATATATTCAAAAACTAGAGGAAATTCGATGAAACGCTTATGATAGCTCTCAAATATTTAAAGAGAAGAAGAAAGAATTACATTATTGAAGGATATCCTTTAAATCGTTTAACATTAACCAAAAAATTTTGTTGTTCAATTCAAAGCTTAAACTTTTTGCAGGAAAACTTCGATCAAAATGGCTTGGACCCACAGTAACCCAAACTTTTCCTCATGGCGTAATGGAGATAGAAGATAATGACGTTAAAAATAGCACTTGATGGGAGGTAACCCATTTTTATTTTCTTCAAACTCGTGTGATTTGTTTTTCATTTCCTTTTTTTATTTTATTTCATATTTTCAATTTGAATTTTGTAGGTAACTCGTTGATCACAATCAAACAAGGATGAAGCCAAGGAATCAAAGCAAAGATCAACCAAAGTCAAATCCTTCTTGAAGCAAAAATCATGAAATTAAATTGGGAAGTATTTTCACCTTCTCTTTTGCACATTATTTTTTTTCATATTGGGACAATATGATTTTAAGTGAGGGGTGGGATTATAAATCAATTAACTCTTTCTTATGCTTTGTGATTGAAATTGAGCTATTTCTTGGTTAGAATTGTTGATAATCTTGGTTGTTAATTTCTAGTTTGATTTAATTTTCTTGTATTTCTTTGTGAGTTCAATCCTGTTCTTGTTGAATTTAGGATGAATGATAGCATGACATGACTAATTTATGAAAAATCTCCATGGTAATTTCATGAATTTGTCGATTGATTTTGATGCATGACTTAGTTCAATAAACCTTTCATGTGAGTTCAATATATTTTTATTCTTGCTCTTTGTTTCATTTGAGTGTGCCAAACTAATTGATTACATTCTAGAACTTGAAACTTAATACTTGTTGAGACTATACATTTTGAATATGATGCTTTAATATGATAAAGGCATTGGGATTAAAACCATCTTTCTTCCCAAATAAAATAGCCTACCCATTTTATTTGTTTACCCCTTAGTGAACCATTTTTGAGCCTTAGCCTTTTCTTTGTTCACCATGTTTTAAACCCAAACCAATTTTATTATATTTCCCTCTTTTTGTTCCCCTTTTCAAAAAAAAAAACTCTTCAAAACGGTCCATAAAAAATTACATTGTTCGAACAGCAAAAAAAAAAGTACAGTGCAGTGCAGAAAAAATAGTTTGATTCTAACAGTGCAGAAAAATAGAGCAAAATTTTTCGAATAAATTGTCCAAAAAAATGAAAGAAAAAATCATTCTTCTCTTTCTTTTGGTTTCCCATTGAATAAATCTTTGGAATAATTTTCTCTTTGTCTTGAATTTTTCAAACCCCATTTTTGGCCTTTATCCTACCCAAACCTTAACCCCATTACAACCCATATTAAAGTCCTCTTGATTTTTGCATCATTTTCATATAAGTAGTGGAAACTAGATTAGGTTACAAGCCTATGGTAATGAATTGATTAATTTAGGTTTGAGAGATTCTTTCACCCGAAACACATGAGCAAAATGAATGAACCAATATGAGGAGCTAAGTCTTGTATTTTTTGAAATTGATAGACGATTGAAATGCCTTGGTAGATATACACTTAATTGATTATGCCTTGCTTGATTGTTCTTGAATATCAACATTTACATGATTTAGATTACTTAAGAAATCTTAGAAATTCTTTGAAATTGGAGTTAGCAACTTAAGGTTTTTAGCATGATAATTGAGAAATGCTTGAGGAAAAACATTGAATAAGTGAGGAGAAATTTGATTAATGCTTAAATTATACATTATTTTATTAATAATTACTCCTTGATTAATTGTTATAAGTTGCTAATTTGGATCTTTTCGTTTATTTTTGATGCAGGACAGTAATATCAAGAAATGTTCTAAAACTGATGAAATTATGCAACTTTTGATGTTTTGGAATCATAGTTGAAGACACGGACATGATCTGCGACATAATAATATCCGATATGATAGATTCTACAGCTCAGCCAACTACAGCTTCCAAAAGATAATCCAATCAGCAAAAACGTGTGGAAAACAATTATTAAGGGATTTGGAATAGGATTGACTATTTAATATTTGAAAATTATCTTTTTATTTGGATATTGTTTTCCTAGTTTTTAGGCTTTTATTTTTCCTTAGGATTACTTTTAGGAGTTTTAATTTATTTTATTGTTTTATCTTTAGATTTTTTCAAGCTATAAATACTCCATGGGTAGAACTTGAAAAATCACCTCTTACTTTTCCTTTTACCTTTCACATCTTTTTCATTGTATTTGTTTTAAGCTTTTAATAAAATTCTCTTCTTTTTATATTTGTTCTTTAGTTTTTCTTTGAAAATGTTTAAGTATGGTTTTCACCATAATCATTCTTAGCTAAGTTTTCTAATCCAAAGGCTAAACTATTATTCAATTATTTTTGTGAGAATTGAAAAGCACTTCATACCCTTTAGGGTTACATTTTCAATTTTCGGAAATTAAGAATTGATAATCGACCATCCTTTTACAATTAAAACGATTTAATTTCAAAAAGTGCATATTAGAATTGAATTTCGGTTTTGATTAATAGTTGGGAGGGAGGATCGGCCTGTGGCATATTCGACATCCTGTGAACAACTTGTGGGCGGTCCGCTAAGGGAAACTGAAATCGGATTAGATTCTCATTTGAGACGGTACAATTCGAGTTGGGTTTTTTCAAATATTCAAAGTGTTGAATTAAGTAAGTGATTTTCGTGATTAATTCACAAAAGGGTTGAGATCTAAAAATTGATTTTAGAGTCTCGATTCATTTAAGAGAAAAACAATTTATAGGGGTTGAGCCCTATAGATTGTAACCTGCGTGAGCCCAAAGGTAAAATCCTATTCAAGGATCGATTTGAATTGAAGCAAAGCTTTAGCCCAATGCTGATTTTATCAATTGAATTTTCATCTCAAATTATTCTTTTCATTTTCTTTCAATCATATTTCATTTCAATCTAAACACCAAACCCCCATTTTTAATTTTCTCTAAGAGTAACGCATGATCAAGATTAAGAACAAGATACTCGTCAACATTCTAGTCCCTATGGATCGAACCTTTCTCTCACTATTCCACTTTATTTTATTTCTTTTATCAAAATTAAGGATTATTTTATTTGACATCACAAACGACACGTTGTCAAACAACTTTTCAACTTCATCGACACAAGTTATTTGTGGTCTCTATGGTAGCACATTAACTTTTTAATCTTTGTTGGTTACGTTTATTTTTTAATTTATTTTCTTCTGTTTATTTTTTCTTTACAGCTCCAAGGTTTGTTCATCTTTTGTGTTAGTTTGCAATTTTCAAAGTGCAAGAATTCAACTGGAGAGAGGTCTACAAAACTCAAGTTGCAAGGGGAATGTTAGTGTATAATGTTAGACTGTTATTGTACCTAGTATATCAATGAGTACAGATGAGTTTTCTGTTGTACTGTACCATTGAATTCACAAGTTGGTTAGAGGTGATTAGCAACAGTTAGGAAAACTGTTAGATACCATTGTGCTTAACCAACTCTACAGTGGCCTATAGGTTGTATAAATTGAGTTGGTCTCATTTGAGATATTACAACTCTGATCAAATTAACTAAAAAGAGTATCATCTCTCTTTTACCATTCCATTCCTCCTTCAGTCTCTACTCTAACACTTGTGGACTGGTTTAACAACGTCGCATATGAGGATTAAATTTTTGTTCCTTGTATGTATTGTATATATATTGGTTGATCAAATACTATTTAATAGTATGAATATTATAAAAGCTATATTTGTTTAAAAGTAATTTTTTGTGTCGAAAAACTCGACCATAGACTTCTCCCAAGTTCAAATTATGAAAATCGTCTTGATACAAGAATTTTTATGGGATGCATTTACTGAAGTAAATGCTTGCATGATGTTTATTCCATGTGTTTATTGGATTTATGTCATTCCCTGAAGTGAATGCAAGCATGTTGTTTATTCCATGCGATTATTGAATTTGTTTCATTCCTTGAAGTGAATGCAAACATGATAATTCACTATATGGTTAGTGAATAAAACTCAATTATTTGTCATAGTATCACTGATGAGGATATGTTAGAAAAACATACTCCACTTTTCACGCATTAATATTGTCTTACAAACACAATATCATGAAAAGGTTTTAAATACCTATTAGTCTCTGCTCCATTCCCTAAAGTGAATGTGATATATTATAGCGGAATGAGTAAAAGCCATATTAGTAATTATAGTTGCGATTGAGCTCATAAAATAAACATGGATAAGATGATTCTTTTGATAATTCTTATATCCACCAAAAGTGGAATTATAAGGATGATAAGAATGATAAAGATCATATCAAAATCTTTTTGTTATCAATACGATGATATAAACCACTAATCTCGTACTTGTCAAACGTCGATATATTATGGACTTTATCAATAATCATGAATGATAAATGAAAGAAAATATAAAAAAATTTCTTTGTTGCGTAAATAATTATGGCGTTGTTGGTCCAACTCAATTGTATACTGTTAATTTTCCCATAATCCTTCAAGAGAATATTTCGTCATTTATTTTATTTTCCTTATAATATCTAAAGGAAATAATTGATCTTTTATTTTTTTTGTTTTATGTTAATTTATTTTTATTTATTATTTATTTATGTTAATTTATTTTATGAATTATTTATTTACGCTTTATGTTAATTTATCGTTAATTTATTTTATATATTATTTATTTAAGTTTTATGTTAATGTATCCTTTAAAGAATATTATCACTTCCGGAATAAAATCTACAATGAATTGTGGCTATTTATGCCAAGCAGACAGTGCAAGTACTCAGAATATACTTAAGCATAATAAATATTTTCCTATTTAAATACAAGGGAAAATGTGAGTACTATATCTCAAAGTACTAAAATATCAATGCTTCGGAAGAGCTTTTGAGAGTTTATCTTTGATAGATAATCGATTTGATATAATATGCTATATTTAATATTTTTCATTGCCCGAAGTGAATGAAATAAAGTACATATTAAAATATGCATAATTATGCATATTTTCCCGTTTTAAATGCAAGGAAATAATGTGAGTACTATATCCGAAAGTACTAATATCATAGAAGGCTCCAACTGAGCAAATATGTTATTACCAAATGAGACTTTATTCCATATTTATAGTGCATTATACTCGTTAAAGTCGCGAAGAGACTTATTGAGTTTTAAAGATATTTGTAGAAATATATTGAGAATATTAGTCAAAGGGATGTTGACTATATCAATATTACGAGTATAACTCAAGGCAATAAGAAAATTTTGACAAAATTACATGCACTGTCATCCATATTGTACTACAGAAGAATTAGTATAAATTGAAACTTATGCTATTGTAAACTAGATGTTTATTGATAATATTATTTGGCATGACCAGTTAGGCCATCCCGGTTCAGTTATGATGCGAGAAATTTTTGAAACTTTTATGTAGTCACTTATTGCAGAACTAAAATTTTCTTCAATGTAATCTTTCATGTGATACTTGCTATGAAAGCAATCTGATTATTCTATCATCAACAACTATGATAGAGTGTAAATCTATTAATTTTTTGGAACGGATACAAGATGATATATGTGGACCCATACACCTTTCTTATAGACCATCTAAATATTTTATGATTTTCATTGGTGCATCGAAAGATGGGTTATATGTATCCTTGTTATTAACCCAACAATCGATATTCGATAAAATTATGAGCACATTTTGTATCCTTGTTATTAACTCAACAAGCAATCTGATATATGTGGACCCATACACTCAACAACTTGGTGTTTGCGAGGCTACTTGCTCAGTTGATAAAATTATGAGCACATTTTCCAGATTGTCTTATGAAGACAATTGATCTTGATAATGTTGATACCATGTCATTTTACATATAGTATCACCAATTCGCATCAAGTCAACAAATGATCATAAGTTCTCCCTATTACAAATGGTTTTTGGTTATGAACCAAATATTTCTCATCTTAGATTTTTTTTGGTGTGCGGTATATATTCTAATTGCTCCACCACAACGCACAAAGATGAGTTCTGTTGAGAATATATGTCAGATTTAAATTTCCCTAGATAATTAAATATCTTAAGCTTCTAATATGGAATTTATTTACTGCTTGATTTATTGACTATTATTTTAATGAGTCAATTTACCCAACATTAGGGGGAGAAAATAAAACATCTGGAAAAGGAAATGTGTAAAGCTCGTGGATATAAATGAGCTTTTGTGAGAAAGAGAAATCAAAATGAGAAACCATGAGATATAAGCTCATTTAGTTGCACAAGGATTCTCACAAAGACATGAAATTTAATATGGGGAAAATATATTCGTCAGTGGTGGATGCAACTACTTTTAGATACTCTGCAATAAATGAAATGACTTGAGCCTCTTGATAACATTTACATGAAGCTTCTAAAAGGATTTAGACTGACAGAAACAGTTAATTCAAGATTTCGAGAATATTATTCAATCATATTGAATATATCTTTTTATGGCTTGAAACAATTTAGGCGAATTTGGTATAATCGCATCATTGAATACTTATTAGAATAATCCTATATAAATTATTTAATTTTCCCGAATATTTTTATTAAGAGGTTTAACTCTGAATTTTTATTGTTTTGTATGTCGATGATTTGAATATCGTTGAGAGTCGTGAAGAGATCTACTCAAATCCTTGTTCATTAATCAACATACATAAAAAATGTTTAAATAGACTTTACATGCATAACGCATATTCATTAATCAAACTTATGGTTGCTATGTCTCTTAATGTAAACGATCCATTCCACCGTCGAGAAAAAGGTAATGATATTCTTGGTCTAAAAGCACCATATATACATTATTTGATCTGGAAGCATCGTATCTTAACTGGTCCAAAAATATTATTTAAGTGTTACGAGATCATTACTTTTAAATATTTGTTATGCACGAGGCAAAGCCGAAATATGTGTTTGGCTAAACATATCCAGAAGATATGTGAATTACTTTCACAAGATAAGATGCAAGCTATCTTATGTTGAGATAATGCAAATTTCATATCTCAAGGTGGATATATCAAATATGATAAAACGAAACATATTTTTTTAAGTTTCGTCTCTCATGATCTTCAGAAGAATAATATTCAATGAATCATTTGAAATAATAATTTGGAAGATTTATCCACTAGAGCATAATCTACTTCAATATTTGAAGATTGTATTCAATATTGAATTATAAAGGTTCAACGATCTTATGTGATATTTTTATAAGGGGAGTAAATATGTGTTGCACTCTTTTTTCCTTAACCGAAGTTTTTGTCCCAATGGGTTTTCCTAGTAAGGTTTTTAATGAGGCAACATATTATGCGTATAAAAAATGTGTGTACTCTTTTTCTTTCACTAAGATTTTTTATCTTAGTAAGGTTTTAACGAGGTACATTATCTTTATGGATATCCAAGGGGGTGTTATGAATATCTTTATTTATGGTGGATATTCATATATTAAATAATACTTTAATGTACTTCATTATTAGAGTTTAATTCCCATTGTAATTAGGACTTTCATCTAGTTTATTATTAGAGTTTAATTCCTATTGGAATTAAGACTTTCACCTTATGCATATAAATATAGATTTTTGGAGAAAGCATTGTATATAACCGTACTTTGAGAATATAATAAAAGTCTCTCTTTTGTCTCTCATCTTTGTTCATATATTTTGTTCTTATTCTTTACTTTATTTACAACAAGCTAAATGTTATTAAAATATTTAATATTTTAAGTTATTAAACAATATTCAAAATTTATCGTCTTTTAATCGCACCCTATATATGTTTCACCCTTACGTGCCCCACTTCCTAGTGTTTTCCCTTTCAATTTTCTTTTAAATCCTAGTAAGAAAATAACAAAAAAAAATTAATTATTAATATTTAATTTATTAATCAGTTAATTCGAAGTAAATAATATAAATGTTTTATAAGATATTATCTCAACTAAACGTATTTTGTACACAATATAAAGATTTAAAGAAAAATCATAATAAGCATCACATACCGATATACATCACGTAAAAACTCTCACCGTTAATCTTCTATCACTTTCAGTCACAAAATTAATTTGATTTTATCAAGTATGGAACTAAATGGAGTAACCAAAGATAATTGTCCTGTAACCCACCTTTTTACCTTTGTTCTTTTATATATTTTTAATATTAATTAGTTATAAATTTATTTTTTATTTTCAAATATTTATATTTTATCTTTAATCTTAAATACTCGTTTCTCTATAGATTTTATGACTTAGTAAATAACCATCATATGCATTGATGTTTACTAGATGACTCGAAAGAAAAAAAATTCAAATGGAAGTGCATAAATAATAGAAGAAAATGAAGTGAGCAACTATTTCAAACCCTCGGAGAGGAAAAATCATATTATGGGTCAGTCCTACCATCTGTCCGTGGGATTAACCAATAAAAACTACCTACTTCATCAATTTTTTTATGTCATAATTTTTTCCCAAGTGAATCTTCACTTGAAAAATTAAAAAATAATGAGGTGGACAGTTTCTATTAGTTGATCCCATAGATAACGTAGTGGGACTGACCCATGATATAATTTCTCCTCGGAGAGATGGTCAAGGAAATTAAATGAGCTTGATTATTTGGGTTAATTATACAGATTACCACTGAATTATATTTTAACTCTTATTTTAGTTATTTAATTTTAAAATTTTTTATTTAATAACTAAAATTTATATTGATTTTTTTATCACTCACAGAGACATGGCATTTTACATCTGATTTCTTCACCCCATTTTTTTGACTTTTCAACTTTTAAATTTTTACCTATTTTTAAATTTATTTTCTTCTCCTTTTTATAGGACACCATCACATTGTTGAGATAAATCTAACTCGAATAAAATTTATTTACCCCTAATCATAGAAAAATTCT